>JAQFVV010006218.1:4814157-6014157 GCA_028023455.1 Epiperipatus broadwayi
GGTGATGGCACTCATCATCATCAACCCCAAGTCAAAAAATATATAATTTAAAATATTAAATATTAATATAAAAGTAATATAGCATGAAAGATAATGAGAGATCAGTCTGACAGAGCACAGCTAACTGTATTCATATAATTAACTATAAATTCACCAGGATTACCCAAAAGTAATAATCATTCATCATCATAAATAATCAACAATAAAATAAATCAACAATACAATCAACAGTTAATCATGTGACTGGATTTGAAATGGTCTACTATAGACTAGGCTAATTATTTAGGTCTTGCCAGCTTGGTATGGATTATTTCAACATTAATTTGGATGCACAAACTTAAGTTCTAATCCATTAGAAAATATAACAATAAAAACAATAATGCAGGTATATTGAAACATGCTGATCATCATCAATGCTCTGGCCACTTAATACCATTAATGTCCTGGCTAACTGTAAACTTAATTTCTAAATAAACACTAAACTAAAAATGTAGGGCATGGATTTTAAAGGTTATCCCCTTTGCAACAATCCAGGACTATTATCATCTACTGAATGCCCATAAACACTAATATAACCACCTTTTATATAACAGACCATTATGCATCAATCTAAGTTAGAAAACACAAGCTCTATAACTGTTATTGTGAACAAGAGATATAATACAACATATAATAATTTATATTTTTTGGATTGAGTAAGTCACTTGAATAATTTTAATAGTGAAATATTAGTTTATAAACAATAAAAAATGAAATTAAGAACAACAAAACATGGCTATACATATATAAATTAAGCCTTCTGATTTTGATTAATATATAAAAATTATGCTATCACATTGTGATTTACATTTATGTTTTAATAGGTGTATATAAAACACCTATATATCAGAGTACAGAATGTGTGGTATAATATAAAATGAACATTTAAATTGTCATATAACAAAGGAGAAAGATTAATTTTAACATATATGTGTCTAGCTGACATGCATTGGTTTTAGCACACAAACATTTATACTATTTATGAACATATTTGAAATGTCATATAATAATAAAATTATTTTTACATATATGCATCTATCTGTTATGCTTTAATATAGCACACAGATGTGCAGTATAATTTATGAACATATCTGCAGTCATAAAATAATAAAAAAATTGAGCTATCACATTTTGATTACAAATACCTCACAATAGGTTTACATAAAAAAAACATATCAGTACACAGATGCTTGGTATAATAATTTATTAACTTATTTGAATTATCATAATATCCTATAAATAAAATTTCTTATAATACATAATTAATGACAAATTATATGTGTGTGATGTATGTGCACTTTGATGTTTGTATCTTACATCTTAATTTATTAAAATAAAATTATTAAAAAGTATTATATTTTTCACAACTAATTCCATGTTGAAATATACATAAAATTTATAAAAGTTTTTCTTTTTTCCTTCTTTTTAAAAAGAAATATCAATCTTTGACAGGTTACTGTTGATTAATTATAAAGATCCTTAAAAAAATACTCCAATCAAATTTTTATGTTTTCCAATCTATAAATACTTTTGGAATTTATGAATCAATTTTTTACTTTTAGATTTTTAATTCAAGCAAAAATTATTTAGTTGTACTTTTAAATTACACAATTTAAGTATCATTTTTTCAATAAATGATTTAAAATAATATTGTTTTCTCTATATACATCACTACTCACCAGCTGTGCTTCATATGATTATTTGTGCTTCTCTGCATATAGATAAATCAGAATATGTATAAATTAGTTCTTCAGCAAGCTCATGTATTCTGTGGGTAAGTTGATCCCTTGGAAACTATAAACTGTTTTCTTGTCATTTTTGTAAAAGGAATAATTCAGGTAACTGTTAGCATTCAATCAGTTTTATTTAGTCTAGGATTGGATAGACTTAAGGCAAGTTAGCTGTTTTTTCTACACTAGGACTATAAAGCACTGGACATTGACCATTTTCTTTCATGTGAATTCAAACTCTGCTGTAGTACCTATGGAGCAGCTGCTGGACGATCCCTCCTTGCCTTCAGTTATATTTTAATGGTAGTTTCTGTCCTAATATGGACAACTCTAAGAACTCCCAAAAACAACTTAAGAACTACTCCTTAATCTTTTTTCAACCCTTTTTAATCAGCATATGGGGAAAAAAATTGTTAGTTAAAAATGTTTTTTTCTATCTGGATTGAAAAAAGTCAATGGTTCTTTTCAATTCATTTGAATTCTTTGACACACCACTTTAATGTGAAATTTTATCAAAATATGTTTTACAAGCTTTACTTTAAAAAAAGAGATAGTGAAATTTTCTAATTACCAGGATATCTATTGTAACATAAAACATGCTTGTTTTAATTTCAAAATCAGAATTAATAAAACATTAATTAGTCCTTTAAAAAATGTTTAATTTATAATAAAAAAATTAAATTCAAAATTGTTTAGTCTTTACTGTTATTCCAGTGTAATATAGAATATATCTACAAAAAAATTGTCTGTGTTTATTTCTACTTTTCCTTTCAACTTTATGTATATATGTGCACAACACTACTATGTTGTTGTATGCTGTAAAACCCATAATGGTTTCATCACCCATCTTTTAGAAAAAAGAAAATTGATTTCAAATACCTACCAAACAATATTTTACATAATATACATGTATAATCAAAACAATGTTCATACCTCAAACTATGTACTTGTCAATTTTTCTAGAGATTTTACAGGCATTTGACAATAAAGTGAATAATTAGTGATCTGCAATTCTCAGATAGATTAAGAATCTGTCACTAAATTATAAGAACACAATGCACCATGAATACCAAATAGGTTACCTCAATTTAAACTATAAGCTACTACAATACAAAATAAAAATGCAACAATCTTTTGCAAAGCCCTGGTCCTTAGATTTTAAGGGCTGGAAAATATAGAACTATGTCTTGCTACTTTTCTTGGAGATTTAAAGTCTGAGTCCATGGCAGAAGTATATTAACTGCACCATGATAAACAGTAGAAAATCAGAAAATGAGTTGGAGCAATGCCAAAGATAGAACATATCATGGAGTTGTATGAAAACATTGCATTCCCAACAATGCCAATGACAAAATCCTCCATAAATCATTAAAGCTGAAAGTACAGCTAAACAAACTCCAACAATCAAACACCTAATCCAATCTCTAAAATTATAGATTTTCTATTTAACTCTAAGCAAGAACTCTTTAAATAAACATGAAAACTACTATTTTATAATTTGTAATCATTAATACTGTTACATATTTCACAATAATTTTTAAAATTAATTCTGCATAAGATGCATACCTTTTTTCTTTCTCAGATGTAATTATTTGAAATCAAGTTAAATGACAATTTTGTAGTTATGATCATGAGTATGTGATTATCATCATCCCACAGTTGGGTAACCATTTGTAACAGTATGAAAAATATGAGATTATACCTCAGGTGATGACACTCATCATCAACTACCCCAAGTCAACAAAATATTTAAGTTAAAATATTAAATATTAATATAAAAATAATATAGCATGAGAAATCATGAGAAATCACTGTAAAATCAGCACAGCTAACTATATTAATATAAATAACTATAAGTTCACCAGCATTATCCATAAGTAATAATCATCCATCATCATGAATGATTAACAATAAAATAAATCAACAATAAAAGTAAATTAACAGTCAATCTTGTGACTGGATTTGAAATGGGTCTACTATAGACCAGGCTAATTATTTAGTCCTTGCCAGCTTGGGGCAAATTATTTAAGCATTAATTTGGATGCACAAACTTAAGTGCTAATCTATCAGAATATATAACAATAAAAACAATAATGCTGGGATATTAAAACATGCTGATCATCATCAATGCTCTGGGACACTTAGTACCATCAATGTACTGACCAACTACAAACTTAATTTCTAAATAAATACTAAATGAAATAAAATGTAATATATGGACTTTAAAAGATATCCTCTTTGTGTGAATCCAGAATCATCAACTTCAACTGGATGCCCATAAACACTCATCTAATCCCTTTTTATATAACAGACTATTATGCAGAAATCTAGCTCAGAGAACACTAGCTCTATAACTGTTATTGTGAACAAGAGATATAATATATTATCTTATAATTTATATTTTTTGGATTGAGAAAGTCACTGGAATACTTTTAACAATGAAATATCAGTTTATTAATAACAAAAAATGAAATTAAAGTCTACAGAATATGGCTATACATATATAAATTAAACTTTCTGATTTTGATTAATATACAAAAAATATGCTATCACATTGTGATTTACATATATGTTCCAATAGGTTTACATAAAACATCTAAATATCAGTGCACAGATGTGTAGTATAATATAAAATGAACATTTGAATTGTCATATAATAAAAGAAAAGGATTAATTTTAACATACATGTGTCTACCTGACATGCATTATTATCAGCACACAGATGTGCATATTATTTATGAACATATTTGAATTGTAATATGATAATTAAAAATGATTAATTTTTACATATATGCATCTACCTGACATGTATTGATATATGCACACAGATGTGCAGTGTAATTTATAAACATATTTGAATTGTCATAAAATAATAATAAAAATGTGCTATCACATTTTGATTACAAATATCTTACAATGGTTTTATATAAAAAACATATATATCAGTACACATTCATGTGATATAATGATCTATTAACATAATTGATTTGTCATAACCTATAAATAAAAATTTTTTATATATATAATTAATGACTGATTCAACATATATGTGTGTGCGGATGGAAATATATGGGCACACTGATGTTTATAATTTATATTTTGATTTATCAAAATAATAAAATTATTACAAATATTATATTTTTTTATAATTAATTCCATGTTAAAATATACATAATATTCATAATAGTTTTTTTTTTCTTTTTTTTTTTTAAAAAAATATCAATCTTTGACAGGTTGATTAATTATAAACATCTATAAAAAGAAATCAGCAAATTTCTTTGTTTTCTAATCTAGAAATACTTTTGGAGTCTATGAATTAATTCTTTACTTTTAGATTTTTAATTCAAGCAAAAATTATTTACTTGTACTTTTAAATTATAGCTTTTAAATGTCATTTTTTAAATAAATTATTTAATTATTGTTCTCTCTCTCTCTCTCTCTCTCTCTCTCTCTCCATATATATATATATATATATATATATATATATATATATATATATATATATATATATATATATATATATATATCACTACTCATCAACTGTGCTTCATATATATATATATATATTTATTTGTGTTTCTTTGCATATAGATAAATTAAAATATGTATAAACTAATTCTTCAGCAAGCTATGGATTCTCTGAATAAGTTGGTCCCTTCTAAACAGTAAACTGGCTTCTTGTCAGTTTTGGGAAAGATATAATTCAGGTAATTGTTGACATCAGTCAGTTCTGTTCAGTCTAGGATTGGATAAACTTCAGGCAAGTTAGCTTTTTTTTCCATATTATGGCTATGAAACACTGAAAGTTGACTCTTTCTTCCATGTGAATTCAAACTCCATCATAGTAAACTCTGGAGTAGCTGTTGGACTAGCTCTTTATGCCTTCATAGTACTTTCTGTCCTAATCTGGACAACTCCAAAAACTCCCAAAAACCACATAAAAACTATCCCTTAATCTCTTTTCCAACCTTCTTATAGTTAGGGGTTAGGGAAAAAATACATTAGTTAAAAATGTTTTTCCTATCCTGATTGAAAAAAGTTAATGGACTCTTTTCAATTTAATCCTTTGACAACCTACTTTAATGTGGAATTTTATCAAAGTATGTTATACAAAGCTTTACTTTAAAAAAGATTTCTAAAATAGATAGCAAATTTTTTAATTACCAGGATATCTATTCTAACATAAAAACATGCTTGCTTTAATTTCAAAATCCGAATTCATTAAATATTAATTAGATCTTTTTTTAATGTTTTTTTAATAATAAAAAAATTGAAATTCAAAATTATTTAGTCTTTACTGTTATCCCAGTGTAATATAGAATATATCTACAAAAAAAAATTGTGTTTATTTTTACTTTTGCTTTCAGCTTTATATATATATATACATATATATATATATATATATATATGTGTGTGTGTGTGTGCATACACACTACTATGTTGTTGTATGCCATGAAACCTATAATGATTTCAATATATATATATGGATTCTATTGGTTTTAATGATTTAAATAATTTGTTTAAATCTCAATAAACCATGAAACATTGATAAATTATCAAAAGTGATGCTTTCATTTAAAACATTTGGTTCAGTTAGTATTATGATAAATATAAAAAAAATTGAATTGCTTCCCCTTTCTCTAATCTCATTGCATGCTACTGCTACAGTGACTGGATTAAGAGATCTGTTCTTGGAATCTGAAAAATTCACAAATTTGGAGAAATTCTAGAATTAGTAAGTTTGGATTAATGATGGTTTATCTGTATAATGGAAAAATTTTGTAAATGCCTGTAAAATTCAAGTTTGACTGTGATTTTTAAATAGATTAATTCAGTAAAATAAAATAAACATGGACTAGCATCCTTGTAGAATATGACACTCCATCACAAGTGGTAGTTGATGCAATATTAAAATTGTGATGTTATTTTTATAAAGTGCATCACCTGATTAATACAGATTAATGTGAGACCTTTACCCTGTTTATAAAAATAGCTGGATATATTTTCATTCACCATTATTAGATGCTTAATTGGGTTGTTTATAGACTGCTTACATGAAAAAAACTTTTAAACCTACTTGTAATTTATAAAAATTTTAAGTTTACTTAGCCTATACTTTAACTCATGTTATGAACATAGTAAATAAATTTATTAGACCCTTTTTTAATAAGTTGTTTCTTGTTTAATCTACTGTATTTGTATAAACTTAATGATTTATTGTTTGTAAGATATAAATTTGTTAAACTTTATTACCCAATTTAAATATTTCTACTACTGATAGAAAATAGTATAATATGGCTCCATATAAATAAAATGTCACAGTAATAGGTTGTAAATTTTTTCTAAGTTGATGTAGGGAAGAATTTCAATGATTGTTTTCAATTGAAATTATGTCTTTTTTAAATGCACTAATTACCATTATTCAAAATGGCAAATCTCTTCTTAATCCATCATGCTATTTTTTTAAATATTAAACAAGTATAAAAAAAAATTTGTATGTTGTATGCTTATAATATCTCAAATCAAGATTGCTGAATTAATAAAAAAAACTATATATATATAATATTTATTATAGTATAGTCATATGTGTGACAGTTACATATGGTGTACTTTTTTTCTGGAACTTTACAATTATCTCCCCTAGGAATATGTATGTCCATCCCAACTCCATTTCAATCTCTTAATTTTTTTAATTAAATCAATGATGTATTCTTGCTCTTTCACACAATTAGTTTGCTTTCAACCTAATCTGATTTCTCCCAATGTTCATGTGTCCATACTTCATTGAATGAGCTCCAAATCTCAGATCCATAAGAAAAAATTGATAAAACACATTTATTAAAAAGTTTTTCAAAGACAAACATATTTCCTTTTAATATAAAATTATTGGTGCTGATATAGTACATGCTCGGTGGGCATTTTGAATTTGAAAACACCCAAAAACACTGCTGTCACATGCAAGTGATAAATAACATTTACTAGAAGCACCCAGTTTTCAAAAAAATAAATCGCCTTAGGCACTATAATTAAAAAAAGGTGGTGGGAAGAAAGTGACATGGAAATAAATCAAAAAGGCCAAAATTTTCATAAAAAAATAGCAAATCATGTGAGTAAAAATATTAAAACATAAAATCGTAATTTTCATAAAAAAAAAAAAAAAAAACCAAATCACATGATTAAAATATTAAAACACAAAATCGTAATTTTCATAGAAAAAAAACCAAATCAAGTGATTAAAATATTAAAACACAAAATCATAATTTTATTTTATGAATATATATGGCAGATTTTTTATCATATAAATGCTGCCTTAATCTAGCCTTTAATTTATTCTTACTTGTTCCTATATAAGTCATATTTACATTACTTTTATAACAATCCATACATTTAATTATATATACTGAATTCGTACATTCTAAAATATCAATCTTATCATAATAATTTATTAAGTCACCCAAACTGTTTTTTTTTATAAACCAGGCAAATTAATGTATTATATCTCCTATTAAAATACCTAAAAAATGTCTTAATTTTAAAAAATAAATACCTTGATACACTAAATCCTATATAAATTATTTTTTTATTTTCCCCATTTTTATTCAACTTAATTTTTTTATATATATTTTCAATATTATAATTAGATATCAATCTTTTTACAATACATTCAGGATAATCATTTTAATACATTCCTCCCTAATATTATTTATTTCATTTTTAAAAAACATTTCATTTGAACACACCTTAATAGCCCTAATAATCTTATTTTTAACAATATTAATCTTACCATGTTTTCAATATCAGAGTACTAATTATTAGTTAATCCAAAATATGTATTCTTTCTAAATACTGTTGTATCAATATAAATTATTCCCTCCATTCCAAATTTTTTAAAAATCCTTATATCCATGTAATCAATTACATTGTTATTTGTTTTTCATCATAAATTTTATTTTATCATTTTTTGTATTTATACACCCTAAAAAAATTATTTACTTTTCTAACATTCCCATTAAAAATCAAAAAATAATCATCTACATATCTATTATAGCAAATGTATATATGTGTAACTTTGAAAAATAATTTTTTAATAATGGTAAAAATAAGCCAATTTTTTATAATAGATGATTATTTTTTGATTTTTAATGGGTATTTTCTCTTGTAGCATTTATCATAAGAAAATAAAATAAATAATCTTGTTTAGAGCTATTAGCAGGCTCTTTATATATTACATATTGGTAATACAGCTATGTAGATCATATGACATATGACTGATATTTTAATATAATTGATTATATGGATATAAGAATTTTAAAAAATTTGGAATAGATGGAATAATTTATATTGATACAACAGTATTTAGAAAGAATACATATTTTGGATTAACTAATAATTGGTACTCTGATATTGAAAAACATTGTAAGATTAATATTGTTAAAAATAAGATTATTAGGGCTATTAAGGTGTGTTCAAATGAAATGTTTTTTAAAAATGAAATAAATAATATTAGGGAGGAATGTATTAAAAATGATTATCCTGAATATATTGTAAAAAGATTGATATCTAATTATAATATTGAAAATATATATAAAAAAATTAAATTGAATAAAAATGGGGGAAAATAAGAAAATAATTTATGTAGGATTTAGTGTATCAAGCTATTTATTTTTTAAAATTAAGAAATGTTTTAGGTATTTTAATAGGAGATATAATACATTAATTTGTCTGGTTTATAAAAAAGAAAACAGTGTTTGGGTGACTTAATAAATTATTATGATAAGTTTGATATTTTAGAATGTACGAATTCAGTATATATAATTAAATGTATGGATTGTTATAAAAGTAATGTAAATATGACTTATATAGGAACAAGTAAGAATAAATTAAAGGCTAGATTAAGGCAGCATTTATATGATAAAAAATCTGCCATATATATTCATAAAATAGAATTTAAACATGAAAATTTTGATATAAGGCCATTGGAATGAGTTAAAAAAATTAAAGAGAGAATGAAAAAAGAGGAAGCATATATTGATCAGTATAAACCAGTATAAAATAGAATTTTAATAAATAAAGATAAAAAATAAGATAATATAGGAATAAAATGGTATTAAAAGGAATGTTAATGGATAAAGATTTAGAGAATAGATAATAAAATTATATAAGAATATTAAATTATAAAGGTATTTTAAAACAAATAGTTAAATAAAGGGAAGGAGGTAAATAATTATATTTGTAGATGTAATAATATTGTGGTTTTATTTGAATATTATATATATATTTGTGATGTATTAATATCTTATTCATTTGTGTTATTATTTTTATGTTTTTTTATTTTTTGTTTAAGGAAACTTGATAATGACTACAGAATGTAGTTGAAACCTTTGAAGAAAAAATAAAATTATAGTTTGAATAAACAAGTTTTAAAAAGAAAAAGGAAAAATGTATATTTTATATATTTGTTAATTTATTAAAACAGGCAAAACTCTCCATACAGTAGCGCCACTCAGTGCCAACCAGAGTAATCATGTGTTGTTTAGTAGTTATTAACTTCTAATTCATGATTCTTTTTTCTTTTAAAAAAATCCATTGAATATTACTTTAGTCTTTTTTTACATTCATCTTTAAACTTAATATCTTACCTTTATTTGATAACTCTTGCAATATTTCCTAAAGCTCTGAAATATTATTTGCAAAAAGAAAAAAAAACCAAGTCTGCTTAAATAATCTCTTTTGCTTTCTTTTCGTGTCCCATTTTAATCCTTAAAATAGTAAAAAGTTTTGAAAATATGGAATCACTTTGTCAAATACCATTGTCAATGCTAATTTCCTTGGGATTACCATATAATCTAATCACTGCAGTTGCATTTTGATAAATATTTTTCAGAATATGACTTATTCTGGTAGTTTAAAGTTTAATTATAGTATAAATGCTTATACAATCAAATATCTTCTCATAATTTATGAATCTAAAGTATAATAGAAACTCATATTTATTGGGGTTTTTTCTAGAACTAATTTTTTATTAAGATGTAATCCATTGTGAAAATGCCATTTAAATTCACCTGTTGAATCCAAAGTTTGTTATAAGTAAATTATATTATCTTGATAAAGTATTACTACTGTATTCTTCCAATCATCAGGTACTCTTTCTCATTTAGACATTTGACATATAACTTTACCAACAGTTTTTATACTTTTTATCTGCTTATTTTATATTAATAATAGTTTCATTATTTATTGGAGCTTTTCTATTCTCAATACATTTAATTGCATGCCTTATCTCTTCATTTAAATTACTTGATAATTCATAAGCTGTAATAACTGAAGGAGATATTTTATTTATTTATTTTTTATTACTATATATTCCTTTGTAGAATTCTTCCATACTTTTTTATGATGATCGTCTCTTTTTTTTAGTAGTAGTTTCACCTTTTTTTATCATTATTATTGAAGCAACTGTTTTTTTCTGTACCAAAATTTTCTATACTAAAATGGTGCTGTTTTTCAAATAACTATTCTCTTCTATAGCTTTTCTTTCCAATTTACAGTTATATTTTCTTATATCCTTATTAACTCTTTTTTATACTATTTTACAGAACTCCAGATATTCCATATTTCATAATGAATCACTTTTAAATTATTTTTTTATCATATGTTATCTTGTCTCCATTAAAAATTTACTGGTGAAGTTTTGCTTTATAGCAGTGCTTAATGGAATATCACTTATTTTATATATGATCTTAATTAAATTTGAAGCATTTTTAAAGTTTGCCAATATTTTAAAATACGATTATCAAGTTCTAATTTAAGCTCTCCCAGAGTGTTTCTGAAAAGTAAGAATATCAATTGTTAATAATGTCTTTTTAATACTTTTCATCTCTTTAGCTTTGCATTAATGCATATCTTACATCCTAGAAGTGGAAAAACAATTCTTGTATTTAATCTATTTACAAGATTTTAATCTGATAATCAAAATATAACTCAATTCTATTGTATTTTCATTTAGATATTTTAATATCCATTTCCATTTAGTTTCTGTTTTTTTTTTTTTTAAAGAAAGAATTTATAATATACAATTTTTCTTTTTCAGCAACTTTCACAAGTCTGTGTCCTCTCTCATTTTTATTATTATAACCAAAATTATCTCTGCCATTTTCATCTTTTAATCATTTTCCAATTCTAGCATTAAGTTCCAATTGGAAACTTTTAAAAATGGTTTAATATGATCAGAAGTATTTTGTATATCTATATAAAAAATTCTTTACTTCTTCATAACAACAAGAACTTGTTACAACATAAATTTGAATTATCTGTATTTGGTATCTTTCATTAAGTTAAATAACTAATCTTGCTACTCTATCTGATATATCTCAATCTCCACAATGTTATTTTCATACAATTTATAATTAATCGCTCTTCACTCATGCTTCTATTATTTATGTCTAAAATGTATGTCTACTTTTAAAATCTATTGTCTCTTCATCTTTTTTTTTAATTCATAAATCCTGTCTTCAACAAATATCAACTGATGTTACATTTAATTAGTATCAGGTAACTGAAAAAAAAAGTCCATGGCATTTTTTAGTCTTAAACTCAGAGGTAAAAAACAATAAATTCTAAACTCACCACACTGCCTGATGCATGTTGATGAGCAGACCATCTATGTTCATTTACAATATTAATAATCACATAGTAATAATTTTGTTCAGTCACTTTAAGACACCAAAGAGAAATCAAATGATCTTTTTTTGCATTAACAGTAAGCTTTTTTTAGCCATTCAAAACTAATATAATGTAAAGCCATGGGTAGTTTTAAATGTGTAACTGTCTCTTCTTTGTGATATGTACACTAAATTTGTACAAATAATTTGTCAATTGAAATATCACGCTCATAATAAGATCAAGTCTTGATTTAAGCAAAATCAATAAATTGGTTTACAAAATGGTAGGCTCTAAGAATGATTCACTTATGTTTTTGAGGCACTAGCTAACAGCTGAGTGCATAGATTTAATATAGATCTGGTAGCATGTGTGTGGAGAGTCATTTCCCACCACAAGATTACATATTTATATACTGTGCCATTCTAAATGTTAATGCAAAATAATACTCATACAGAGTTTAAATCTAAAATTTTAACAATATTTATTGTGTTAAGTATACTTTCAATATTTTTACATCACATTCATGGTCAGTCTACTGAGAACATTAATTTTTTGCTGATTTGAATATTAATTCTTTTTAGTTTATAAGCATATTTATATTGTGTAATGTACAATTCTTCTTTTATTTTGCATTTGTGATTGTTTCTCTCTTCACATACAGCACTCAGATCACAGCTATGGCATATTCTTCTTGTAATTAAGAAATATGGATAAATTACTTACTTTAGGCCTAATCTTAGATTTCTTATACATTAATAATTGTCAAGTCATTCTGTTTCTAAGACTTGCTCTAGTTTCCCCATAATATGCTTAATGTCAGCCTTTTTGACTGCAGTTTACAGCATAGTCCACATTGGGTCAGTCCAATGTTAAAATGTTGTCTTTTGTATTGTTAAAGAGCTTGTTTAAATTTATGGGAGTTCTTAATCTGACATTAAATTTATCTGAGCATATTTGTGCTATTTTATTAGTTGTAGGTGATAGATATGGCAGAGCAATCCTGCTTTTATTATTTGTATCATCACACCTTTTATTATTTGGATTCTGAGTTGCTCTATACATCTAGTATGTGCATTCTATAATAATCTGCTTGTATCATATAAGTCATGGCTAATAAAATAGCAGAAATATGCTCATATAAATTTAATGTCAGATTCAGAACTTGTCTAAATTTAAACAAGCTCATTAACAATACAAAGGACAAAATTTTAATACTGAATTGGCCCAATTTGATCTATGCTGTAAACTGCAGCCAAAAAGACTATCCTTATGTATATTATGGGGAAACTATGGCAATTCTTAGAACCAGAATGACTCAAAATTTATTAATGTATAAAAAATCTAACATTGAGCCTGAAGTATCTAATTCATCCATCTTTCTTAATCATGAGAGAAAACACAGCTATATCTGTGATCTGAATGCTGGCAAAGTGGTAGGCAAAGAGAGAAACAATCACAAAGACAAAATAAAAAGGTGTGGTTTCTTACACAAAATAAATATGCAATGAACCAAAAAATTAATAGTATTCAAAGCAAACAAAAAGTTAATGTTTTCAGTAGCCTGTCTATAAATATGATATGAAAACATTGAAAGTGTACTTGGTACAATAAATATTGTTAATATATATATATATATATATATATATATATATATATATATATATATATATATATAATTCTTCGAAAAACAATACAATATATATATATATATAAATTGTACCAATCAGAATTTTTTGTTCGTCTAACAAGAGCTAGCATCTAGGCAAAAGTACCTAGAGTCCAGTCATATGCAAGATACATAAGTCAGGAACAATCATGAACTCTGCCCTATTGTCTATTTTCCAGATCTATAACATTACGAACAACATTTCTGATGATAACAAATAAAATTTTATTCAATCCTGTGCCGGAGCAACAGTGGAGAAACAAGATATCTATAGAGAATAATAATACTACTAGGCTTCGAACCCCTGCCCCCAACAGAATGAAATAGCTTAAGATTATAATTAGACCTTTCATCAAAATTCATTAATAAATCTAGAAGTTGACCTAAGGTCAATGGAAATGAGCTATATATAACACAATCTAATTAACGATGTGTATGCATAAATCATGAGGCAAAGAAGACTTAAGTACTAATTATATGGTTAATAATTTATTAATGTTAATTAGAAAAATGAACAAACAAATATTTAATTTAACAAACAGTCATGAATCTATTTACATATAGCACTAATAGAATTTTAGGTTTCACCTGATTATTAATGCTGATATGCGTATTGAAAAATTACATAATAGAACATAAGTTATTGATTAAATAATATGCAAATTTGCAATTGAATATGATGATTAAAAAAATGTACAGATAGTCAAAAGATGCAGCCTAATATGCTAACAGTAGATACCAATTTTACCATATTATATAACTTGGACACTATGATTATTTTATGAAAAATGAGTGACCTTAAAAACAGATAAATGAGATATAAGTTACATCAATTTACTGTGGTTCATTTGAACCACACACGAAAATATGTTATACTTTACATTATTTGCTTAAATAGTCATTAGACCTTAAAAGGTTCAAACAGAAAAGTTATTTGTATTTTATTCTATTCTTTTCTGACTGGAGAGGATTTATTTAACATAGCGCACTCGAACATTGTTTCAATGAGAGGGTGAGTAGCTTAAATAAGCTTTACAATGACATTCCCTAACTTATAATATAAATGAAAATATGAGACAGATTTAGAAATCATGGCATTACATCTTATAGATTTAAAATGGGCAAATATAAGAATATTAAACAAGAATGCTAGAAAAGATTGAATCCATTTTAGGACAAATGCTTCATCAATTATATAAGAATATGAAATGTGCCTGTACATGTGACAGGTCAGCATTTGAAAAGGGGATGGTGTAAGAATACTATGGTCTGTTTTTCCAGTGTTAACCCATGCAGAGCCTAAATGACCACCTGACAATATCCTGGAGTTGGTGCTTCCAAACACCATTCAATGATATGCCATAAGTAAAAGAATCCCGTTCCTCCGGGTTTTAAGTTTGACAAAGCAAAACGAGGAAATTTCGTAACATTATCTAAGCCAAGCAACGCTAATAATAAAAAATAAATCAGATTCTTAACGATGCTGATATGTGGATTAAGGCTCTCATAATTTAATATAATCTAGTGTAATGATATGACATAATTTGAACCCTCTCAAAAGGTATGCAAATGACCTTTAATATTAGTTAGGATGTCAAAACATAAAAGAGGGAATATTATTCCCTTCATTAAACAAATATTAATATGCTAACTAGTAATTAATTCCATAAAATAATTACCATGCTAGATGGCATGATGGGCAAATGATTGACCATATAATAAAAAAACAGCAAAGGTAAGGTCATTAAGTTTAAAATATAATATGAATAAATCAATAGTGTGAACATGATAATAAAGTGATAGATTAAATGTAGCAGCAAATAATCTGCCACTAAGCAAATAGAATAACTTAAAAATATTCCATCGAGTGAACTTTTAGTTAGGTAAGAAAGCTTACATTTACAATTTAACATCCCATAATATCGAGGATATCTAATAACAAAATTTAGGATCAGTTGACTAGATTGAACTATTAGCATATTAAATTAAATCATACAAAATTTATAATATTGAAATTAAAAGTTTGCCGCATTTAAAAATAGAAATTTGTGAAACCCATTTAAGAAATGCATAAAAAAAATAAAGTTATAGATTCATGCATTAGGTTTTTATAACAGAAAGAGAAAGTCATTACTTTATAGAATTGTTACAATTAGCATTACAATGCCATGTTTAAATCGAAAGAGAATTACATTATAAATGATTTAGGTTTTAAATTGAAAGTTTTGAAGGAGTTAATATTAGCAGCATGATTAGGATTTACCTTCCATTACTTGATGTCTTGATGTCCGTACAGATTGGTAAGTATAAAATTATAAAATGAGGAAAACATGGTTAGCAAGGCAACGTTTGGAAAAATAATGACTGGCATCTTGAGACAGTTATTTCAGCATTTAAATTAGGCAGTCCATAAGTGGAAATGGCAGGTTAGCATAGTAGTATGGAAATGATTTTTGGAGAAGAAAGGGGAAGCAAATTTAGTCCCTCTACTTCAGATTCATATTTCAAATTTTGATTGATGTGGATCTGTTCTGCAACACTGATTAAAAATGTCACACTAAGCAACTTAGCCTAAAATTTCGGCTTTATTTATATGTTAGCAAGACCTTGTTGAATATTCTCTCTTTCCACTTGATAAGGCCTGGATGTCCATTAAGTGGCCTGAATGCACCTATTCTTTATTTTCAATGATAATGCAACAAGTTCTAGAGAATATTGTTTTAATCTATTTCGAGAATGGAAATAGATTCAAAAGGTATAATTTTCATTAACATTTTGTTTTCTAAGGGATTTTAATTTATTAATTACCCTTTTTAAATTAAATCTAGAATATTCTTTTATTTATAAGTTTCAGAGTTATTTTAATTACTCTCTAGAACTTTCTTTGGTATTGCATCATAAAATAAAATACGCAAACTATAAAATAAATATACATAATATTTAATTACGAAAAATATTTTTTTTGTAATATCGAACACACATACATGATTATTTAAAGGGAATGGAAATTTAAATATTTCCGACTTAAAATTATTAAATATTCTTTTATAATAAAACATTTAACTTATGAAAGTACAAAAACAAAGGAGGGTTTTAAAACCTGTATGTGTGTCCTTTCACTCTCTAGTGATTTACCACATATATAGCTGGGTTTAAACCTCTGATTCAAAGTTTTGAATCACCAGACAGTGAAGCAAAAATGTGTGTAACATATTTTCCGCTTCAATAAATATATATTTACACATAAATGGCATTATCTGAGTTTATCTGTGTATGATTTATAATACTAACATACCAATATTTTGGCTGTCATAGTGTCTATAAACTAAGTAATAAATATTATAGAAAGTAGTTGTAGAAGAACTGTAATCAGTGATTTATAACAAGACTAAAAGTTTCACCAATGGAAAACAGATACAATAGAAAATTTTATAAATATAAAGGTGGGGATAGGATAATGGGAGAAAAGCAGAAGCTATTCAAATTAATGAGTTTAAAAAATTCTTACAAGTAAAAGATCACTTACAGGTGTCATATCTGATCTTATAAGGATTTCAATGACTTTTCTGATCTTACATTGATGAAGAATGTCGTATCTGGATAGGACTCTGGTGTTAGAGAAGTCAATATTGTGACCCATATTCATAGCATGGAGTGAAAGCATTAATAATAAGAACTGCTTAACTGCATTAGCATTTTCATCATGTCTAACACTGACCAAGCCTAAGAACTCAATCTCTCATGAGGCCATGGAGTTTATAAAATTTTATGTGGAGTTTATGGAGATTCTTATGTGGGTATGAGCAATCATTGCATCAGTGCTAGAAGAGATGAATATGCTAGTGCAGTTTAGTATTTGTCACCAGCAATATTTTCACACTATGCTATGGATACAGATCATAATATTTATATCTTTAATACCAGAATCATATCCAGATGTGAAACTCTTCATCAATATATGATCAGAGAATCCACTAATATTCTTAACAGATCAGATTGTATCAATTAATGTGATGACATATGTGTAAACCACCTTCTATTTTGAAATTTTTTTTTAAATCCATTAATCTGAATAGCTTCTGATTTTTCCCCTATTATGATAAACTTATTATACATCAATGCTTCCAGCACCTCTACAACAATTTTTGATAATATTCATTAACCACTTGGTAGTAGTGTGATCCAGCTAAAATTATCGATATGTTAAGATACTATAAATCATATACAGATGACCCCCCAATAATGTTATTTATATCTGTAGCCTGTGTAAATCTTTAATAAATATGTTGAATATACTACATATACTGTGCTTGTTATGTATATATAAATATATACTGTATTTCCAATAGTTTTAAATTTTTCTAGAAAAAAATGTAATTCATTAAAACAATTTTCCTCAAACACAGTCTAAACATGGTCATAGCTTTGAACCCACATCTTCCAGTATTGTCTGTTCTAAAAAAAAAAACAATGCTAAAAACAAAGTTAAAACAATGTGGCAGATCGTCAACAGTATACACGCAATCAACAAGAAAGAATCCTGTGACCCTTTGTCAAAAAAGGCGATCATTTCAAATTTTATGTAAATCACCACTTCTCTGATTCTTCTATAAATGTCTCAATTCTTTTGGATTATTATAGCTGTATGACTAACAGTTAGTTGAAAGTATGTTCAGCTACTATGTTAATGTATTTAGTATTTTTATTTTAGGGTATTAAACAAGCTTTTCTTAGTATATGTGTTGTATTTATTATTTATATTGAATAAATATATACTATATAAATTTTTAATGGATGTTTAAACGAAAATATTTAGTGTATGGAGTTTTCCATTTATAATTATTTAATTAGAAAGCTCTTTTAGAACAGTAGCTGATTAAGATTAATTATTCCAAGTTAAAGTTAAAGAAAAACTGTCTATTGCAATCAGTTTCACTTTTTCCTTACCCTGGGGCAGTTAATCTTGATTGTCTACTATTCTAAATAAAGAGCTTTCTAATAAAATAATAATAACTGGAAACTCCACATACTAAATGTTTCCATATATATATATATATCCAATTAAAATTTCATATTACTTTTTTTTTCAATGCCTACAACCACATGTTTGAATTGGGGTAGTAGAAGTTTGCACATAAATGAAAAAATTAATGTGTAAAGAGGAAAGGACCATACATAGATAAACAGTAAAAGTTTTTAATAAACTATTCGAATCTATATCTAAAATTAAAAGAAATATGATAAGTTCTAATCTAGTGAAAAATTCTTAGTAACATTTATATATTTATTGGAAAGCTATTATAATCAAAGGATGTTTGCTTAAAATGCAACACTTGTGAAGTGAATTGTTTCTAAATATATAGTAAAGAAGTATATGTGCAACAGAAACAATATCTGGGAGACTTCTAAATGACATGGGGCAAACGGAAAAAAATGATTCAGTCATAATGCGTGAATAGAGGAATTGTAAAATTTGTGTCATATAATTCTATAATTAAAACCACTTCTTTTCTTTTCAAAAACTTTATTTGTGTGTGTGCGTGCATATAAAGGCGAATGTGTGTGTTTCTTTTTTTTTTTTTAATATACAGTAAATATTTTTTTTTTTTGTTAGACTAAATTATTCTTAGAATATATTTGTTTGGATAAATTTATTGTCTTGTTTTTTCTTTAGATTTAAAAATTCTATTTTTTTTTTTTAAGTGTCATAGCATCGGCCGGGACGCGAACCCGCAACCCGGGCAACTGCCTGCAAGTGCAAGGCAGTTGCGTTGACCTCTCTACCACCAATGCAAGACGAAAAATTCTATTTTTGTTTTCGAAAATGTTAATTTTGGTGAAGAGCTATATCCTGAAGGCATAAAAGAAAAAAGAGAACTTTAGTAATAGCATAAAATCTATTTATTCAGATACCATCTCAAGAAATATGCCTCTAGTAAAAAAGACATGACTTTCAGCCTATCTGGTTATGGTAAAATAGAATTTGATGCCTTAAATTCATTTATCTTAAATAGAATTAATATGACTAATTAAATATTGGCTAGAACAGATAAACAACAATAATACTCCGATTTTAAATTTCCTTATAAATATTTATTATTTCTATGAAATTGAAGATTTTTTCTTTCCTTTAACATAACTGACATTTATTATACTGTTGTTCAAATTTTTAGTTTAATTTTATTGCTGTTATCAATTAGTTACATAACAATTACCCCAAGCAATTTCAAATCTTTTTTTCTAAGCTTAAAGCCTATATAAAAATTGTACAAATACTTTATATGTAAAATGTTGAAATTGTTATAACTTTACTTTTATCATATTTAGAAAATTAATTAATTCAAATAGTTTAATGATACATTCTGTAGAGTTTTATATGTTATGATAAGCTTTTAAATAATAAAAAAAAATACAGTATGATCCAGTTTAGTTATTCCGGATAGTTTCAAATACTTGTTATCTGGCCCATTAAAAATAATTTTATCATATATTGATCATTTTTTAATTAACTTAGATGTATCCATTTTACAGTACTAATATGACAGTGATCAAAATTACCCCAAATTCACAACTCGACCAGATTAGCCAAGAAAATAAACTTTAAAACACTACCAATGGTTTCACTGCTACAAGCAGACTTCTCAAGTGTAAAGAACTACAAAATAACATATTTAAAGTAAACATTACCCACAATTCCACTTACTTCCCATACACTCTTAAAGAACTACAAAATAACATATTTAAAGTAAACATTATCCACAATTCCACTTACATTCGATACACCCTTAATATTAAAAGAACTTTTAAGTAATTTAATTTTTTAATTTATGATTCTGAAGCAATTAACTTATTTAAAAGTTCTTTTAATATTAATGGTGTATGGGAAGTAAGTGGAATTGTGGATAATATTTACTTTAAATATGTTGTCATTTAGTAGTTCTTTACACTTGAGAAGTCTTTTTATAGCAGTGAAACCATTGGTAGTGTTTTAGAGTTTATTTTCTTGGCTAGTTTGGTCGAACTGGGAATTTGAGGTAATTTTGATTATTTATTGACTAGTTTAGCTTTATGCTTTTAATGTTTAATATGACAATCTATTTTAAACTTATTTAGCCTTTAATTATCTTTGTAGTTGCTATATTGTTCTTTATATCTTTCTAATCATTCTTGTTTATTTAATAAAAAAAACTTTATTCACTTATAAATTTTCTGAAGCATAATAGTTATGAACTACAACAAAAAGTCTCTGACTTATATTTGTTTATCATTTCTGTTCTCATTCTGGCAGAAAGGAAGAGAACAAAAATAAAGGTTAATGACTTAGAGATTATATGATGTTTCCTCACCAAAAGTAAACATTAAGCTTTAATTCAGAAACATTTTGCTCTAGAGGTCAATAGACTATATTTGCCCTAAACCAGACAATACAAAACACTGGTGATTAACCATTTGGATATTTTAGACACCAGAAGTAATAGATTGAATTTCATTGTAGAAACTTTAACAATCAGATCACTCACTTTTTTATTGCATAGAGAAGGGAAAATTATCACTATGACACAAATCAAATCTAAACCACAAATATAAGATGATTTCTCTACTTGACAAATATACTAGATAACAGCTAAAAATTTCATGATATACTTCTTAGATAAGTGGCTGAATACAAAACACAAACATGATTTCATATAATACTGCCTTTATTATTGATAAATCTTTACTGCCTCTAATGGTAGAATGGCAAATTCTAGAGTGAGCAACCCCTAAATTAAAATTGAACTATATCCCTTCCTGAGCCAAATGCCTCATGGCATCCTAAGTGGTACATTTGATTATTTTATTCTATATTGTTAGTAAAGGAAATGCCTTGCATCTATGAATATCAAGCCTATGATGGAATAAAAATACATGCATGATTACTTTTACTTTCATATCATATTTTAGAAATAACATTTATTATAGGTGCTTATTTTCAGACAGACTTAATTATATTCTAATTCAACTTTTTACTTATATATCAATTTGAATGTCAGCATAATAAATTATTTAATACACTAGATTAATATTCCAACACTTGTTTATTAAGTAAATGTAATACTCACAATTCAAAGCACAATATAAAACTTTTTATTCTTATATCTACAACTCATCACTAGCAAAACAACTTCATAGTGTAATGATCAATACATTTATTTGTCTGCTGTGCTCATGACTTGAGTTTGAATTCAGATTGAGTGAACTTTAAAAAAATGTTAATCCCAAACAAGGTTGTATTTTTTTAAGTAGCCAACTACTGTTTGGGATATGTAACTATTATTAGATAGATCCCAGATTTAACTGGATTTGATCAGATGAGGTGACAATGATCAAATAAATAATATTATTGTAATATAATATCGTTTTTGATATGTTGTTGTTTTTCTTTAAATCTATTATATTCAAAAAAAGGCAGTAAAAATAAAATGTGTGAAATTAATGAATGTATGGTTTTAATTTTTTTAAGTAACTCAAAAGAGTTTAATGTTTTATAGATTGGATTTTAATTAGTAAAAATTTATTAACCCAACTAATTTAATAAACCATTAAAAAGCAAACTGATTAAAAATCCAATCTAAGAAATAGTTTTTATGAGAAATTTTGAAAAAGAACTACTTTTTTAAAAAAAAAAAAATGTTTTATAGACCAATCAGTTATAACGTTATTATACAGTTGAGTTGGTTTTTTTATAGACCTATATGTCATAGAAGGTGTTATTTTTAAAAATAAAATGAGAGATATATTTTATTTTAATGTTAAACTTTTTTGGTTGAACATTCAATTTCTGGTATTTCTTTCCACATAGATTTCATTTTTATCTGAAATGAGACTATTTCTTTCAATATACTCTGGAATCGTATAAAAAAAAAGGAAATTTTGCCTAAACAGAAGTATAAACTGGAGGAAATGAACAGATTTCATTACAGAGAGTAGGATACTCCTTATGGATATCCAGAGTCTGTCCAAAAACTGATCAATAAATCCCATCTTAACATATGACCAATCAATGGCATACAAAATTTTCTTTTCTTTTAAATTTATATATTAACAAAAATATTTAAAAAAGGATTTTCTAAGTCATGTTAAAAGAAATATAAAGTATTATTGACTTTTTTTCTTCATAGTTCTTTACACTATATTTTTGGTATAACCTGATGATATGCGTTTTTTTTTATTCTTAGCCATTCAAGAATGGGCATGTTTTAAAAAATTTTTGTCCAATATGATTTTGCCAAAGATTCTATTTTATTTACATTTATGAACTCTGTCTCTTGAAATTAATACATTTTTTTAAAGACTTGAAAAGATTTGTTCAGATAATTCTATGATTATAAATGTCTGTAAAGAAAATTAGTTTCAGCAGCCAGTGTTCTATCTTTAAATTTAAAGCATATAGCAAGACCATGTCATCTAACTTTTTTGAAATTAGTTTTTTGCATAAATTCATTCATTAATATCAATACTAATTATGATGATCATGCCCAACTCACTTTAGAATTTCTCTCAATGATGGTTGATCAAGATACTTATCACTTATTTAGTCATGGATTCTATTACTAGAATGATAAATTGTTGTTTTTAGTCTATCTATATTTGATGAATCAAATGCAAACTTACATCTTAAGTTAACTTTGATCTTGACAAAGTCTACATTTAGCACTGATTTTAATTCTCATTTTATTTTCTAAGAATTTTTTTAAAAAAATCATTAAAACATATTGAAAAACTTCATTGATTTGCCATCTAATAGGTACATTGTAAATCCAAGCTTCAAATTTAGACATACTTTTGTAAAATTGTGCAATATGCATCAGTTTTGATGAGTAAATTTAAATCTGCTCTTTGAGTCAGTGTCATTCTGTTAATGTAGCAATCTAAAAAGCTTCTGAATCAATTCTCAGTGGAGTAAACTAAGAAAAAAATTAGTTTGAACAATTTGGAACAGTTGTGTTCATTCTGCCATTTGATTCCCAAATATCACATGATCTCCCAAGCAACTAACTATAAAATAATTATTGTTGTTGTTATTGTTAAGCAGAGATTTGATCCAATTTATGAAAGTATGACGACTTTTTATTTAGGTACTTACAACTGCAGATCACTTTCAAGTGAAGGAAGATTGCAAGAATTAGAAGAAGAACTGTCTTATATTAAATGGGACATTATTGGACTTTGTGGAGTTAGAAGAAAAGGAGAAGAAACAATTGATTTAAAAAGTGGACATATACTCTATTATAAAGGCACACATATTGGAAATACAAGTGGAGTAGGATTCATTATAAATAAAAAGTGGAAGAACAATATTGTGGAGATTGATGGTGTATCGGACAGAGTGGCAAGATTAGTTATACAACTTAATAGCAGATACCAAATGCAGATAATTCAGGTTTATGCCCCAACAAGTTCTCATAGTGATGAAGTAGTAGAAGATTTTTATATGGATGTACAAAAGGCTTTTGATCAAAATAAACAACATTTTAAAATTGTTATGGGAGACTTTAATGCTAGAATTGGTAGACAAATGAAAGATGAAATTGCTGTAGGTAATTTTGGTTATGGTAATAGAAATGAGAGAGGACATAGACTTGTGGAGTTTGCAGAAAAAGAAAAACTTTATATTATGAATTCATTTTTTGAGAAAAATGTTAAAAGGAAATGGACATGGAAGCATCCAAATGAAGGTACAGCAGAATTGGATATATTTTGACTAACAGAAAATACATATTTCAAGATTGTAATGTTCTTAATAAATTTAACACAGGAAGTGATCATCGATTAGTAAGGTGTAAGTTACGTGTTAATGTAAAACTAGAGAGACTAAAATTATTAAGAAAAACAATATTTACAGTTGATATTCCTAATCTTCAGAAACATTCTAATGAATTTAAATTAGAACTTACAAATAGGTTTCAAGTGTTAGGAGATTTTGAACATGATTCAGATTTGAATGAAATTAATATGAAAATAACTGATACACTTTTAAAAACTGCAACAAACATAGCTGGTAGAAAAAAGCAGCAATTGACTAATAAAATTTCTACTGTGACTAGAGAATTTATGAAGAAAAGAAGGAATATGAAGATATACAAAAATGATGTATTAAAAAGAATTGAATATCTCGAATTTTGTAAAATGGTACGGAAAAGAGTTGAAAATGATATAAGAAAGTATAACTGTGAAATAGCAAGGAACGCTGCAGAAGAAAATAAAAGTCTCAAAAATGTTAAACAACATTTTGGTATTGGTGGGAAATTTATATCTGCAATAAGAAAAAAAGATGGAATTATTACTAAAAGGAAAGATGACATCATGAAATTGGTAGAAGATTTTTATCAAGAATTATATAGTAATAAAAAACAAGTGCCTCCTATATCTATTACATCTTCTGAATTCATTTCAACAAAAATTTTATTAACTTCCGATGCCCAGAATTTTAAATGAAGAAGTGAGACATGCAATTAAGTGTATGAAGAAAGGAAAGGCTCCAGGAAATGATGGAATTATAATTGATATATTAAAAGAAGCAGGTGAAGAAATAGAAACAATTTTAGCAAAGTTATATACCAAATGTCTAAATGATAAAGATGTACCAAAAGATTGGAAGAATGCAGTAATAATATTAATTTTTAAAAAAGGTGATAAAGAAGATATTAGAAATTACAGACCTATCAGCCTTTTATCAGTTTTATATAAAATTTCTACCAAGATAATTACAACTCGTCTACAGAGAACTTTGGATTTCCACCAACCAAGAGAACAAGCTGGATTTAAAAGTGGTTTTAGTACAATAGATCATATCCAGGTATTGAGAGAAGTCATAGAAAGGACAAATGAATATGAGTTGTCATTATGTTTTGGATTTGTAGATTATGAAAAGACATTCGATTCTATACACATTTCTTCAGTGATTAAAGCATTGGATCATCAAGATATAGATCCAGGATATTGTCATATTTTAAAGAATATTTATAAAAATGCAACAGCAACAATTAGATTACATAATGATACTGAAAAAATCACCATTGAGAAAGGTGTAAGACAAGGTGACTCCATATCTCCAAAACTCTTTACAGCAGTGCTGCAAGAAGTATTTTGTGGATTAAAATGGGAAACTAAAGGAGTGAAAGTAAATGGAGAGTATTTAAGTCATTTAGATTTCGCAGATGATGTAGTTGTTTTTGCAAATAATGCTTCAGAGCTTCAGGAAATGTTGCAGGAGTTATCAGATGAAAGTAGAAAAGTAGGACTAAAGATAAATATTAAAAAGACGAAAGTAATGTTTAATCGATTTGCTCAAAATAAGAAAATAAAGATTGATTATGAAGAATTAGAAGAAGTTAACAGTTACAAATACCTTGGTCAGATTATTAATACAGATGGAAACATAATGGAGGAAATTAATCATAGAATTAAACTTGGTTGGAGTGCTTTTGGTAGAAATAACTTGATACTAAAAGGAAATATGCCTATGTGTTTGAAAAGGATGGTTTTTAACAAATGTGTTTTACCAGTTCTTACTTATGGATCTGAGACTTGGACACTTAATAGAAGAGCAATACAGAGACTTCAGACCACTCAAAGGAGTATGGAGAGATGTATGTTGGGAGTAACAAAAAGAGATCAAAAACGCAATGTATGGGTAAGACAACAAACAGGTGTTACTGACCTTATTGAAAAAATTAAAAGATTGAAATGGAGTTGGGCTGGACATATTGCTAGAAGAGATGATAATAGATGGACAATTGAAATTTTAAACTGGATTCCAAGAGATTGTAAAAGACCCAGAAAGAGACCACATGTGAGATGGATGGATGAAATAAGAAAATGTGCAGGGGTGTTGTGGAGAAGAGAAGCTAAAGATCGGAGAAGATGGATTAAACTTGGAGAGACCTTCATCCTGCAGTGGATTGATAATGTTTGATGATGATGATGATGATGATATGGACTATTATTTGCAATATAGATGTGCTACTAGGATATTTGAATTTCACATAACATTCCATGCAATCAGCAATACAATTGTGACTATCATTATTATTAATGCTGTTGCTATTAGTTGGGATTTAGAATATTGTTTACAGCAAAGATGTACTTTTATATTGTTCAGACATATAAAATTACACTTAATTTTTACATGAGAATAGGCCAAAGACAAAATGGTTTAGGTCAACATTGAAGAATAACATTCAATAATGATTTAACTTTTATAGAGAGAGAAAATCCATAAAATTCTACTTGATAGATCCCTATATGTTGTAGTTGTATTTTCAGTCTTGTATTGATGAAAGAGTGGATTAATTCTATATTAATCTTTTGAAATATGCTTCAGAAATGCTGTATTAATTTTTTTTAATAACATGATTCATATTCAATTAATCTAAATCATAGAGTTTATAAATACTTAAAATGTTATTTGAACCTGGATACCAACTATATAAAATCTAAGATATATATATCACTCTGTGGATGACTTGTGTTACCAAGTCGAAACGTCAGAATATAAATATTTAAAATATTTTAACACGGATGAACCTGCAAAATATATCTTTTATATATATAATGAAATCTTCAAGATGTGTGTACTATAAACTTTGGTTCAAATAAAAATAATAAGTTGAATGGTTAATAAAATTCAAATAAAAATTTTAATTCAAATATATAATAATATAAATCAATATGATGATGATTTAGAAATAAAAATACAAGTACTCCAAAAGTATTTTATTTTTCAGTTTCAATAAAAAGAAACTCAAAAACCTGCTAAAAAGAAAGGTTATTTTTGGAAAGTTTTTTTTTAAAGGAACGACTAACATCAATTACTACCACCATCCCAGCATATTCCCCAATGGATTACATGATTTCTCAAGACTCTGAATACTAACTACCATGCTGTGGATATTAACTAGCATATGGGTGTAAAAAGCATATATTTGGTTGAGTTACAAATACAAATGAAATCGATTAATATATATATATATATATATATATATATATATATATATATATATATATATATATATATATATATATATATATATATATATATATATATATATATATATATATTAACAATGAATAAATAAAACTGTTGCATATATTGCAATTGTCAACACATAAGCAAAAATATTACAGTAACAAAAGATATTTTAAGTTTGAACTATGGTTCAAGTTTAAGACCTTATGGTATTTGTAATGATAAAATCTTACCATGCTGAATAGGGAAAAAGTCATTAACTATGTTTTTTTCAGGTGTTGTTCTTTTAATATTTTACTGTTGTCTTCTTTAATTTTTTTGATAATGATCTTCTCCTTAAACACTGGTGATGTTAGAGTAAATACAACAGCACTGGTGACATTATATGAGGTATAGTATCTGTATATCTTTATACAACTCTATCCACTTCTTCCTTCATGATATTATAGAGTGTTGCACAAGCTGGTTTTTCACATTTGAGCACAAATTGTTGGGCCTGACTGCATTTTCCAGGTTATTTTGACTGGTGTGGTTTTTAGTTATCTAGTCACACATGATAGATGAATTTTTTCTCAATAAATTCATCATACTATCTGTTATAACTGGAGTATTGAAAAATAGTTTGTTTTAGTCAGTAAAATACAGCTTATGGTGGGAAATGAATTTAGTCAGTGGTTGTTTTCCTCTTCAGCATGGATCACAGCAACATAGCTTCAATAGTAGACCACTCTAATGCAAAAAATATGGAATGAACTGCTGGACTCCAAGAATTAGAATTACAATAATAATAATGCCTAGTTGCTTGTTTTCAATCTATTTATACCAAACTGATATTGTTCAAACAACATGGTTTTCAAGCAACATATATGTCACCAGCTAGGGGATATATGACCTTTGCGTCATTATAACAATATATTTTTTAAAAAAACATTCCCTTTACTCTCTTCAAAACATGTTGTAGATACAAATTTTATTACATTATTTTATAAATAAATAAAAGAAGAAGAGAAAAAAACTTGTCTTTTTTTTTTTCTTTATTTACATTTCATTATCATAGGAAGAAAAATTCACTATGTAATCTTAATTTTTTAATTTTAACTTCTAAAATGTTATTAATTCTAAAATTTTAATACTAGATTCAAATCTACCATCAGGTTTTCTGTAAAAATTGACAAGTTGTTTAATTAAAAGTTCAATTTGAAAAGCAGATTAAATAGGGTTTGAATTTAGTCAATCCTTTTGCATATCAAGTATTTCTATTTTTTTCTTTACAATATTATTATCATTCACTTGTTTCTTACATATTACAAAATAATATTTAAAAATCTTTAATAATGTGCATTAATTACTTCTTTTTAATTTTTAGGCAGTTTACTCTTTTATTTCTTAATTGACATACATGTAAATGACAATTTGTAATCTATTAATCAGTTCACATAAATTTTTATTAAATGTATTTTTTTCTCTCTGCATTTATAGTATAACTATAGCTACAATGACGCATATTAAAATATTGCTAAAGAATATTAGCAGATGCAAATAATAGTATTTATTTACATGGCCTTATATTGATATACCATTATAACTCTGCTGGAAATTATTAGCAAGCTTTAACTATATCTTTCTATTTAAGTACGATAGTAAAAATTAAATTCAATCAGCAAAATATTTGTCAGTAAGTAGATCACTTCCAAAATCATACATCATTATTAATTTACATAGTTTGATTATTTAAAGAATGATCTCATTAAAGTAATACTTATAAAATGGTCACATTTTCTTATCAATAAACACTCAGACGTATTTCTCTGGATTAACTATAAAATAGTATTCATTAGAACAAATCAATTTATTGTTTTGAGATAAGAATGTTCTCTGTTATTCATGGTTATCTGGATTTGAAGGACTAGTTTGTCCATTCTTATGCCTCCCTAAATATTTGTTTAATATAAGTTACCCATTTGAAAAGATTTTTTATTCTTTATTCAATTCTCAAACAGATTGTGTTGAATAAAGAATATAAATAATAATACTTAATTTTAAAATAACAAGTTAATCAACTAATGAAAATGGCAAAAAAATATGAAATTTATTTTAAATTACACTGCATTTCTATTAAATCACCCCAATTCATTTGTTAGTCATATAGAAATAGTTTATGAGATATCTTTCTAAAATAAAACTTAAGCTATTTAATATCTGATAAAAATTTATTTTAAAAAAATGTTTATACCAATAAAAACGGAAATGTTATAAAATCTTAGAAAAACAAAAATTAATGATAAAACATTTGCAATCAATTCAACTATTATTAATTAAATTTAGATATTCAAATATTTTACTTAATTATAATTTAAGTTCTTACCAATTTATTTTCATTTTTTTTTTTTTTTTACTAATGCATAATCTAATTTTTAAATACATGCTTTTACCGTATTCGAAGTGAAAATCCTTTTTTACATATCATTTTTTCTAGTTTAAACGTTTTTATCCTGCAGCTGTTAGTTTTCCGCAGTTTCTATTATAACATTCATAGTTTTGCTTAATTTTATTCTTTATAGATTTAATTTTTTATGACGTCATTGTTATACTAATACATACATTAGATGTGCACTTTTGGTTTTTCAAAGTACCTTAGTTGGTAGACAATCAACTCAGGAATACATTTTAGTAGGCAAGCAGTAAGACATTTTACCATTATTCCATTAGAGATTATTTTTCCGGGTAGCAATGAATTATATAAAGTTGGCGATTATCACATCATTTTATAACATACACTCTTTATGAATACATTTCTCACAGGTGCAGATGAAAATGATAACTTAGAATTTTTCAATACTTGCTAAGTTTTGTTTCATCATAAAATTTGATATTTTCTTTTTTTTGCAGTGACTTCTGCTAGTTTTAAAAAGACGTTATATATATATGATGTCTTCAAACACTAATGATTAATGACTGTATTTCATCTTTAATTCATTCGATTCTAACTGCAGCGGACCAGCAATTAAATACATATGCCATTAGCATTAAGTACAAGTGATTGGAATTTTTTTAAAAAAAAAACTGACTGATGGAGATTATTTTTCATCTTTTTATATACCTACTATCTGTCTATGCGATAAGTTGTATTTGTCTAAATTTATACATTTTGATTTTGTTTACCAGATAACATATTTGTGTTTCGTCAGTCTTTGATTAATGACCCATTTTAATTAACAAATCGAATATAAAAGGAAATAATTTAATTATATTTTTTTATTATTATTTCCGGGTATAAATTGAAGTTTAAAATTTATTCTTAAATCTCAAAATTATAGTTAAGTTAAAACAAAAAATACAAACAAATATTCATTTTATATGTAATTCTGAATCTATGCATTAATTTCAATAATATTTAACTGCGTAAAATGGTATTCGAAACACTCATGAATTTTATAAAATGAAAAAGTTTTTATTTCATTACTGAAAAATGTTTAGATCACCACAAAAATGCAATGTAACTTATTCTCTTTGTTTTACATCACAATAAATATTAATTTTAATCAAAATTATTTTATAAAATTTTAATCACCTTTACTTAGTCTTAAAAGTAGCAGAAATTTTGTTTTAAATCCTTGAAATTGTGTAGATGATTCTGACTTCCTGAAACAGCTGTTTAAATTTAAGACATTAGCATATATAGAAGTTGAACTTTATCTTTCTTATTGCATTATCAAATTCGTATATTAAATCATCTATGTCGTTTATTATTGTTTTACAATGCTTTTTTTACAACCCACTGACAGTTTCGATTGCCCCAGCAATCTTCTTCAAAACTATAAATGCTAAAGTAATAAAAAACATAGATGATTTTTTTAATTACTATTTACCTGTTGATATTAATTACTTTAACAAGCATTTAAGTAATTTTACAGCTTATTAAAAATATAATACTAAGAATATAAACCTATTTCATAGAACAAATAAGTCTAATTGCATTACCAAGATAATTTACAAGCAAGTTCTCAAAAGAATCATTTAAATAAACATGTAAATACTGTCCATCTTTTGTTATATATATCAACCTATTTTGTCAGATAAAAGATGATCTGCTAATAGTACAATTTTTATGTTTGAATACCATATGAGGATAGTAATAGGACAGTATTAAATAGGAATTTAATAAGCTCTATTAACTAGTATTGGTTACTTAAGCTTACAATAAATGGCAAAACAGAGCATATCTGGAATTTGCTCCTGAATAGCAATGATATGGAAAATTTTATATAGATAACTCTTCACATTTATTTTATTACATATGTGTGTGTTTGATAGGGAATGAGTATTCTGACATTTTTTAACTCCAGTTATCATTGTGACATAATAGAATTTAAAATGAGGAGTGCATTTATACATTTGAAATATGTTTTACATATATTTCTACAGCACTACTATATAAAAAGTTATATATTTTATTAGTTAATTAAAATATTTCAGATAAGATGAGTTTGTGCTTAGATATTTTATTAGTAAAAAAAATCTATTCATTTGTAAACAACTAAATATTTAGAGATCAAGTAAACTGATTAAAATTAAAAGAATTGTTGCTGTTCCAGAATAGTAATATCATTATATTTAGATTGATAATCTGAATTTAGAAATTTCCATGATATGCAAAGGTGATTAAAAGATTATATAATTGCTATCTGAGAATGATCTGGATCCGGATAAAAGTATTACTTAAGAAGAAAAGATATATATTCACATATTCACATCATGGGAGCTGCATCATATTGTGAACTAAGGGCAACTGCAAGGCTGAAGTTCAAATTGCAAGAGAACAACAAACTACCAAATGAATTTTTATCACTAAAGGTTTTGAAATGGATCTAGAGGCTTTTACAACCACATTGGCCTTGTATTATTTTGTAAGCCTCTATGGTCTTATATTATGAGTTAATTTTCATATTATTTTTTATATTGTTCTTTTGCTGGCTAAATAAACATCATTTACTAATTAGTCAAATTGTTGTCTAATATTTATTTCTGCTTGCCTATTCATTTTTACCATAACTGCAATACTTATAGTGTCAATATACAACAAGCACAATCAAGCACAATCATTAATTACTATTACAAATTCAAATTTTTACAATATTTTGACAAGCAAATGTGTTTGCATCTATAATTTTTAGAATTAAAGTCAATTTATTATATGGAGATTTTTCCGGTTCTTAAACAGCAAACAACGTGAACAATAGCTCTCCTCAAAATTGAAATCAGCAGGAAAGGGGGTATCAAACCCCATTCCAAACCCCTAAATACATGGTAAGAGAAGTTATATATATTTAAAAATGGAAAGTGATAATGATATAGATATTATACATAGCAATTCAAGCTTAAATTGTCACACTCAGTCGTTCAACAGAAACGATAGCCGAAATCTTCATAGCTATAATAACAAATCTCAGGCTCCATCTGAGATCAAAAACCTTCCCATTAGCAATGCTAAGCACCAAATAATTACTGACAACATTAAAATGCAAGAAATTATACAAACTTCGTCAGTTATATGCAATAGCGTTGGTTTCCCATCGGGCGAAATAACAGCCAATATTAATAATACATACGAAAACAGTAACAACACTCACCGTATTTCCCAAACTCCTTTAGGAGAAGTAAATAAACACAATTCATCCACAACCGCGAAACACTCTCAGAATAATTTGGAACAAAAAATAAAATATCAGCAAAATCTATCTGAAGAAAGGGAAAAAAAAATTTTTAAATCACCAGAGGTCACCCAATTCGCTGCTGTAACACCAGAGACTGTCAACAGTATTTCAGGAGAAAAAAACGAAATAACAGATTTAAAAAAAATCAACAAAACCCATTCACAAACAAATGAAAATTTCAAACTAGATGAACCTTTAACATCTATATCGTTCGCACATTTCAAAACAGACTCACAAATACAAACCCTTCCAAAAAAATCTATATCCTATGCTAATGCTTTAAGTATCAACAAAGACGTTAAAACTGCGGAGACTAACTCGGTCAGCCATATTAATGAAATGCTTATAGGCATATCGGAATATAAAAGAGAAATCACAACAGAAGACAATCAACATCCCCAATCAATTAATTATAATAATATTACCGACGAAATGCATCAAAACATAAACTATAATTTCAACAAAACTATTCCAAACATGCTCTATAAATCTTTCCAAAATTATTACAATGACAAAACTCTAATCCTAGCAGTAACGAATGAAAACTTATCATTATACAAATTCCCCACGGAGCATTTATATTCCGTAATTAAACAACATGATTCAGAGTTGGGGATTTATCAAATACTAACACATCCTAATGACAGATATGTGGCAATAGAATTTAAGACCTGGGCAGACAGGCTCCAATTTAAAAACAATATTAAAATACTGGGAAATAAAATACTTTGCACTGTAGAAATGAACAGACCTATGATACTACAAGAGAAAATCAAAAACTGCCTAACAAGATTCACTGAACAAGAGCTCCAAAATATCCTCAATCCCTACGGCACTTTATCAAAATTTTAAATTCCTTCCAGACCCCATCTTGAATGGAAACATAATATCAAATGCAGCAATCTTCTCACTAGCCATGAAAAAAAATGTTTCTCCCACTGACATCCCTACTGTAGTTAATGCAAGAGGTTCACCAATGGTCTTAACATTCAGGGGGTGCGGCCTCAGTGCTTTCACTGTTTACAAAGGACACACTTTATAAAAGACTGTTTGGCACGTATCTGCACTACCTGCAATCAAAAGAAAGGCAAATTCCACTGCTGCAATGGAAAGAATATAGAAACAACAACCACTACAGACACCAAACAGTCACCTAAAACAGACAATAATATTGAAAACCACACTGATAAACACAGGGCTTCCACATCAAACTATAACAAATCTATAGACATAACTCATAACTCCCACTGATGTAACACCAGACCACATAATATCTAGAGATGAAGATCAAGATGAAAATCTTTCCCAACAAACTGAAATGGAATTCCACAACAATACAACCAAAAATAGAAATGATAAACAAACAACTACATCAAGTACACCTCATCTCATTTCAAACCAATACACGGATAATATTCAGTCAATAAACAGTACAACATTGGAAAAAAGGGCTATGAATCAATGCTTGACAATTCTTCAGACTTGAAATCACTTCCAATAGAAGAAACAGACACCAGAATCAAAATAGACAAAAATAACACCCAATCACCTAGAAAGTCACAAAGTAAACAAAATACAATAACTCCACATCCTCAAAAAGAAAGTAGCAAAACCAATAAACCAAGGAAAAAATTCAATCCAGCACACACCAAAACTCCAAACCTGGGAGAAAAGGATGGTTTATCTGGACATTGGAATCAGGATCTTTCACAAGAAGTAGAGCTAATATGACAAGCTATACCAAATATTAATAAACAGAAATCAGATGTTCCGGATAAATCAAGCTCAGATGACGATATGAATTTTGGGTTTATAACACAACTACCTACATTAAAACCAGATTCACAAGAATCACAAAGTAAACACAAAGTGTCATGGGAAAAAAAGAAAAGAAAAACCTCTGAGCACCCTGATACAGATTCAGCACCAATGGAAGATGATCCCTATTTGGAATTACCAGATTCTATGGAAAATGAGGACCTTCCAGTACTCATGGAATCAAATCTACATCAACTCTCATTGGAAGAAGCATCAGATCAAGAAACCAATTATAATCATTTACTTGCAAATTCTCCCCGAGACCAGGGGCTGGCTGGAGGGGCAGGGACACTATATTATGAACTATAAAATTGCAGGGATTAATGTCCATGGCCTCAACTCATTGGCCTGCGCTCACGCAATTAGAAATGGGATAAGCATTAACTCTCCCCATATCCTTCTAATGGGGGAAACCAAACAAATTCTGTATTCTCTATTTGGATAACAACTTAATCTTATTAGAAATAGACTATTGGAGCTACAGCATAAATCTAGCTTATATATACACTTCAAACAATCCTACTATCTATCACAAAATAATTCAGATTTTAAATGCTATCCTTAGCAACAAATCAGGCTCTTTACTTATATTGGGAGATTTTAACACCACATATGGTCGCTTTAACCTAAAATTTCTTCCACTGATAAATAGAAACTTGATGTGTGGGGAAGGATTCCTTCCTCCCAGATCCTACTCCTTTTACACCAAATCCCACCAAACCCTAATAGACCTATTATATTATTCACCAGAGACCTATTATATTATTCACCAGATTTACATTTTCATCTAAATGCAAAATTTTTACCGGTGTCGTTTTCGGACCATATGGCCCTTGTAGTTACTCTTGAAACCATGGCTGGCCTCCCAACTCCAGACAAAACCATGCGTATGGTAACAAAATCAAACATGACAGAGGCCATAGTGTCCGAATCTTATATATATTTTCACAAAATCAACATCCTTTCAAGACCAGCTGAAGAAGCCTGGTTTTCATTTATAGGCATCCTACAGACAATATTAAAACACCACACCATGAAAGTCAAAGGCCCTAATGGCCTCTTCAGAGATCTTCTACAAATAGAGAATCAACTTCAGATGCTCCAAAGTCAACCTATCAAAACACAAAATATATAGTCTTAAAAATCTATACCGATCAAGACAAAAATCCCTGGCGGAATATCTATCCATTAGGAGAGCCAAATGTTATTTATCACAACAACATCACTGGACAAAAGGCTACTTGAGATGGGCACTTGGAGGGAAAAATAACAAAACCACTCCCACCTCCATCATTGCAGATGGGAAAACCTTACTGGGAACACCTATGATGAACACAATAAAAGAACACTTCCGGCAAAGAATGCAAACCGCAATCTTCAATGGCACACAATCCTGGTCTGAAGTTGATCCACAGGCACCATATGGTATCACAGAAAACCTACTCCAACAGAAAATATCTTCCCTTCCAGATGGTGTACATCCTGGATTACATGGGATTCCCAGATTCCTAATCCTACACCTCAATCAATTTGCAATTCCCATAATGAAGAAGATGGTGGATTACCTAGCAACTGGTAATAGAGTGATACCTAACCTTTACCCAGTGGTGCTAGTTCCATTTATAAAAAAAAAAATCAGGTTATGAATCTCTCAAACATCAGACCTATTTCCATGACACCCCTACTAATTAAAATTGTAGAGTCTATGATTAAAGACTTCATCCAACCAAATGTCTTAAAGCACATATCTAACAACCAATATGCCAAGAAGGGATCCTCTACTGCACATGCAATGGGCAACATAATCTCCATCATTGATTATGTCAGAATCCACTGGAGGTCAGGGCCGATAGCTATTCAACTGGACATTGCTGCAGCCTTCGACTTGGTACATATAGACATACTCTTAAATATTTTGGCTGAGTATGATGTTCCTGCAGCTGCTGTCCAGATCATAAGCAACTTACTATACAACAGGGAAATTTTTATCACTATGGATGGTAATATCACCTCCGGATTTAAACCGACACAAGCTCTCCCTCAGGGTTCCCCCCTCAGTGCCCTATGCTTCGTCGCATATATAAATCCTCTCCTGATGGATTTGGAAAAAAATCTACCAGGTCTTTTTATACCCAATTTAAGCAGAGAATTCAACACGTTTGCCTACATGGATGATGTAATGATCATCCTACTGTCAAGAAAACATATTCCTTTGCTACAAACAATATTAAGCCGCTATACTGAGAAATACTGGCTGCAATTCAACCCCAGCAAGTCTGCCTCCTGGCAAATTGTTTCAGGAAGGAAAATTAACACTCTCTTCTCTGCCAAGCCACAGAGATATCTTGGGTTTTCCACATTCAAATCTACCACAGCAATGACCAAAGAGATTCAGGATAACATCCTAGAAACAACAAACAAATTCATCACTTCCTGGTCACAAGTCTACCTTTCCCTCCCTGGCAAGGTAGCACTAATTAACATGAATGTGATGCCAAAAATAGCATACTTTCTTCCATTTATCAAATGCAACAAACTTCATAAATAAAATAAATGGCTTGTGCTCAAGGCTTTTCTGGAAAGGTAAAACGGTCGCGATCAGCCTCAAAGGCACTCAGCGACCAAGAAAGCTAAATGGTCTTGCTCTCCACTCCATTCAGGCATTGATTTACCAAAAAAACCCACAATGTCATACACAACTTGGTAGCATCATATGGTTTTAACACAATTCTCCAAAAAACTTTCCTTCAAAAGGTAACACCCACTGACCGACCCCCACCAGACAGACAAACATGGATCACTAGAAACACAAGCTTTATCAAACAGCACTGCCCAATAAATGACTTCACATTCAATTCTAAAATATCATTATGGCAAGCATACACAATCCTCCATCCAATCTTACATCCTATAATCAACACATTTTATTACAATAATCAGAAACTGGTATCCAACTTTAAAAGATGGAGTCTAGAGGCCAAATACCTAGACTTCCTCATTAAATACATTAATGGACTACCTACTAATCACTTCCTCTTTTACAAACGTGGTCACAACATAGACCCTACTTGCAGCATTTGCATGAATGGCGATGAGACATTCATGAACACCTTTTCTCACAATGTATGGGATTCAGAGTGATCCGAGAAAATCATACTCTCCAACACCAAGATAGATTTCCAACTGATCTCATCTCTGAAAGATAGTATCAATACTAAAACCTATCCAATAATACGTCTCTCGGTGTTTTTGAACTATGCCATATGGGTTACATGTTGTAAACTAATCATGGAACACCCACAACCTAATATAAAACAGGTTTTTTCCAAAACAATGATTAAAATCCAGAAGAGAGACCAACTCCTGGCATCGTCAAAAACATTTGAAGACACTTGGACATTATACAATATGCCAAACTAACAACAAGGCAAAGGGGGGGGGGCAACAATCAGATAACAAATATGTGAAAGATCTAATGTTCACACCATATTGGGCAACATAGACTCATCACAACCCAAATGGAAATAAAAAGATAGTTAGAACAACAATGTAAACCCCAATTGTATGATTACACATCACTGTATACATTAGAAATAATAAATTATTATTGAAACTAAAGTCAGTTTATTGTTGTTGTTTTTTGTTTTTAAAATCTTAATTTTAAGCTGTTAAATTTTAGTTCTAAGACTAGTTTCTATTTTATATAGATATTATTGATACACATCATTATTCCTAATATTAGTGTGTGGTTCTTGACTGAAAACATGTCTTGAAATTGTGCACAGTATTAAATGGGACAAATTATGTCATTTCTTCTTTCAATCAAATATTGAAAGTTTTAAGGTCAACATGGTTGTATTTTGAATATTTTAACTATTTATAAGTAGATTATTAAAATAAAGAATACATTGATAGATTTTCAGGGAGGGGGAGTAGTATTTTAAAACAGCAAACGGCAGTACTCTCCAGTATCTTTTATCAGAAAAATAATGGTCTAAGTCAATCAACTACTTATTGGTAAGAGTTTATTGTTTCTTTTCTTGTTCTACCCTCTAGCAAAATATTGTTTTTGTGATATAGAGAGAGAAAAAAATAACTAAATATATATTGCATTCATTTAAATGTTGTTATTGCTTTTCATGTAAAAATTTAAAAAGCAAATCCAGGAATCAGCCAATAGAACATTAAGTTACAGACATTCGCACATATGCTCATTATTGGTGATAGAATGCTATTTCTTGTCACTCACTCCCTTTAATGCAATTTAATTTGTATATTTTATTTAGAACGACGCCACAAAGCAGCAAATCTCTTTAACGCAATAAAATATTTAGGTACTTTAGTATTATTCAACCGCAAATCACTTGGAGATGTTATCTTAAAGACCTGAAGATCAGACTGATATGGCTTCAGGGTAATATGTCATCAGTTGGAAAATACTAAAGAACCAATATTTATATAACAAGTATTTCAATATTTCTCAAACATTATATTTGAGTTTTAACAGGGATGATAATGTTATAAATTTAAATAATTCTTTTACATCACAAGAAAGTACAGAAATAATAAAAACAAATTTAAAAATGTTGCTTTATAAGTTATCAAAAGTTTAATGGCAAGTTTTATTTTTAAATCTTTCAATAACCTGGCAATATCAAAATATCTTCTAATATAAATATTAAGTATTTTATATGTCAAAAAAAAGGCGATACATTTTACATTGAGTTAAAGTTCTTTTTGATTTTATTTTGAGTTTCGAATACATCAATATATAAATTATCATTAGTGTATTTAGTAAAAAGTAGTCTATATCAGGAATGTCCAACCCATAGCCCCGCAACCTGCATGTGCTATAAATGTGACCCAACAAAAAAAATCTTAACTTATTTAAAAGATTTGTTATTAGTGTTACAACATAAAAGTTCATACAATCTCAAATTCAATATATAAAAAGAATATCAAAGGTTTTTTTTTTTACTTTGATTTGTATATTTTTTCTATTAGTGATCACAAACTTGGAATCTACTGGACGATTTTAAGTCTCCAAATGGGTTGCTACATAAATAGGATTATAATATTAGAACTTTTTTACTTATCTGTAGTGGAGGATATCATGAAAATTAAGCATGATTTTTTTTTCTTATTAGGGTTTCGTTTATGTTTGTGTATTTAATGTGTGTCCCAAGATAACTATTTTTTTCCAATGTTGCCCATATGGCACAAAAGATTGGATAACCCTAATCTACACAAATATCTCAAAAGCGTCATTTATTTCATGCATCATTTAAATAACCTACAACTAAATCCTCACACAGTAATAAATAAATAATCGAATAATTTATTGCTTGAGAGATCATAAAAAAATTGGAGCACCGGAAATAACAGAATTCGGACACCATTCGTGGACTTTAAAGTCCTGAATCTACTCAAGCAAATCCATGTACGACTAGATTGTTGATATTTTGCTGCGATTGATTTGACTGTTGATTTGAAAATATATGATGTCACAAATATCTAGCGCCCGCATGATAAAATTGTGTAATTGTAATATCAAATATATATATATACAATTAGATATGATTTATATGAATTACAATTTTTAATAATTTTAATTACAAATTAAACACATCTAAAATTAAAAATAATATATTTGAAATGTATTTTCCTTTGGTTTAATTGATGCAAATATTTTTATGAAAAGTTTAGCATTTTATTCATAATTATTCTATAATTTAAAACTAACTTATTGCTAAATATTCTATATTTTATTTATCGACTAAATATTGCGGAAAGTATTGGTATATAATTTTTTTTAAAAAGCTAATGTTATTATAATATATACAAATACTATTATAGCAGTATCATCACGTGATACTTTTGTTATCGGTATTTTATTTTTTACCATAGTTTAACTATTTTCAATCTATAAAAATTCCCAAACAGAAATTCATCCCCATGATATTATCAGGGTAAAATTAATAGTATTGAGTATTTTTATAATTTGCTGTCTTTAATCAGGAATGCATCAAAATGAAGTCTGGTTTCCATGTTGAAACAATTTGTTTTACACGCTAATGCAAACTGTTTGCAGGGTGGACCGCGAGAAAGCTGTCATCCATCCGCTCCAGTATTTTAATTACATCCAGAAACTTAATATATAAAGCAATTGTTTCATAAGCATATACTTTTAACTTAATAACATAATGAAGCAAAAATAAAAACTCAACGCTCAAAAATTATCACATTATTATAACATTACTTTAAGATTTTAGAACGAGATCTAGAAAAAGATCGCATGTGATGGGCAGGAAAAGAAAGGTGTTTGCACAAGAAAAGAAGTTGTGATCACAAAAACTGATTAAACTTGGAGACTGCATAAAATTCAACTTTAATCCTATCCATAACTCTTACTCTATTCATGATATTAATGTAAATCTAAACTACTACTGAGTTTATTTAATTCAAATAATATTAAGAAAAAATACAATCATTACTTTTTTAGGTCAATTATAAAAGACATAGAAAAAATATATACCTGTAAGCAATATTTTTTAAATATATTTATATAATTTTAGATCTGAAGTTTTCAAAAAATATATTGAGCAATTAAAATATAGTATGTGATCTTAGAATGTCTGTGTCAAATGTACTATGAAACGAATTAGAAGTACTAATTTTATATTTACGACCATTTGAAAACATTTGAGATAAGATCATATATGTCAATTTTTTTATTAGACAAGTTTATATAAAAAATTGAGATCTTTGATCTTTCTTTTTACAAACTAGAGTTAATTATAATCATTAGTCAGATTAATGTGATTTGAAAATATATCTAAAACAGATCAAATTTTGTGATCGCCTTTGAAACTTTGAGTCAAAATAACTGGTATATGTGTGCAAAGGACCAAATAATTTATATTTAGTAAAAGTGTAAGCTTAAGTATCATGTTGTAAAGTAGCATTAACACTTTAAATTAATCAGGATAAAATGAGAAGAATTAAATAAATAATAATCATGTTGGATATAATAAATGATACATTAATCTTCGAGTCAAAACCGTTTATAACTGAATTGAAAATTAAATAATATAATCTAATAAAATGATTTGTTAATAATGTTTCACCTTTACTTTAGCCAACATTATCAAAATGGGTGCTCTCTAGTAATGTCACATTTGCAAATTGAGTTGTAGTAATTTTTATAAATAAATAGAAGCATGATGATGAAGTGTGGGCAAGAATCTGGGCCAAATAACAAAAGTTATCTTTGTCAGAAATATATCTTGAGGATCATGTGCTTTTTAGATTTGTCTTTATCCATATGTGTTATGAGTATGATGAGTTTAGAAGTAAAATCCATTGCTCATGATCATTATATCAAAATTTTTCAAATATATCATGAAATTATTTTACAATTTTCAATGTAATAAAAAAAAAAGAAAGACATATTCTAGTTTCTTGGAATAAAAAATATTTTATACTAAATACTGTATCGTTCCCATATCATTTCACAATTGTAGATTGCGATAAAATCTTTCATTATTTTAACTATTTTTAAGTTGTTTTAATTATTTGCATAATACTAAAGATGAAAATATTCTATGTTCACAATTGTAATGAGAAATGCTAAATAGAAATGAGATTAGAAGTGGATAATGTATACAGACTACTAATGGGTCTATAAGTGGCCGATAAAGCAATCATCTTGGAAATAAAGTTTAAATGTGAATAACTAATAAGTAGTATCCAAACAAGAATACCTTCTTAATGCCTTGTCAAATAAAATGTTTATTCAAGATTTTTCCATACAGACAGGCTTCTACTTTTCCTTTGCATTCTTCTCTGTTATGATCTTCGTTCACTTAAGTTATTATAAGGTGCATTTATCATGAACTTGTTATACCATTGATTATTTCCCTGCATTAAACTGTGATAATGGGAGCATATATTAGTACAACTCCATTTTCATTCTTTAACTATATAGACAGATATTTTCATTATTTTCTTTTTTTTACATAAATCCTCAGTGCTAAAAAAGATGTGATACAGAATTATTTGCTTTAATACTTCTTAATTGTTATTTTTTCATGACACAGTACAATTACTAATGAGTCATGTTAGAAGAGAATTCAGTTTTTACTCAGTAAAGTTTATATATTTAGTCAAACTTATTTAAATATCTTCTGCCTTCCATAGATATGGGGGGGAAACTATTAAAGATAAAAATATTATTGTGTGAAATAGAGGAATATGATAAAAAAATAGAATAAAACAAGATTTAAAAAAATGAATATCCAGAAGAAGCAATAAAAAAATAATATAAAAAAAAGATAGAAGAGTTATATAAAAAAGAGGTAAAAGAAGAGGAGAAAATAAAAAAAGAAAAGAAGGAATACATAGGAATAAAAGTTAATGATAGTAGTATAGTAAGGGGAATTAATAATACTAGAAAAATTAATAAAGAATTTAAAAATATTAAATATAAATTAGTAAATAAAATGAAGAAAAATGTAATAGATATTTTAGATAATATGTATATAAGTGGAGAAAAGAAATATATAAATGGGGTTTATAATAAAGAATGTAGAAAATGTAAGGATAAAGGAATTATAAATAAATATGTAGGTGAGATGAAAAATTCAATATATACTAGGTTAAAACAACATAAATATGATAGAGGATCACCAGTATATATACATTTTATGGAGACAGGTCATAAACTAGAAAAAAGGGATATTAGAATGATACATTATGCAAGTAGTAGAAAAGATAGAAAAATAAGGGAAACAATTTTAATAAAGAAGATAAAACAAAATGTTAATACAGAAGGGGGTTTAAAAACAATTTTAGTATAAAGAATAAATATATATAAAGTAAAAAATAAAGGTGAAACCTAATAAAAAATAAAATAAATAAGTAGTTTGTATAATAGATAATAAAGGAAGCTGTACATAAATATAAAAAAGGAAGTAGGAAGGATGATGGGATAAAGAAAATGGTGGAGGAAAGAGAGAAAAAGTAGAGAATAATTTAAGAAATAAATAAAGATACATATAAAAATAATTTTTTGAAAAAATAATTTTATAAAAATTAAGTAAATGAAAGAAGCAGGAATAAAATATGGATAAAAAATGAATTAAGGAATGGAATAAGATAATAAAAAAAATTAAAAAAATATGTAGAAATAAGTGAAATGAAAAATAAGGTTAAATATATGAATATAGTAAATATAAGAAAGATTTCATAAATATTACATTGAATTTTTAAAATTATGGCAAAGGTGAATAAATATAAATATGATAATAATTAAGAATAAAAATAAATAAGAAAAATAAAGGATAAAATACAAATAAAAAATTAAAAGTTATAGAATAGTAAGTTTAATGAATAAAGTGATGTTAGTAATTAAGTTGATAAAATTATAAGATTATAATAGATATATGTATGAAATATGATTGTACTGATATAATGTTTACATTTTGTAGGTCTGATGAAGACTGCCAGAAACAGTCAAAATTGTAAAGAATAAATAAATATAATTTGTTTTAAAGTATAAGAAGAGTGAAATGTTGTTATTATAAGAAATTGACATTTTATGACTAGGTCATTATGTTTTGAATATTTATTAAAGTAATACAATTATAGTTAAGACAATACTATTAGTAGTGTTAAAACAGTCTTTTAATTTTTAGTCTAAAGATAAATATATAAAGGGTGTAAGCTTTATTTGATCTGAATTCTTCAAAATTTAACTGAAGAGCTGCAGCTGATCTTAGCAAAAGTTGTCTTTCTAAACAAAGTTTAACAGTTAAGGCAGGGGAACAATCATCAAATAAAAAGAGATTTCATGGTGATGGATTTTGTGTAAAGTCTAATTTGGTAACTTTTCTTCTTGAAATTTTTAGATGTAGCAGCTGAAGATTAATGATATTAAAAACTTTATTTGTATAATGATATCTGTACTCTTTTTATTAATGCTTATATTCCAATGTTAGATCCAGAAAGTTTAGAGAAATAAAACTTCTATTTCTTGTTGAATATTATTATATCAATACCAAACTTTTTTCTGAGTCTTTAATACACTTGCTAGTAGAAATAATAACTTTGTCCAAAGATAATGGAAATTATGGTATTGTAAACTTAAATGGTCTTGTATTAGTAAATTTTTATAGAGCATATGGATTGACTTTCATGTACACTTTGTTTACACAAAAAAATCATTATAAAGAATCTTGGATGCATCCATGTTTCAAAATATGAGTTCAAATAAATTATGCCATATTTAATAGCTAGGTACAAAAAAATTCATGTTATTTATGTACTTACCAATACATGTTGTTGGATAGATCATTATTTAGAATGCTATAAAATTAAAATGCTACTTATATTAAAAAAATAAATTATATTTAAAACATTCTCATAAAAGTTTATGCTTATTTTTTAGATACAGCTATTGTCCATAATAAATATCAATAGCTATTCAATGCTAAAAATTGTCAGTATGGATTTTCTAAACTGTCATATTACTAAGGCATAGAATTCTCTTAAGTAGAATGTTGGGGATGCAAGTAAGTCTGTTTTTAGTTGGATTAAAAAGAAGAATTCTGACTACTTCTGTGACAATTTCTATTATTAATGCTATTTATTTAAAAAGAAATATGATATTTTTTATTAACAAAATAATTGAATGTATAGCATAAATTTGTAATAGAGATATTTAAAGGCAGAAGTTCAAAAACTGATAAGAAGATTTAAAATGATTTCAGTATTAAAACTGTAAAGGATATACAGCTATCTGCTGACTGCAATCACTTTAGATATTTTTAATACAATAAAAATAATCATTAAAAACCAGTCAACACTTAGACAATCCCAATATCAATAACAATCAACAATTTCAAACTGTTGTCAAGGCAACCTGCTTTTAACAATAAAGATGAAGTCCCTTTTTTGACAATAGTTTGAAATTGTTGACTGTTATTGATATTGGGATTGTTTACATGTTGACTGTTTTTTAATGATTACTTACAAATCGATTTAGCCTTAAAAATTATTGCACTTAATAAAAATAATGTATGAATCTGGATAACTATATCATAATCTTATTAAATTTATCATTAGCTTTGTTGGATTTGATGATGATAATAATAATAATAATAATAATAATAATAATAATAATAATAATAATAATAATAATAATAATAATAATAATAATAATAATAATAATAATAATAATAATAATAATAATAATAATAATAATAATAATAATAATAATAATAATAATAATAATAATAATAATAATAATAATAATAATAATAATAATAATAATAATAATAATAATAATAATAATAATAATAATAATAATAATAATAATAATAATAATAATAATAATAATAATAATAATAATAATAATAATAATAATAATAATTCAATGTGGGAATATTTTGATCACCTCTTAAATAATTATATAAAAATGCAAATGGCAACTTTTGATGACATATCCAGTCTATCTATTCATTTATAATTAGAAAAAGATATTGAGTCTAATAAAGTTAAAACATTTTTATAATCTTAAAAATGGAAAGGATTTAGATTGTAATGAAATTCTTGGAAAAATTTGAATATTTTTAGGATATAAAAAACTCATGAATTTGTGCTATTTTGATTTATAAAGGTAATAGAAAAGAATAATATAATTGTCATAGAAAACTTGTATTGAGAAAGTAGTTTTCTGTCACAAATGAATTGTATCAGAGATTCAGTATGATTTTAAAAAACTAAGTAAAAATCATAAAAATGATTTTTGTTAACAGACAAATGCAAAAGTAAAAGTGGTAGGATCAAAAAAGTAATTTTTATATTGCTTTTATTGATTTGGTCTAAATGTTTGCTCAAATAATTAAACAGATCTGTGGAAATATTTAAAATTAATTGTTTTTTTACTGAAGTTGTTTTATATTAATGTAATGGAATGATGAAGAGTAATATTATTGCTGTGAAAAAGCTAAAGATTTGAAATAAAAACTAATGTTAAACAAGAATATATATTAATGGAAGTACATTAATATTTTTATTAATCATTCATTAGACTAGAGATTATTCTTTTAATGAATAATATTTCTGCAATGTAATTTTCATTACACTACTAATCATGCAAGTTAGGGGCTGGTTTCTATCATTTTTTAACACCTTCTGGGGGGGTGTAATCATAAACATATGACTAAAGACATGTGAAAAAGATGTGTGATCCTAAGATACATATTAGTTCCAACTTTTCTTTTTCTTTATAGTGACTTTTTTTATAAATAGCTTAAGATATGATATAGGCTTGATGATGAAGTTTTGAAATTAAATACAAACAATAATTTCGTCCTTTTGGTTTTCAGGTATATACTTTTGATGATTGTGCCATTCTTGTCAATTCAAAAGATAATCTATAGAAAAATCTTGTTGTTTTGAATTCAGTCTACGAAGAATTTGATTTAGTAATCTGTATTTGAAAAATTCAGTTTTTTCATTAGTCAATGAAGGAAAAAAAATTTCAGAAACTTTTAATTTGTATTGCAATCAAGTTGAAAAAATGAATCAGCTCAAAAGTTTTGGTAATTTTTTAAATAGAAAGGCAGTCTTAAATGTTAAAATGCAATCACAGACTACAATGTGCATTTAATATGTTCACAAGTATGATATGACTATTATTATTTTGCACAATTTATTTTGTATAAAAGAAAGATTAAGATCCCCCATCAATGCGACATAAAAAGCTAGATAAATTTTAATTAAAGATGTTTCATAAAATCCAATGGCAATATTATAAAATCAATAGATGTGTTTTTTCATTATTCTGATGTAATATTATAAAATCTACTATGGTAAAAATAATAACTTTCTTAGATTAAAAATGTGAAGAAAAAAAATAATAATAGAGTACCATTGGTTTAGTGCATCAATAAAAAGGCAAATACTGGAGCAATAAATGTTAGATTAATCTTTTTAACAATAATAAATTTTCTAAAAATATATTTTTATGGTAAATTTGTGCATGGATTTTGTGGAAGAGACAGACTCATTTATGCTATAATAGTTATCACATAGACATTATTAGAAATATAGTACTGATTGTTTTCATTATGCAGAAAGATGGAGACATGAATAGGAGAGATACAATTAAGCAAAATGTTGAGGGCTTTTAAAAAGCAAGATTTATTGTAAAAGTTAAAAGATAGTATTGCAAGATATTAAATCAATAGATAAAAGGATTAACATATTAAATGTGTGGATGCTATTGGAATTGATGTTTGATTTGTATAATCATTGCAAAATTATTTCTATAGCAGCAGTATCAGTAGTAGTAGGAGTAGAAATAGTAGGAGGAGTACGAGTGGGAGTAGTAGTAGTAGTAGTAGTAGTAGTAGGAGTGGTGATGGTAGTAGTGGTGGTGGTAGTAGTGGTGGTGGTAGTAGTATTAGTAGTAGTAGTAGTAGTAGTAGTAGTAGTAGTAGTAGTAGTAGCAGCAGTAGTAGTAGTAGTAGTAGTAGTAGTAGTAGTAGTAGTAGTAGTAGTAGTAGTAGTAGTAGCAGCAGCAGCAGCAGATATTTCAGCTTCTATTAAACTGGAAAATATATGCTGATTTACTTACAAAGGAGAAGAAAAAATTACATCAGTGAATCATTCTAATTCTATTCTACAAAGTAAGCCCTACTCATGGTTAAATTAAAATAGTGTTGAGATGTCAGATATCAAAAATTTTACTTTTTCAAACTGAAATTCTTCCCATTAATAATCTTAATAATTTTAAAAAACATTTCTTTCTACTAAAATCTAAACCTACTGTTAAAATTACTATGGGATTGAAAAAGTAGCAAACAAATTTTTCTTAAAATAAAAACTGTTTTCAGGATGTCTACTATTCGACCTGAAACCATTCAAGCTAAAATTTGTTCTGCTATCTAATTAGTGATAAGTCTATTGAAGATAAATCTTTAACTTATAATAAATCAGTAAACCTACATATGCAAGTTTTTTTTTAAAAAAACGTAGTAATGACAAAGATTTTGAAATGATTAAATAAAACCAACAAAATATGAGCATTATTTTTAATAAATACAATGTAAGCAAAATCAAATACCAGATCTGAATAAACTTAATTCAAGTAAAATAACAACTGATGATTATAAAAATATAACTAATAGATTTAATTTAACTGTACTAATATTAGTCCTAAAATCTTTTCAAAAATTTACAAATACTAAAACTCTCATTTTAGCTTAACAGATTCCAACATATCTATAATGAAATTGACCATAGATGAGTTCTATAGTTTTCTAATTTAGACCATCCAAATAACCGTTACCCAGTTCTAGAGTTTCATAACACAATCCAGAAAAATATTTTTCAAAAACACGTTCAATTTCTAAATGTCAAAATAATTATTATTGTAATAGGGCTGGGATTAAACCCTGTTTCAAAGAAGAGAATTGGGTATTCATGCATATGCCTATAGATTTATTATTAATTGTCCATATTTCATATTTGTTTTTTTTTAATGTTTTTCTTTAAATAATTAAATAAAAAGTTAAAACGGACATGAAAAGGAGGGTTGTGCTCATTTATTTTGTTAAAGCATGTGTGTGTGTAGTATGCTAGCCAGTTTGGCCAAGCTTTCTAAGTATCCCTATCATTCTTCCATCTCTTCCAGCATACTTCTTATTAAATAAGATTGGCACTTGGGAGTCAGAAATTAACATTCATAAATATGCTGGACGAGGAATATGATTAAATATTATGAAGTGTTTTTAGAGAAATATTAAGTTAACTATATTGTCATGAGAAAAAGAGCTTGTTTCATTTTAATGAAATATTATTAACTATTATGCAGAATTTTAGAAGTGTCAAATTACCGCTATAAAAAGTTATATTGTGATCAGAAGGGCCTCCCAACTGAGGCCTTTCAAAGAGTAAAAAGTATGGAAGACAGGATATAAGAGTTAAGTAATAATAAAAGTTACAGTATATTTATTTTTTTAAGAAAATGGAGGGAGGAAGAATTAAAGAGAGATTGTTGTTGAAGTGTTATGATTTAGTTTGTTTTGTCTTAAGAAGTAGAAATCAGAAGATATATATTAGAGTGGGTTTTAGGGGGAATAATTAAATATTTGAAAATTTATATATGTAGCACAGTACCACAAAATTTAAATATGTAGCACAGTACTTTGTGGGCAGGGAAATTTAGCCTAGTGCATTGACTATCAGAAATATATACATAAATATAGAAAAAACAATGTTGGATATGAATAACAAAGTGAATGATGATCAAAATACAGATATTTAAAGGAAGAAGGGGAGAGACACCTGGAGAACATATAAAGAGCTTGAAAAGACTTTTTATAGCCACAAGATTGGAGAAGCTAGAAAAGCAAGTGGTGCACAGTCACCTCCAAGAGTATTCCCAGACTTGGTAGGAGTCATTGTTAATCCAACCAGAAACTTCCAAGAATAAGAAAAGGCCATGAGAACATGTTTTGGCATTAAGAGCAGTGAGAATGTATTAAAGGCCAGATCATTGGTCAAAAGTTTTGTGAAGAGGCTTACATTCATTTCTTTAGATGCCAAGTGGCCAGGATAAGGGATCTGGAAGCATGCAAACTATCAGAAAGACAGATTGTGGGTATTGTTTGCAGAAATTTGTGGGGAAGAACAAAAGGGAGGTTAGCAAATAAAATTGATAAGATACTAGAGCAAGTAGAAATTATTAAGCAATGAAAAAAATGAGAAATAAGGGAGTCTGTGAGGGCAGAAGCCAAGGTCAATGAATATAAGGAAAAGAAAGTTAACTCACAGAGAGAAAGAAAAGGATACAGGGAATTAGTATGTTTAGTGAAGGACTGGGTCCCAAATTATGTGAGTCAAGCCTGCCCTAAGATATGGATAATTATTGCATGTATGGAAGTTGAGGCATTAGTAGAAGCAGCCAAATTTTTATATTGTTGGAGGGAGTGCACCCTCAGATTATAAGCAAATAGCCTAGCATTCAGACTCTCCCAATAAACCAGATAAGGATGGCTAACAAAAGAAGCAAAGGTGGAACCTAAACAGGTATGGATACATTACAAATAAGTGGAAAAACCATTCTCTCATGTATTCTTAGTCATGAAGGACCTGATTCATGATGCTTTAATAGAGTCAGACTTTTTGCATAGGTACAAATGCATCATTGACTTCACAACAGAACAAATCCTCTGTGAGAGGGAGGCAGTCAAGTTTACAACATCAAAGTTATATAGATCAATTGTGATGCTACAAGGAGAAGAGGTGGAAATAAAAGAAGTTATTGAGGAAAAGCTAAAAGAAGCAGCAATAGCAAATGAAAATGGGAAGGAAGCACTCAAGCATATGTTAAAAAAGTATAACTGAGTTTTTTCAAGTGTTCCAGGTATAATCCAGGGATTCGAATGGTGAGTTAAAATTAAAACAGGATAATCCACTGCAATCTCATTCTTATCCTATTCCGCATCAGTATAGAAAAGAAGTCCAAAAACAATTAAGCCAAATGATAGAATGACCCCTCACCAAGTGATGAAATAGGGGGGGTGTCATTTCAAAATGTTTCTTACCATACGATTATCCATTGGTGGTGGTCAAAAAAAAAATAGAACCATCATATTATGTCTTGATGCTAGGGAACTAAATTGAGTAATGGTGCCAGACTGTAACATCCCCCCCCATATTGTTAAATCAAGGTTTAACCAGAGGACCAACAATACACAGCTTTTAGATATGAGGGATACTCATATCAAATTAATAGAATGTTGTTTGGTCTGATGAATAGTGGAACTGAACTGCTAAAATGCCTCGATCAGGTGTTGGTAGATGAAGTCAAGAAGCTTTTGACCATTTATATTGATGTATTAATAGCCTCATCATCTATTGAAGAGCACATGCAAGATGAAATTTTCCTCAAAGAGTGTAAAAAAAAAGATCAAGATAAGCTTACAAAAAAGTGCTTTGATGACAGATAAAGTGATGTTTGTGGGACATGTAGTAGGGTCTCAAGGGATGAGACCTCATCCAGACAAAGTTCTCGCCATTATGGATTTTCCTGTATCTAGATCTAGGAAGCAGATTCGATCATTCCTGGGTCTCTGAAATTTTTATAACTGATTTCATAAACAGCTGGAAGAGTGGATAAAAACAATAGTCAGACTATTAAAAAAGGATATACCATGGAAATGAAACAGGGAGCAAGATAAAACCTTTGAAGACATAAAAAGATAAAAATTTTGAAGACATAAAAAATGAGTTTGTGAAACAGGTAATGCTATCATTTTCAGATTTTACCAAGCCCTTCATCATGCAATGGATACAGATTGGGAGTAACCTTATCACAGCTGCAGAACAATTGAGTTAAGGTGACCTGAACTAAATTATTTGGCCACAGAAAAATTTAGGCCTTTTTTGCTAGGATCAAAGATGGTTATAGTGACCAACAACAAGTTTGGAATTCCTAAACCATAGCTACCTGATGAAAATATGGTTGAACTATACAGTTCAATACTGTAAAGGGCAGAGAACATCATCACAGATATTTTGAAACAAAACCCTGCTGGCTCTCAACCTTGTCATTTAGGGATAAAAAAAATTGTATGTTGCTAGTGTGGACTTGGGGATTAATAAAAGTGTGGAGAAAGAATTGGCCCACTTGGGTGATTGTCAGTGCAAGCATGAATGATTAAAAGTTCATGATTGAAATGATTAGAAAGGGGGTAAGAAAAGTGTCACATGGAAAATAATCAGGGGACAAGGTAACGAATATGCAGTGTATATTACAATACAAAATATAGAATAACCAAGAGTAGAAACTCATCCTACATCATCAGATGAGAAAAGATGTTGTGACTTATGTCCATTAATTATATGATCATTATGGCACACTTAAACAGCATTTAATTCAGAAATGGTTCCACTGGCAGGTATGCACACAACAGTTATGGCAGTGCTTGATGGATGTGAAGCATATAAAAGAACTAAACCAGCAAATAGGAACTATGCAATCCCTATAGTCTTGATTATACCTTCAAAGCCTCAGAAGATGATGGCAATGGATTTTTATGGCCCATTACTGGCCTTTAATTTAAAAAAATATCTTGTTGTCATATATTTATTTTCAAAGTATATTTCTGCTTATCCCATCATTCAGGCTAATGTAAGGAATGCCATGAAGATGTTGGAAAATAGGTACTTCTTGTAGATTGGAAAGCCTAAAGCCTATGACCATGGTACTCCATTCATATCAAAAGAGTGGTATAGATGGACCCAATGGTATGGAATTAGGCATATTTTCATGTCAATCAGAACCCTCAACCAAACCTGTGTAAAAGGTTGATGAGGAAATTTGGACACTTATTTCAAATGCATCTTTGGTATCAATCATAGAGGCTGGGTTAAGTATATCCAGCAGATTGTAGATTTTATAAACTGGTCCATAAATGAGTCAACCAGATTTGCCCCTCTGCACTTGCATTTCAGGTGGCACATCCCTTGATTAATCAAAACATTTCTACTGGGTTTGGAAAAACCTCCCATCACCCAAGAAGCTCATCAAGTTAGGACATCACAGACTCTGCATAGGATGGGTCAACAAATGAATAGTAAACCAGGAGGAAATGCACATCAATTCAAATAAGGAGATTGGGTCATGGTCAAGATACCTCATGTAAGTGATCCGGGCAAGCTTATATGCCAAAAATTTTGTTTGCTTCTATGAAGGTTCTTTTCCCATTGTCTACCATCAGAGAAATAACACTTTTTGGGTTAACACAGGGCAAGAAATTGAGGGCTCTTATAATGCCCAGTCACTAAAGCCTGCATCTGCATACCTCAATAGGCAAAGAGAAAAAAACTTTTTTTTTCTACTATTACATTTATTTTGATTAGTTTGAGCCATTCAAACACAGATTGTGTTTGAAGACTTTCAAGCAGTGTGTATTGTAACAGGGCAGGGATTAAACCCTGTTTCAAAGAAAGGAATTTGATATTCGTGCATATGCATATAGGTTTATTATTAATTGTTTGTATTTCATATTTGATTTTTTTGATGTTGTTTTTCTTCAAATAATTTAGTAAAGAGTTGAAACGGACATGAAGATGGGGAGATTGTGCCCATTTATTTTGTTAAAGCATGTGAAGTCTTCTCTTAGCATGTTGAAACCATGTAAACAAACACAAATATAATGTTACCAGACCTTTTTTTGATTTTCAACTTTTAACATTATTTTCTAAAATGGAATAATTACATTTTTAAATTACATTAGACATTTTAGTACTTTGCAACATTTTGCAAACTATTTTGAAACAATCTACAAAATGACATTATTTTGTAAAAAAAAACTTATTTTCTAAAATACAATAATTACATTTTTGAATGTCTTCATAAATTGAGTATTGCATCTTTTGGCTGATCCTTCAGACCGGCAAACCATCACTGACTTATGGAATATAATTTAAAATATTGTAATTCTTGTATTTTTCAAAAATAAATTATATTAGACATGTAAGTGCATCATGCTAGAATGTGCAGAAGAAGGATGATGGTTTTGCTGGTAAATATAATGACTTTATTACATATACATCTTTCAAAAACTTGAGCAGAGGTATGAAAACCAGAATGAGTTCTATTGCTACTAACACAAAATTCTGGATCCATTTTTAAATATTGGGCCATGATTAGTGTTTTAAAAGATTAAAGTAAAACACAATTTATTATATTGGAACAGTTTAGACTACAACAGAGAAGAAGTTCTATAATTTGCAAATACTGTATAGATGAAAAAATGCTTGTTTTTGGAAACTAAACTAAAAATTATAACTTAATTTGTTTAACAACAAAGATAAATTATTTTTATTGAACCAATAATTATCGAATGGGTAATTGCTCATATAGTTCTTAAGGCTATGAACATGGTAGTAATGGATTGAGAATTTAACAGGTTCATTCAAACAATCTGAACTGAGAGTTTTATAACATTACTCAGCTTAACTCTGTATCCATCAGTCTATCATAATTTGTTTTACTCTATGCTAACTGCACAAGTCAAAATAAATAATTGACTATTTTATTACTGAAGTATTCATGACATTCAAGCACCTAAAATGAGATCTTTATCTTTTAAATCTATCATTGAATCAAATCATACATGAAAATTGAATCAATCATTAGATAATCTAAACTGTAAATAGATCTAATATTATTTAGATAACAAAAAAATTATAGAAAAAAACTTTTCAGCTTATTAAAACATTCAAAAATTTAGTTTTTCTCTTAGTAACATTAAAGTCTTTAATAAATGATTAAAACTATCTGGACTTAATAAAAAATTGAGTTCAACTATTTTCTGAATAATCCTCCTCAGATGTCTGTAAATTATCAAAGACAAGAAGCAGGTCAGATGAGAAGGCTTGCATGTCACAATAAATATGAGAGTTATGCCAGCAGAAACTAAACTCCTAGAAGAATCACCAAAGTCAAATGAGTTGAAGAGTAACCAGACTACCTGATGTACAGGGTCTTTCAACTAAATTGAAATGAAGATTGAATGTAAAGAAAAGACTGGAAAAATTGAACTATTTACATTGGATGTTGGAATTTACAGTCTTTTGAATAAAATTGATTTTTTGATCAAAGGAATAGCAAAGATTTCATATAAAATTATCATATTGATAAGGCAAAGAAAAAGTATAGTGATTATATCCTTCCACATGAGAAGAGACCAATAGGTCAGAATGGGGAGTCTCAATACTATAAATGAAATGTATTCCACAGAAGATAATAGGATGGAAATTTGTTATTAAGAGAATAATTTTGAGTTTGTCTTTGTTTTCAAGAGAATTGATATACATAGGAATATATGCACTTCCAAATAATTTTGGGGATAAAATAAATGATGACTGAAGCATCATATAAAAATATATAAAACAAATAAAAAAAAAAACTTGTAATTATAGGAAGAATGTGAGACCAGGAGTAATATGTAAACATAAATGTCAATGAAAATTGACTGATGTAATTAAACCATAAAATATTTTTCCAACAAAAAAACTATATATAAAATTGCATAGACACATAAGAGTTTTCCAATCACTTATATTATTATAGACCAGAGAAATTCCTTTAGAATTTATGATGCAGGGTTTTTTAGAGGAGCAAAATGCGGTAAGAATATTTATTTGTTGAAGGCTATATGTTTTTGACTATAGAAAGATAGTAGAAAGATAAAAAAAAAAAAAAAAGTATGATATGGAATGGAATAATCTAACATAGAAAAAGGCTTAAAATGAAATTTTTGAATGATGAAAGTACAAAATTGCTATTAAGATTAGAGAATAGAATAAGAATTAGAAAATATTTAGATGGAAATTCAGGAAAAATTTATAGATGTATAAAGTTAAAAAAAATGGGAGGAAAAATTCTGAAGTAAAAAAATGCAAAGAATAGTGAACTTTGATAATGAAGGACATTATGAAGAAAGATGGATGAGGAAGCAAGTCAAAGATGGATTGATTCAAGGAAGAAAAAACTTAAGGAAATTTATAAAAGGTTAAATAATTAACTAAGCAATTTTTTGAATAAAAAAATAATAAGTAATGTCAGATGAAGCATGTGGAGGTTGGAGTATAACTAGGATTTTCAAAATCAACAAACACTTGAAAATTGATTAAGATGTTAAGTAAAGAGAAGCATCTAAGATAAAATTGACTATGATTGAAATAAAGGAATGGATTATATATTACAAAAAAAATTCTTAAACACAGAAAGAGAAGATGTGATAGATTATGGCAGATAGGAATTTGAAGTTGAAAAGATGTATTGAAAGAAATATTGTAGCAAAGAAATGGAAAAATGCCTGAAGCAAGAGAAAATAATTGGAGCTGATGAAATATACTAGAGAAAAAATTACTAAATGTATTACTAGATTAATAAATAAGTATTTGCAGAAAGAAATATACAATAAGAAATGTTCTTGGAATTATGATATAGAAACAGTAGCAAATATATGAACTATAATGTTACTAACTCTATTATGAAAATATTAGTAAGAGATATAATTTTTTTGGAAAAACAAGTTAAAACTTCCAAAAAAGGTGTGCTATTCCACACTGGAAAAATCATGCATAGATCATTTATTGCAATTCTTTAGCTAATGATTAATAAAAGATGCATAAGATTTTTAATGACTTACTAATGTTTTTTGAAAATTCCTGTGAAAAACACTAAAAATAATAGGGACTGATGATTCATTAATTAATGTAATTACAGAATTATAAGAACAAAACAGATCTCAAATGTCAAGCATTGGTGGTTAAGAGGTCAGCACAGCTGCCTCACAAGCAGTTGTCCCAGGTTAGCAGGTTCACTTCCCGGCCAATGCTACGATACATGGGAAAAAAACAGATCTTAAATGAAGATAGGTAAGGAGCTGTCAGAGAAAGACTACTGCAAGAATGTTATATCATGAAAATGACATTTCCAATATTTGGGATCAATCACTTAAATTGATAAAATGAGACAATGATGAAAATGAGAAGATTTATAGGATATTTTGTTTTAAGTGTACCATTGTATGGGATGAAGTGAATCATAATAAATAAAAATGAATAGAAATTTTTGAAAAGATTGGAGAAAATAACAAATTAAAAGATTAGAAAATAGTGTATAGAAATCAGAGAAGTGTTTATAGTGAACAAATATAATAGCAATCATTGAAGAAAGGAGATTAAGATGGTATTATCATGTTAGAAAAATAAATAAAAATAAAATACCAGGAATACTTATTGATGAGAAAATGAAGAAGAGAAAAAGGAAAGGAAGACAAAGGAAATAATGAAAAAATCATAATAAAACCATGAAAATGATTTATGGATAGATATTTGGGAGGGACAAATACAGAAATCTTTACTTTGTAGACAACTTCAGCAGAGAGAAATCATGAAGAAAAAAACTTATGAATAGTATGAAAATTATATTTTGTATTACTAAATATTGTCTATGATATGCCTTTCATTTAATAATATTTTTAAGCAAAAAAATTGTATGAAAAAGTCTTTTTGGGACAGTAACTTACTAAATTAGTGAATATACTTCACTTGACACTAGAAACAGTTTCATGTTAATTAAAATAATCTTTTTTTTAAAAATAGCAATCAGGGAAAAAGAAAGTTTAGTATATTTTATGATTTATATCAAGAAAGAATAAAAAGAATAGCAAAATACAACATGATCCCTGTTACACATTACTAAATTCAAAACCAAAATTTCTCATTGATGAAAGTTATAGGCAATCTGGGAATACAAATAAGATAGCAGTGGATAGAGATTTATTAAATACTATTATGTCATCTATTGATAACTCAAGCTTACACCAGGTGGCAGAACTGAAATAAAAATAGATTTACTACTATTGAAAAGAAAAGCAATATAAGGTCAATTCTACTGTTGTTTAATTTTGGAAATAGATTTATGTAAAAGTTGGTACTATTATACATATCAGTCTTATGACATATGATTGTAATTAAGTTTTATCTTTGAAAAATTTTTGAATTTAATGTGATTTAATTTTTGCATGTTTGATAAATAAAATATGTATTTAAAACTGTAGGCCAGCTTTAAACTTACTTTTAATCTTAAACAAACAGTTGATATTGCATATTATTTGTAACAACAACAAATATTCAATCATGTGAGGTATTGGTGATATATAAATTGGAATAGAATTATGTTATTTTAATTTCATTACATTGAAAAACCACAGAATTCTATATGTTTTGAACAAATATATTGAAGTATCCAAACAGTAATATTATAAGTTTGGAATACCAATATCTCTAATAGCAATAATATTGATTTATATTTAATCAAAAAAATTTCCAGTAAGCAAAATATCAGATAGTCAAAGAATAAACCTGATTTGGAATAAATTCTGTCTAAGACAAACCCTGGCATTGTGACTTAGAAGTTCTTCATCCGTTTTGAATGTAGTTATATATAACTTGTGACTGTACTAGTATTTCTGCCAGAAATTGATAAAATTTACGATTGTCTGTTAAGTGGGTAGGTATTTATAGTAAAGAAAAAAATCACAATTATCTGAAATAAATAATTGTTTAATTCAATTTCTTTTGTTAGTATTAGTGTATAAGCAAACAAACAAAAAGTCTTTCATAAATATAAATACATGCAGATGTATGGAGTAAACACAAATATCAAATATGTAAAGGAAATATTTATTGTATCAATATAAAATTATATGGATTAATGGTATATACATCAGTGTGAAGTGTCAGAATTGAATATTGATGTAAAAACAGTCACAAGAAATGAAAATGTCACACTGGAGACACTTTGCCCAATAGTGCAAATAGACATAACAAAAACTGTGGTTCGGGAAAAACAACTTTCTCAATTATTAAATGGTCATAATAAGGACTGACTATAATCATTTGTATTCATTTATTAAAGTAAGATCCTATCTTTAAATTTTCACTATCTTCATTATTCGATTTTTAAGCAACTCTAAAAGTATATAAAAGTTGTCTATTAAGGGTTAGTTGAAGTTAGTGATTGGACTGTTAAGAAAACGGAAAATTCGTTGTGAACAAACTTTGTACTTTAATATCTCTGTCAGTACACACGGATCTTAAAATGTTGTTAGACTAAAAAACTCTTTCGAAAAGATTGCCTTTTCTGTATTGTTAAATTATTAATTGAATTATTGATCTTCAAATTATTTTGAACAATTGAGAAATTAGACAAACACAACTTCATTAAAATTATTTCATTAATAAAAAAGTTAATTAACAAAAATTTCGAACGAAAATAAAAATTTTATACATATTACTAAGACAAAAATTCTTTAATTTTTAAGTATATTGGTTTGCTTACATATATATATAAATTATTATTTTAAAAATGGACAATTTCAAGTTCCTGACAGAAATAGGGTTGTTTAATATCTAAAGATTAAACAAAAATAATGCAAGGTCGAAAGTCAGGATAAGTAATCTCCCCCACTGTTTATTTTCAGAAATAGGTATAAAAAATCTTGAAGATCTAGTATTAAACATGTCAATCTTATGACAAACAACTTTAGCCCAAAGTTCATGAAATTTAATCTCTGTTATATTTTATAAAATAAATATTTATTAAAATTTTTATACCAGTTTTATCTATCTTTAATTTAGTATTTTTTAATTAAATATTTTAATTTAATATTGATGTTATTTTTTATATTTACAAACTGCATAAAATTTCTTTTTTTAATTGATGTAGATTTATTTTGGTGAGATAGTTTCACCATTCCATATTTGATTTATAAAACATAAACAATTTTTTTATTTATTTAAAAACTGTATTAAGAGAATCTTACTGAATGAGATGCAAAAAACATCTTCAATAGCTAGTGAAGCCTATGTATGAATGTAAATAAATCGTTGGGGTTTTTTATTAAATGTAGAAAAATGTCTCTGATTAAATTATTTTGCTTATCTTTTTATGAATATGAGTTGCCCATATTTTGAATGAATCTTTTCATAAACATAATTCATATATAGAAAAAAAAGTGATATTATCTTCAGGTTTATTTTTAACTCTATCATAATGTAAACCAAGAGTTTCAAATTGATAGCCTGAGGCTGGATATAACTCGCAGCCTTCCTTTTATAATTTATGTTTAGGTTCACAAAATAGTGAATACTACTTACAGCTAGTTGACTGGCCCTTAGCTCTATTTGAGTCCGAGACTTCTAATGTAAACACACCTATTCTTAAGAATCAACTTTTGATTTATATATATATATCTGTTTGAATTTAAGGCTTCTGTAATAATTGTCAATTGAAATGATGCTGTATTTTGTTGGATGTGGGCTCAACAATGTATCTGTAATGTTACTAGTTTGAGCACTGTATAAAACTTTAATTCCTAGAAAAGTATATTATTCTTTTATAAAATTAAAAAAAATATTTTTATCATCATTAATTAAAGATAAATAAAAAGATTTATTGCAAACTAAGGCATTTCAGATATTAGAAATTAAAAAAAAAAAAATAGGGATTTTAATAAATCACAATTATAGATAGAAGAATTATATATAATATTATTTACAAATTGATATATTTTTCTGACCTCAGAAGACAAATCGGTAATATATGTAATTAACTCTAGAATCAATACTAAGTATCTATCTTCCATATTTTTATATTTCTCTAAAGAATGTCAAGTTGATTACAAATTATTTTTATTGTTTATAGATTTACCATCTTCAGTATTAATTTGCTGAAGATTGATAGCTAGAGTAATACATTTTCAATATTTATAAGAACCAGATGTGCTGTTTGGAAAATCTCTGCATGAACCTTTGTAAGTTTCAGTTATCAGAAGAAAAAAACTATAATCTGCCAGAACATGGAGTATCCTGATATGGATCAGAGAAACAGCAGCAAAATAACAATTGCAATAAATCATTCAAATAGATATAAAACATTAGCCAATGAATCTGAAGAGATTAAAAAGATGTTTCATTATCATAAGAAGATAATATAGATGTATTCTCAGATAATTTTTACTTTACAAACAAGGCATATTCTACAATCATCAAAGAAATGTCAAAAATTAGAAAAAAGGAAGATTAGTCATAATTGCCTTACTTGAAAAGATGTAAATGGTAGTACAAACTAATAATCCCATTGTTGCCTTGTATTAAAGTATATCACTAAAGACAGGTAAGATTAAATAAATTTGGGAATGAGAAATATTAATGATCAATTAGTTTTTTACAAAAATATTGATATCATATAAAATACTATGACTACATTGGTAATTTATTAGCTGTTTGCATAATCAAGTAAATGAAATATTAATAATTAATGTTTATTATATTATTGAGGAATATAATTACTATTACAAAAGAATTGCAATTATAAAGTTTATACATAAAAGAAGATGAAATATTTTTTATAAAAAAAATAGTTACATGTCTGTATATATATATATAATTTCCAATTACCAAAACAAATCTCATAACGTGATGCTGATAATGAGATCTGGAACAAAGAAACCGAAGGTATAGCCAAATCCAGATTTCTGATTTGTATTTTATTAAATTTATTTAAAAATAGTGATTGAAGTCATCGTCCCTGTCCCCCCAAATGATCGTGAAAAAATTGAAGATGATTATTCTTATATTTCAGGGAAGAAGTTTATCTTATATATATAAATTAATTAATGTGTTAATGCAAGGGATGTAGGAATGAGTGATAAAAGATATTGAGTTATGGTAAGACTTTAGAGAAAAACAACTGAATATAAAAGGGTGCCATAGTTTCTTCCACACAAAGAAAGGGTGTTTTTTTTAATAAAACAAATTATTAAGATAGAAAATGTGTTAGAGACTTTTTATAAGCGAAGAAATCCAAGTACTTCATTTCTAAGTACTCATGTTTAAATTTCCTTACAATATAATGCAATAACTAATGAAATTGAGGATTAACCAATTGTTACCTAATATATATGCATCCCAAAATTTTTTTTTTTTTTTAAATAAAAAAAACTTACTTAGATTTAAAATTCAATAAATCTTTTATGAATTTATTTTTAATAGATGATGAGTCAATAAATATTAAATAAATAAAGATTTGCATCTTGGAATAGAAGATTGTAATTCAAGAGATTGTTATATTGCTCTCTGGAAAAAAAGATGAGATGCACTGCAGCACAGATGGTTATCCTTAGAATGTTTTTGCATCTTTCTTAAGTTGACTGCTATTGTTTTTCTGTCTTATATAAATATTATGTAGAGCTTTTTTTAAAAATAAAAAAATTATATATTTAATAATAGTGAAGCAGTCAGATCTGAGTTCGATCCTAGCTTCATGACATCTAGCCATAAGCCCACTTCAAACCCTAGTACTAACCTTAAATTTCCAATGCAATGGGGCTTTATACGTTCAATCCATGCTAATTTCCATAAAGGAAACTTATTTTATAAATGCGTGTTAAAATTAATTCTTTCAGATTTAAATTGATGAATTCTAATAATAAATTCATGATAAAATTATTCATGAATTTATATATATTACAACTGCGTGGATTGTGCGTATATATTTGTAAACATTTAAATATATATAATTGTTCAAAAGTTTCATTGTGTCGGGAATATTTGTTTTACTTTTAAATAATTTGTTAAAGTTTTATTGATTAAAAGCTACATTCTTTCGATAAGCTTTCAGATTTTCCCTTTCCAAAACCAACAGTTAAAGTTTTATTAATTGGAAAAAAAGATAAGGATTTCCTAATTAAAATCATTTTCTGATTTTAAGAATTCATTTTCTAATTAGAAAATGAATTCAAGTTAATGAGTTTGAAAGCCTTATTGAAGGAATGTATCTAAAAACAACCAATGTATCTAAAAACATTGATAATGAAAGAAGCGCTAGCCTGAAGACATCAGAGGACAATATATATAGTTCTGAAAAGTTTGGGAAAAAAAAGCCATCTTTGTTGTAGAGAAGTCCAGTAAACTCTGTGCATTTTAAATAGTGTTTCGATCATGGTAAGGGGCTAAATGTCAGGAATCTGGCTATCAGTTTCTGAAGTCCCCTGAAAATCTTCAATGGAGCTGCTGAATCTTTTCCAGACAAATCATGCTGCCAAAATCAAATAAAATGCTGTTCAAGTAATCAACTAAATGCGTGCCTACGTTTTTACCAACTCGGATGTGTAACCTAAGGATCCAGCCCGGAAGAAATGGGGAATATATTTCCATAATGAACCCTTAACTTTCTGGCCAGTTCCGAACTTTACACTCCCTTTAAGAGCTCTTTTCATTCTATAAATGTCATAATCTCTGTGTAATAATCTCTGTGTAAACTTACTTTTATTTATGCTATTATATCGTAATTCTCTCAACTTCTAGTCTTTAACTTTCCTTTCTTACGTGGCGGTTCATTTATTTTATTATGTATATTTATTGAGTAAATTTATTAATGTTATTTTTAATGATATGCCAATAATCCTTCGACTCGATGATCTCCTTCATTTTCTTTGCCTTATGCAAGTAATATAAACTTAATTCTGATAGTTAATTCTCGCCCATTAGAACTAGATTTATACAGTTCTATCAATCATCGAGTCGAAAGCAATTATTAAATGTGTGTTATTTTTATCATTAGCTAATAATAAATTATTAGCTCTGTTTCTAATCTATGCCACCGCTCTGTTTCTAATCTATGCCACCGCTATTTTCTCATTTCACTAATATTTATTTATTCATATATAATCTTAAAAAGTTTTTATTGCAAAAAGGGCCGATAAAGGAATCAAATATATTGGTCTTGCATTGGTGGTCGAGAGGTCCACGCGACTGCCTTGCACTAGCAGGCAGTTGCCCGGGTTGTGGGTTCGCATCCCGGCTGATGCTATGACACTTAAAAAATAAAAAATATATTCTAATTCAAATTTCTGTTACTCGCAATTAAGATTCAGGAAGAGCACGATGATTGGGGCATAATTAATATGATTTACAAATACTTTAAAATAGTTTTCGTTAAAAGCTCATTTGACTTTAATTAATTGATCAAGTCATCACGTAGAGCATTCTATATGGGTTTTAGTATTCAAACGATGACCATCAAGTCATCATCTTCGAACGTTGCTGATGTAGGGCAATCTTCCACTCCGTTAGGCTGGTCGGTGATCATATTTCTGTTATTTTAAATTATCGAGGAAGAAAGCACTTCCTCTCCTGTTCATATTAGTCAAAGGGCATAAGACTTGTCAGACACAAACCGCCATAGGACTTCGATTATCGACTAGCTATCATCTTTCAATTTCATTTTATAGCTCATAATTCGTCAGCACCGTTGCCTCTCTGTTCCGGTAAAGCCCGCTCTGATGCTCGTAATTTGTGATGAAGTGATTTAAATTAAAGTCCAACAAATTCTCCGTTATATTTCAAAATAAGTTCTCTAATAAAGATTAAAGTTATGCCCTAAAATATGTATCTTGCTCTTCATGAATGGATTTGCGAATGTGAAAATAAATATCACATTCTTTCGTATAAAATTAGAGTAATAATTTCCTTTACAGATAGACTTTCAAATATTGCATATTTATTGGCATATAATAAGGACTCCCACTCTTATTATAATTATAAATTTTGTTAAAGGCTAGAGGTGATTAATATAATCATTATTTAAAATTCAAACAAAACAAATTATTATTATTAAATATTTTCTAAACACACTTGGTTTCTTCGTTCTTAATTCTTTTATAATTATTTTAATGTTAATGCTTACTGTCTGTGTTGGCAACCCGAACATATACATATGATTCGATTTAAAATTATTTTTAGTCAGTTTATTATCAGATATTAATGTCAGTTCAGGGGTCTCTGATCCTCACCAGCCATTGAGCTAGTTTCTTGGCGCATAGCACTGTGCCATTGATTTATACTAATCTGAGCTAGTGAATTGGGTTTGAATTCAGTTTGATTCAGCTAAGTTTGGGTCCGACTTGCATTCAGGTGGTGGGTTTTTCGACTGGTACAATAGGTAGTAGCAGATGAATTTGGAAAATAGTAGTTTGTTTAAAAGAGAGATTTTGCATAAATAGATAGACTTTTGAGTAGATAGACTTTTGAAAAGAGAATTGTATTAAAGGTGAAATTAGGGCAGTGTTTTCTGGAAGGACATATAAAACAATTAAACCTTCCTATCAAATAACTTGGTATTTTAAGGAATATATTGCTGTATGAACTGAAGAATAAAGAACTTAGCAGGAAACCTTGATGGATAGAATTGTGAAAAGAGAATACTCGAGCATTTAAAATAATGTTTATATTGAAACTAAATTACTCACTATATACAGTAAAGGTAGCAGATTATGTCATCTGAAGAATTTGGCTATAGGGACAGTGCCAAAGGCAACTGCAATATTCAACTGAACTATTATAGAATCTACTTTCCTTGTTTATGTTCTTGAATCTACAATCATCTTTAAAAATTATGATTATAGCAAAACTTGGAACGTTTTTTTCTTTCAAATTAGTATTGTGATATTGAGGAAAGAATAAGGTTATAATTTGACTTTAATGAAAGTCTTGACAAATTTGACAACTGAAAACAGATCTTAAATTTCCAAGTAGATAGGCAAGAATATTTTTTTTAATGACACTAATAGTACTGATAAAGTTTATATATCATAAATCTATTTAAATAGACAATTTAGAAGAATAAAAATGTGGAATAACTTCAGAATATTATGTTTGCCAGGGAATACTTTATAGATTGGAGCTAATTTTTAAGATACTTATATCTTAATTTTATGATTTCCATTACTAATAGCATGTGAAAATGGAAGAGAGATTGAGATGAGCAAGGGTTTGCTCTTTTTCTTTGAAGTGAAAAAAAAAAATGGTAACAAGATTTATTCAGCAATTGTTAATGGAAGAATGTATGAATTTGGGATTTATAACTGAGTATCTAATTGACATATTCCTTGGACCAAATATGAAGATTAGCAAGAAAGATATTTGATTTTTTGATTGAAAGATATTCAATCAATAATGGTTGCTTGCTTTTACTATTCAGTTTTAAGTAATATTATATAGCTGAAACAAGAATCAAAGGGAGTGTTTTTGTTTTTTTTTAATTTTACACATATTTCAGTTTATTCCTTAGTTTTGTTTACTGTGTAGTTTAGTGCATTGTAGAATGATAGATTCTGGAACTCAAGCTCCAGTGCTCATGAATCCGTGAAACCACTTCCGTTGCTTGAATTTCTTAGGAATTCCCTAGCAATGAACATCCAATTACTTTACTATTTTTGTCAATATTTATTTTTCCAACTATAATAGTAAATTGTAAATATTATAGTGATAAAAGAAATCTAAACTTCTAAAGAATTTAGAAAAAAAAAACAATCTTTTAAAATATACCGAGATACTACTGCCTTTGAAATAGAGAATTTTAGAGTCTAACAATATTAATTAAAGGAGTGTTTATAAAGATCCAAAGCAATTAAAACATTGAGTATAATTAGTCAGAAAACTTAATGATAAAGAGATAGAATTATTATAAAATGTAGATTAGGAGACTAGGAAAGTAAATTAATGAAAGAGAAATGCTTTTTGATGTAAAGAGATAAAATTATTAGAGAAGTATTGTGTCCATATGTTGGTATTTGATTCAATGTTAGCACATGTCATATTAAAATCTTTTATAAACAGAATTGGTCACTAAAACTAATTTGGTTAATCAATTGATATATCAAGATCAATTTATGTTACAAACTCAGTGACTCCCATTTCAGATAGATTGAAGTCATGAGAAGCATAATTTTTTGGTGGAAGCAGAATATTTTGAGAAAGGCCATTGATTTCTTTCTCAATGTCTGTGTACATCAAAACAATGTAAGCAAGCCCCAAGAAAGGAGACCCAGTCAAAATAAGTTCTTGGCTTAATCTAATTCAGTACTTAGAAGTTCTGAGCTGTGAAATTTGGTCAACAGATTCATTATGTTCACTGGAAGATTTAGATTAGAATTTGATTCAGTTATTATGTCGAAATAGTACATTGTTGTTTCAAGATTTTTTTCATTAGTGCAATGTTGGAAAATTATGTTTTAGTAAATACTGTCAATAGGCTGCCATCATTTCTTAAAAGTTTTTTTTTCTTTGCATTAGTCAAAGACTTTTCCTTTTTTATGTTTAAACAGATTTCATTGCATATATAAAAGTCATCTGAATTGTTTATAAATCAAAGTTACTGGAAAATCATTGATTATGATAGGTTCAATTATGTTTGTTATCGAGCTTATTGGAAGGCTACTGTCTTAAAAAAATGATTTATAATGATGAATTTTGTAGTCATAATCAAACTTCTTATTCTTACTGGTAGGTTTCTGAATTATTAGGATGACTTTTGGAAGTATTGATGATTTTTTTAAACAGTGACAACTGCATCAACTAATGGGATATTCTTTAAATAGTATCTCAGTTTAGAATGGAAGTTTTAGATGGAATATTTTTTAAAATGATAGTAAACAAGTATCATGTAAAATGGATATATCTGAAAATTGAATATCTTTTAAAAGGCTAACATAAAATAAAACAGAATTTGTAAGTTATGATACTATTATTTTCTTTTTCATATAAATAATGGGAAAATGTGATTTTTCTATAATTTTTTATCACTGATTGTAAATCAGAAGCTGTAAAATCAAAGATGATAATAATTATTAATTTAGATATAAAAAATATTAGAATAATCACATATCTGAATTCACAGATGATTCTTTTGAAGATTTTATCACATACTAATTTGCATTAATATTTATAACAACCAAATCTAGAACATTTTGACTATTTGCCTTCCATTATATTCTAATAAAAATTATGACAACATATTTGATACAAAGATTGATAACATATTTCAGCCTACTCTAACATTATCAGTTGCAAGTTTGAATAATCAAATGGACATCAGACTATATGGAGCTATAATATCTTCTCAGACTCTGCCTTCACCAGTAAAAACTAGAATTCATAACTGGAATTAATGTACATATGCATCTAGAAGCTATATTTTACTATTTTATATTATTCTAATTATTAATCTGACATTTTAAAAAGTCACATCGACTTAACATAACAAGAGAGTTAGTTTATATTCAAAACTTTACAGTTTTTTTTAATGCCAATTTTTTAGCTGAAATAATATTAAAAAAAATAAAAGATGGCTAATAAGTGCATAAGTGCATTAGTTTCAGCTTTGAATCCAGTCCTCTCTGATGAAGGCAAAATCTAGAAATCGAGATGGAGATATTATAGCCCTATCATTAGTGGCTGATCCCTAAACACTGCGGCATTGCAGCACTGATATCAATAATATAAAAATCATTCAATATTGTGCTGCATTATTATGTAAATACAACTAATTAAACCGTTTTCAAAAAGAATTATTTTAAGCGATGCTCCGATATTCTATTTAAAGATGTTGTTATTTATGGCAGCGTCACAAACATCATATTCGGTGAATTTCAGCAAGTGCAACTGAGATTCGTTTGCTTTTAGCAATGCTCCTAACTATAACAATTGGAGCTGCTCACTGCCATAGCATCAATAATTATTTGAGCATGGCGCGTTTATCTGTTCTGATTTTCTTCAAAGTGAAATTTTTTTATTATCATTTAGGATAAGCAATTTAAAAAAGTTTTTTTCTTGTAATTAATATTTATAAATATTTATTACAGAAAAATATAAAAAATATTAAAATAAATATTTTAAATATTTATAATGATGGATATTAGTGTTGAATATATATATATAATTATATTTTCTCAATTGTCATTACATGAAAAAAATTGGAAAAAATAAAAGTTGATCGATCTACTCCAGTTATTTCAAATAACAATTACTAAAAATACAAGAGATTTTTTTAACAATATTTGATATGGAAAAATAAAAGTCGCGTGATTGCAAAATTAGAAATGTGTTTTGTTTTTCTTGCTTACTTTTTTGGTAGCGATATTATAAAAAAGCACCACTGTTTAAAAATTTCACAGAATGCTACTGAGCCCTATATTATCTGGTGCCTGCTCTAAAAAATATGAATAAGCATATGAGAAAGTCATATGATATTACTGCTAAGTTAAACATGTAAATGTATAGGTACTAATTTAGAGTGTTCTCATGACCATTTTGAATTCTAAGAACTGCCCAAACTACTGCTGACACATCCAAGGATAACTGACATTGAATAATCCACATGTGGTCGCGAGATGACAACTTGTTATAAAATCGCAATTTACATCAATAATTAAAAAGTTAAAATGCAAATTTCATACAACTAGGCTTGATCAAATCATGTGACTAAAATATACAGTCAGTACCAATATATACACTACATATCTTCATTCCAATTGTAGGTTTATATTTTGACATAAATTATAGGTTTAATAAAAAATTATAAAAAGGAAAAATAATAATATTCAGACTTTTACCTAAGACTTATTTAGATAAATAGTATTAATCATATACAAGTTTGGTCTCATAGATGCCAAATTGAAATAGACATTAAAATAAGTCATTATATTTGAATATATAAAAATATATTTAATATTTAAATACAAGTATAAATATGTTAATAATAAGAATATTCGAATAGCTTTATTGTTCAGATTTCATGAACAGTTTGAATGCCTGAAGTGCTAGAATTGAAATCAATTCAAGAATTTTAAGTTCCCATCTGATCCTGCCATATAAATTACACAGGACAATAAATGCATTTATTTTCATTTAATACATTTTTTTTCCATTTATTTTCATTTAATACATTTTTTTCCTATTATATTCAATGCTTTGTAATGATTTTGTAGTTGAACTACTTGCATTAAATGAGTTTAATAAATAAATGTTTAGATTAGTTAAGATAATTAATTAGTTAATAAAATCACATACATGTAAACCGCATTTGAATTATTAGTTGTATCAAAACAAATTTATTAATTCTAATACTATCTAAACTATAGAAGCAAGCTAATTGTAAATGCAAACATCATATAAATCATATAGGAGCACCAAATCTTATCTCTTTCGCTATTCCTTTGTGGGGAGGATCTTTGGAGAAGCCTTTGGCTTGCAGTGGGTTATTTAAATCTTATCATTAAATTAAAAAATAAATGGTTAAAAATTTTAGTAAGAATATTGTGCTATCTTTCTTTATCAATGAGAGAACAAACACTTTTTTGATACTGTTCCATTTAAATTTTGTAATGCATTATATCTACCAATAAGTGAACATTAAGTTAATGAATAATCAGATGAAAACAATGGTTTGAGAAGAAATATATCACTGGAGAATTAAAGGCAGTTTTTTTTAAAAAAAAAAAAAATCCACATTAGTCATAAAAATGATATTTTCTCTTTTAATAACAACTGCTTTTAATGAATAATAGAAAATATAGAACAGTATTTGAAATAACAATACTTTGATTAAATATATATTTTTAAAAGCTATACAAATAATGGTCCTTAATTAATATTCTATAAATTATATTAAATTTCATAATCAGAATTAACAATGTTTGCATTATAATATTACTTTAAACTCTCTAAATGTGCAAAAAGAATAAAACATCTGATTCCATATGCATTTTGATAATGTAAACGCTTTTCAAAAATGTACATTGCAGCTTTAAAATTGAGATGTTGTGATGAATAATATTAAGAGGATGGCAAATATTGTTAAACTATCATAAATAATGATGAAGAATAATTGAAAACAGAAAACCATGCTTCTCCATTTCATGCATCGTGTAGGCTTGGAAAAAATCTATTCCAATAAAATTTTTAAAACATTTTCAGATATTGGTAAAAATAATGAGTAAGTGAAAGGTAGTAAGAAAATAAAGATTTTTAATATTTATTATCTCAAAATTTACTATGAAGTATAATTATTTTTACTTTACTGGCCTCTTATTTTTCATAAATTGTTAATTACATCATCCTAATTTAAAGTTTCTCATAGATGAAAATTAGATATTCTTTCTTGAATTGTAGAAATGCTTAGGTAATTTTTTTTAGTAATTTTTAACTTAGCAAAACAAAAATAATGTCTGTTAAATATGCAAATATATGATTGGTAAATTTGATACTAAATTTAACATTGTGTGAAAACATGGAAATTTGCGATTAATAAATGTAAACTGTATTTGTATATAAATAAACAAATTAACAATAGTTAATTGTAAAAATATAGTCACTTTCAAAATCTATTTTCAGAAAATATACTTTTATAGCATTTAACAATTCTGTCAATTTGATTTCTATTATAAATTTTCTATCAGAGTAATGTAGTTTTAAAAGTATTTGAAAATTTGATGATGATTATACTTAATTCAATTATAATTCTTTCTTTGTAATTGTTAGCAAAATCTAATATTTTTAATATCAAACTTTTATATTTCATATTTTGGTACTTACGTATTAGTCTGACAGTGAAATTTTAATCTTCATTAAAATCATTATGGTTATCTGTGACTGCTAAATATTTGATAAGTATTTAAGTAAGTACATTTAACTTTCAAAGATAATTTGAAGATCTCTAGAATATGTTTATATCAACTATACATTCTTTATTAATTTCTAGCTACCACTGGCCTACTTATGCTTTAAAGATAGCAGTATTTTGCCACAAAAATAAATTGACATTAATACAGAAAATGGAGTTGTTATTTACAATTTTGTTAAAAATGATTCTTTAAATCTTTGAAAGTTAAATTTACTTACTTGATTAAATAAAGCATATTATCAAATATTTAACAATCATAAATAATCATAAGTAATGAAGATTAAAAGTTCACTATTGGACTAATACTTAAGTACCTTAATTTTATATTTAAACTTATTGAATTTTATTATTCTAATTTTGCTGTAATCAAGTTTTGTTTGTTCTTGGTGTAGTGTTTGTAAAAATGGTAGACATTTTTGTGCACTCCAGAAAAACTAGAATTTATTCGTAAGGTTGTTTTTAGATCGCGCTCTGATAGCTGAGGAATTTAATTAGTGCATTGACATAATGGCGGACGATAATTCCAAGAGATATTTGCTTATTGCAAATATTTCTGGATAAAAGACGTTACCTGATTGGACAAGGATTAATTGCTACAGTTATCAGCAAGCAATAAAAGACGGTGTAACAACTACGCAGGGGAAGGCAGTTATTAGCAGCCATGTTGGGAGAACATCAGGCAGTGTAAGATAGAGTGTAGTAGAGAGCAGTCACGCAGTAGCAAGTTGCAGACCATTCGTTTGGAGAGCATCCGCTTGCAGACCATTCATTGGAGAGCAGTCGGTGCAGACCATTCGTTGGAGAGCATCCGTGGCTGAGCTTCGTTGCAGACCAATTCATTGGAGAGCTTCGTTGCAGACCAATTCGTTTGGAGAGCTTCGTGGCAGACCAATTCATTGGAGAGCTTCATTGGAAAAGAACAGCATGGGAATTGTATAACGTTATTTGCTGTCCGCACAGTATGACTTGCAGTTATAACCTTGGCACAGTCATAAGTGCGGATATTACACTTGGCTTTGTCTAAATAATTTTATTCCAGCATTCTTAGTATATAATTTGATATAAATTGCCTCCATATTGTTTAAATAGGTATCATTGTTATCACTAATATTTCTATTGCTTTTATGCTTATCAAAAAAAATTATATTTCCCTTTACTTAAATTATTAAAAATATTATATACTTTTTTGTTATAAACAAATTGTTAGGTTCGATTATTATCATATTTTCTACTGTATAAAATATATAGGGAATTATGCAAAACAATTATTGTTAATTGGAAAAAGGTACACCTTTCAATAGTTAAAAATTTTGTCCCAAATTTAGATCCACTAAACGCCATCAGATATACCACTTGTTTCATCCACCACTAATCATAAATAAAAAATGAAAAAATATATATACTTAGAAAAGAAAAACAGCAAAAATAAAGTTGACTGAAGAAAGAATGAGAATATAAAAAAAACTAAGAGGGTATAAATAATGCAGGGTGAGATAGTAGTATTCGATTAATCATACATCTTTTTCACGTCTTTGGTCATATATTTTGTAATTACACCTCTCCACAAGGTGTTAAAAGAGGATAGAAACCAGTCCTTATCTTGCTTGAGAGTGGTGTAGTGAAAATTACACTATGGAAATATTATTCATTAGTAGTAATCAAATTTGGAAATAAGTTAAATGTAGAAGTAAATCTGATGAAAAGATTAAATCTATAGATAAGAATAAAGAATATATAGATAAGAAATAATTACTTTAAAATATTAGTGTTTAAAGCAAATAAAGATTAAATCTAATGTAAATAATAAAGAAATAGTTGAGGAAAAATTAGAATCACGGAAAAGTAAATGAAAGCTTTTAAAAAAATTAAAAATGAAACAAGTTACTAATTTAGTTAAACTGGTAGATGAAGTAATCTTAAAGTAATCAATTATCTAATAAATTACTTTTGTCAGGATTGCAAATACAAGAGATTACAGAAAATTTGAAGATTACAAAAATAAGGATAATTTTTTAAAGGACAAGAAGAGACAGTAAATATTTGTGTAACTATAGATCACTAGAAATATCATCAACTCTTATGCTTTGCAAATAAAATTAACATACTGATGAACAAATACCCAATATTAGGAAAAATTATGAAGAAAATTTAGGGATAATAAAAGAATCGGCTATCATTTTTTGTGATGATTCAAATTAAGGAGCTGAATTACAGATTAGACATGAAAGCATATTTAGCTTTTTTTAGATATTGAAAAACATGGAGAGCATTCAGAGAAAATTTGTGTCTTAACACTGTTTATTTTTTATCACATTAATGAGCCATTGTTTTTCTAATTGTTTTATTTTTAAAGGATAAAAAGCTTATTCTCCATTATATATTTGTTTTTAAAATTTTGGTTAAGAGCATAAATTCAAAAAATGAAAGTAATCTGGAAAATAAAATGTCAATCTGCAAACAAAAAAAGAGTAATAAATAGAAATAAAACATCAAACCTTTTTATTAGTAATTCATTAAAGTAGAGATTATCCACTTAATGAATAATGTTACTGCAGTGTAATTTTCATGATGCCACTCTCATGCGAGATAGGGATTGATTTCTATCCGCTTTTAATATATTGTGGAGGGGTGTAATCATAATGATATGACCAAAGACATATAAAAAAAATGTATAATCCCCAAGTTGCACATTTTGTACTGAAGTAGCACTTATCAGTTGGCCCAGATCACAATCTCTTACACATATTTTTATCATTGTTCAGTATACATATACACCTGGGTCTCTTTTTACGCGGACTTATTTAACATGATTTTGAAGTTACGCGATTCATGCTTCACCGGAAGTCGAACTCCGATAATGCGCTATTACTTTAAATAATAAATTTCGCGCACTTACGTTATATTGAAAGTAATAGCACATTATTGGAATTCGACTTTCATCTTAGTAATTTAAATATTTTCAGTGCTTTATAATAGTAAGATTTTATGCAATAATGAAATTAAAATCATGATTTCCACATTTTATGTATACACACATTAAATTTTACAAGATTATAATGTAAATTTGTTCAAACATTGTGTGTGTTAATATTGCATTTTAAATCACATTCTGTTTTTGCTTTTTAAAAAAGAACGTAATCAATTATTAATCATTTAGTGTCCACAAGTTTATTTTTAAAAGGTGAGTAATAGCAGTGGGCACAATTAAATTTGACAATTAAAAATTAAAATCAGATTTTTAATTGTATTTAACAATTTAAAAATTACTTACGGCGACTTGAAATTAATGTGATGTAAAACGAAATTTGATTTTTAAATGGAATTGAAAATTAAAAAATTAAAGACAAAAATAAGAATTTAATTTTTAGTTGTTAGTTTTAATTAAATTTTTCCCAGCAGTGGTGAATAAATGTCTTTTTATTATCATAAGTCTAAGTTCATAAACAATTAATAAAATCATCGTCTCAAAGATTAATTACTAATTATGTTGTCAACAGAAAACCATTAACACAACACGAGAGTGCAAACGAACATGTTTCTCGGCAAATAACGACAATAATTAAAACGTGTATAAAAAAATGTAAATTACTGTACTGTAAATTATGCATAAAAATATATTATTTTGAATAAAATTAAATATTATAGTTAAAAAAAGTTTGTCTTGTATCAATTTTTTTTAAATTTGAAATTTTTTATTAGTCATATTTTATTTCCTTATTTTTTTTTTTTTTTTGCGCGAATTTTAAAGTAATTTTACGTTGGTGCTTTGCTTTTACACGAATTTTGAAAAATCACAAATGCATCCCCTCTTTTTCAATGTAAGTTACGTCTATTTTTGCGTGATTTCGCGCGTGTTTTCTGAAGAACCTATCTATCGCGTAAAACGAGACCCAGGTGTATACTGAACAATGATAAAGACATGAATAAGAGATTATGATCTGGGCCAACTGATAATATATACTGAACAATTTATAAAGATATACGTAAGAGATTGTGATCTGAGCGAACAGATGAGTGCTACTGAACAATGAAAAAGATATGTGTAAGAGATTGTGATCAGAGTCAACTGATGAGTGCTGGTTCAGCATGAAATGAGCATTTTGGAGCTCATACATTTTTTCACAGATTTTTGGGCATATATTTATAATTACACTCCTCCACAAGATGTTAACCAGTCCTAACTTGTGTGAGGGTAGTGTATTGAAAATTAAATTACAGAAATATTATTCATTAAGTGGATAATCTCTAGTCTAATGAATGACTAATAAAAATTATTAATATACTTTTATTGAGTGGTTTGTGTCGAAGTTGTGAGGCAGTAAGTTTGACACATCAATTAAACTGTAATAATTGGCTATCTATATACAATGAACAATGATAAAGATATGTATAAGAAATTATGATCTGGGTCAAGTATTGAGTACGTATACTGCTTCAGCATGAAATGAGAATCTTGAGGATCAAACATCTTTTCCACATATTTGGTCCTATATTTATGATTACATCCCTCCACAAAGTGTTAAAAGCATATAAAATCCAGTCTCTGCCTTGTGTGAGAGCAGTGTAGTGAAAAAAAAAAAAACAATCTATTTTAATTTTTAAAAAAATCAATAAATTTTTATCTTTAAGGCAAACTAGAAAAAGCATAAGTTCAAATAATAAAAGCATTTTTTTAAATTTTTAAATCAATTTTTTAATTACAAAAAAAATAAAAATAATAAGAAAGTGATAATAGGTAGCTGGTTCTATTTAATATCATTAAATTTTCAGATGATTAATTTTCTGCTAAAAATTAATATATTCAAATAAACCTATTAAGAAACAAATGTTTAATAATTTTATAAACAGGATAATAATTAACAACTAAAAAAGTTTATGCTTAAACTTAATTTGAAGTTTGTACAGTGTCAATAAAAATGATTTTGCACAATAGATTCTATAATCTTTTGAATTATTCTCTCCTTAATACTATTAGGTGCTACCATCTAGATAATTTAATTAGGAATTAAAATCTTAAACAATTTCTAAAACATTTTGTTAATTTTAATTTTATCTTCAAATGAACACATTAGAAAATCTGATTGCAGTAACAATAGCATAATGTGTGAAAATATATTGAGAAATTCCTTCAAAAATTAATATAATTATAGATAATAATACCCAACTTTTCAAATAATTTCACTTATTACTCTATCGGATTCATAATTCCTTAGTTAGTATACATGTAATGATTTTTTACATATACTTTTTTTCAATGCTTGAACTAAATTGTTTTTCCAATCCCATATTTTAAACTTAAGGAAATTAGAAAATAAACTATTAGAATGAAATAAAGGATATAAAATAACTAAGTCTAGATATAATAAAAAATAAAGGCTATTAGCAATATTATATGCAGGTGATATATTTCTCTTTGCGATGATAAAAAAAAGTTGAATAATTTATTTAAAACACATACAAAAAAAAAAGAGTACTAAAACCAAATACATTAATAATTAATCAATTAGAAAATAAATAGATAATTCTGCCTAAAAATGAAACAATACAATTTATTTGAAAATTAAAATTAATAATAAAATGAAATGTATAAGAAAATGGGAAATAGATTTGAATAACAAAAAAGTGTTAAAAATGGCAATACATTCAGTAGTGATAATCAAAATATATATCAACTTGTGTATTAAATTTTAAACCCTCAACTTCATTATAGAACATTAAAAATATATATACAATAGTCTTTAAAGTTTTTATTATTCAGAATTTTAAATATAAAAACTTGATAGAAACATAACAAACAGTTTTTTGTATAAAATCTGTCAATTTAAATAATAATATTTAGTATATTTTTTTGATAATGAAGAAAAAGTCTAAAACTTAAACACTGATTACTTTAGTGAGATTTGTGAGTTAGTTTTTGAAGTTAAATTTCTTAATAAAAGTAACAGAGCAGTGTGGAAATTTAAATCAAGTCTATCACAACCTTGCTTTGTTTTTGATCAATTTTATGGATGAAATAATTTTCCTAAAGAACTAAACCGCAAGGCTTACAAAAAATGATGAGCAAAGCATAAGTCACTGATTACAAAATAAAAGTTGAAACCTATTATGAACTCACTCTATAAGATAGGTATGTGCTAATAGTTCATTTACATGTAGAGTTAACAATGATTTTTTTTTTTTTAATCTGACTCATTGAATTTGAATTTTTATCTTTTTTTTTTAATTAAGTATTAATAAAAGTTATTTTTTATTACAGTATTAATCTATAAAACCTAGGTTCATTTTTTTATTTTTATAATCAGAAATAAATTAACTAAACTTGCTAGTAATATCTTCTTGTTTCAGCTCCTTACCATAATAATTTATATTTGCTTTTTATATACATATTAATGCAATTAGTATGATTTATAAAAAAAATAGAATTAAATTTCTCACCTGACTAGAATATATTTATAAATGTACTTATTAATTATGTAAAACAACTTACTAATTATAGTGGCATTACATTAATTATCTTTAAATAAAGCAAATAGCACTGTATTTGAAAATTCATATATACATATATTTATAACAAATATTTTATTTATATAGCGCGATGTTATAAATTGTAATAATAATAGTAATTACTCCACTGCACATGTGCTTTACAGATCGAATGCTTTTTAATGAATACTCTCCTTTCCAAACACAAGATAAAATCTTTTTTAAAAGATAGAATGAATCACTCTATCTTTTTCACCCAAACTCTATCTATAAGCAAATCTGATGCATTTGGAACTGAGAGCGTGAAGATTTAACTAATCACTTTAAATTACTTATAATATGAGTTTTGTTAATGACAACCTTTTACAATTTTGCAGGGATCATTAACAAAACTCATATTATAATAATTTTATCTTCATGCTCTCAGTTCCATTTGCCTAGAATTTGGGTGAAAGATGAGTGATTCATTCTTGTTTTTAAATCACTACTACTATTGATTATATATTTATAACTTATAATGAGGTTTATAAACCCAAAAATACCAATTGATTATAATTTCTAAATGATCATAATATAATTATATGTGTGCTTATTGCCTGTAAAGTGCAACATAATTTGTAATAGTGTGTATTATATCTTTCTCACTGACAAATAAAGCAAGGAAAATCTGTTTTCTATAAAAGTAGATTTTAGCTAATATGTATTAAGCGATTTTTAAGAATAAATGAAAAAGTTAATGAAAAAGTACTTCCTAAAATTGCTACTGTGAATTTTATATTACTGAGTTTACAATTCAGAACATGGCTGTTGTATGACATTTAATATTTTTTTATAATGAGTTTTCTAAAAAGCATTTCTGATATTATAAATTTCAGATTATAATAAATATGGTACACAGCTAACATAGCATATAACTAACAATTAAAATTAGATTATTTAAAAATAAATTTATAGTAGACATGGCTGCATTTAAATAACCTATCAAACTAATGATTCAAACATCACACAAAACAATGGTTGGATAGATTCTGATAATTTTGAATAAAATCAGATTCAGAATTATATAAATTAAATTACTATAATTTAAGAATGAGAGATTAAAAAGCATTGATATAACTGATAGTTAATTTGATATGATGCTTGTTACAAAATGCCTTGATTAGAAACCTTCAATGAAACTTCTAAATTTAAACAATCTCCTAGTGTCATAAGTTAAAACTATAACAAGTCAGAAACTCTGGAATTGGACTCAGATTATTGATTTTGTAACTTACTCTCACATGAATGAGCCAAATAAAAAAATCTAAAACTTAACACTAATATTGTATATATATCCTTAATTTAAAAATAATACTAACAATAAATCATAACAAATGAAGTAAAAGATATGTAAAATATGTGATAATATGTTGGACTATTTCAATCATCTATCAGTAAATTTTGAATGTATAGAAAATATTAAACTCTATCTAAACTTCTCAAATACAAACAACTTGTTGGTAAATAACACACAGATAACACAGGTTAGTAGTCTATTTGTGTGTTATTACAAACAAGTTTTTTGTATTTGAGAAGTTTAAATAAAGTTTAAATTTACAATATATTATCACATCTAATATCCCATTATCACTAACCTTCATGCAAATAATATGTAAAATACTTTCTAAAAATAATACTGAATAAAAACTTTTTCTTTATTCCTAATCCAAGAATAAATAAGAAGCATTGATATGGTGTTTTTTTTTAGATTTAATATTATTCAAGAATTCTTACCTTGGTCTACTTTTATCAGTTTTTCCATTTATTTTACAGTTTAAAATAATTAACATCCCTTATTATTAGAATCTAAGATAAGTCTTACCATCATTATTTTTATCTCAGTTTTTTTCTTCATAATGTTTGGGCTTTTTTTCCAATTACTTTTAGTGAAATAATTTTAAAAGATGTGTTTATACATAAATATTACACAAAAATGAAAAAAACTACATAATAAATTTTTCTGTGTTTTATAATAATGTATTATTGAATCCTGTACAGTTGAGCACAGTGATAAACTCAAAAAGTGAAGGTCTTGGATATATTCCTAGCTCAACTTGTCACTTTAGTATCTGAATATCACATGACCTCCCAATTAATTATTCATATGATATATTTGTAGATTTTATTATAGCAACTAAAAAATATTTTAACTTGATATAAAATTGAATAACAAATAGTATAATTCAAATCATGTAATTTTTATTTTAAAAACAATATCAAAAATAAAATTAGATTTTTTAAATAAATAACAATAATTTTCAGATCGGACTTTAAACCCTCAACAGACTGCGAGCTTTCTCTAGAATGTCTTTTCTGATTTTTGGGTAGTTTGGGTGACTGTTTAATACCTGAAAAATAAATAAATAATTCATTAAATGTAAAATTCAATCATATATCAAGACTTGTAAATAATTAAAATGAATTAATAAAAGAATCAACTTGCATGATGGCAAATATCAATAGCATCAACAAAACGCTTAGCTTTTAAGTAATTAAAGGCCAATTTATAACCTAAAAAAAAGAGACAAAAAGAAAATATTAAAATTAAATTTAAATGGATAAATTATAAATATAATAAACTGGAGTATTTACTATATAAATCAATAATTATATAAATATTAAATTAATGCCAATGTGTTCTGTTATATGAATAGCTCATATACTATTTCAGTATTAAAATTTAAATCTCTGACAATTTACATAAAATTTTTTCCAACTGACACTTATTATTAGGCATCATTAGGTTAATGTTTCTTCCTAGTAATCAATTAAATAAGTCTACTCACAAAAATTTTCAATACAATAAATTAAAGAAAATAACATTACTTTGTGCATGGAGAAAACATTGAAAATATTAATTATAAACTTAATATATTTTCAGTGTTAAGCACACTTTTCGAAGATAGCCATTTGTACACTTTAAAAGACTTCAAGTTATTTTCACGACAGAAATCACAAACATTACCTTATAGTGTTTCTGACCAATACAGATATTAGCTATATATTATTTTAAAAACATACCAATATAAAAAAAGCAGGCCAAACAAGAATAAGATAATAAAATTTTTAAAAAAATACAAATTCTTCTTATGAAGACTTAAGAGAAGAAAAGATGAAACTCGGTATACATTTCAGAATAAGATGAGATAAATCAATAAATGGAAAATATTAAACTTGACTAAGAGGGGTAAGTTTTCCAAACTCATTCACTAGTTGTAAGCCCACAGTAACACATTGTGTTTTACATACTTTAAATCTTGCAACCACTGTTTCAAAAAAACGATTTTCTTTTATTCTCAACAGCATTATGAAGATTAAATATACAAAAATCTGCATATTATTATGTATTTTTTAACAGCAATATTTAAATTACTATTTTATTTCTGTTTTAAAATAAATTTCAAGTTATTTATAGATTAATTTTAAATTATTATTGTTTATATAAATAATATTTAAGAATTAGAAATGGTGAATGTATACAAAAATTTTATTTGAACTTTTTAAATACAACCAAATTCATCACTTCCTTTATTTTGCTGTAATATATAAATGCAATTGATCCATTCTACTTTGACCATTTTTTATCATAAAATCTTTTATTGTACATGTATGCATACACAATCTTTATGTTTGACTGTCCTGCAGTCTTCTTCAGAGCCAATTTTATTTTAATTTTTTACTCTTAAAATTTTTTGAAGTAGAGTGGATTTTTAAATACAACCAACTTGTTAGTAATAACCCAAAGATTGACAACACAGGTTAGTAATTATACAACATTTCAAGTAGTATTATTCTCCATTTTTAAAATGCTATATTTAAGAATCTAAAGGTGTGAGTTCAACTCCTATGCTGATATTGTCATTGATCAGGCCAGCAACACTCTAAGAAGAATGGAGAATACTACATGAACTTGTTGTTTGTTTTTGAAAAATTAAAATAAAGCTTAGAATTTTCTATACTTTCAACATTTATAATACTTAAAAATGTTTTTAAAAGATTTATTTAAAAAAACTATTCACTTAAGATACTATTTGCATGTAAGTATTAAAAACTCTTAGTATTCATTTATACAGAAATATTTCAAAAAACCATTTTTAAAAATTCATTCCTTATCTTGAGCATTTGAATATAATGCTTTGCTCTGCAGAGATGGAACAGTCCTAGAATGGCAGATTTTGGAACTCAATATCCATGGAACAAGGCCTAGGTATGTCACTTCCAAAACTTAACTTCTTATGAACTCCTGAATAGTGAACCATTTGTTTATTTTAATGTAATGCTTTTAGATTTCTTTATTTTACTTATAGTTTTTGACTAATTTGTGCATAAGAAATGTTTTTTTTTTAAACATATTAATAAAATAATGGAATGGATTATAAGATTTTAACTAATAAGATATTATACAAAAATACGTGTACAAAACAAATAATTCACTGGGAAACAAAAACTCTATATCACATAGATAGACAAGTAAACATACAAGTTATGAATGAAAAATTAAGTCTGTAAATAAACAGATATGCGAGTGAGTAGATATATTGGCATATAAGTAGAAAGATAAATAAATAGTATATAATTATTGAGAATTTTAAATTTATTTTTGTTTTAATAACAGTTTTTAAATATATATTTTTATATCCATTTATTAATATCTGATCAAAAAGACAATCCTGCAGCTTTGCTGATTTTCTGCTGTAATTTGCCAATGGCTTTCTCTTCATAATCTAGCAGTAGTCAACCAACATATTGGAATTCTATTATCTATGGTTATATTTTTCCTTGATGTAAATGGCCTGATAAACATACTAACTGTTGTTGTTATGCAACACATTTGATTTTCCAAAAGAAGGAGGAAACAAAAACCTTTAAAGATTACCGCAACCAACTGCTTAGTAAAATTTAAATCACCCATTATTTCAGGACATACTTTGATATTGTGATTTCTCGGTTAGTGTTAATATTTTAAAACTGTTTCTCAACTATATTTCACCTCTTTTTTAAATCTCTCATCTCTTAACTATTTTCTGGTCCAAAAGTCTACAAGAATACTTCATTTAATCTTTGCATTTCTGATTAGAGAAAAATTGGTTATCTAATAAGAGTATCTAATTTAAGTTTTATTTACTACTTTAATGTTTTTCATAAGATTTATAAATTCTAGTTTGTTGAAAAAAAGAAGAATCAGTCTTCCTAAGTAAATTGTTCACAACATTTTTTTTTTTCCTGAAGCAAATGATGCATATGTTTGACAAATTATTCTGAATCTAGTGGTTTTACTTGTCTCTACTGATCCCTTTTACATTAAAAAGAAAAAAGTGATTGGTATAAAGTAGCTGCAACTCTAGCTAAAATGAATTGATTTTATCTACCCACAAACATACTGAAAAAAAAAATCCATTAAAAGTACTGCCTTTAAGATAATTATTGAGGAATCAATGAAAACATGCCATTTACCTACATTGAATTTATAATCACTCTTCACTGAATTAATATTTTTACAAAAGCATTCTTTTAATTCATTGTAAATAAGGACCAGCTCTCTTTGTGGTTCATAGTCCATGATATTGGATTATAATTTTTTTAAAATCATTTTTGTCATAATATATACCATAACCATTTAAAGTCACATTCTCATAAGAAATCAGTAATGGGTGTTTCTACAGTAATATTTTCAACTCAGGAATGATTTATAGATAATATAATAATCAATCTAAATAAAATTGAAACAAACAATAAATTCTAGTCATAATTATTTAATTATCAACCCAGTTTTCAACTCTTATTGAGACCTTTTCAAGATATAAAGTTTTATACATCACATGACTAATTAGCTATATTTACTCCACCTATTAGACATTACTTTACCTTCAACAATATAATTAACATTATACATATAAATGTATAAATAAATGACATAAAATAAAAAATACATAAAAAAATAAAATAATAATAACAACTTAAAACTATATAAATATATTTTAATATATCTATATAAATAAATATTCTACTCCCCCTCCCCTTTTATAAATCCTCATTCGCAATTCTACCATGACTTTTTTACCATAATTTTTAAATCTTTCAATTATCTAATAATGCCCATTTCCCACCTAATTTTTCTGGATTTTTAACTATATTTACACATCTATCCAAATTTTTCTGAATATATTAAGTTTCATAACATATCCTTTTTCGATAATATTTAACATGTTTTATAACTCTATATGGTCCTGACTTAATATCTCCCCTATTAATTGCTCTACCATGTTCCTTCCCTCTATCACTCATCATTCATCATGCCTGTCCTATATATATCTTACTACAACTTCCACATTCCATTTTATAACCATTCCTCCCTTATTATTAATACCATCTTATTATTTCCCCAAGCTATTCTTACATCATCTGATAACTTCTGCCTTACTAACTTTTTATACACTTCCCTTGAATACGGAATAGACATCCACTTACAATGTTTATATTTATTCTTATACTTACTTCTACTATTTATATTTTGATTTACCTTTCTTTTATATCCTATTTTAATATAATCATTCTCTACCTCTAATTTTTGCTCATACGCTTCTTTTTATCTAATGTAAGATTATCATTGTTTAACTTAAATCCCTTTAAAACCCCTACTTTTTGATACCATGGCTGACATGACTTTGGATAATTAAACCTCTAATTTTTTTATCTTTAATATAATGCTTTACCACTATTTCATTCATCATTCCACTCTTCACAAAAGTATTAGTATTTTAATCCATTTATCTCTTTCTCCACTATAAACCTAATTTTATATTTATTATTATTCAATTCATTAAAAACCTTATCAATACTACTATTTCCAATAACAATAATATCATCCACATACCTATAATATTCTATAATTCCTTTACTCCTTATAAACTCAGCTACTATACGGAAGATTATAAGTGACATTTTATCTTTACCTTGGAAAAGAAAAAAATTATAATAAAGAAATATAGGGAATTCTTATACATCAATATGTTTGACAGAACTAAAGAGGTATCACAATAAACTGTGGCAAAAATGTCAATTCAGAAATATTCTGCTACTGTCATATATGTATATGTAAACGCTAAAAATTATTTTTTTTAAAAAAAAAAAAACCTGTTTATACATTAGACTTATACATATAACATTAACAGTTTAATATACCCTGTTATATTTAAAATATATATGTATTGATGAGAGAGGAAGCAAATGATTTGTTAGTTTCTTCTTTTGAAGGAAATTAAAAGAAGTGAATGAAAATTCTATTTAATTTATAACAAATTTTTTTTTTTTTTATTTTGCTTTAAAAATATATAAAACAAAAATTTGCTTTATCTTTTTTTAAAGAATTATTTTGACTTGTTTGAAAATGTATATTTAAAAATGAAAAAGTGACCCCTTGCAAATGTATATATGTATGAGTATAAAAGAAAAAGTTAAAGAGGGTTTCTTATAATACTTGAGTTAAATTTATGCAAATTGATCAGAATGCAATAATCATAACAGTAAATAGATTGTGTGTAAGGAAAATGTCTTGATATAAATGAAATGTCCAAGAAATAGAATAATTGACACTATAAAAAAGTGAGAAATCATAATCGCTGTAATTTTAAATTACACAGGTAAGTTAAGTATTATTTTTAATTATAATGGAGATTATTTTGTATGTGATTTGAACCTTGCATTAACTGCATCTAGTTAACATAACCAATTATTCATTATTGGTTAGCAAATCGGTACCTAGCTATTTTTAATTAAAAGATGAAATATAAATACCTGTAAAATCATCACCAGTCAGAACATGACTAATCTGATTAAATATAGTGCTATGTATGTGTGAATCTGTTTATATGAATACAGTTATTTAGATCATTGGTTAATATTGTTATGTATACATCATATCTATCATATTAAGATATGGAAAGTATATCCAAGATCAGAACTGAAGATGATCACCTCATTCAATTATGTTAGGTTTTTATAATTTTCTTTTCACTTCTCTCCCTATTATGCATAGATTTATATATACAGTATATATAAAATACCATATACATCTTAAATGAACACTTTACAATGCAAGTACAAAATAAAATTTATTCCTTCTTGTTTATGCTTTCAACTGCCCAGCAGTCATCATCACAGCTACCATATTTAAATATATATAACCATATACTTAATGCTTATCTATGTATACATACTTGCATATAAAAAACATTATATACAACATTTTATATTATGGATTTCAAAAAGTTTAATAATGTGATAAATTTAAGATAATAAATATTTAAAAAAAAAAAGAATATATTACACAAAAAATATGCTGAAAATCCAAAAAAAAATGGAGTATATAAAAGTGATTGTAAATCATGTCAAGCTAACAATATCAGAAGTACTTATGTAGATAATATTACCAAACTCTCCATGCAGTAGAAATGGTGATCATGTGATGTTTTGAAGTAATTATGTAGGTGAAGCAAAGAATTCAATTTAAACAAGTTTAACTAAATACAAATATGATAAAAGATCACCTATTAAATGCTTTAATATTAACTTTCCCAATCTGTGTTTCTGTCAGGATATCCACATTTTTGGATTTGTAACAATGAAAAAAAAAATCTGTCCCAATTTTGAATTTTTAAAATAAAAAAAAATCTGTTCCTATTCAGAACTTGAACTCACATCCTTACTTTTCCAAGGAAAGGTCCTTAACAACTAAGCCAATGAAAATATTATATTTATGGAGTAAAATTTTATAAATATTGAGTTAATTAAATAAAATAATCAATGAAAATATTATATTTATAGAGTAAAATTGAATTAATTAAATAAAAGTAAATATTTTCTATTAAAATCTAAATTATTCTTCTGAAATAATTAATATTTCATAAATATTTTGTGAAAAAAATAATAAATGTAAAAAAAGATTAAAGAATTATATGTTTAAAAAGCCAATACATAAATATTTTATATAAATGATGATTTAGAGGGTGTACTTTTTATTTTCATGTCTCATTATTAAATTATAATTTTTTTTTCCCATATGTCATAGTATCATCCAGGAGGTGAACCCGCAACAACTGTCTGCAACCAACTGCTTGTTTGCAAGGCAGCTGCACTGACTTCTCGGGTAACAACGCTTGACTAAATTATAATTTTTGTAGACTTTTTTTTATAGTTTTAACCATTTTTTAAAAATAATATGGAAATATAATTAAAGAGTAAAAACGATATTTTTAAAATAATGCTTTTATGTAAACAGCTGACTAAAAAGTATAAAACAACAAAATAATATGTTAATTTGTCAATCTTAGAAAATATTAGAGATCTTAAGAATCTAGATTTGTTATAAAACAATTGGAAATTGCAAGAATATTGTCATTTCATAAAAAGCATTTGAGACTCAAATAAATCATAAAAATGTCTCAAATAATTTTATGAAATGACAATATTTCTGCAATTTCCAAATGTTTTATAACAAGTCCAGATTCTTATGATGTCTGGTATTTTCCAAGAATAACAAATTAACTAAGAGTAAATTACTTTAATATTTTGTACTTTTTAGTCAATTATTTACATAAAAGCATTATTTTTTTTAAAAAAATCTTTTTTTTTACGTCTTATTTATTTACATTAATTGGGGACAGGACATAAATTTATAAAAATGATTAATTATGCTAAACAATAAAAAGATTAAAGAAGCTACCTTAATTAAAAGTATTAGGTCATCTTTAAATAAAGACTTGGGTTTGAAAAGATTAATTTTATAAAAATAATCTTTATTGATTAAATATATATATAGGTTGAAAATTAAAATAATATATAGTTTTAAAAGGAGCTTACAGATGGAGTTAGAGTGATAATATAAAACAATTTAAAATTGTTTCAGTTAAAGTTGTTAAGAATTTAAGAGTTAAAATTACTTAAAAACAATTACAAATTTTGAAAAAATAGAATTATATAATTATATTATACTACATGTGGAATGTACTGTTGTACGATTGTGAAAAGGAACAGTGATCAATAAAATTAGCAACAGATTGAAAGCTTTTGACATGGAGAATGGAAAAAATCTATTGGATGAATAAAATAACAAATGAAGTTTTGAAAAAAAAAAAATTGATTGAGGAAATTAGAAAAAAAAACTGGATTGGACATATATTCAGAAGAAAGTATAATTTAATGAATGATGTTTTCGAGGGAATAGTGAGTGGAAGTAAGCAGAAAGGATGGAAAATATTGACAATGTTCGATGATATAATAGATAGGAAGAGTTACATAAAATTGAAGAGCTAAGCAATGAAGAGAATGGAGTAGAAAAATGAATGAATTAATGATGTGACTAGTCTCTGAACCTGTCCGTGGAACAGGATACTATTGATGATGATGATTATGTTGTTATTATTATTATTATTAATTAATGCATGTTTAAAACTATAGTGAAAATTAAATTACTAAAAAGTTTAAAAGGCATAAAATTGTAAAAATATATATATTAAAAATATAGAATAGTTTATGCAAAAGAAATGAATTAAAAATAAGGATAAGATAAAAGACTAGTATTTATAAATTTATTTAAAATGTATATGCATACATAATTATCGGGATCATTGAAAAATTATATTATTTTTTAAAATGCATAATATAAGATATTGTATATAATGTTTTTTATATATAAGCATGTATATAGAGATAAGCATTAATTATATGTTTATATATATATATATATTTGAATATTATAGCTCTGGTGATGACAGTGGGCAGTTGAAACTGTAAGCAAGAATGAATAAATTTTATTTTATACATTGCATTAAGAAGTGTTTATTTAAGGTACATATGGAATTTTATATAAGTTGGGTTATTTTTTTAAAAAAAAATGAGACCAAAGAAAACCACTTCTTTGAATTACTATTATTATGAAAAGTGAGTAAGTTTAATTAAATTTATCAAGAGTTACACTGAGAGTGTGCTTGGTAGATGAATTTTATATATATATATATACATTGGCTATAAAATTAAAGATAGCTGAATCAATGAGTTATATGTATAAGGGTCAACAATGCAGAGAATTATATCCATGGTGCATTAAAAATATAGGAATTTATTTAATGACAAGTCATAAAACTGTATTTATAGGATAAGCTAACATTTTAAAGTTAATCAGAGTAAATATTTTACAAGAAGTACAAATGGTATTATTTGTTTCTTCTTGTCATTCCACATGTGCTTCTGAAACATAAACTAAATGATAATTTAGAAGTGACTATTAAATAAATATCATTGCTGATTATTTAAATTTTCTTATATTAAGCCATAGATGTTAGCAGTATTTTTAATAAATATCCTTGAAAAATAATTGATAATGAAAGTATGTTTGTTGTAGGAAAGAAATAATGTAAAGTATTGGCAATTATATTATTATAAATTTCTAAATATAATTTTTATTATTATTTAAATAGTGTATGGTTTGGATTATTTCATATAAAACAGCATCTGAACTGTGTATCAATTCCATGGTCATTTCATCTGGAATAATTCAAGCTAAATGATTTAGTCTGGTATTATAGATAGAAAGTGATGTATTGGTTATTTTAATTATTATATATTAAAGAGAAAAATCTTTCTAACCATGCTAAGACAGAAATAAGATATAACCTAGAAATATGTCCTCATGATAAGTGTCAGGTGGTACCCAAGTCAACTCTGCAAATCATTACATTATATACATACATTAAATCAGAAAAACTCAACATATATGTAATTAATGAAGTAAAATACTTATCCCTCACACTGTGAATAAATAAGACTCTGATGACAAAGGGCCAAAAATAGAATCAATTCCATTCTCAACCCTTTATATTTGGAATATTATTTGTTCATAGTCTAAGAGGAAAGTAATTTACTCCATTATTTACATACATATATAAGAAAGTTTGCTACTGTGATTTGGAAAAAAAGAAGCTATAGATTAAAAGAAATTGTATTAAACATGGGGACACTTTCATCCTACAGTGAATAATAATTGAAAATAATGAATGCTAATGATGATGTATACCCATACATGCAACCCATACATATGTTGACGTAAACATTTTTATATGTAACATGACACATATTCTTTTGGGGGGTTTTTTTATGTGTAAAAACAGGTAATATATAATCCAAACAAAAATCAATGAGTAAACAGATTTCATATTATACTGGCTATGCACTATATTATTTGAACTTCTCTTCTAGAATCCTATCATTATTGCAAATTTGAATACCGTGCATACCCATACAGCAATCAGGACCAGTTTTTCTCTACATAAATGATCTCATTGCCCACCTTATAAAAAAACCTCAAACAAATATTTGACACACACAAACATAAATATATTCATATATATAAATATCAAAGCAGTTTAGAATTCTAATTGTATATTTTTAAATATATATATAAACATCTAAAATATGATGTTATTATATATGGAGCTAAATATAAAATATTATTAATTACATTTTTCAAGCTTCTAAAAACAAAATGCAGACACACAGAATTATAATTTCAAAGATCTCATGTTCTCATGATAGAAGATCTTGCTAAATGCAATTTGAGAACCAAATTAAATTTGAATAAGATAATTTTATAATTAGCATATAATCTATATTCTTTCACCCACATTTAACAAGAATTTTAATCCCTTAGTAATCCTACAAAACTCTCACCTATGTTAGGGTTTCCCTTGTTAACATATTTCCAAGCCCATTCATAGTTTTTAGCAGCATCTTTGTAAGCCTGTTCTTTTTCCATAATGTAACCCATATATTCATAAGCCTTACAACATGACTGAAATATTAAAAAAGGATGATATTAGTATAAAAATATTTCTTTAAAATATATATTTGATCTAATAAATAATCATTATGAGAATATTGGACTAAGTCATTCAAAAACAAAGGACACTGTGAAAATAAATAAAATCTTACAGAGATAAATTATGAAGACAAATAAATAAATGACAATTGAATTTTAAAAAAAACAGGAAATTATTAAACTTTAAAAAATGAATATAACTAATAAATTTATACAAAATAAAAATGGTCAGTAGTTCAAGAGGTCAAGACAAGAATAGCATACAAAGAGTGTATCACTCAAGTAGTCAGACTAAATTTTTTTAAAACTTTCTTCAATCAAAAATTAATTTGGAAATCTTATGCCTTATAGTCAGACACTTACTAATCACATATCTGCTCAAGGCAACTAGTTATGATAAATGTATAAACTACAATTAAATAATTGTTTCGAAATTTAATTAATACTCTAATAAAAATGGAGTTATCTATTTATCAATTAATTCAAATAAATGTGTATATCAAAATGAAGCTATTTGAATAATACATTATTTGTATTTACTTAGTCTGCTCATGACCTTGGATTCAAATCTGTCAAAAGATTTGGAAATTTTTGGAGATAGCCAAGAATTTTTAAGTAACAAGATTTTGTAACAGATAGCAAAGAACAAAAAAAATTTACTAAATCAAATTTAACAAAATGGTATTGAAAAATTACAAAAATATATCTCAAATACTTAAAAAATAATGGCTTGTAATTTATTTTTAAAGAACTACTTTTGCAATACAGACAAAATATAAAATAAGTTTGCTTTTATTAAATAAAAATGTACTGCATTTCAGTAAGTTACTCACATCTAATAGAACATAAGCTTCATCTATGACTCCTCTTTACATATATATGTGTGTGTGTGTGTGTGTGTGTGAAAGAATTTGAAGTCATCTCTGCATAGTATATAAAAATAAGCTAAACATTATTAAATATTGTACTGACGACCAATCATATATGTCCAATGAGAAGTAACTTTCTCAAGTTGAAAGTACTTTGCATGTAATCATAAAATTGCTCAGAATGCATAGGCACCCTAATCAAAGAGTGACATTTTAAACAATTCTTTTAGATACTCTCAATTGAACTGTTTCATTTAACATTACATGGTGCTAAACCAGAGGGGACTTGAAAGCATTAAAAATACATAATATCTAACTAATTGGCAGTATTAATTTTTTTCTACGTTAGCTCTGCCAACTATATCTTCATCAAACCTAGTAACTAAATCTATTATTTTTAGAGGATCCAAAATGGTTCAAGGTATTCAACAACAACAACAAAAATAAATGACTAATCAAAAATAAATAAAAATTATAACTCTTGTTTTGTTCATTCTTTCACCAGATGAATTTAAAACCTTAATTTCAGAAGTAGCTAAAATCTTCTATTGCAAGTCTGTAAACAACTCACATAAGCATGCAATAATTATATTACTGAATAAATAAGAAGAATTGAATTTGAGCAATATTAAAATTAAACTATGTATTATCAGAAGTATCCATATAAACTGTTTTATTTAACTATTATTCACATAATGCCTAAAGTGTTTATTTGTAATTACTTGATTTTCTAATATATAAAAAAAAAAAAAACTTTTAAACATTAAAATATAAATGACAATGTTTTTTTGTTTATTTTAATATTAAAATTGGGAAATTGAAAAGGCCATCTCTCCTTCCAGTTAGAGTAATTTAATAGTGACTGACAAGATTAGAAGGTATATGTCTTAGCCCCATATGTAATCAGAGGTGATCATTGCTTCAATAACTCTGAAAATATTATTCTCTTTAAAGGCATGAGAAGAAAAGTAATAAATGTATTTCTTAGTTGAGTGTAGTTTTTTGTTAATAAAAAGATACCATAAAACTTCTTATTTTATTCATTACTGTTAAATATTAATATTTTAAAAGCTATAATTTATTTTACAAAATACAAAAATAGTATTGATGCACTAAAATGCTGTGCCTATACAAAAAAAAAAAAAAGGATGACACCAAAAAAAAGGTAAATTAATACAATTAACTGTAATATACAAAATTAAATATAATTATGCTAAAAATGATTTACTTAGACAAAGAAAATTTATTCTTACAATGAGAAACAACTTGGTTAGAAGCAGTATCACTTATTTAATAATCTCACATGTTGTTTCAATATTTCTTATTCTTTGGCATTTTCACTATAACTGTGCTTTGAATGAGTGGCAGATTCTGGAACTTGAAGTCCATGGATCACACTCAGATCTGTGCTCGAACTTTTTATGAACTCCTAAGTAATTGCTTTGTTTTTCAATTTTGTCTTGGCCATTTACAATCAAGTTGCATACAAAAACAATAATTTAATTTTAAATTTATAAATCAATCTTTTCTAGACAGGTTAAAATACTGTTTTATATCAACTGAATCCAATTCGTGAAAATTCATTATAAATAATGTTAAACCAGCTTTTATTGCACAGTAAACATTTTTTGTATAAATTCAGTTTTTTGTAAGTATAAAATCTCAGCTATTTTAAAATATTAACTTGAATCCCAAATCTCATATGTCTTGGGCTTTTAAATCGCATAATCTATCACTGAATCTGATACAACTCATTTTATTATAACACTTATTAATCATAACTTTCTGAAATCAACCATAGTTTTATTACAACTAATGAAGATATTTTAATTACAAAAACTTGATTAGTAACGAATTTGATTACCTTATTATGCTGAAGACATCTTTTCAGGAGATCAGTAGCCATATCAAACTTCCCAGACTAAACATAAATAAGAATCAAATTAATTTTTTTTTAAAAAAAAAGCATTCTAAATAAAGACATTTTAAAAATAAAGGGCACTACAGTCTATCTAATTGATTGATCTTTATACTACTTACCATTGAGTAAATGAAAAACTAATCGATATAAAATAAAATGTCCACATTTTATGGCTGCAAGATTATATTAAATAAAATCAAGAAAATAATACATTTTGTAATAAAAATAATTTATTTGCCAAAACACTATTGATTATTTAACGTATGAAGACATGCAATTCCATAAGAAATATCTTCATTTATGTTTGAATTTACTATTACAAGTATATATTAAATAATGTTTATTTTTATTTCAAATACATTGTAGGCATCTTTTGCTTTCTTTTATTTAATACATATTTTTTATTGTAAAAAAAACATTTTTTCCATTTTATTTAATATTTGCAACCATAAACGTGAGCATCATAAATTCAAGAGTAAATACGAAAATTTCTTATAGATTTGCAAATACATTTTTTTTAATCACTAAAAGTAGTCTTTTGTTAAAAAATTGATGTTTTAATAAGTTAATTATTTTTATTGCAAAATATATTGTACTCTTGATTATATTTAATATACTCTTGTAACCATAAATTCAATAATAAATGCGGAAATTTTATTTTTTATTTATCTGTTTTTTCCCATCCAATAGTAATTGCTATATAATTCCATCAAATGGATAGATTATATACTATATAAGCACCAAGTAAATAAACACAATGTATAAAAATTTATTTATTATTAACTTTCTTATATATTTAAATGATAATACTGTCTCTATATATTTAACTATATACATTATAGAATTTATAGTACTTAATGTAAACAAGTGATCATTCATTATATATGTATTGCACTGATGCCATACTATAATTGAAATAAATATTGATCTTTTAAACAAATAATAATTTTGTCAACATAATAAGTTATTTTTCTTAAAAGATGGTCAAATATTCAATGAATTTCAGTTTATGTTGTAAATTATTTTTCAAAGGTTTTTAAATATATATATAAAATAATTCCAGTGCATAACGCTATATTGAAATAAATATACAAATATTAAGCATTAAATCACCCCACATGGTTAAGAAATCCAGTTACCGCCCTCTGTGAACTAATATATAAATACATTAGAGTTCGTATTTCAAAATAGCTGGCTTAATATTTATATATATACATCAGCATTAAAAACATTGCTTTTCTAGGATAAAATTTGTATTATGTTACATCACAAAAATATAAAATATAAAATTCTCCAAAACCTTTTTATTTTAACAGTAATAAAATAAAATTTGTCAATAAATTTTATATTCTACCTCAAAGCATCGAACACGATCACGTTCATTAATAAATTTTCTTTAGTTTACACTGAAAGCATATACATTTTATTCTTTCTTTATTATTGTTTCCAAATTTGAGGAAGTATTTTATAAAAAAAATATTTTCTAAGCATAATGCTGAAAGTTAAAAAAAAATTTTTTTAAATATACTTGGAGTTAGTCCTCACTTAAAAACATCAAAACAATTAGAGATCATAGTTTCTTGAGAATGAGATTAGTCTATTATATTTCTATAAGAAAAAAAAGTTATTGGACAAAAAAAAGAATATTGCTCAGAGTGTATTTAACTGTGATGAAAGTCAGACATTTTGCCATTTATTTTAAAAAATGCAAAACAGTAAGTTTTTTTATTCTTATTTTTTCAGTGAATGAAAAATATATAAATATATCTGTTCAATTTATTATTAATAATTATATTATTGTTATTTTTTTAAAATTTTGTTTCTATCATAATTTTAATTTATATATTAATATTATATGTGTGTGTCTATCCTATACATGTGTGCGAATTGAAAAATACTGTACACTTGCAGTTCAACAAGCAATACATATTCTATTCTAATCAAATTTTATCAACAAAATGTGCACTTTTATATGTTATGTATAATGTATATAAGGGAGACTTGGAACAAAATATGGCACATATTGCAGCTCCACTGTATTTTATGAATAATCATTTGTAATTGAAAAAACAATAGAGAATAACATTAAATAATAAATTATGTACATTCATATATATGTCTACATTTACTTTAAAAATACAATATATATCCAAAATCACATTAAACAAACTCTATATATCTTCATTTCATATCTCACCATCAAGACAAAAAATATTAATATATGAAACTTTAAATAATATTTATTCTATAATATTTAAATTTAATCATTATTTGAAAAATATTTTTTTGATAAGGACCATAAAATTTGATTGAAATGTAAGGAAGTCCTTTTGGAAAATTTTGTGATTGTGATCAAATACAATATAAGGAAAAAATATGAAATTTTGAAAAAAAATAAATAAATTAGTAAATATATTTTTTTTAAAAATGTTTTACTCTGATTTAGACTTTTCACAATTGAAATTTTCAATAACTGGAAAACTTAATATTTTCTTTTAATAAATTTCAACTATGAAAAGATTGATTGCAATTTATGACAGTTCTAAAAGGGATATGATAAATTCTATTAAAAGGCAATAAAAATAACAAATTACCACCAGTGATGATCATATGTCAATGTATGTCATTGTACTACATCACCTTATTACTCAGTCCTTCCTCAGTCAAATACCTTAAGATATGTATTTATAAATGTTGTTTGAGAGGAGCATAAACAGATAAATATTCCAAGCAATGTATGAATGTTATGGAAAATAAATTAAAAACTCTTTATATAAGATGGCTACCTATCTTATCTGAATATGTAAAAATTCATTACACGTGGATGAAATAAGTAATCCATTTATAAAAAAAAAGCACTTAAGCTATATTCCAAATATAATGCTTTTTTATATATAAATGGATTACTTATCTCTTACATAAAGAGCTTTTAAATTATTTTCCATAACATTCATACATTGCTTGGAATATTTATCTGTTTATGCTCCTCTCAAACAACATTTATAAATATATATTTTAAGATATTTGACTGAGGGAAGATTGAGTAATAAGGTGATGTAGTATAAAGACAAACATTGGCATATGATTGTTACTGGTGGTAATGTATACAGATAATTATCTTTCAAATATTAATTTTAATTATAAAATTAAACAATTTTGTATTGTATTTTATATGTATAAAAAAAACTTCATGGAACATTAATTAATTCATCTGCTTAGTATAACCACCATCTGGTATTTAAATGTAAAAAAATCTCAGGAAAATGTCAGCCTATAGGCAGACTTAGAATTTTGCTTTCAGATAAGTAATTCATAGACAAGCCAACTAGTAAGCCACTTAATTATCATTAAATAGGTATCTAACTATTGTATTTTTAGATAAAGGGAAAAGCAAAAAAAAAAAATTGCTAATTATTGGAAGTTATCTAATAAGTGATTAATACCTTCTCCTTCATTGTTTTACTTTGGAGAACTGCTACAGTAGGCTATGTAATAGCTATTTTACCTTTTTTTTATTCACATATGTTTTACTCAACTGATTTTATTTTCAGATTTCATTACTGTATACAATTATCTTTATTTATATATTCTGTTAACCTTTATAATATTAAACAAATATGGTTTTAAAAAAAACCTAACCTGAATGTAAATATCAGCCAGTAGTAACCAGCAACGCTCCAAATATTCAGCATCCTGAAGAAATACATTTTAAAATCAATCAAACAAATAGAATTATTAAATGCCACTTATAAATGTATAGAGAAAGAGAGAGGAAAGTAAAAATATCAAATGTTTTAGAACTGAGTATCTATAGAAAAAGTGAAAAAATAAATTTAAATAATGTTGGAACTGTAGAAGAAATGTAAAACTAGTCAGTGATGAATATTATCCAGAGAAAAATTTAAAAAAAAAAAAATGAAAGAAAAATTAGATAGTAATAAGCTAAGAGATAGAGATAAAAGTTATGATGACTAGATAAGTATGTTATGCGAGAAAAAAAGAAAAAAATGGACTGATTTCATAAAGAAAGTAATAAATTTGCAGCTATAACTATTTAAAAACAATGAAGGAATAGTAGGGAAATTTGAAAATGATCTCAAATGATAACTATATATATACTTTTTTTCCATGTGTCATAGCATCGGCCGGGACGCGAACCCACAACCGTCTGCAACCAACTACTTGCTTGCATGGCGGCTGCGATACCTCTCGGCTAACAACGCAAGACACTATATATATACTTTATTTAATAAATAAGCAATTTCCACACAAATATATAGATAATAATTACAGCAACAAAATTAAGTATAAATATAATATTTATTAACTGCTAATTAAGCCAGGTTTTCAACACATAATATCTTTGTCAAAGCATGACTGTCATTGTAGATTAGCAAGAAAGAGTTGGTATTCCCAACTGTATATAAAGATGAATTAAAGTGGTCCTAGATCTTAATAAATTTGCATGTGGAAAATATGCATATACGTAAATCAAGCATAAATGACCACTGTAACTCATCTTTATATACAGTTGGGAATGTCAACACTTTCTTGCTAATCTCCTATGCCAGTTGTAATTTGACAAAGATACTCCAGATCAAAAGCCTGGCTTAGCTATTAATAAATATTGTACTTATACTTAATTTTGTTGCCATAATTATTATCTACATACTAGTGAAAAAATTGCTTATTTATTACATATTGTTTACGGTATTAATTCCTTTTTTCTTTACATATACTTTACTATAAATCATTTCACATGTATAAAATGTGACAACCAGAATACAAAAAAATTCAAAAAATATTAAACATTAATATTATTTTGCCAAGCACTTTCTGTACCTTGTAAGACTCATGGCGACAGAAAACAATTGGCAAAATAATATTAGTGTTTAATATATATATGTGCTCTGCACACAGGTAATGAAGCTATTAATAAATTGTCAAAATTTTTACTGCCAAGCGCTTTCGGGACAGTCTACAGTCCCATATTCATGGCGAGTTATTCTGTTAATAACTGTAAAACTATGCAAATTTTATAAAAATTTATGTGCAGATGTTACGTGGACCATTTACGAGATAGGGAATAGCAGGCCTCTCTTCTGTTGATTGCCGATGGGTCAGTCGCAATGAAGTAAGCTTCCCTAATCTTAACTAATTAGTGTTTAATATTTTTTTAATTTTTTCTACTCTGATTATCACATTTTATACATGTACAATAATTTACACTATTTGACAGTTATTGTGTTATTCATATACATTACTATATATATATATTGTAACGGTATACGCCATTACATTAATTTAAAATTAAAATAATTTTTTTCTTCTTAAGTTCGTAAATAAAAGCTAAAAAAATTAAAGAGTTGTTAAACGTGTATACTTATATATATTCGCACAGATGCAAAACTTTAAAAATTATTTCTTTTTTTAAATAAAAAAAAAAGGTATTTGAATGTACTTTTTTAAAAAAAAGTACAAAAAAAAGATAAAATATTTTTGTAAATGGAAATGATTGTTTTATAAATTAATTGAAAAGCAAACTAGCTCTTGGAGCTCTTATAGAAAAAAGGTCAGTTGAAAGATATAGATAAGAGACAAAAATAAATTAGATGTCCAATATAGAAGCAGCAATGAAGGCCCAGACCATAATGGAAATATCCGGAGGAGTACTATAAAAGGAAAAATATTGAAATTAAGAACAGCTTGATTTTTGTGAGAAGAGCGATAAGACGCATTTGTCGCTCTCTCTCACTTATGTCAAATAAAATGACTGTAATACCAGGATTGAACAGCTTAGGCCTCCTCCAGAACAACAGACCGGACTTCAAATAGAAACATCACGGGAATTGGCACCAGGAACCGTGATTCTCCTTCTGTAAGACATGAACTATAAAATTTAAAAATAATTAAGAACTTTCATTCAAGCTTTTAATATTCAGAACCTAAATTTTAAAATGAACTCTTATCTGACTTTCAAATTTCAAATTGATAATTAATGTTTAGATTTTATACATTTAAGTTTGCTAAAAAAAAATCATTTCCATTTTTATTTTTTTTTATTTCTATTAATATTAATATTGTATAAATTATTTAAATGCATTAAATTTAAGTTGGGCATAGATACTTGCATAGATTCGTTCATGTTTAATTATGTTTTTGTTTTCATATTTGATTAAAATATATAGACATTTGGTAAATAATGATATCTTACGTTGAATATCTAAAATGTATTTATTCGGATGTCTTTTTAGTTATTGGTGTTAATGCGGCATCTTATGATGAATGCCATTGGGTTTCTTGTGAATTCCCTCTGCAATTACATCAATGACTTTATATTTTGATCATTTATGTTTATTTTGAAATATTTTTGAGCGTGTAATCTATGTAGTCGATCTATGCTCAACATTAAAAAACAAACATTTATAAATCCATCTGTGCGAACTTATATAAATGTTAAATTTAAGTTGGGCATGAATGGCTATATAGATTTGTAAAGTTATATTAATTAATTAGGGGAGGATAATCTTAGGTTATTTGTTTCACAGTTAAATTAGGTCAATGGATTGGATATATTGGTGTAATTAGTAGATGTAGTATGCGGTTCGCTACGTGCAGGATCTCCATTATACGCCGCACACCCCCTGATTGCCTATGGAAGGGGATAGTAAGACAAAAATGCAGTCCCTTCCTATGGAGTTTTTTTTTTATTGTTCTTCTTGCCGACAGATGTAGCATTCCTGTTTGGTTGAGAGTCAATGTCTTCTCTAACCATACTGTTCAGATGTACATTCCTGACTGTATGGTATTTTGTGCTGTCGTATTTTCATGCTACATTGAATACATCAATGTACCGGATGGATTGACGCCAGTTTGACTGTGAACTTTTGGCCTAGGGTTAAATAAGGGATAGAATATTTTCTTTTCAAATGCAAATCTATGTAGTTTATTCATACTCGACAATCTTAAAATAAATATAAAATTCATCTGTGTGGATGATTTAAAATTTTAAAATAATAATTTAAATTGAAAGAATATTAAAATCTAAAATAATAAATGTTATTCCTCAAATTTTATAATGATCATATATGTGCGTAAATAAATATTGTTTGTGTGTTAATTACTGGCAGTGGCTTTTATTTTTTTATATTTAAGATACAAATTAAACAAGTTATATATTATTATCTCTGTGTCTCCACTGAGCTAGTGACATGGGCTAACGGTCTAAATATAAAATAAAGTGGGATCTTAACAGCGCGTATCTGCCCACTCTATAAATTTTCTAGGTTCAAGTAGCCTAGTGGCGCTCTGTAGTGCAGATTACGGTAAGACTGCAACTTCATCATCCACCCCGACCATTATAATATATATATATATATCAATGTTAATTCATAAAAATGTATAAAAAGCAAAATATTTAAATAAGAAAGATATTTGCTACTTTTGGCATCATAAAGATCACTTCAAGTTCAATCCATTTCTCTGATCTCTAGCTTCTCTTATCCATATCACTCCACACATTTCCTTATTCTGTCCATTCATCTCACATGTGGTCCCTTTCTGCACATCTCTTGGAATCCAGTTTAAGATTTCAATTATCCATCTATTATCACCTCTACTAGCAAGAAGTCCAGCCCAACTCCATTTCAGTCTCTTAATTCTTTCAACAATGTTAGTAACACCTGTTTGTTCTCTTATCTATGTATTTTGTTTTTGATCTCTTCTTGTTACTCTTAACTTGCATCTCTTCATATTCTGATGAGTGGTCTGAGGTCTGTATTGCTTTTCTGTTAAGTGTCCAAGTCTCTGATCCATAAGTGCAAAATGACAAAACACATTTATTAAAAATCTTCCTTTTCAAACACAAAGGCATAATTCATTTTAATATTAAGTTATTTTTAACAAAAGCACTCCAACCAAGTTTAATTCTATGATTAATTTCATCCACTAAGTTCCCATCTGTAGTAATAATCTGACCAAGGTATTTATAGTTGTTAACTTTTTCTAACTCATCATTATAAATCTTTATTTTCATCTTTTGAGAAAATTCATTGAACATTGCTTTAATCTTTTTAATGTTTACCTTTAGTCCAACTTTTTTACTTTCATCTGATAACTCATGCAACATTTCCTGAATCTCTGAAGCATTATTTCAAAAACAACTATATCATCTGCAAAATCTAATTTCCTTTTATGCCTTTAGTTTCCCATTTTAATCCACAAAATACTTTTTGCAGCACTGCTATAAAATTTTTTTGGAGATATGGAGTTAATCTTCCTAGTAACATTATAATACAGAGAGTGTACCAAAAGCTCAAACAAGCTCTTAATTGATAAGTGTGGTATGAGAAAATATTTAAAATCTCTATCCAGAACATTCCCATCTCCAGACCATCTGGTTTCGAGCTTAGATGGTCTGGAGATGGGAATGTTCTGGATAGAGATTTTAAATATTTTTTCATACCGCACTTATCAATTAAGAGCTTGTTTGAGCTATTGGTATGCTCTCTGTATTCCATTTTATAAAAATAATGTCATGTTATATATGACTTGCTTTTTTGATTATTATAATTTTACCTTTAAGGCTTTGGCTATACTGAGGCTATTAAAATATGGTAGATCTGAATTTAGCCGTCCCATATAGCTATTTAAGATATTATAGCTGGATTTAAAGACATTTTCATGTCCGAAAATTTCAGAGTTTTTACTTAAATATTATGTATGAAATAAGTGCTGGGTTTTGAGTTGTTATTTTAGATCTAGTGTCCGAATATTCTAGTTCTCCACTGACGTGAGCCATAAGCTCGAAAACAGTTGGTCTGGAGATGGGAAAGTTCTGGATAGAGATTTTAAAATATTTTCTCATACCACACTTATCAATTAAGAGCTTGTTTGAGCTATTGGTATGCTCTCTGTATTACATTTTTGTAAATACAAGCTTATAAAAGTAATGTCATGTTGTATATGACTTGCTTTTTTGATTACTAGTAACATTATGTAATTTGATGGTTGCTGTTGCATATAAATATTCTTCAGAATATGATAATATCTTGGACCTATATTGGTGATCCAATGCTTTAATAACTGAAAAAATTACTAATAGAATCAAATGCCTTTTCATGATCTACAAATCCAAAGCATAATGGTAACTCGTATTCATTGCTCTTTTCTATAATTTCTCTCAATACTTGAATATGATTCAGTGTACTAAAACCACTTTTAAATTTAGTTAATTATTTTGGTTTGTTGAAATCCAAAGTTCTCTGTAGATAAGATGTAATTATCTTGGTAAAAATTTTATATAAAACTGATAAAAGACTAATAGGTTTGTAATTTCTAATATTTTCTTTATCAACTTTTTTTAAATATTAATATTAATAATGCATTCTTTCAATCATCTGGTACATCTTTATCATTTAGACATTTAGTATATAACTTTGTGAAAAAAAATTTCTATTTCTTCACTTAAGATGATATATATATATATATTACTTATCTCAGAGTTAATAATAAATAAATAAAAAATTATCTAGTTATAAAGATATAAATCAATTGCAAATATTAATATTCCTTATAATCCTCTCTCACTGTTTAAAATCAATTGAAATATAATTATAGATTATTTAATTAAGATTTTTTTACCTTACAAATATCTATTTAAAAAATTAGTTAATATAATCAAGGATATTTCAGACTACACCCCAATACTGGCATCACAATATCAATTTTAATCGTGTATATTTAATGAATGTAATTTCTTATTCATTATTCTTGGGATCAATTAAAGTTGCCTAAACATTTGAAACTGTTCTAAAGTTTCATTTTTTAAAAAAAGTACATTTAATATTTTCTCTTTCCTGCTTACTCTCATACTGGAGTTTATTCATGCGTATTTTCATACCCAATTCGTTATGACTTACATTAATACTGCTTCATTTTCCCTCATTATCAACAAAGACTTATTATTCCAATAAAGCTTGGTAATCGAGGATGTATTTTGTACATATTAATGATAAATTCATACAAAAATTGAAGATTCTGGCATTTATAGGTCTTGATTTAATAAAAATGACTAGTTTTCCAATATCATATATTATCAACTTCAGATTTTAGGACTGCTAATCCTTAATGATGAAAACAACATCAAGGATGGATATTTTTAACATTTAAGGGTTTAATTTTTATTTTTGTAAAAGAATAACAAAGATTGTTTATCACAAGTGCAGTTTCATCATTGCAAATGCTTAACAAAGATCCCATACAGCTTCCATACATGAATCAATGAAATTCAATATATAGTGTGATTCTTCAAAGATTGGCAAATTAATAAATCTTTTCCAATGTTATCTTCATAAATATATGAAACTGACAAATCATTTGTATCTATTGCTCATTTATTTGAAAGAAAAAAAAAAGAAAAGAATTTTGAGTTTATTTTAAGTAGGATCTATTATCTCATTGACGTGTATGCGTCAAATAAATGAGACTTTAGACAGATTTGAGTAAGTTAAATTATTAGTTTAATTTCCCGCAAATTACAATATATACATTACTCTTACATACGTCGGCAGAAACACTCCTTTAAAGTTGGGTATCATAGGTCTGCCCGTTAGGGCCACTGTAGTCTAACTTTTTCTACTACTGCTCCCCGATTCTCCCTCTACATCCCACTTATATACCCGACTTCTGGAGTCCTAACAACATTCCATAAATACCTCTCCTTATATGGTCTGATAGCTGAACCCTTCGCTAGTCCTTATGAGTTTTGATTTATTCCCATTTTTACCTTATAAGGTGAGGCATTTTTATAAGTACATTTTACTTAACTTTAAACCCATATATGGTTATTTTTACATGACAATTTACACTAATATTTCCAATACTTTTTTATACACATATTATTTACGAATCTTTAATTTTACACTTATTATTTACATAAAGAATAATTCCAATACTTTTAATATACATATTATTTATGAATCTTTAATTCAACTTGTCCAGGACACTACACTCCTCCTCCCACTCCAGAAGTATCGGTTATTCCATAAAGTCTCTTTTGATTTGTTCACGTTATTTTCGTCTGGGTGTCTTTCCTTCCAGCTTGGAACACTCTGGCGGCGAATGTGATTAAAATGTCTTTTGTACGCCATCTCACCAACGATGAACTTCTCATGCTCCATTCGTAAACTTATAGCTTCTTCTCTCTGTCTTTTTCCAAATTCTTTCTGCTGGAGCCATTTTTGATGCCTTTGTCGAGCTGCTTCGTGTAATTCTCTTTCATGTTGTCACTGCCGTTCATGAATTCTTTCTTCCTTACTTTTATCAAAAGTTCTCACGTTACTTTCCTCAAGTTTGCTTGAAGGATTTTTAGATTTGGAAGCATTTTCACTTCTGTAACTCTTAACTTTCACAATTGGTTTTCCTTTGTTTTTATCCACATTGTGCGAACTCATTTTCACAATTGGTTTTCCTTTGTTTTTATCCAAATTGCGCAAACTCACATTATTTACTTTAGATGCTTTTTCCATCTTGTTCCGCTGTGTGTATGATACCTTCCGGCTTTGGCATATTACAGGCGTTGAGTGATCCCTTAACTCGGTGTTGTTTGTTTTTGACTCAACTTTGTTCTAAATCGAAGTGGGAAATTATTTTGTATTCCCTTCCGATATAAATTTTTTTTATTACCTTGATCATAATTCCCAGTGGTCGGAACCAGTTCCTACCGATCAGTGGATTTATTCGGTTATACACTATAAATAATGGTAGCACTCTGCTGTTCGCGTTTACTTTTACTCTCACAAAAACTCTTCCAACGATCTCAACAGTGTTTCCATTGACGTCTCTAGCGCAAACTTCAGTTCTCTCAATTTTTTTAGAAAAACTGCTTCCTTTAGTAATGTTCTTCCAATCTCTTAAGGATATCAGAGATACTCCCGAACCGCTATCTATTTCCATTCCTAAACGCCTTCCTTCTATGTATACTGTTTGCTTAATTTCAGACTTTGCGCTCTTTAATGATTTTATCTCTTACATTTCTGGGAATTGTTTACATAATTTTGATTCGTCGAAATATCTCACTAGAGGTCCTCGCACTTCGTGGCTTGACAGATTGCGCTGGAATTGACTACAATTTCGCTCGAGGTGTCCTGGTTTTCCGCAGCTGTAGCATACGCGATTGCACCTATAATCTTTCTGGCTTCTGCCTTTCCCTTCTTGTTTGACTATTCTCTGGATCGAAGGATACTGTATACGCTGCGGTGTGTTAATTATAAATTCATTAGCTTGGTTGATTACTGATTCATGTGCCATTCCCCTTTTTATTGCTTCCTTATACGTTATTGTCGAGTCTGCTAATAAATGTTCACGGAATTTTGTTTCATATATTCCCAATAATAATTGTTCGAGGAGCGCTTCTTCTAAAAACTGGCCGTAAGCACAATTTTTTGCTAATTCGCGTAGTGCTGCAACGTATTCTTTAAAAGTTTCATTTTTTTTCTGTCGTTGTAGTCTAAAATGTAATCTGGCGATATGTTTTGCCGGTAGAGGGCAGAACTCTGCAGTTAATTTCACGACTACCTCGTTATATTGTAACGTTTCGGGCTCAACTGGTTCACACAAACGATTGGCTATTTCCAAAACTTTTATTCCTGCAAACCCCAAAAGAGTAGCTATTTTTATATCATTTTCCTTGATACTATTTACCAGGAAATGTTTTTCTACTAGTTTCACATATAATGGTCAGTTACTCGGATTTTCAACATCGAAGTCTGCTATTCACAATTGTATGTTGGCAGCCATTTTCGACGCACGAATTTATCTCCGGTCGTGGTTACTTTTTTGATTTAATACTGAAGTCCGACGTATGTTTGCTGTTCTCAAAATCTGTCTACGGTGATCCTGTCGACTGCGCCAACTTTGACATGTATGCGTCAAATAAATGAGACTTTACACAGATTTGAGTAAGTTAAATTATTAGTTTAATTTCCCGCAAATTACAATATATACATTACTCTTACATACGTCGGCAGAAACACTCCTTTAAAGTTGGGTATCATAGGTCTGCCCGTTAGGGCCACTGTAGTCTAACTTTTTCTACTACTCCTCCCCGATTCTCCCTCTACATCCCACTTATATACCCGACTTCTGGAGTCCTAACAACATTCCATAAATACCTCCTTATATGGTCTGATAGCTGAACCCTTTGCTAGTCCTTATGGGTTTTGATTTATTCCCATTTTTACCTTATAAGGTGAGGCATTTTTATAAGTACATTTTACTTAACTTTAAACCCATATATGGTTATTTTTACATGACAATTTACACTAATATTTCCAATACTTTTTTATACACATATTATTTATGAATCTTTAATTTTACACTTATTATTTACATAAAGAATAATTCCAATACTTTTAATATACATATTATTTATGAATCTTTAATTCAACTTGTCCAGGACACTACACTCATTTTCACAATAATCTAACATTTCATGAATATGTCTTGAAATTGTGTCATTTGAAAATGGCATATTCAACATTTTTGACATATTTTTATCTGTCATATTCTCCACCAAATCTTTTGCATAAGGCTTTATTAAATTTTTTGCAATATGTGCTTCATCAGATTTTGCTAGTTGATAATTAATGCAATATAACCCAGGTATAGAATTGTTGTTTTTTTAAACAAATAAACAAAATGCAATTTTCTTTTTAAATATTCTTCACTTAGATTTTTTAAAATCAAAATGAGATTTCTCTAAACATTTTAATTTAGCTAAATCTATGTTGCCATTACTTAAAACATTTCTACATACAACACACAGTTCACTTGATTCTTTCTTATCATCTACATTTATAAAACTATAAATTGTACTTTATTTTTTTTATTTTTAAGTTGTCCATTTTAATTTCATAATGCTTTTGAAGAAGATCTCGCTGAAAGCTCAAGTTAAATATAATCTCATAAGTTAAAGTCACTTGGATTTTACCCATTAGCATTTAGTTTATTATTGCTTTTCAAATTACACCATTTATTCAATGAAGTTGTAAATAATGTGTTATTCAGAAAAGTCACTCAAACTAATACTATATATATTTTCAGAATTTTTAATAAGCCCATATGATCCGCATTTGTTATCACCAAATCTGAAAAGTTACGTACATGAAACTTGTTACATAATATTAGCTTGAGTTGTTAAATTTCACTAACTTGGCACTATAGATATATACAGATAATATTCTTTTTCAAAAATTAAGTATTTACTATTTACTAGAAAAAGTTACTGTAAAATCAATAAATCAAACATTAAATTAAACAATATTAAACTTGGCATTCTATCTACAGAATATTTCACACTTTTACAATCATTGTCTTTAAAATACACTATATGATAAGTTTCTTGCTGCTATACATGGTAACAATGTCAGATATAAAAATATTTTTGAGAGCCTTTAAATCCTTACATAATCATATATCTGGCAGTCATAACTTTGTACACATTTGGATTAGGATGGCATGTTTTATAACAAAGACTAAAAAAGAATAGATCAATTGCCTGCTTATTGGTTATCATAATTTTGACTTAAGTTTGGTTTTCTTAATGAAAATCAATGAATGGGACCTACTGTACATCAAAAAGAGATATGGACAAATAAAAGAACACTGTAATAAATTAAATCTTTGAAATAAAATTTCATTAGTTTTTTGCGTATTTATATTTTTATGTATATTTTATCAAATTTGATGGATACTGATCTCAGAAAGATAATAATAAAATGCAATAGGAATGGAATTTGGATTTTTTTTTAATAAGACTCTTTAAAATGCAAATAGTGTATTTCTCTGGGTCTCACAGAATCCACTTTGATAAGTTGTCGCTCTAGGAAATGAAATAAAAAAAACTATTGTACAACTCAGCCAAATAATTATATTCTAGCTTCCTAAAATTTAACAACTTCTAATACCAAACAAAATTATGAAGACATTTTTAAAATTTCATGACAACCATATATATATTGAAGATTAAGATATACTTAAATCATATTTTTATTTAATCTTAAATACTCACACTTTAATAAAATTGTGTGATATAGTAATTAATATATATAATATATAACATTTAAAAATTAAATTAAACAAACATGATTCAGTAAATTATGAAAACTTGTTATTATCAGCAACTTGTTTTATTTAGCTTTTATCATGATATTCAGTCAACATGAAATTGTGTTTTCACAGTTGAGTAATTATAAAGTTAATAATATTTACAATATCTTAAATGTTCACACTTCCAAAAAAAAAAAAGTGACAAAATATTATGGCCACTGACTGTCAGTGTGATAACACTGATAAAAATAATATAGTATCATTAAGAATAGTAAAAAATGCTGTACTATAATATATGTTTATAAATTTTAAAGTTAATAAAAGAATTAGCCATTTCATAATAACCCTTTGAAATCATACCGACAAATTTATATATATATAAATACTTTATTTTCATTTGAAGACGATTTGTTATTACAAAAAATAACTCTTAACAGATACCCAATAACAACATTATAAATAGCTTTTTAATTTTTATACTCTCAAGGCACTTTATTTATTCAAAGATTTTTTTCAATACTGTACAGTATGTATATATGTGTATATCATTACCATTAACATTTTTTTAAACCACTATCAACCCATTGCAAATTGAAGATCTCTCAAAGTTGAATCCAGTTATGCCAGTCTATATTCTCTCTTCTCCATATCAAGATGCAAAACTTTCTTATTTCATCCATACATCTCACATGAGGCTTTTTTCTAGGGTTTTTGGGATCCAGTTTAAGGTTTCAACTGACCATCTATTATCCTTTCTTCTAACAATTTGTTCAAATAAATATATTTATTTAATAATTAATAGCAAGGATTGCATATAATTGTCAGCACTTTCACTATCACATTACCTTCAATAAAGGCTGGAAATGATTACTGTTAGCCTTATAATATCTAGTTTAACAATAAGTATCACACTCCAGAGAATTATTGATATATTCATTGCAATGACTGGCATTAAATGTTCCCATCTCATGTGAGAATAGGATAATGAAAGAGAATGAAACAACTTTAATCTCTTCTTGGACATTTCTACTACGCAATAATTTATTATATATATTGTATTATAAATAAGTATATTTTTCAAAAAATTTTGTCAACAAATGTAGATATTTTCTGTATATATCCTCATTTTTAACTTACTTAAATTTAATGACAAATTATGATTAGATTCTCATTTAATCCAGGAAAATCATTAATCTGGAAATATTAGAAAATCAAGAATGAAAATATAAATTATATTTACTTCAAAATTCCATGTGTTTTTAGCAACTCTCTTCAACTGGTTACGAGCCCTAGGAACTTGCTTCAATATCATATATGCTGTAGCCATTCCCCACAATGCACCAGCATGATCTCTCTTAAACAAAATATATATACATAATTTTTTAATTCATAAATCAGTGCAATAGAACAAGTAGTCCAAAATTCAAAACAGTTACTGACCTCACATTTTTGTAGCACCCCCACCCCCAATTCTAGAAGCTAGCACTTCTTAGCAATAGACAAGATGTGTTTTACTATTATATTATCAAAATAAGAGTATGTCTATTTGACCAAAGTTTAATCAAAATTGCTTAATTCATTTGAAGTCAGAGTTTCATCAACAATTGTAGTTTAATTAAGTTATATTTTTTGGTCAAATTTTAAAAACAGAAGCATATATAAATCTAATCGAATGTCTTTATCATTCAAAAAATCCAATTAATTAATTCCAGTTTATTTATTTAGGAAGATAAAAACAGTAAAAAGTTGATCTATTAGGTGCAAAGCAGCCAAATTGAACAATAGCCAAATTGAAATTTAAAAAGTAAATATACCAATAAAATAAATGTTCTGATATTATGTTCAACTAAATAAATTGGAATTAACCATTGTTATGAATATCAAAAATATTTAACTGGTTGCAAACTATGCATGCCTTACAATGTTTTAATAACTGATAAAAAGTTTTGGAATTTTGTTATTGTTATAAAGCTTCTAAAAAATATAAAACCAACAAATTCAAAAGACTTGTAGAATTTTAAAAAATTTCATAGGTATATATTTTTATAACATAATAATTTTTAGAATTCATGAATTTATTTTTTGTACAATATATAGATACCCATATGCAAACAAACATAAATGAAACTATCTATGGATGAAATAGTGTTCAACTTTTATAAATGATAAACTACTGTTTTTTTTGATATCATCAGACAATTAAAATATTTACATGTAAAACAAAATCACACAAAAAAAATTCAAAAACAAATATTTATATTTTAAATAATTAAATCTAGCAAAGTTTTCAAAATGTAGTAGAAATAAAAATATAATCAAAGTTAAATATTAATTCAAATATTAATTATTTCTCAGTTTTTGATTTAATAATATTTATTCAAAAATTGCAAATTTTGCCATGTGTGGTAGAATTTTTTGATAGAGATTTATTCAAATTAGTTATTTCTCATTTGTATATTTTCAAATGCTTTCATTTGTGGACTGAAAATGGAATTAACTTTGTCTTCTTGCGGATTCAACCACAAAGCTGAATGCCAACAAAATCACAAAAATTATAGACTATAAGTTTTAAAGAATAACATCAAAATAAAAATTTATTCATTTACATTAATATACATAACACATTATATACAATTGTGCCTTCAGTAATTTCAATGACTACTAATAACTGACCACCTAGCAATTATTCCAACACATAAATCTTCCTAAGTCTGCATTTACTAATGTAATTCAATCAGTCTTTGAACTGGAGAACGATTTCCCACTAAATGCTAATACTTCCATGATTAAACACTAACCACTGTCCTCACTATTCTCAGACCTGAGTAAATAACTAAAAAATTGTTTATATTCAATGTCTGCTCTGCATCAGGCGCAAATAAAAATAAGATTGGTGCATTCTGTTTATGTTCCCTATCCAGCTGTTTGCATCTAGGTCTCTGGAATGATATCCCTCATAGCAGAAAAGTCACTACCACTTTTCCAACAGCTTTTTCTTTGGGTCCATTCTTCATAACATCCCATGATGCAACAGCAATAGCACCATTATATGAAGAGTAAGAAAAGCTCCTGCTCTTTTACGTACATCCTATTTATACCTTTTTGCAGTTCAATATCCAATATTAATTATTATAAAAGGTAATAGCTATTTACATTAAGCTATCCCCCTCCAGTACTGCATCTTTTCACAAATTATCAAGCTTTTAATTGTGTGATAAAGGCAGAATTAATAGTCTCCATTAATAATTCAAGCTAGCAATAGATACAGAAAAATTGTTGAAAGTTCTCATTAAATTTATTAAATTCTTATTTTACTTTGATATTTATATCATCGACAGATATTTATTTTGATATTATATATAACTTTTGAAATAAAGATATAGTAATTACTTTTTATCATTTAATTAAGAATGAAAATCGTTTATTTCATGAAAAAAATATTTATTGTCATAATTTGATTCAAAATATCTTCTATCAAGTCAATGAATATGCTTATGCAATTAAAATATTCTATAGCTGATTTTACTTTATGGTTGAGATAGTCATCTCTAAAAAAAACATTCTCTTAGATACAATTGAAAATATTAAATATAATATTCCAATCATCTTTTGTTTTGATTTTCGTACTATAAAAAAAATTGATCTCAGAAGATGACATAACTTTTGAGCACTAGAAGTAATCTAATGAGTTTCAAGACAAAAACTTTAGCTCTTAAATACATCACACCAATATTGTCCTAAACTACTGCATAACATTTATTGATAAATAAATAAATAATCAATCAAATAAGATTGAAATAAATAACTATTAATAAGTATATTTAAATATTTATCAAACCGGTTTTCATTTCCATTGAGACCTTCTCAAGATATACTATATAATTCACATAACCAATTAACAATATTTACTCCATCTACTGGACACTATTTACATTACATTTCATTTCCTTTTAAACATGTACCATATACAGTATTATAAATAAATAAATAAATTTAACATATTATACATCTAAAAAATTTTCACAATATTTCCCCAAAAAATAATAATTAAATATATATTTTACATCTCTTAAAAAATAAAATAAATAAATTGGTATTTACATACTTACAACCATTTCCTACACTTTCCAATTGTTTAATAAAGCCCATTTCCCACCTAATTTACCTGGACCTTTTACTATATTTACACATTTGTCCAAGTTTTCTTGAATATATAATGTTTCACAATATATTCTCTTATGGTAATTCTTCACATACTTAATAACACTTATATTTTCCTCACATTTCATTTTATGCCCTGTATCCAAATAATGCAAATATGGCCCTGACCTCATATCTTTTCTATTAATTGCTCGATCATGTTCCTTACCTCTCTCACTTGCCGTTCTCCCTGTCTGTCCTATATATATTTTATTGCATTTTCCACAGCTAATTTTATACACCAGCCCCCCCCCCTACTACTAACATCATTTAACTCTTTTGCATTATTTAACCATTTACTCAAGGACTTATTATTCCATTTATTGATAAACAATGCAATAATATGCTTAAATGTAATAATCAAATATTTTGTTGCTTGCAAGATCATATGATATTCAAACAGTGTATGTAAAAGATCTGAGCTGTGATCCACAGATCTTCATCTCTCAAGCAGAGCAATGCAGAATTCTTACAGGTTATAATAAAAACTAGAATGGAAAGCTGAAAGTCAACAGCTTTTACAAATTCATCAAATGCAACAATGATAACTCTTGTCAATTCTAAAAAATGGTATAATTTATACAAATCCTTTTTTAATTGTAGTATTATCAACTACCTAAGCACAACTAATTCAGTAGGATTAGTAATATTGGATCAAGAAATTGCAAAAAAAAAAAGGAATCTATATATTTAAGTTTTATATTAAATGGAAGTAATATATATATTTCATTTTTATGATTATTCCTCTTGAATGTGGCATATTTTCAATAGACAAAATAAATTGTTTCCTTTTTAAAATCAGAAAGAGTATCTCCTATTGTAAACAATCTTTACTACAGCCTCATAGGTAAATACTTTACTGGCATATTTTCAAAAGAAGTAATAGCAATCTGGAAATACAGATTTGTTCTTTGTTTTTCAAAGACGTAAAAAAAATATAAAAATCAGCACACTGGCATATTTATTATACAAATACAATACTGTTACCATTAATTTGTTTTAATTAGATTTCACTTCTAAATTTAAATATCTTTTTTAAAGATTTTGTTAATATGAATTTGTTTTGATTTCATTTCATGCTTGAATTTAAATATAACATGTATTTACAATTTATTCATTTTTTTCATATGTCAAAACATCGTATTTACAATTTTTAATACAAAAAAAAAAAAAAAAAATTAGCAAAGAGATTTTAAATGATAGGTTGAACACCATGGGTTTGCAATATTGCAATTACATATCATATTTTTTTATAAATAAATATAAGTATTTTCTCTATGTTATAATACATTAAAAAAATGAAATATCATCTATATAAAAAGATTTTTATAAACCAAAATAATTGTGATATCTTTACAAAGACAAATTACTAACAATAAATAAAAATAAGCATGTTACATGTAAAAGTGAATTTTTTATAATAATAATTAAAAATAAAAAAATATTTATCATCACTATGTTTAATTATGTAATAAATAATATTAGTTAATTTATAAAATCTTAAATCTTTGATTTACTATGTTTGTACAACAATACTTATCACAAATACTTCAATAAGAATTTGATTAATGGTAATTAAATATGCAATAGTATCTAATAAATATTTTTTAAAAAAGTATTATTTTTAAATAAAGAATTTTCAGACTAATATCAAATAAATTAATTTTATTTCAGTAACTTTATTTATTAAATTTAAATTCTAATCGCCTACCTCAGATGTAGCAATGTCCATAAATGCTGACAAAGCTCTTTCAACATTTGGTTTAGCTTTTGTTGCCATTAGCAAGCAATTTTCTAAAATTTTGTAACGAACATCTCCAGGACTAGTACGAATCTCCTAAAAATATTTAAATTAATATGTTGTTGCAAAAGTTTTCATGGTTATTACATAATATTAAAAGAGATTTTGAAAACAACATGTATAATTTCTCATAGTCAAAACAAGATGAATCAGATTGTTGTAAGTCTGTAAAAAGATTGTGATTCACAGATGTAGAAAAAATTTTCACTTTGTGAAGAATTTTCCCTCAATTACCCATTTCCCCTTAGAATAATGAATAAAATTTTATTGAAATACTATTATCTTCTATGATCAATTTTTCTTTATTTCTGGTCACAACATTTTTAAAGATTTACATCAAATTGATTAAGAAATTATACTATAGTGTTGCTTTAAATCTGTTCACTTTCTTACACACACACATATATATATATGACAATAGATGGCGTTCCACCAAAAACACCATCAAGCGTGTTTGTTTACATAAACGTCAGAGCAAGCATTCACTATCTCTAACTTAATTTCCACCCTCAGATCATGATTTCAAGCTATTTGCTATCATCAGTGAAAGACAGGAATTTTAGAAACTAGATCTAAACACAAACTCTGAGCGTTTATGAAACAGTTTCTGTTCAACTTGCAAGCTGAATAGAAACTGTTTCATAAATGCTCAGAGTTTGTGTTTAGATCTAGTTTCTTATTCCTGTCCTTCACTGATGATAGCAAATAGCTCGAAATCATGATCTGAAGGTGGAAATTAAGTTAGAGATAGTGAATGCTTGCTCTGACGTTTATGTAAACAAACACGCTTGACGGTGTTTTTGCTAGAATGCCATCTATTGTCATAAATATAAGCGTTAGTAAGTTTTAACTTGTGTTTTTGTTTTTTATATATATATAACTGCAGAAGTGTTTTTTGTTAAATAAAAAAAAAGATCTTTTGATTCCTCTGTGAGGTCTTAAAAGGATCAATTAAGACAAATATATAATATCCATTCCACATGTTGTTGTTATTGCAGCTGTTATTATTTTATTATTATTCATATAGTAAACAAACAGAGTGGGCTTCTCATAATGACATCAGTCAACATGGTGAATTTACTGACTTTTTATCTCTGAGTTTAAGATCAAAAAATACCATAGTTCTTTCTTCTCAGTTGCCTGATAGTTCTTAACTGAAATATTAATTGAGATTTCTTGAACACACAATAAATGTGAACAATTTTTTGTTCATAAAAATACTTACAATCATGACAAACAAAACTAAATTATGGTTTTTATTCCTGGGAGGCTGTAAAGTCACCATGATTCAAAGCAGCAATTGATAACTAAAGATGGAATGTGCTAAGAATCTCCTGATTACAGATTCAGGCTACCATTCAAGATGATCTTTTATTTAGGTATTTACAACTGTAGATCACTTTCAAGAAAAGGACGACTGCACAAATTTTAAAAAAAACCTCTAATATTAAATAAAACATTGTTGAACTTTATGAAGTTATAAGAAAAGCAAAAAATAATTGATTTAAAGGGTGGATATAGATTTTATTACAAACGCACAAATATTTAAAGAATAAATGAAATGGGATTCATTATAATGTGGAAGAATATTATGGAGATTTATGATATATCAGATTGGCAAGATTAATTATTAAAATTAATTGAAAGTATCAAATGCAGATAAAAAAGCTTATGCCTCTACAGGTTTTCATTATGATGAAGAAATAGAGAATTTTTATATGAATATACAAAATATTTTTGATCAGACCAAATAGTATTTTAAAACTGTCATGGAAGACTTTAATGCTACAATTGTTAATAATTGAAAGTTGAAAATGTGACTAAGTAAATTTGGTTGTGATGATACAAATGAGGAGATAGACTTTTGGAGTTTGCAAAAAAAGAAAAAAATGTATATGCAAATATCTAAATAAAGGTAAAGCAGAATTGGATTATGTTTTGACTAATAGAAAATATGTATTTCAAGACTATAATGTTTCTAATAGATTCGACACAGGAAGTGGTCACTGATTATTGAGATAAAAAAATACATGATAATGCAAAACTAGAGAGAAAAATGATTAAAAAACAGTATTAACAGTTGCTATTACCTAATTAGAAAAACACCAATGGATTTAAATTAGAGATCGCAAATCATTTTAAAATATTTAAAAAATTTGAAAATGGTTCATATGTGAATGATATTGATGAGAAGATAACTGATATTCTATTAAAAACTGCAAGAAAGATAATTGGTACAAAAAAGCAACAGTTTACCAATAAATTTTCATTCATCTTTTAAAGTCATTAATCTTGTGTTTAGATTTTGTAGAGGTCCCTATTGTCACATTTTAGGCACATAGTCTTAAGGTTTGTAGCCTTAATATATATTACTTCCAAGACAAAAGGAAGTATGAAGAAAACATTGAATATGAAAATTTTTTAAAATAATTGGCTAAGAAAAATTGCATTTGTAAAATAAATATGAAAAAGAGTTGATAATGATATAAAAAAATATAATTATGAATTAAGGAAGGAAAAATGTAAAAGAGAATAAAAAGTCATAAGTATAAAACAATATTACCAAAATCACACTTTTTTTTTATTTTGCTGTAATATTCTATAAATGCAATTTATCTAAACCACTTCAAACACTTTTTAGCAAAACTCTTTATTTGTACATATATACATACACCTATATTTCAACATAACCTATGTTTCAATTGAGATTAAAGTGAACTGGCTCTGAAGAAGATTGCAGGACAATCGAAACATAGGTGTATGTATATATGTACAAATAAAGAGTTTTGCTAAAAAGTGTTCAAAGTGGTTTGGATAAATTGTATTTATAAAACAATATCTTGATATCAGAAAAAAAATTATTTCAGCAATAAGGAAAAAAGAGATGGAATTATTATTAAACAAAAAGATGACATCATCAAATGTGTGAAAGAGTTCTATAAACAGTTATATAATAATAAAGAACAAGAAAACAAAGTTTCTACAGTTATTTTACCTTCTGAATTGCTCAGAATTTTATAAAAGAAATGAGACATACAATAAAATCTATGAAGAAAGAAAAAGCTTAAATAAATATTACAATTATAATTGATATCTTAAAAGAAGCAAGTAAAGAAATAGAAAAATTGTTAAGTTATATACCAGATGTTTAAATAATAAAGATGTAACCAATGATTAAAAGAATGGAGTACTAATATTGATTTTTAAGAAAGATGATAAAAAGACCTATGAGTCTTTTATCAATGCTATGTAAAAATTTTATCAGGATAATTACAACTCATCTAGCAAACTTTGGATTTTAATCAACCAAAAGAACAAGCTAGATTTAAAAGTGGTTTCAACACAGTTGATCACATTCAAATATTCAGAGAAGTTATAGAAAGGATCAATGAATATGAGTTACCATTATGTTTGGATGTGTAGATTGTGAAAAGGTATTTTATTCTATGAGCATTTTTACAAAAACAATGTCTGATTTAGATGGTTTACCTTGAATAGACGTTCTGCTGTCTTCAGTGCCATTTCTTGAGAATCCTGTTTGTCATTTATTCTACAAGATTTTCAAATAAAAATAAAAATATTTCAATTATAGTGAAAACATTTATAAAAAAATTAACCACCATATTAAAATTTTTTGTTTTAAGGTGAAAGAGTCACACCTTCATATTATAAAATAAAAAAGGTAAATCAGATTTTAAATGATCACTTCAAAAAGCAAAGATTTCTCCAATATTCAATAGTTCTCAAAAAGAAACAATAAATGATAAGGCATGATTCACCTAAATCAATCAATGACCAAATAGTGATGATTTTTTAATGATTTTCTTTTCTTGGTTTATTCTCTAGCTAAGAATAACTAAATATCTATTTACTACTTATAATTAATGTGCACCCAGATAAGCTAGGAGCCATCTACTTGAAAGAAAATTCCTAAGTTTTAATAATCTGAAAAAAGTTTAATTCGACAGATTATAAATTTCATATTTTCATTATAATATTATTTTCATACATTATTGCAATATTGTTCCAAATATGCATCTGTAATTATTCAATGATGATTTATGAAGGATCCATAAAAGAATAAAGTAATAAGGGATCTACCAAGTCCATACACTCACAAATTCATCAAATCTTGTGTATAATAAAATACAAACATATGCAAATATGCTTGCCATCTCTTTCAATATCTATTTTTTATTAATCCTTTTTATTGAAGCTTTAATGTGTATAATTTTTTTAATTAAATTTTATTCATAGGTACTATAGTGGTTAATCTCAATCTTTAATTTATTTTAAAAATATAGTTAGTAATTGTGAATCAAATTCAGGTTTCATAAATTGGATTGTTTTTCTTTTATATAGGTTTATATTATATAAACACACATCAATAAAGGTCTGAGTTTAAAATCAAATTAAATCTGCTCTAAAATTTATATTATAGGAACAAAGTTTAAATAAAAATACCCATAAGATTTTGCTCAATTAGACAGTATTATTATTAAATTAAATTCTTGGAAAACCAATTTCTTTTAAGCTTTGTTTCGGGTGTTTTAAATGTCAATTAAATATATTTTAGATATTAAAATGGTGAAGTGTCATTTATAAACATGAGGGTTGTTTAATTAAAGAATTTTGTAAACAGGAGTAATTAAAATAATTTGTGGCTTCTAAATTTTAAAAAAAGTACTTCGCAAAGTCAGTAATACTATTAAAAAGCCAGCTCAGAAAATAATTTTGTTCTTTTGGTCTTTGCTTTTGGCCTGTCACCATAAAGTACAGAGAACATCTACCAGCAACTAAATTAATATGTACATGTGGCTAGACACCCTGAACAAATTTCACTCCAGCATAAAGCCCATAATCATTAGGATGCTAAATCTTGCTTGCTGAATTTGATCCAATACTGTGTCACTTACCTTCATGTATGGAAATCAGTAAATGAAAAGACTTCACTAGTAAACCACTAAAGAGGTCTATTTTAAAAAATGTATATATATAATTCCTTTTATAAAAAATAATTTCTGCTCAGCCATATTTTGGAACTTAAAAGATAAATATTTGTTTATTAAATTATTTGATTAATTTTAAATTTTCATTACCATCAAGCCAGTTATATTTATAATTTAATCTAGATTTTATGTCTTTATGTATTTATCTTTCATATTAACTTATTTTAGTACTTAGACATTATAAAAACTTGATTTGTCAGTATATTTGATATTGTAATATGCTTTGAATATATTTTAAATATTTCTATTTTAAAAATATAGGACATGATTTCTTTTTTAAAAAATTAGTTGGGTAAAATAGTTTATGTTTTAAATATTCAAGAGATAAAAGAAATCAGTTTTGTTCTTTAATTTTTTTTATTTTTCCCACTAAAGTTTTAAAATGATGATTGTTAATAATTAAAATTTAGTTTTAAAATGATCAATACTTACTTCCAACTCAATCTTGCTTCTAAAAAAAAATTTAAATATACATATATATATATAAAAAGGATTTAATTATTTTAGACAATAATTACTGAAAGCCAATATATATGTGTCTAACATGAGTGCATGAAGTTATAAAAATTGTTTAATAATTTGATTTTATTACCTTAAATTTGTAAGCAGTTTGCCATATTTACCTTGCTTGCTTCACATACATGTGAAATTAAAGATTGGTATATATGTGCAGATATATTTTCATATAGTAATCCTTAGATATTTTATCCATCACATGTGAATTTAGTATGTTTACTTGTCTCTCCATAATCTATATTATTTCTCCTTGCAGTTGATTTTGAATTTGCTTCAGGTTCAAAAATATTTCTCCCCATGAACTTTATTTTACTTTGCACTCTGGGTGAGATACTCTTTATTGTTACTTTGCTTTTAAAGTGGTATGATATCAAATTCACAGTATATAGGACTAAAATTTTGCAATAGCCTGTGAGGTGTGAACATTTATAGTTAATTAAAGCTGCTTTATCATTGCTTGTTTTTTATGCAAAAGTGAAATATGTATATGTGCACATCTTAATTAAGAACACATATCTAATAAAATCATATAAACAATAGAGTACTTAGTAATCTTCAGAGATGATATAGCATTATAAAGTAAAGTTTTGTAAATATATTTAAGGCTACCAAGTATTAAATGTATTATATACTAATATAAAAGAGGCAATTACCATTGAAATATATTTGTACTTGAACTCTGTTTTAGCATTTTTTTTACTGTTGACTGCTCTGGCAATTCATATTTTCAAAGAATCTTAACTCTCTGGCAATTTTAAATGTCTATGAGTGGTGGTACAGCTGTGTAGGCATTTATATTTAAGATCCTTACCAATAAACTTTCATATTGACGATGTGATGTGATGTACTGTGGCTTCTCCTTAAACGAAGTCAAGAATATCTCAGCAATTATGCCCAGATAAACCTGTTAGCCACTTTATTTTCCATTCCCCACTCTAAATTTTCCCTTATTCTGCTCCATCCCATTTCCACAACATAATCTAACATATTCTAGGTTATAGGTTTAGTGGCATCCTCTAGTGTTGGATATTAGCATGTCTAATGTCCATTACATAGTATATTTACAATTTTTGGTGCCCAACATGGTGTTCAATGACGGTTAAATTCTGGTGGTATGTATACAAAAGGTCACATAATTTGAAGCTCAAATATGAAATACATCCTGACATATTGAAAACCAGTTGGCAGAATATATTACAACTACATTTAGTTGAAAATGGTTGGCACAAGATACTAATTAGAAATAACAGCAAAAGTAGTTGAATACTGCAAATGAAATGTCATTTGAGGAAGTGCTATGGAGTGAAGTTTGACATAATATGTAAAAGTACAAAAAGTTTAATATACTAAAAATAGAATGAAGTTCAACATAAAAATATATAAAGAAAAAATATATAACAGTTAAAAATTGAAAGTTTTATATTGGAATACAAAAATATACAACAGAGAATCAGAATCAAGACAGGATGAGTCTAACACCTGATAAAATGGAAATGCTTGTGAAGTGGATAACAAAAATGTTTAAAAAAAATTAGTGCTCACTATAAAAAACTGGAAGAAAATGGGCTAAAAGATGAATGAAAGTGAGCAATCAATAGAAATTAATAAAATCAGCATTAAATGGAAAAGAAAATAATACAAAAACTAAATAGATATCAGTTAGAAAAATCAAACTACTCAGAGAATTATGGAACGTATGAAAAAATGATTCAAATAAAAAAGGCTAACATTCAAGATCATGAAGATGATCACATTGGAGTCAATAAAAGTAATGTTCCTACTAATACCAATATAATGAAGGATAAATGTAAGCAAGACCATATTCAAGAGCTTATAGAGATAAGGATTTACTAATTGATAATATTAAGAGTGTTACAGATAAAAATGAAGTTAATAAAAATAATACTGATCCTCAGATTAAAATATGGTGGTGAGAAAAACAAATAATAGATGATTCCCAAAAAAATATATATGAGTTATGATCACAAGTATCGTGATAATGATGATTTCAAGGCTGATGAGCAATGATATAAATAAAACCCATAGAATATTAACACATTATTTATGGACTTGTATTTATAAAAAAAATTTGCTTCCTGTAAAAAGCACTGTTATGGTTGACTTGACTGAGAAATGATAACTCATAAAGATAAATATATGCCAATAGTAAAATTTATAAATCACAATTTTATTTAAATTTTTATCTAATATTTTTTCAAACTGTAAATAGTGAGCCCATGAATAAGGAGGAAGAAGTACTATTTGTATATATTTTAATGATATAGTTTTGCAAGAACTTAATTTTGTTCAATACAGTTTTTGTGAATAATTTCTTTTTTATTTAAAAGCAGATCATCCATAAAACTAAAGATAACTATATAATTAAAAATACTGGAATACAAAATATACAGAAGCAATTAAAAAAAATTAATATAATTTGAATAGGGAAAATAATATTACTGGCTCGGACTTGAATTATCATTGTTTTCAAATGTTTCTCCTCCTATAATTTCATTATCAGGATTCAGACAGATCTCCATCATATTATAGGTAGCATTGAGACCCCACTCCCGATCTTTTCTAGCTTTGTTAAAACTTTTCAAAGCAGCATTTGGATTTCCACTATACCTATAAAAAAAAAAATAAAGATGTAAAATAATCTTTGAAATCTTTTAATTTTGCAAGATTAAAATATAATAACTTTGTTATTATGTTGGAATTAATTTTAAAAAGTAGCTAAAAGTTATTTATGGATAACAAACATTAACAAAAAGTTGATAGCATAAAACTATAAAAACAAATTACATTATGAAATAATAGTAGATCTTTGTGTTTATTGATGCTTTCTTGATGTATTTAATGAGCATTGGTTGATGTGAAAGAAATATGCTCAGTAATATTGATAAAATGTTAATTGGTGGCAGCACTGTTCATATATAATATGAGGAGTTGACAAAGATTATGTTGTGGAAATGGGATGGGACAGAATATGGGAAGACTTAGAGTGGGGAATGGAAAATAAAGTGGCTAACAGGTTTATCTGGGCATAGTTGCTGAGATATTCTTGACTTCGTTTAAAGAGAAGCCAAATACATCACATCACATCACAGAGGATATTAGCCCATGCTTATTAATGAATATTCAGTCAAATAACCCAGAAATAACATACTTCCAATCAGCAACTGCTGATTCTGTATGTTTGACTGATATTTCAATGTATAGTGAAAGTAAAGATACGTTGATCATTTAGATTTTAGCAGAAATTGTTATCCTCATTGTTTTTGAACTCTTGAACTTCATCTGAAATTGACAGTGATTTCTTCTTGATAGTTCTAATACAGAATTGAACAAAGTGCCATTTCAATTGTTGTCAATTTTCACAAAGTAATGGAATTGGTCAAATTTCTTTAAGATAGTATTAACTTAAACTCTGAATTCTAGTTGAATAAAATCAAACTTGAACTTGATCTCCTATGCTTAATTATAATGTTTTATCATATGGTATATGTCTTGAATTTGATTTTTGTCAACTGTTAATCTTTGTTAGTTTTTTTTACAAATTGTTTCATAACTGATTTGCTTGATGAGACTGAATCATTGTTTTCTCACACAATTGAGGAACTTCTTGATTGACTGCAATATCAGTTTGGTGAGTTGAATTATCAGTAATAGTTTCATCCATCTCGTTGATGTTATTGTTTGTATGCAAGATGTGTTTTTTGGTGTTGTTAATGTTTTGTACATTGATATCAAGATGTTGGATCCATATTCAACCTAACAATGAATTTGAAAATAATATTTATGTTGGATTGATATCCTTTATAAGAAATATTAACAATAATATTAACAATAATTTTTTCATGTGGAATAAGAGTATTTTAAGAACAAAATGATGTTTTTTGGAAATAATGATACTTTTAAGCTGAGATCTGCAAATTTATTCAGAGATAAAAATGCATATCTTGATCTAGTGTCGATTTCTAATTTCATGGAGTTATCCTCAAAATTGACAACAGTAAGATAATATTTACTGTCATCAACTGAAAACAGTGATTCCAGTGTGTATTGGTATTGTGTTGTATGCCGTAAAATTTTGTGTTATTGTTGTTACATACAAGATAGGTAAATGATAGACTGTTTTGAGGTATATTTTTAACATGTGACGATTTTTATGAAATTCCCTGCATTTTATTTTTAGCAAGTCATTTTTATTTATTTCTTTTACAAAGTAGACAAAAAAACATTTTTGCCCAAAGAAACTAAATCAAATCTTGTTTTTGGTTTTATTTTCTGGATGAACCCTTTCTTAATATCCTTAATTTGAATTTCAATTATTCTGCATTAATTTTTGATTCAGTGTACAATGGACTACTTTGTTGACATCTAATGTAGTTGATATTTATGAACATTTTTATTCTAAGCCATTCAAAGTTAGTTCCTGATGTTTCTTGTGCTATAAGCCTTGGTTACAATATCTTAAAAACTCATAATTTCTTAGTCCGATTGTAATAACTACTGTCTGAGAGAATTATCTTTGATATCAGCAATTGATGCTTTAAACTGACATGAAATCTGTAATTGGTTAATGTTCAGTTTGGTACTTTGATAAAAATTTATGTTAAACAACAAAGAACATTTTTCTTGGATGCTAAATATTCTAGAAAGTTCATTAATTTAGTGTGCATTATATTTGAGTGATTTTTGATGTTACTAAAGCAGAAACTGCTTCAAATGTTTTTTATAGCAATTGAGTTTAATAACAAGTTAGTACAATACTTTTGACTGCTAATGATATTTTTCATCTCTAAATAATTTAAAATTTTTCTTCTATAATTGTGAAAAGTTTCTTTCTTTGGGTCTAAATTTTCAAAATTAGGCAGCATTGCTATTATTGTGTTTGGATGAATTGCAGGGTTCAGACTCAAACCAACAAACACTCAATATTTAATATGTATAATTTATTAGAACAAATATACATACATATTATACAATCAATAAATATAATTTGATGTATAACTTAGTCAATAATGAGCTGATCATGTCAAATGACTGGATGCACTTCCAGCTATATATATTAGCTTATTTCATGAGTTCTAATCTTAATTCTTCTAGCTGTACTGAAAAACTTACCTCGAGTTTGCTAAGTGACTCTTCCGGCTGTATGAGACAGTTTGCCTCAAGTCTGCCGCAGTCATAGCAGCTTCCAGTCCTATCGTGGACTTGCCTAGCTGCGTAGACATATTTGTAGTGAATATAGTAAAAACGCCACTGTTGGAAGTGGTTTCAATGGAGAGCATGTTCAGTCATTCAGTTAGACAAACATTCTTTTAAGAGCGCATACTATCATTTAGGTTAGACAGACATTATCTTGTTTGCCTCCAAAAATGCTGACTATTTATTGCCAGATCCCCTCCCTTACTGGCAGCAATCAGATTCAGAGAGCCTAACCAATGATAGGATTTTAGACACATGTTTACACATTGGCCATACTTATGTTTTACCCTTTGGCCATGTTTATATACATTAGTTATCCACGTTTACACATTGGTTAGTAACAATGCATGCTCAATCTGATCAGATAAGGAAGGAAACTGAACTAGTCCACTTCTGAAAGCAAGTTCAGATAAAACAGCTGTGTTTACAGTAAACCTAATTCAACTTGCTTTGCAGAAACATGTGCTGATTGTTTTTGTTATTGAAATTGTAATAACTGTTACCTCCAAAAACTCAATAAACTAGTATTCATGTTGATTGATGAATTTCACATATTTATAAAATAACTGTTATATGTAGACATTTTTTTCTTTTTATAGTAGGATATTATTATTTATTACAAGCTAAACTATACTGCAGTATAACTTACTGTAATGCTAACTAATACTTACAAAATATTTTGAAAATTTTTAATATAACATAAAAATATAATTTTTTTTATATATATTTATTACAGCACAATCTTTATTCACCTTTTTCAAGGCTGAATTAGCACTGAATATAGATGATCAAAGATTCTTATCACTGACACTTTTTTACTTTCTTTATAGGCTGAATGTTATTTTATTTTGAAAAACTGTTTCATATACAGAACTCATTAAATGTTTACCATGTCCAAAAATTGTTGTGGTAGTACTGCTAATATATATATTATGAGAATTCTCTATTTTAATCTTAAATAATTAGCAATTACTAGATGATAGTTTATTTAAATATCTATTTCCAGACCAGTTTCTGGTTTTGCCTTTATCAGTAGATTTGGGATTCAAAGCTGTATCTAGCAACTACTTGTAGATAGCTATAGAATAGAAAGTGGTTATTGTTTTGTCATATATTGTGTAAATGGTTTATTAATAGAGTGTTATTATAAATTAATTTAATATTATAAACTAATTAAAAAATAAAAGAAAATTACAGAAAACAATGAATTATTTACCATTCATGAAGTCCCTTGCAATAATTTAAACCAGCTTCCATAGTAGCTCTTGAATTGGACTGCTCAGCTTGTTCTAAAATAGGTGGAATATCTTCTAATTTTCCAATTCTACGCATGACTTCAATTAATCTTCCTAAGGCCTCATAATGACCTAGAAATTAAATTGAGAAAAAAACTATTATATATATAATTAAGAAGGATTTGAACACAGAATTTCAACCTCTCTTCAATCATCCACTCTATCCAAAATATACTGATACACATGCGCACATACATGTGAAAAAAATAAATGATATCCAATATATGTATTTCATGCTGAACCAGCACTCATCAAATGGTCCGGATAGAGTGGCTGACTATAGGAAGCTTGAAAGTCTGGGTTAAAATCACCCTTAATTACATCTAGCTTATACTAGACTTGTATTTCAATACTATATATATAATAACTATAAACCTTTAAATAAGAATTTTTAAATAACAATTAAAATGATATAATCCTGCTTATAAAAATCATGCTTTTTTTTATAGTTTAATCAACTAAAAAATATTATGATTCTTTTAAGACAATAATGTTTCCTTGGACAAAAAAAAAAACAGATATGTAAAATTGCAAATAATCTATAAAATAAAATATTTAAATACTTGACAAACAATGAGAAAGTGTTTTCCTGAAGGTTTGTGATGACGCTGTTCTAGTTATATTTTTATGTTGGACTATTTCCATCATCTAATTAATATATGGATTGAATGTTTAGAAAAATTTAACTTTATTTAAATATTCCAAATACATTCAACTGTTAGTAGTGCATATACTAACCTGTTTGATGTGCTATTACTAACAGTTGAATGTATTTGGAATATTTAAATAAAGTTATTTTTTTCTAAAGACATTCAATCCATATATTAATTAGATGATGGAAACAGTCCAACACAAAAATACAATGAGAAAAGTTTGCAAGTTTAAATCTTATTCACATTCTTTATTGAATAAACAATACCAGTTTCAGAAGTCAGATTTAAGTTATATTATTCTCCTTCCTTCTTTGAACACAACAGTTTTGTTTTGGCACATTCAGCTATCAAGATACCAGGTAATTATTTCAAATTAAAATATGTGCATTTTTTCATTACATTATTTAATAACAGTCTCACTTGCCTTACACATATTGTGAGCTGACCTTGATTACTATCAATAGTTGAAAATTCAAATATTATTTTACTGTGTAAGTATCCTTATACAATATTATCTTGAGATTTCAAAGGTTTTGAGAAAAACTTATTTTCAAATTTTCTCAGTTACAGCAGATTGGAATCTTAAAAAGGTACATAAATATGGCTCTAATTATAAAACACTGGTGCTTATAATGTCATACATTTACTTGTATCTATACTCATGCTTTTTCTATCTTATGAATATTATTAATGTTTGTTTTTTTAAATTAAAAAAATTATTTATTTCAAGTATCGCATTATATATGACTTGCTTTAATGAATATGATATATTTATCTACAATAGACATTTAAGTAGCATATAAAAAAAAAAAAAACAAAGTAACAATATTATCAGTATGGGTAAGGCTGGAAAATTAGAGTAATAGGATATGCCAATAGTAATACCCTTCAATTAACTAATAACTTTTATTTTTTACATCTCTCAACTGGGAATCATCCAAGAACGATTTAATCCTTGAGTCTGTCAATATTACTATTATTCTAAACTGTTTAACAATCAAAAACAAATACAACCTTGCAAATCTTTGAAAATACATAACGTGAATTATGCTTTGTCATTGTCTTGCTGGATTTGATAAAAATAATATATGAGGTAAGGTAACTAAAATTGCTTGTGACAGAATTTAATTACAATTTGAGTGCCTTTCTGTATAAGTTTTTCCAAGTTCCATTTTAACAACTATTATTTTAGTTAATGTAAACAAAACAAAAAAAGGCAGAAACAAGTTTGAGGATGGGAATTTACATGTGTTATCATCTGGTACTCACTTGACTATTTAAAATTACTAGAAATGGCATTAAAGTAGAGAGTCACTATTATTTATAACATATTATGCAAGACACAATCAAGTAATATTATATTGATACTTTACTTGATATCACTAATCAGAATATTCTTTTAATAAATTAAATATTACATTACTTCCTTTGTTAGCTTGCAGATAGTATTTTCTTAGTCATAAAGATATTAAATAATTTCAGCAATCTCCCAACACTTTACTAATTCAACAACTGTGAGAGAAGGCAAATGTAAATAACTTGAAGTCACTGCATTTATAATGACAAATTCATCACTTGTAATTCATGTGACTTAATTAGTGTGAAAAATCAATGGAGGAAAATTTATAAAATGTTAGTCTAATCAAAATATATAATTATCTAAAAGTACCAAATTTTTTGTTTCCCACATATTTTACAACATCCATTTTAGATAAATAAATTACAGATTATTATTAAACATTTATCATGTTAGAGATTATCATATCAGTTTAGTCCAGATGTAAATTTTAAGATTAAAATATACATTTTCATTAAATATAACTCATAGTATCATTAATACAATTCCATCCTTTTTTTCCCTCTCCTATATTATTGTATTTAATAAAAATAGATATATTAATATATAATTAAGTTTATATCTGGGCAAAATTGGTATAATAATCTCTAGCCTAATAAATAATTAGTATTTATTTTAAAAGAAATATAATTAAAGATGTGAGTCCGTATAATTTTGTAGATTAAATTATAATAATTTCTATTAATAAATGTGGAAGAAGAATGATGAATACATGTAGAGGGTTGTGATTTTTAGTTTCCGCCTTTTCTGATGTCTGTGCAAAGTAAGATGTAAGTTTTCAATACATTTGATATGTCAAAAGTAGAATCATTTATAATGATGCCTTTTTCCAAGCATTTAGCTTTTGGAAATTATAAGCAGAAACATTCAAAATAGCTATTCTATCTTTTATAAAATACAAGATGTGATATCATAACTATCACAAACTTATTATTACAAAATTTACTGATCATAGTTATTATACTTACTGCCTTTTCCCTCTTAATTTAATGATGTAGCTAATTAAAAAAAAATAAAAGCAAACCATGAAATCAATATTAGTAAACTGTAACACTTTCCTCTATATTTATGAAAGATGTATCATATTTGAACATCTTCCTTTTGATAATTAAGACATTAGATCAGCTCTTTAAATATTATGATGACCATCATGCACTGCATCTTTCGATGTTTAAAACTTGGAATTTTTTTATCCTCTAGCTAAGAATATATCTACTTCCTACTTTTATAAACAAAGGAAAGCATTAAATATACAAAACTCTTGGTCAATAAAATTGTCAATCTTAAAAATGTCTTTGTCCCATTGAATTCATATAAAAATAAAAAAAGCTTTTCAAATTTTCATTATACTATAATTTGAGAGATACTTGAAGGCTGACCTGATATATCACAACAAAGCATATGAATATAGATAAAAATTAAAGCAGACTTAAAGTACCCTGTTATGTATTCAATTATGAAGCTGAATGCCAACAATTATTACAAACTTATTAACTACAAGAAAACAACATTAATAAAAATAAGACAACATTTATTTACAAATATATACACATTATTATATACCCATAACCACTTTAACTCAGTACCAGTTCCAGCATTGCTTAATTTACAAACATAATGAGTCTTTTACTTTAAGTTCTAAACCCTCAATGCTAATAAAAGCACAGACTAAGCTGCACTTCCATTCTACTAGCAGTGGACCTAAGTGAATAACTAAAGTTTATACTCACAGTTCCTTTATGCACAATCCTATTTGGGCCTTAACAGGCGTATGTAAATAATATAAGATTGGTGTGGTCTGTTAAGTTTTTCTATCCAGCTGTCTTTCACCTATAGAGCACAAACTCTGGGAACACATCCCTCAATGCAGAAAAGTTGGTACGCTTTTCTCTCAGCTTTTCTCTCTAGGTTAATTCCTGAAACAGCAACCACAACAGCATTAAGACGAGTAAAGAAAATCTGAAACAAAAGATTTTCAGCACACACTATTTATACTTTTTTTTCTCCAGCTTCATATCCAATAATATCATTATTAACTTTCCAATAGGGTAAATGGCAAAATCCATTAGATGAAAACAATAGGATAGCAGCAATCCATTAGACTAATGCGTTTTTACAACAATTATTATTTGTCATTTAATTTTCATACCTTCAGATTTCTTTCCCTTGTAATTAGTGCTTTAGATATTTATTCCTGTGTTTGATTCATTAAAAATAGCCTAATGTTTAAATTTAAACAGTAAGTTTTTTCTATATTTAAAAAAATCCATTAAGCGTATCCAGTATTATAATTCACAATTCAGTTTATCTTTCAGCAATCTTTTGTGCATATCTTTTAACTTGCAATCTCTATCTAATTTTAAGTTTATTTTATCTACATACAATCTTTCTTTGTTGCTTTTAAACTTAAACTAATCTATCTAAAATAAAGTTTCCTTTATTTTTCAGGAATCTTTTTTTTTTCATTGCTTTTAGAAACTTAAATATCTTTTTACAACTAAGTTTCTTTTTAACAATTTGCAATCTTTTTTATTGCTTATAAAACTTACTACCTCTATCTATTTTTAAGTTTCCAATACTATTTTTCTCTGGAGTACCAACTAGCTTTATAGCTTATATCCTTATGGTTACTAAACAATATTATATTTTTTAAAAAATATAATATACCCCATTCCAGATAAAATCACATCTCTTTTTAAAGAAATGGGCAGGAAAAAGACAACATTTACTAAGACACTGAAGATTTATGATTTTCCTTCCTTGTTACTCTGTAACTGGAAAAAAAGTTTAAATACTCAATTACTAAATTAATAATTGTATGATTAGCTGTGTGACTATAAAACAAGTACTTGAATTATTAATTCTATGTTGGCTTATAATCATGAAATATTACTCCCAAGTTTTACCTGTCCAAATTTAAATCCCAGATTTATAGTTATGGTAAGTTTCATTATGATAATCTTTTCGTAATATTTGCATACACAAAAAAATATATAAATAAATAATTAAAAAATTAATAGGATGTATAATTTAGGATTAATAATTATTTAATAATAATGTTAATAATATTTTATGAATAATACAATTTTAAATTCAACTTACATGGTTTTCTTTCTAAAAGCTGCTGAAAATGGTACATGGCTGATTCATATTCATTTTTTCTAAACAACACATCGGCCATCATCTAAAGTATACATTTTAAAAAAATAACATAATAATTAACAACTTTATTTGATAGTACAGAAATATGTGAAAAAACTTAAGTTTATTGCATTCAAAATGCAACTGTTTGGTTATTTTAAAGAATTATTGTATATATTTATATTGTTATAGATTTATTTGAAAACAAATACCTTTTAAATAGTACAATAATACTGAATATATTTCTCAATACTTAATAAAACATGTAATTTTTAATATATAGTATAATAAATTCATATGAATCTTCTCAGAACTGGTATTAGATTCTATCGATGACCAAGCAGATTAATTTAGGTAACATTTAAAATCAGAAATCACTTCAGTTTATTTCCTTGGTCAATCTCAAAATATAATATACAATTTTTTTTCCTTACATATAAAATATGAATAATATTCATATTATTATTACTGTTGTTGAAGATTATATTTTCAAGGATATGGAATTGGATAAATCATGATTATTGCAATGTTCAATTAAGACCTAAGGTGAATTTGATATAGAAGAATTGGAATCCCGTGCAACTTACCACAAAGGTATAGTGGCAAAGTCGAGAATGTGTTGCTCACAGATTGGTTCCTAATGATAAAAGTAAAAAAAAAAAAAACTCAGTTTGATCAAATGTTAGGGAAATTATTGTATTCTAGCATTATTGTTGTACTCAAATCTTAAAGTAAAACAGATCCTTGAATTATTTTATTTAAAAAGAAACAGTAAAAATATTTTCTGCTGGCAAATTAATGCTAACAACCTTTGAAAATAAAGGAATAAAAAAATGTGAATGAAGAGAACAGAAATTATTAGATCATATTGATATTAGTGACTGCAAGCAAAGGTTTAATAAAACTTTTACACATCTTCACATTTTAACTAAATAAATAGTAAATAATATAGATGAGTACAGTTAATAATTGTTATAAGTAAGGCAATAACAATTTTTTGAAATGTAAGATTGAAATAATCATAATTCCTAAAAAAAAAAATCACAAATGTTTTTGATTTACTATACTATTTTTATGGATATTTCACAAAATTTAAGTAATCATTTTCAGTTCTTTCAAATGTTGGACTAAAATTGAAGCTCATTATTTAAATACAGTCTTTTAATCAGTTTTAATAATAAAATCCATGTAGCAGATAAAGGTATATTAGAAATGTAATTAAATATGTAAAATCTGTCTGCATAAATAATCATCTCATATATATATATATGTAAATTTATAAATAAATATTAGAAAATATAGTATTTAAAAGTTTATAAAAATATATTTATAACCGTCACTTAGAAGCGCTTTCAATCATCTTTGTAGTTTTTGTCAACTAATACTTTAAAATGTCAGCTTTCCCATAATTCCGTGATCTTAACGTTTGCTGCTTGCTTTATGGGAAAGCTGACATTTTAAAGTATTAGTTGACAAAAACTCAAAGATAATTGAAAGCGCTTCTAAGTGACAGTTATAAATATATTTTTATAAACTTTTAAATACTGTATTTTCTAATATTTATTTATAAATTTACGTATATTATTTTAAAAGAAATATAGACATCAATTTGTAATATATATATAAATTACATTATCACAGCTTTCATGCTTAAACAAACTAATAAAATATCAATAATTTCTTCTTAAGGCAATATAGTGTGATCTAGTGACAGATTCATCCACAATCATGAAGAAAACAATGGTAGTTACCAGTAGTTAAGAACTATATACTAAATAGTTAAAAAATAAAAATAATTGGGAACCTTAAAATCAAATTAAAAATTTCACTACTGTTGACGATTACATATAGTTATATAGTTTTTTTCTTCTTCCTTTTTTTATGTATTGATTTTTATTTTTATATATCATACTGCTTTATTTTGTAGAAAATATATTAGGCTTTAATAACTTGAGAGCTCTAAGTTACAAAGCTAAGTTTTACTTCAGAGAAAAAATAGTAATAAAATCTAAATACATATCTAGTTTAAAAAGCAATAAAATGACTGCTAATAATTAATGGAAATGAAAATGTAAATGTAAATAGATATGTAAGTTTTGTAAAATAAAGGAAACTTTATTTTGATAATTTGAGTTTAAGTTTAATTCAATGAAAAAAGATAAAGATTGTAAGTTAAAAGCATTCTATAAAAGATTGCCAAAAGATAATGCAAATAATTACTTTCAAGGCCAGATATAACCTTTGGATTTAAAATATCAAGAAAGCTGTCTATTGTTAAAATCAAACCATTAAACTATTTTAGGAGAAAACAAATGCAATAAATATTTGAAGCTAATTACTGTGGAATATGAACGATCATAATTAGAAGCCAGATCTTTATCATCATTATAAAAATGCATTAGTCAAATGGATTTACTTTAACATTGGAGTAATAGGAATTTATCATTGAATTTAAGCAAGAAGAAAACAGTATAAATAGTGCGCACAAAAAAAGAACGAGTGTTGTCAGCTTTTCTCCACTCATCGCATGCTGTTGTTGTTGCTGTCATAAGAACCTTTGAGAAAAGCTGATGGGAAAGTTGCCCTAAACTTTTCTGCAATGATGGAAGTGTCCCAGAGCCCGTGTCTCTGAAGGTGAAAGAAAGCGAGCTGGGAAAATGTTTACTGACCTTACCGGTCTTTTATTATTTTGTGTATGTCTGAGAAGGTCCATTTAGAATTGTGTTTTAAGTACTGTGAGTATAATCTTTAGTATTCACTTAGGTCCACCACTACTGTAGTGGTTGTATTTGTTTATTTGGCGGTCATTATAGCATTAAAGATTTAGAACTATAAATCAAGGACTAATTGCTAATATGGATCGTTATTTAGTTAAATCTTAATGGATGGGTATATGTATAATATGTAAATAAATGTATTCTTACTTAATAATGTTTTGGGTAATTAATAATTTTGTGATAATTGTTGATAGTCAATTATATAGTTGAATACACAACATATACCTTCCCAACTTTTTTATACACTTCAACAATACTATTTTTTATATCAAAACTTTATTCTTACAGTTTCGATTATCCTGCAGTCATCATCAGAGCTATAATATTCAAATTAACTGTAAAAATAAAGCTTTGATATAAAAAATAGTATTGTTGAAGTATGTAAGAAAGTTCGAAATGGTATGATATGTAGTTATATAGTTAATAGGTATTTGAGTTAATCATTAATTTCAAAACCAATAAAATATTTGTAAAAATAAAAATTCTGTAAAATAACTAATACAGTGAGAATCTATAAACTATGCTATATCAGTCTACATAAGTTCAGTTATATGCTATCCAAAGAAAAATATAAATAAACAAACAAAAATGTAAATAAATAAACAAAAAATAAATCCATTAAAATCTACAAATTTTACAGTATTCAAGCAGCCATTTTTCCTTTTCTGAATGCCTTATGCAATAATATTTTTTTTAAAAAAAAGGTAAAATAAGTAAATAAATTTTATAATATGTCAGTAGCTCACTTTTCCATCTCAGAGCACCATATATGATTATGTTTATTAATAAAATTTCTTCAGTTGATATTGTAAAAACATTCATTTTATTTTTCCTTTATTATCTTTTCCAAATTAGATGTTCAGTATTTTGCATAATAAAATATTTTCTGGGCATAATGCTAAAAGTTGTACAAAATTTTGGAAAATTCTTAAAGCTATTGACTTCAAAACATCAAAACTAGTAGAGATTTTAATTTCTTGATAACAAGGCCACTATTATGAATGTTATTGAAAAAAAAAAAGAATATTGCCCAGATTGTATTTAATAGCAATGAAAGTCAAACATTTCACTATTTACTTTCTTTAAAAATAAACATATGGTAAAGTTAATTTTCTTATTCTTATTGTTTCAGTGAAAGCATGAATGATCACACAATAAAAAATATGTATATGTGCCCCTTCAATTTATTATTAATAACTACATTATTTTTTTTTTTAATTTCTTTTTTATTATTTACATAACTGTCTGAAATTCAAAAAACCCTAGAATTGTTCAACCTAATATAACTTGCTGACATAGCTATATAAATCTAGCACCAGGTTAATAACTATATATTTTAGATAGTAACTTTAATTATGTTCTAATAATAAACAACTTGCTTTCCTCTGAATATTAACACTAACACAACACCACTTGATTCTTAACAAGAGCACTTCTGCTTTTCTATTCTGGCATCTTTTATAATTTAATTTAGTCACAGATTTCTTTAATATCTGACCTTTTATAATAATTAAATATATATATATTTAACTTTGTTTAATAAAAAGTTAAAACATATGCAAGTTTCTAAATGTATTAGTAAAGTTATTGGATGAATATTGTTGTTATTATGATAAACATTTATGAAAATGAAAATTTCCCAAAATAAACGAAAAAAGAATTTCATTATAGTTACGCATATGGTCTGTAGAAGTAACTTTTTTTTGCCACTGATATTCTTTATGCTTTCAAAATGTTTTGTACTTACCACAGTAGCTGCATCATTTTCTTTATCATTCCTTAAAACTTGCATACACTGTTGTTGGCATGCATCGAGATCTTCTGTCCCCATATACAGCTTTGCTAGGGCAAGCATTACCTACAATAAATAAAAATTAATTAATGCTTGTGAATCTTCATTAGACTAGGGCAACTCATTTCTTAAAATAAATAAAAGCATTGAATAACTCAAAATTCAGATGAATGAGTTATATATACTCTTAATTTCTAATTGATGTAATATAGTAATTAGATAAAGTAAATATAAATGATTTTTAAATAATTTCAAATAATTATGTGGATATTCTCACAGAATTCTCAAACTGTTCATTATAGTATCAAAATTCATCTAGGCATAAATCCATAATTTTCATAGTTTAAACAGTTATTTAGTCAAAATGAATCTCATTTTATCTAGAGTATAAATAGTATTCTCTCACAAATGCTAGAAACAGTAGCCTATATGTCAATAAATAATAATATAATCCTTTAAACAAAGATGAACAGACATATTATTAAAAAATAGAAAGAACTTTTATCAATTTAAAATCTACAAAAAAATAAGAATTTAGCATGGAACTTTAAAGCATAGGTAGCATGGTCTATAATAATTTATAAAAAAAAAGTTGACAATTTCTTCAGAAAGATGTCAAAGAGAATGATAAATAGTACTTCTACTGTTATATATAATAATATATTTGAGGTAATTAACATCTCTCTTCTCTCATAATGATAATGATTTACAAAAAGAAAAAATAATCCCCAGATTAACTAATACACTAACTATTCCATATCTTCATCTTATATGAGAATGCAGCTTTTAAATCTATTTAGTTTTCAGTATGTAAAACATACAATGAAAAAATAAATTCTAAATAAAAATCATCCTCTAATTATTCTTTTCATTCTACATGTAGTTTAACATTTCAGAAAATCGTCTCTATCATTCAATATCTTATTTTGCACTACATGACACTAACATTTATGGCTATAAACCATAATCATAGCATTGTTAAATCTATGAGATGATGTTCATTCGCCGTTATATTTATTTTTTAAAAAAAAACATTAAATAATAAAAACTAAATTATGTGGTTTCTCCGTATGTTATGTGATACTTGAGCTCAAAAGTGTTAGACTGAGCATATAAAGTCTAATCACTTGAGTAAATTGAGTTTTTTTTTATTTTAGTTTCCTTAACAAGAAAATCACAAGTCCCCATGCAAAGAATTAAATAATTAAATTATGTTAAATGTCATAAAAAATATACTTCATAAAACATTCTGCTACTAAAAGTTTGTTGATGTAAAACATTTTTATAACATAATTTTCGAATAACTTTCTCCACTTGTTACAAAAATAATATAATAATTTTGTTTCTATTCAAATATTATTCTTTTTGTTATTTTAAACTTAATGTAGGTTATGTAGATTTTTAAAAAAGTCAAATTTCTAAATTATTTTACATTATGATTTCTCATACAGTTATCAATGAATCCATACAAAAAGCAATCTGGTAGTGACTTACATCCTCTTGTAAATGAAGTATTATAAATATAATATATTTCTCTTCAAATAAATATAATAATTTTAATCTATTATTTCATTTATAAATTTATTTTCTTGGTTAGCATGTAAGCTCTATTGGGAGATTCTTAGAAGTTATTTCTTATTATCAATTATATATACTGTATATCCAGTAACAAGAATTTCAAATCAGTAAAGTCTTATATATAAGTCACATAGCTATAATAATTGTTATTACAAGATCTCCAATCAAGATTTTTACATAAAAAGAACTTCCTTGATTTCTATGGATTTTCTAAATCAGGCCAACTTCTTAATAATAGTTTTAAACTTAACTACAGTTAACACTTTATTCTGACTTCTATATCTATCTATCGTTAGCAGGTTCAGAATATCAAATATTATAATAATCACTTGTTCCAAACTGAAAGACTATATATATAAACAGATACCTTTCAATAAATATAAGAAAATTTTTACAACAAATACTATATAATAAATAATAATAATTGGTAGAAAATAATAGATAACAGACCAATACTTAATTATATTTTTTTACATATTATTATTACAATAATAATAATAATAGTAATGGTTATGCAAATCTAAAAATAAAATGTATCAGTTATTAATCAAAAACTTAAAAAAAAGAATAATAATAAATACAATTTAGGGATTATAAAGCTAAATAAAATGCTAAAATTTAAAATTTAGAAACAAAATATTCACAATTCCTATTACTTTTTAAATTATAAAATTCTGACATGAAATTGAAACTTATTTATTTTTGCAAAACATTTCACAAGAAAAGTTTTCTATTTCTTAAAATAATTTTTTGTAAGAAATCTTCTTCGTATTTTCTTTTTAACACCAATACTAAAAAAAATGACAAAAAGAACATGTTTGTATCTATTAATAAGTCAACTGTATGTGATGAAAGTTTAATAGAAATATGTATGTTAATAAATTCAAGACTAGCATGTTGACAATAAAAGAGAGCTAATTAAATCCCAATATTATAAGTGAGTAAACGGAAGCATACACCCTTAAAAAACTCATTGAGTGTATTTAAACATGATAATTAAAACTCTAGTGAAAAGCAATAAATAATTGTTCAATACTTAATTAATACTATTTTATTTATATGTGATTGCTTTTTAGATAATATTCAACAAATATAATAAATTATATAATTTAAAAAATTTAATCCCAAATGATAAATTTCCAATTATTTTGCTTAAATAAATATTTATCTAAGAAATAACTAAACAAATGAATTAATATATTTAATTATCAAATAAAAAAAAAGTCAAATGAGCAACTGTTCAGAAGTCATGTGACATTTGAACACCAAAAGTAACCGGTTGAACTTTTATCCAGAAACCTTTAGCTCTCACTCAAAAACCATCACATTACTGATGTGCTAAATCACTGATTTGAGTTATATAATCTTTTTTTTTTTTTTAGAAAATAATATTGAATTTTCTCTTATTAATAGGATGTTTAGCAGAATAATAAGAAAATTTAGAAATAAACAGCCAAGTAATTTTTTCCAATTATTTTACACAATTAAAAAATTATATCTATAATTATCAAAATACATATTTAAAAAAATATATGTATTCATAATTTAAATTATAATATTTTTATTTTATGCCTAAGCATTATATTATTAGTTCAATGAATGAATGATTATGAGAAACAATATTTTAACTAAAAATATTAACATAAAATTCTTACTTCACTATCAGAATCACTATGCACAAGTGCTTCTCGGTAAAGCTTAATTGCTTTATCAAATTCCCGATGAGAAGCAGCATACTGGGCCATTTGGCTACATATGCTGCAAAAAAAAAAAAAATTAAAAACACTAAGACATTTAAATATATAAGCTGCTAACAACAAGAATGAATTAATTCAATTTATTAAATAATTTTAAGATATAATTTAATAATAAATTTCTTATAGAAAAAGAGAAAATTTTTAACTGAGCTAGAATATAATCTTTATGCCACACGACTCTTTTCAACTTATTTTTATTGCAATAAACAATTATAATATCTTCACTCATAGCTTTAGATAAATACTGATTACTCAATGGAGGATAGATAATATCTGAAAACTCTCATAAAATTTTTAAACATTATAAACTATTTAGATTAAACTATGCCTATTCAATAATCATTTCGGTTTCAAATTTAAGAATATTGAAACTTTAAACTGTTGCCTTGAGTACATAGAAATAATAAATGGACAAATGTAAGTAATTCCTCCTACATCAATGAATGCAAGTTGGTGAGAAACTAGTCATGAGAGGTTTTAGGCATTAGCATTTATTGAATAATCATTATTTACATAAAAATAAAACTTAAGATACAAATAGCTGCTGTCCTAATAAATGTGAAGTAGCTAAATACATCATTTACTTTTTGTTAATTTAGTTCTAATAATAACAAACATGAGATATTATCTAAAATGTACCTATGTATGTGTAATAATTATAATATCATGCATAATGTTGCCTTGTTGTATTGTATTATCTTTAACCTTATATTGTTTTCTAGTTTATTTGAATTTTTTTATATACTGTTTATATATCCTAACTTTTAAGGTAAAATTATGGTATATTTTTTGTTATCACAGGATTTCAAAGATAAATATGCAGAATTATATTTAGCAATTCATAGTCTGTTTTATAACAAAATTGAAAAAGAATAAAAATCCTTATGCTGTTCTTCCACAAAATAATAATTAGAAAAATAGTAATAAATTCTTTACATCAGCTATATAATCAATAATAATTTTATACATAAAAGTTTTTTTCAGTATTTGCTTTGGTGCTTTTTTTCAAATGTGAAAGGGCACCAAAGCAGGTACTGAAAAAGGCTTTTATGTATAAATTTATTATTGATTATATAGCTGTTGTAAATAATTTATTATTATTTTCTGATGATTATTATAGTCTGTTAAATGTACAGTTTCCTTACTATTATCTTCTTGTGGAAATTTTTCATATAGTATGATGTATTAACGTATTTGAAAAAGATATTTTAGTTCCAAGCATTCTAGTTTATTTTTTATTATTTAACTTTGTTTTTTAATTTATAAAATGTTTAGAAATATTTGTATTGTTACAGTTTAATACTTATGAAAAATATGTTAAATTAAGTAATTTTGTATGTTTATAAATTACATTCAACAGCTAACACTAATCAATTAACATCAACGAATTTTTCCAAAACATCACTGAGTTGCCAATTTTCTTGTTGATCAAAAATCTGACATTATTCCTTTCAAGCTGAGTATTTGGAAAAATTGTAGTTTTACTAAGATTTCTAGATGGATTTAATTGATGAATTGGCACACTACATTTTCTGCTATACTAACAGACCAATAGGGTACACCACATTTCTTAAAATAATATGTCTTTTTTTATTTCAAGATTTTATTTAATAATCATTCCTTTCAAGCAGAATTTGGAAAGATTATAGTTTTATTAAGTGTTTTAGCAGCTATATTGGGTCCTCTCTTTTTACTATTGCAATATTGTCTTATTGACCACTGCCCAGTCGGAGAAAATTTGTTATCTTTGGGAACTCAACAGTTATGTATTTTGCAAAATTTCATTACTTTTTTCATTCATAATCATCTCATTTGAGTTAAAAAGAATGAATCCAAGCAAGAAGTAATTTCAGTTTAAGTTCAATTAATTGATTTCAAAACTATTACAACAAGGTTTTCCAAATTCATATCTATATGTCAAATATAACCACTACTTATTTCCTTTGTGCTCACAAGCAATCTTAAAAATATCATTGCTAGATTGCAGTATCTTTAGCATATTGAAATACTGAATGACATTCTTTTTGATTTTCTGAAAATATATTTTCAGCAATATGAAAATGAAAATTACATTATAACAATTATTCAAATTAATCTCATAAAACATGATTTAAATAATTATTTTCTTATAAAAAAAAAAATTTTTAAATGTATTTCTAAAAATGTTTTTTCCCTCAAGCTAAAAGTTTTATTGTTTTATCTTTGTTGACTTCTTAAAAATACATATTTTCCAAATATAAAATTACACTGCATTTCAATTAGTTATTTAAATTAAATTATATGATTGGCAAAAAAAAAAAACCCTTATTTCTCTGAAAATAAGTTTTTTTCCACAGGTTAAAAATTTAACAACTAATTTCATTATTTTTACAAAATCAAGTGAAGAAATTCATTAAATCTACTGTTTGAAACTATCTTCTAAAATTGTGTTTATTAATACTTTTTTTGTCATTTCTATATTTTGGGGAAATATATCTTTACCAACTTTGCTAATAATTTTGTTTTATTTTCAACTTTATATTATGATAATTTTGTTTTATTTTCAATTTGCTGGATTTTTTTTGTTATTGTTTTTAACTTCCAAAAAAAAATTAAATCACAGACACTATAATTTAATTTTTTTTTCACAAAATATAGTTTTAATATAATCATTATTATATTTTTAATACAATTTATTTTCAGAATTTTATTGTTTAAAATTAAGCTCTAATGAAGACTTAGATTAAATACATGATTTTTTTTTTTTGCTGACTTCAAATTTCTTAAAGCAGAATTTCATACCACTTTACCAAATAAAAACAAACATACAGTATTATATATTTTTATCAAGTATGGTTATTTTATTAGCAAATATATGACTCAAAATAAAATAAAAAAATAAAAATTAGTGTTGAATATTTGCCACAAAGATTATAAAAATTGTGGTAAACAGTGAATAAAAATATAATCAACTTCCTAATTTGTTGTGCTATGATAAAATATAAATTTAAACTGTAGAATGTTTGTAAAAAAACTCAAAGACAAATCTTCTTTTCAGTCACTGCACATCAAAAAATTGCTAAGAATTAGAAAATTTGTAAAAAGCTTAAAAATAACAAAACTGAACAAAAAAAAAAAAAATGGATTAAAATTCAAAATATAAAAATCTCAAGGTGGAGCATCTTTTAGTAAAAATAAGCAGAAGGTTGGAAGTGGTATGATGCTAAAATACTTAGTCATTTGGATTAGTTAAATCAGAGGTCCCCAACCCTATGCCTGCGGGCACCATGGTGCCCGCAGACCACTTTACGTGTGCCCGCCGCTATCCGAACATGATAAAAAATTATTTATCTGATACAAATAAATTTAATTTTTAAAATTTCTTATAAATTATTGTATTAATCAAATTGTAGGGCATACTATACTTTTACAGCGTAAAAATATAAATGTTAATTACATGTTAAAATTTTATTTTTGAAATAAATATTTTTTTGTACATTATGTGTATTATTAACAATATCCAACTATAAATTTACATTGAAAAAATAAATAGTGCCCGCCACCTGATTGAAAAAATAAATAGTGCCCGCCACCTGTCTGGTATAATAGAATGTGCTCTTAAGTGCAAAAAGGTTGGGGATCTCTGAGTTAAATGAATAGCAATTAATGTTTCCTGGTGAAGAAAAAAACAGAAACCCAGAAAAAAAGAAGAATCATAACCAAAATAAAATTATAAATTTTAATACATATACAGATAATAAAAATACAAACCCTATACAAAATAAAGGAAATGAACAAAGTAAATAATCATGTAGTCAGTTGCTTGGGAGGTCAAATAATGTTTAGCTGCCAAAGTAGAAAATGGAGGAAAAACTTTTTTTTTTACATTCTTCAGCTGAAAAACTATTTAGAAATCTTTAATGCTCAACTTTACCATTCTTGACAATACATTAAAATATGCAAAGTATCAAGGAGAATTGGGATCATGATATAAAAATTAAAAAAGAAAACAAGGGAAAAAAATTATAGTAAAAACTAGTGTGATGATTAAAAAATCATATTTTTAATTCTCTTTTGTATCATTTAACAAAACTTTTGGATCACAAAAACCTGAAATAACTAGGACTGTGTTTATTTAGTGTCCTCTCATATCATGTAATATGCTTTTCCTTACAATAAAAAATTACAGTCATATCAAAATGAATAGATTTCATAGAATTTGTATTTATAACTATACACCCATAAATTTATCAATTTCACCTCTATTCAAACATATTTTTTCCAATAGCAATTTTTATAACTGTAAATAGAAAAAGAGATTACGAATTCCTGATCTCAAAACTTCCACTTAGTTAATCCCCCCAAAAAAACTTAAAAAAAAAAAAAAAACAGTGGAACAGAATATAAAGTATATATATACATTTGTAAAAAAAATAATAATAATTTATTAATTTTTTACTTGGCTGCTAGTTGTTTTTGAACAGGATATGTGTCGGCTTGTTCCATTGGTACTCGTTTTAATACACTAAAAAAAAGAGAGGAAAGTTAATAAATATGATGAATTAAAATAATTTTCAGAAAAAAAAAAATCATTTTTTATTATTCAGTGACTATAGGTAAGTATGTGTGTACATGCATGTATATTACCCATACAAAAAATAATCATAGATCATAACTAATGCAATGTTACTTAAATTCTGTCATTGACTCATTTATAAATAACATTACTTGCATATTTAATTTGAAACGGGAAAACCCCAATGGTCCTAATCCTCATCATTTGTCACTATCATTACTTTCTCCTTCTTATTACAATATACATGAACATATATACAAAGAATATTTGTTCGTTAATGCCAGATAATATATTGTTTAAAAAGACAAGATTTTTATATCAGTCATTTTATTAGTTACACATTTATTTTAAAAAAAAAACTTTTAATTTTGATGACAAAAACTAATCCTATTCTTTATATTCAAATTTTTATAATGTTTAACTGCACTATATGTAATATTAAGAATTTTTAATTTTTATATACTCAAATTATGGCTACAAATATGTGTATATATTTACCGAGCCTGTAATTCTTTAGCTTTATTTAAAGAAGATAAGCCTTGTTCTGCACGTCCAGCCTTCTCATATACTTTAGCTAGGAGAATCAAAAATCGGACATCATTCATCATAGAAGCTAAATCCACACCTTTGGAACAAAAAAAAACATCACAAAATGAATAAGAATTTCAATTAGTTTCTTCACAAAATAATAATTTCTTTCCTTATAACATACCTGGAATTTCATGCTCTAATCCTTGCTTAATTACTTTCTCTGCCTTATCAAACTGCCTCAATTTCAGAAGTAATTCAGCTAAATCATAACTTTATATATATATATATATAATTAATAATAAATTACATGAAAATTCATTTAAATATCTATCTTAATTTTTCATTTAAAATTAAATAACTATTTTTAATAAATATTAAATGTCAATTATACATTGAAAATTTTATATTTATAATAAAACTATTATAATTAGCATAATCTCTGATTCAGTTCAATGAATAAACTTATATGTTCTACAAGCATTGATAAATTTATAATAAAACAAATCCATGTTTCTTATTACTGTCACAATGCTTTTTGGTCAATCAAAACTATAAGATCATTTAGTTTTAGTCATATTAGTTTTAGTTATATCTGAATAAACACTGTAACAGTAATATGAAAGATGGTTTTGTTTAATTTTTTAATGAATAAAGTTGATTATATTCTGAAACGACATTCACTTACTTTCACAAAAGTATATTGCAAATTTATAACATCTCACGACTATTATCTTCTAACAACTTGATAATATTAATATAATAAAATCCATAGTAAACTATGCCGATACTTTTTTATTATTATATATACTCTTAATGCTTACCGAAGAAAGTTTTGACTACCAGTTTTTAAAGCAGCTTCATAATAATTTATTGCCTAAAAGAAATAAAATGTAAAAATCTTCTTATAAAATACATTATTTAATCAGAAATGTGAAAGATAAAAAAAAATAATTCTATTACTTTTCCATAATTGTGTGTTTTTACTAATGCTTGGCCTATTTTGGTTGCCAGGACACTATCTCGGGGATTTCTTTTCAATGCTTGTTCATAAACTGCGATAGCTCTTTCAGGCTAAAATAATAAGTAATTTAAAATATTTATAACAAATTATATCTGTAACATGTAAAATAACTTTACAGAAATATAGCTTGAGTATTATATATATATATTGTGCCAGTCAAAACCTGTTTATCCATCTAACATGAGCTGGAACTCACAAAATGTACTTCAAACCCAGTCAAGCCCAAGATTTAGGTCAGGGACCAGCCTGGATTCGAACCCACTCTCTAAGCCCCAGATCTAACACCATGAATAACATAATATTGATGGCACAGGAGAATTAATCTTAATCCGGCCGACTAGCAAAGCTGAACAAAACAATGAGACATCTATTAACTATGACTATTTATTAAAATATATATAAGCAAGGCTGTAATATGTGGAAGTGGAGAAAAAGAAGGAATTCGAACTACTCAAATAAGTTAGACAATAAGATATATTTTAATATAATGAAAAATTAGTTATATACATTTATAAATTAAGTACATTAGTATGTGCGTGAATGAGCAAGCGGTAGATAATTACATAGTGTCATTCACGCTATTATTTCTCATATGCTCTTTATTAGCTAAATAATATATTACAAATAAACACACATCTTTGGTGGGTCCAATATTAAAATGCCAATCGAATATTAGAAAGAATTATGATAATATTGCCATTAACGCTTTGATTGATGGTTCAGAAACGTGGTGACTAATATATGATTGAGGGGAGCATTCTGAAATTCATTATACATATGATATAAATTATTTTCACGCCATTGAGGTCGTGAAAATAAACAAAAGACAGGTGAAAAATTATATTTGAAACTATGACAAAAATATTTATTGAAAAATTATTTAAACAATAGTAAGACGAACGCTTTATTTTCCCCAAGGCATATAGATACTCTTAAATAGATATATATATCACGATGGTGAGATTGTATATGATTGAAATAAACTTAATTAATAAATAGAAGTAATTGGCATTTATATATATATCTTTTAAGCAAAGCTTAATTTTAATATTAGAGCATTAAAACTGGGTCATGAAGCAAAAGAAATAATAATAATAATACGAAGAAGTTTGCGGTGCTGACATAATAGCCTAAAATAATTAAGAGGAAAAAAGTTGTGCTTCTGGATGAAAAATGAAATCTCACACTCCCTTCTTGGGTAGTGCTTAGAGAAAATGGATAGGCATGGCGTGGCCCAGACTTTTGCTGGTATAACCGATGCGAGAGGCCTTTTATCTACGAAGTGTATATGCATAGTGTGTGCCAAACTTATGGGATCACCGCCCGAGGCTTTTGATATGAAGAAAGAATATGCATAGCGTGTGCCAAACTTACGGGATCAACGCCAGAGGCAATTTTATACGAAGACTTGAGAAGAAATCTATGGGTTCGAACTCGTCATAACCCCCAGATTAAGAAGCACGTATATATAGAACAAAGATAGGCTATATGACAGAAACGCAGTACGAATGAATGTCTCTAACGACATGAGATAAGTTTTACTGCCTTAAAAATAAATGACCATTGTTTGAATACTATAATACGCCATGCAATTATAATATATATAGAGAGAGAATATTTCATTTAATAAAATATATGTTAAGATTTTATATAGCAAAAGAAACATTAAGATTTAGATTTCAAATTAATAAAATACACGTTAAGATTTGATTAAGTAAAAGAGACATTAAGATTCACCCCCTTCCCTTTCCCACTATTTAAAACAATTCAATTCCACCTTCGTGGATTTTACAATAACTAGAATACATAGCATATATTTTAAGAGTATATATAAAAAATAACTAGCAGTTATATGTATATAAAACAATTAAGTCACCTTTTTAGAATTTAATAAATAATTATAAAATCAATGTTTCAGAGCGTTAATTAGCTTGAGTTCTGGATTTTCAGAGTTAAACAAATCAATTTTTATATTAAAACGAACCTAAAATGTTGATTCATAAAACAATCTGGTGAACGTATTAATTTACAATGTACTACATATATTATATATATTTTTAAGGGGACGTTAATAACCTTTGTATGAAGATTTAGAAGAAAAAAATGACAGAAAATTCAATTCGTCAGATTGTTTTAGATTGACATATTAATAAGCAAGCAGATATATAAATCAAATAATAAATATATATAAATAATTGACCGCACCAAAATTAAAAAGTTAAGAGCATATGAGATAGGATTAGATATAAAGAAATTATTTGAGAGCAAAATTACATTCACAGATATATATAAAAAGCAAAGTTAAAGAATACATGAGAAGAGATCTTGATAGATTATTTAGACTAAATTGACTATTAGGTAACGGCTTGGAAATTTACCTTGCAATTTTAAGAATCCATTTTAAAGTATGGCACGTGCACGGCGATTGAAATGCAAGTACTTTGGTGGCCGGAAACTTCTATTAGCATTCTAAAGTTCTTTATCGGATCTTTACTTTCTTTCAGGGCAGCAGTTAGATGGTACATTAGCGGGAAGAATGACCGATCAGGGTCAGCAAGAGGGTGGATTTACTGCTACATCATTTTAAGTTTCAAGCAAAACGAAATGTTTATAATACCTCTCTCTAAAAGTAGCTAATCTCCTCTCTGATTCCAAATTCAGTCATTTTATATTTTTTCTTTTATCAGTTGTTTTCGAAGATGCAATTGGAAGATAACGTCCAAAAATAACTTCAAATCTATTTCCAGATTAGAAATAGATTTGACAACATGTTTTTTAACAAAAGTATCTCTAATCTTAATCCCCTTCAAAGTAAAACTTTAATTAAAAAATACCTACCCCAGATTAAAACAATAATGCTTCCAACCCTTAATTATTTTTGGACTATTAACAACAGTCACATCTTCCATTTTGGATTTTATAAAAAAATATACAGTTTAATAGAAAAACAAGCAATTTAAAAAGAAAAAGCTAAAAATGGCATATAATAAATATTTAAAGACATCAATATTTTGTTAGTAAGTTTTGCTCCTATGTATATATTTGAGTCGTATCTATAATACTTTAATAAAAAGAACTAATAATTAATAAAAAGAATTAATAATAATTTTAAAACATGTTATTGAAACATTAAATTTTATAATTTAGGCGCGTATCTCAAATATATACATGAAATATATATACAACAAAAAGGAGCGGGATAGGAAATAGGGGTTTGAACACAGGTTAGTAGGTAGAAACATGAAGCACAATCTTAAGCTAAGATTGACTGCTTCAATATATATATATATTGTAAGGAAAATATGATGTATATCAAAAGAAATAAAAGAGAACTAAATGTGGAATACTTAGATAAATGGCATCAATCACAAAAAAGGTAACCAATAACAGGATAAGCTAACTAAGTATTCTAAGGGTAACAGCTAACTTACTTTCAGTGATAATAATTGTGACCACAAGGTCTTATCAAATAATCTCTTGGAATGACTATGATGGCTTAAATTTCTACTTGATAATTAAATCATCAGAGTACCACTAATAATCTTGGTTATTGGAATGTGGCCAAAATACATCAAGCTTATTTTACTACACACACAACCTCATTATGCAACTGGTATTTCCCACAGTTTTAAAAGTCACTGGAACAGGATTCTTATTATCATTCACAAGCATATAAAGATAATATTTAAATATAATAAATAAAAAATGTGGAAACTTTTAATTTAATAAAAATATTAAATCATAATATCATTACTAGTACAAATAAGAATTTCCAGGTTAATGGATATGAATAAAATAACAATTATTAAAATCCTGTCAGTATATCATGACATGTAAATCAAATAATAAAACCATTAATATTAGAAATAACATAAAAATTTATTATTAAATTTTCTAGTTAACTCTTGTATTATTGTTTGATATATCTTGGCCAAAATGCATGTAAAATAATTATCTCCTTTCTCCAAACAACAGTTAATATTGGTATATTACTTCTACATAATGTAATGGCTTTATTGGTAAGATTGAATTTAAAAAGTTCTCTTTGCATAATATCTCATAAACTGTTCTTACTGTTATTTTTTCCCTACTAAAAACCAAACATATTTCTACAGTTACCCTGCATGAAGGACAACCAAACATTTCTAACAGATAGTCTGATATGGAATGACAGGATCTTGTCAGTTAGTAAAAATGAAAGTCACCAATCGCATTGTTTTTATAATTTTTACAATGAAAAATTACCTCAGGTAAGTCATATTATATATCTTTTTTTTTCATCATTTTATGACAAATATGATGAAGCTGTCTATGAAATTGTCATTTTAACATTTAACTTTCAAAATTTACAATTTGTGTACCAATGTAAAAATAAACATGTTTAAAAGTGTTAAAAAATCTCTTTTTTCTTAATTTTTTTTTAGGTAATGACTATTTTACCATCTTTATTACTTTCTTTCATATTTGCTCTTTCTAGAAATGTATATATTTTTATATTTACTGTATTCAAACAAAAGATATGTTATAAATTATATTTGTTGTAATTTTTTTTTAAATTCAAGATGGCAGCTTAGGTATGCAAGAGCTAAGTTAATATTAGTTGATAAATAACTTCATTAATTCATGGTTAATTATTAAGAGCTTTCTTATCTTGTCCAGCTAATAAAATCTTAATAGATTTCATTCTGTCATTAGTCAGAATGATCTGCCTTAATTATTTCTAAACTTCTTTGAAGTGGATCATAAATTTTATTAACTATTATAACTTAATATCAATCTTTGGCTTGAACAATTTCCAATAATTGTTCTATATAGTTTAATTGTTATAAAATCCATTTTAATAATAGATTGACTGGAGATTTAAAATAGTTGTGTAGGATTAGTTGATCGTATTTCAGTAAATATCCAATAGAAACCTATTTTATATTTGATATAAGGATATGATTGAATATTATAAAATACAAGATTATCTAATAGATTTATTGATAATGTGTTCTTATAGAATATTTTATTTTAATACATAACTTAAACAATAATTGTATACTGATATAAAATAGAGTATAGATAAATTATTAATATTATATAACGTTTTATTAAACTTAATATGAAGCTGATTAATGGTTTTATTTTATTTAAACATTAAAGATATTGTGAGTTTATAAAACACTCTATAAGTGTTATCATAACTATTTTGGGAACTAGTTTATTTAGGTATGGAATATTATTAAATTTTAACATAAATTTACATTACTATACAGTAATATTAGATTAGAAAATTACAAAGAAATAAAGTCATATGTCACATGACCTAATTTAACAAGCTTGTATTACAAATGTTATATAATGAGCTTGCAAACAACTCTTAACACGCTTTTCAGAATATCCCCAATCTTAGACGATTTCTGCTACTGGCTTCCTCATTGAGATGCTAGGATATTCAAGCATTAGATTTAAAATACCAAGCAAGATCCAGGACTTTATCTTGCTAAAGCTATTAATATATGGTGTATCTGAACTTGATTTAATCCCATATGGCTAATTAAGTTAGATAGCTGGATTGGAAGACATGTGGACATCTAAAAATTTCAGATTTTCTACTTAATAGTTATCCATTAGATAAAATGCTGAGTTTGGTCTGGTATTTTAAATCTAATGCTTGAATATCCTAGTACCTCACTGAGGAAGCCAGTAGCAGAAACCGGTCTGAGGTTGGGGACATTCTGAAAAGCTTGTTAAGAGCTATTTGCAAGGTCATTATATAATTCAGATTAGTAAATTATATCAGAACTTAGTTATTTATTGATTTGAAGTTAGTTTTTTTCAATTATAAATTAAATAGATATCTTAGGCACATATCATTATTTAAGATAATGATATATGATTTCAATACTTATCGTAGTTTATTTTGGGATAGTGAATAGATTTGGTGATATCTGAGGTGGTGATCTTGTTTGTTTTCTTTTGTTTTAAATGCTATCTGAACAAATTAGGTTTAATAAAGATTGTCATCGGTATTTTAATTTAGTGTAGTAGACCATCTAAATAGTTGTTTATTGAAAATATTGTTATTGCATAGTGTGATCCATGATTGAGTCAGATAATTTTACGCAGGTTATAATAGAGTTATTATTTATTGATGCATGTTTTGCTCTGTTATAAATAATATTTAAAGCATAAGAGCATTTCTTCATTATCTTTTATTTTCATTTTGTGTTTTTATGTAAAAACCTATAGGGCAATTTCTTTTGTTTCATGACAAATGCTGACCCATTATTATCATTATAAAATGGCTAACCAATGCTGGCCGATGATGATCATATGCAGGTGGCAACCGTTACAAAATGCTACATCAACTTTGGGCTGTTACAAAATGGCACTCCACAATTGGGCTAGATTTATATTATTATAAATGTCTCAATTCTGAGACATACTAAAGTCTTTACATTCTCATCCCATATTTGTATATATAGTTTTAAAAAATAAGAATAATATAAAAAAGAATTTTTAAAAGCAAAATTAAAAAAGATTTTAAAATTCTATTTTAAATTATATATTTTATATTTATTTAACTAATATGCTTAAACAATTTTAATCTGAAAAAAGAAAAGCAAATTATTGGGATTTTTTTTTTTTTGAGTATTTTTAAAAATGTATTTTTTTTTTATAAATCTTTTTAATATAATTAAAATAAAAGAAGAATGTATAAACATCTTTGTATAGAGACAGTGATAAGCAGAAAGGCATAAATGAAGCAATTATTAAAATATTTAAATATCAAGGAGGAATACATTTCACAGAATGTTTAATGACATTGAATTAACAATACTGCATATAGAAAAAAAAATAAAAAATGAACATTTTTCATATAAAACGTAAGTAAACACATATACACAAACAATATTTCAAGAAAATTACAATTCATATATCTATTTACATGTATATAAAAAATATAGCAAAAAATAATCTTATAAAATGTGATGTATAAATTATATAAAACTAATAAAATATAATATTCAAAACTCACCTCTTGAATACTAATATAAGCATCCCCTAAGAGTAAAGACGTGTGTGGACTTGGGTACTTTTCAACTAATTCTCTAAAATATACAAATAAAATTATAAATTTCACTAATGCACTTAAATATATTTCTTATAGATAACAAAAAATATTTAATAATCTCCATACTTCTATATTACTATCCCATAAATATATTGCCAACATAACTATCAAATGTAAAATGAGAGTTTCGGGATCTAAAATAGCTGATGAATCTGCAGTATCCTACAAAAGATAACATCCATTCTGATAGGGTATACAGCAGATTGTCAGAGTGTAATAAGTATATACCCACTGCATTGATATATGTAAGCCTGTGGGTGAATTTGTAAGTAATTTCAACATACATGAAAAACAAATCATATTTTAAATTTATGTAAGATTATTTAACTATAAGATATAAACTAATAAATTAAATTAATAATGTTTATGCCAACAAAAAAAAAAAGCCTGAAAAAATGCAAAAGAAACTTCCCATGAAAATAATGCTTATTTAATTATTACAACATCAATTTTAAAAATATTTCTGTTTTAAGTATAATCCTAATAAAATATTTTTAGTGTTATATAAGGTATCACATAATTTGTATTCTCTCTCTCTCCCTCCCTCTCTCTCTCTCCCTCTCCTCCTTATCCATTTCTCCCTCCCCCCCTTACACATCCCTCTCTCACTTTCTCCCTCTCCCACTTACCATCCCTCTCCCCTTACACATCCCTCTCCCGCTTTCTCCCTCTTCCCCTTATCATCCCTCTCCCCCCACCCCTTTCCCCCTGCTTTTACATTGAAAATAATTATATTTATGCCTTTCATTTATCTATATTTTGATATTCCATCATATGTTGCAGTGAAAATCCTGGTATATGATGATTAATTTGCACTTATTAATGTGTAGTGACATAATGATATTTTATGATTAAATATATTTATGCATGCACTCAAATGTGGACCAACGCATCAATATTATGAACTACTGTTGATAAAAATCCTAATTACAAATGCCTAATTATATTCTAGACATTATGATTTATATTAATATTATGCATGCATATCTTATCTTTGCTTTTTCATAGTGAACTGGCAGTATGATACTGAAATGTACATGAAAGAATGCCCGCATTCATTAAAAATTATCAGAAACTAGATATTATCTGATCTTAGATCGGACTGAGTATTCATCGCCAAGAACCAATACACATATTATTAGTTAGTACATTGGCCAAAGACTTAAATGGACCAATAGGCGATAATGCTCACTCAATCTAAATGTTTATAGTTTGGATGGGAACCTGGCAATAAATAGTGAGTGTACTAAAATAGAGTCGAGTTATATATTATAATGCAGAGTGCATTAAATTATGAACTAATAATAACTTTAAGCTTTCCAGGTTCTAAGAATCTGTTGGTTATTTCAAGATATCTATATATGTTATGCTATTCATACTCCTATAGGCCTGATTGCAAATTACTGCATGGAGTCAGAAAATAGCAATTGGTGCAGTTGACAGAATAGAAATAACTTCCAAACAATAGCACAAACAATCAATAAAAAAATGGACTAGCTAAGTCGTAGTAAGAAATACAGCTACAGCACAATTAGGAATAGGTGAATTCGATTTAAATAACCCTTCCGAGTGGTTCATATATACCAAACATATAAAAATAGTTGCGGCTTTACTTCATTAGCGTTTGAAATTAATAAATATATATGTGCTTTGCACACAGATAATGAAGCTATTTAAAATTAAATGTTGCTGCCAAGCGCACTTTTCTCTATCTCAAAAATGGTCTATGTAGCATTCTCACCCAAAATTTGCATAAATTTGCATTAACACCATTATAGTTCTCAAATAAATTTCAGCAGCCATGAATATGGGACAATGAAATATCCTGAAAGCGCGCTTGGTAGCAACATTTAATTTTAAATACCTTCATTATCTGTGCGCAAAGCACATATATATATTTATTGATTTCAAACATATAGAGAAATATTTTATAGTTAATAAAACTAAAGGATGATGTAACAAAAATTGCCACAATACTTCTTTTCGGAGGATTGAGAATAATTGAGGTCGCAAATTGATTATGTGAAACCGAAGATCCCAAAAATCTGCCTTATAGTGAATTATTTAAACAATTTAATAAACATTTTAGTCCTATCTTGCCTACATTTGCAGAATAGATGCCGCGTGAGAATTGCATGGATTTTGACATTGCCTTGAGAGATTTGGCAAGAGATTGTGCATATGCAGAGTACTTAGAAGAAGCATTGTTAGAACAGTTCTTATGGAGAATGAGCAATGATAGGCTCTGTCAGCAGTTATTAGCCATCTCAGACCTAACATATTCTGAGGCGATAAAAAAAAGCATGACCTGCGAGTTGGTTGTAACTAATGCTAAAGAATTCCAATGGGAAAATATGTATAGTACCAAACAAATGACAATCAATAAGATAAGCAAAGCAAAAGACTTATCAAATGAGAAAAGTGAATGAGAAAAGTGAATGTTACCACTGCAGAAAAGTTGGACATTTTTCATGCAAATGTAGATGGAAAAGCGCTAAATGTAACTACTGTGGAAAAATTGGCCACCTAGCAAAGGTCTGCCACACTAAGAGGATATCAAGTTCTGCTAAAAAAACTACTGGGAAAAAATTTTCAAAAACCAGAAAAATTGATGGAAATAAACAAAGCAGAGACAAAAATTGAGCAACAAATAATGTTGGTAGTTAAAATATGTGATAATCCCATAGAAATGGAAATAGATAGTGGTGTCAGTATATCTATCATATCGCAGAAGAACTGGGGTGAGATAAAAAGAAAAATTAAAGGTGCAAATGTAAATCCCATCGGATTGTTGAGATAGTAAAAAAGTACTGGCTTTTATAAATAGCTGCCGAGAAAAACTAAACCTATATATAGTTAAAGGAAATATAGGGTCCATAATAGGCAGGGAATGGTTTACACCTTTAGGCATAAAAATATACATGATAAATAGTGCTACTGTTGCTAGGTGGATGCAAGAAACAATGGGATACCAGATGCTAATTAACTGGATCAGAGAGGGGTGGCATAGCAAACGTGCTCACTATTTAAATAAAAATCTTTATGGAGTGTGCATCAACACCTATCAATGTTTAAGGATTGCATTACACTGGGTGACAAAGTATTAATACCACCAGTAGGTCACCCTGATATATTGGAAATACTGCATCTGGGCATAGTTAGAGCAAAAGCTTTAGCCCACAATTACGTATATTGGTCAGGTATGGGGGAAGATATAGAAACATATATAAAAAGAAGCAAGCCCTGTCAAATCTACTGCAAAAGCACCTAAAAAAATTTTTACATCATGGCCTAAAACTTACAGACTGTGGAGCCATGTGCACATAGACCATGCAGGTCCAATAAATGGAAAAATGTTTTTTTGTATTAATAGATGCTGCTGTAGGTGAGCCAAATATAAATTAGCAAGAAATATTAGTGCAGCAGAAACCATCTGCATATTGCAGGAAATATTTTTGTGCCATGATTCACCGGAAGTTTTGGTCTCAGATAATGGAACTGACTTTATTTCTGAAGCATTTAAACTATTCTTACATAAGTGGGGAGTGAAACATATTCATGCTCTTCCATATCACCCCAAATACAACGGGATAGATGAAAAGGCAATGCAACAATTAAAGTTGATATTAAATAAACTAACCTAAACAGACCTAGACAAAGCATTAAAGATGGTAATGCTATATCAACACATTATGCCTTTCATATCTACAGGAAAATCATCTGCAGAAATATTGATGGGCAGGAAGACGCAGCAAGTCTATTTGTATATCGGACTAACAAAAAATAATAAAATTGGGAAAAAATATGGATACATGACTATCTACGTAAGACATGGATAGAAAGTCAAATGACTAAAGTTATTTCAGACCAAATAGTCGAAGTGCAAGCAACAACAGGAGCATGCTACCACCGGCATATAAACCACGTTCGGAAAAATTGGGTGGAAGTAAACATAGACTATGATGAAAAATTATTCGGAACAAATAAGACACCTGTAAAACAGTGCACAGAAGATCAAGGGAAAACATAATGAAGCAAAAGAAGTTCCAGATGAACCTGTAGCACTACAGCCCCAAATAGAAGCTACTGATTTTAAAAAGAAAGCAGATGCCGCAAACATTATCACCCACCGGCATATTTAAAAGATTATGTGACTCCAGAGAAGCATGCACTTCTCAAGAGTAGGAGGGTAGTAAAATGTACATGACAGAATGTCTGCACTCATTAAAAATTAACATGACCCAGATATCTGATCTTAGATTGGACTGAGTATTCATCGCCAAAAACTGATATGAGTATTATTATTTAGTACATTGGCCATTGACTTAAATGGACCAATAGGCAATGATGCTCGCTTAATCCAAATGTTTACAGTCTGTATGGGGACCTGGCAATAAATAGCGAGTGTACTAAAACAGAGTCGAGTTATATATTATAACACAGAGTGCATTAAATTATGAACTAATAATAACTTTAAGCTTTCCATGCTCTGAGAGTCTGTTGGTTATTTCAAGATATCTATATATATTATGCTACTCATACTACTAGAGGCCTGATTGCAAATAATTGTATGGAGTCAGAACATAACAGATACAATAACAAGTTTGCAGATAACATGAATAATATGACAAAATACTTCACTGATTTTCAATCCTGTCTAGAGATCTTATTCTCATTTTCATATATATTAACTAAGTAATGTCATGCACATTCATGTTATAGTATGGGAAGCCATATTATAATGTATAGAAATAAGATTAGACATAATAATTAAATTAATACAAAGCTAAACATTAAGACTTTATGAAAATAATTAATAGAGTCTCGTTGAATTATATTTTAACAATTATAAAAATTTTATATTTGATTTTATAATTTATTGGATGTATGTGAGCACTACTTTTACTTATCAATAAGTTATTGTAACTTTGGTACTATCAACATGAATAGTCAACTATCCTTGTAGTTATTAGTTATTATTTTGTTATGTGTTTATAAATATGTTAATGGTTTTACTTGTTGGTTATATGATTCATTTTTGTGAAAAAAATTACTAGTAGTGATTTCACTTATTAGACTTACTTTTGATATTACAATATATAATAATTTTTAGTAACAAAAAAAAAATTTTTTAGTTTATTTTAATAATATTTTTTTATGAATTTTTAAATATTAAACAATTGCAAAAATTCAACAAATATCAAATTTTTCTTATTTTTAAATTCTTTTTTTTTTATGATTATCTTACCTATAACAGCTTGCAAAAAGGCGTTTATCTTTACGATGGTGCAAATAAATGTCAGCCATTTTTTCCCTAGCTTGAACATAATACGTTTGATCTGGAGTAATATTTCTAAGCATACTTAAAGCAAGTTCAACATCTCCACGATTAAGAGCTAAATCAGCATTTGAGATAACAATCCGAACTTCTTCTGGGGTTCCTTGAAACTCATTAATCGCATCTTGCATTACTTTAGCAGCTTCGTGCTGAAAAAAAAAATAATTATGCAAACTAATACATTTTATAATATTATGAATCATTCTCAATATGATAATAAAATTCTCTCTAATTATGATTTATTATAATACATTGCTCATAGGATTGATTTCCATAGAACAACTCTTTGTCAAGTGTGTCATACCAAATCCCAATATCTCTGACAATAAATCCAAATAAGTTTTCATTCATATTTATTATTAATCAAAAAAAGAATATGTATATGTGTAAAGATTAACTAAGAACCCAATAGACTTAGATGCAGAACATCTCTTGCATTGACGATAAAGATTATATCATATTATAATCATTTTTCTGTGATGGAGACATCAACATTTATAATCTAATCTCAATTTCTATATTCTATCTAAATATAATTAGATGTTTTTAATATTTCATGACTATTTAGCTAAATCATGAACTATCGGAAAAAATATTGTCCTTGCTTAGAAAATCCATATCCAAATTCCACTGAGATCTGAACTATGAATCACGATTTTGTAGACTAATGCTCTAACATGATATAATGAAAATCTTTATAAATCAATATAATCAAGTAAAAGATTTTAGTAAAATAATATGAATAGATAAAAAAAATATATAATAAAGTGAAATTCCGAAGTATAAGGTAAAGTTAATAATCATTGTACTTAATTACCATTATTATATATATGTGTGTGTATGTGTGTGTGAGTAATCTTATAATTGAATATTTATAAATACAGTAATTAGATATATATATAAAGTAGAACTTTAAAAATTTTATTCACTTAAGAGCGCTTTTGACTATCTCTTTGTCAACTAACTCTTTGAAAGGCTATCCTTCCCACAATTCCGTGAACTTAACATTTTCTGCCTGTCTGTTAATTAAGTCTTGTTTGTATTTGTACATTAGCATAGCTTCCTTAGTCAAAAGCACTCATACGTGGATAAAATTTTTAAAGTTATACTTTACATATATCTAATTACTGCATTTATAAATATTCAATTATAAGATTACGTATATTGATTTAAAGAAATACAGCCATCGAATTATAATATTATTATATATATATAATAATTAATAAAGCAAGTCATATATAGCATGACATTACTTTATAAAAAGCCTATATTTACAAAAATGCAATATATATATATTATAATGGTATAAATGAGATAAATAGGAGTATAATGCCCAAGAGACAGAGACTCTTCTAAAACTAAATTAAATTCAAATATATAAGAAAGTTAAAGCAATATGAATGAGAAAGCTTTATATGCTTTGGTTCTAAGTCTCTAATCTATACCAATACAATCTTAAAACAGATTAAATAATAAAGAATGATAGCTTCTATGGGTATAATGTAAATTTTAAAATGATGATTAAAATATTAATTAGCTAAAATGGATATGAATAATAATGTTTAAACCCTATATTAATGAAGTTTATTTGCCTGTATTCCATCAAATACAATTTTATAATTATTATCCCTTAATTAATTAAAATGAATACAATTCAGGACTTCTACCTTAGTAAAATAATGACAACAGTTTATTTACAGAAAGTAATAAAATAACAAGTGATTGATGAAATACTAAAGAAATAAGATTTAATATGTATTAACTGTATAAGTGTTTATACTTATGATGATGCTAAACAAGACTCAGCTTTCATAACTAAAGAAAAATGTGTTTATTAATTTTACCAAAGAAATATAAAAATTAATAAAAAATCTTTAACTTATTAGGATTTGTTACTATAGCAAATGTTAATAAATTATTTAGATAACATTTAATTAATATCTGTTTATAATTTGAATAATTATTATGATTTTTGCCTTAATTATGTATATGGCTAATCATTTGTCCTTAACAAACATATATCCATTAAGCAACCTTTTTAAATACATATATTAATAAAATTTTAAGGTGAAATTTAATGATTGGTAAGAATGATGAAGTATTCAATATCCATAATCTAATTACACTTTAGACCTCATAATTTCTTAGAAATGCACAATATCTCTGCAGCAACAATGATTCCAAAATATTACCTAGAATTTATTTCCACTAGGTTATCACTATAACTTATCCGTAAAGTATTTGGTATGCTAATCCATCTTTAGATAATTATCACACAACATGCTTCTGTGAAGTGTAGATCTCATTAGCAATATGTATATAAAACCTCGAATACCACTAAATATTAATTTCCAAAAGGATTTAACCAATTTTATTGCCATAATTTCCACTTGGAAGTAATGGTTAATCCATCCATTATAATGAAATATAATTCTTAGACACATGGAATATGCGTGAAAGCACTACATGAATTTAATAAAGGTTTTGTCAGCATGCATAAGATAAAATGACTCTAATAAATATTGTTGAGAGATAGTAGTAGCAGTGTGAGAAATCAAAATTTTGACATTCTTCAATTAATAACTGTCCAGTATTTTTAAAGCATTGGTATTATCTTAATTCCTTAGCAATATTATTGCTTTTATCCATAGACATTTGTACTACACTTCAGATATAAATGTATATATTTTCTTAAATTTAAATAAATATTTCTTGAGATCTTCGGTGAAAACAATATATTCTGGAATGCAATGTTAATTGCATTTCAGTTGGTATTAAGCTTTGATTTACATCTTGTTTGACTTGGTAAATAGACATTAACATTCTTTTTTAGCCAATCATATTGTATATTCTTTTAATATAGATCTTTCCAAATACTTACATCATTGTTTTTGTAATAAGAGAAATGTTTATTAAAAGTAAAACTACAAAATAAGCAAATATATAAAAGAACAAACACACTTCAAAAAGAATGAAAGTGCCAGATTTCTATTTGATGAGAGGGAATTCATATAACTTATTCAAATGACATAATATCTATCACCATTGTTATTTAATACACTTGTGACAATGTCTTGAAAATTTATTGAACTATTATTATAATAAATAAATAGATTTTTAAAATATCAATTATATGCACATATATATAAATAGTTTCATACATAACCTATTATTTTCATTGGAGTCCCCTACTGATATATACCTATATAAAACAAGAATGTTATTTTGGCAAGATGTTTTTTTTTTAACATGAAATGTTTTAAATCTTTTCGATTGGCAATCTCTTTTTTAAAAAAAAAATACTAAATCTTATTGCAAACTGCTTTGTATTAAAATAAATAATGAACTGTTAACTTATTCTTAATAGGCATAATAAAGTAAAATGAGTTAAAATGTCACTCATTACTTATCAGAACTTAAAGTTTACAAATATAAATATATATTGCTGTTTTGTTATAAGCAAACATAAATGCATCCTTTTAAATTTGTAAATAACTTTCAAAAAAGATAATATTGCATAATCTTAAAAGATAAAGGAAATAGATTGTGAATTGTTTTGTATTCTAAAATGTTGACAATAATTCTTTTAAAAATAGATGACACATTATATGTAGAGTGAAATTAGGAAGATATCAATTGGAGGTTCTGTAGTATTTTAAGTTCAAGAAATATTTTAGTATAAAAAAGATTGAGAAGAATAATCCAGATGTTAAAGTTAAATGTAATAATTAATGACAATGAAAACTTTTAGGAATGAGCTATAGATATAAGAAAATGAATAGTTACATAATTAAAAGGTTTCTAAGACTGAATGAAAATAAAGAAGAGCACATTTTTATCTGATTAGTTTAAAGATAAAATCTTACGAAAATAATAGGCTGGAAAGTAAAATTAAGTAAATGCTTTCGCAAAGAAATTTTAAGTAATTTGCTGACAAGAGAACAATTAAACTGAAGACTATAAAAACTCGGGATTGCAGAGTTAAGTCCTCTTTTGCTTTTCATGTTGGTGAAATGTTTTGTGCACAACGAGTATCATTGGTAAACCAGTCAACGTCTGTGAAGGAATAAACCCAGATGTTTCAGAAACTGAAGATAGAAAAATCTGACTAGATGTAAAGCAGATCGTGCCAATCTTATTTTGTGTTTTGTAAGCCTAAAGGGCTCTTGGGGTTTTAACTTGGAGAACTGTATTTATTTAGCATAGTTGTGGAAGGAATCAATCCATTTAATAAGACAGTAAGTGTCAGACAATATTTAAAGAGTTTAAAGACTTTAAGAACTCCAGAATCATTTATTTGTCTGTGTGTATATTAATTATAATTAAGCTTGTATGTATATATATATTCTAGTTTTGTGTTTGATAACTTATAATAAATCCTTAGTACAGTACTAAATTTAGTTTTATTTATTTATTAATTGTGGTTTATCTTTCGCGAGTTGTGGGTAAATACTTAACAAATTCTAACAATCAGTAATCCCATAAAATAGTGATCTAAAACCTAATTACAAAAAAAAAAAATTAATATGTTTGTATATGTGATGACACATAGCCAGGATTTACCAATATAACACAATACATATATATAAAAAATATTTTGCCCAGAAGAACATTCATTTCAACATATATGTATATAACATAAATAATCAATTAAATCATCCATAAAAAGTCAGCATATTATTTCAGAATAATAATAACTTGAGAATTAAAAAATATAAAGAAAATATAATTATGCAAATATAAACAAACATCAATGTAGCATCATAAAAACTTCAGTTGATAAAAATAATTTTTCAAAAATCTCCATAAAGAATAGTCATCATGACAGAACTCTGATTTTGAGAAAATAAATATAAAGCATTTTAGAGTAAAGACTGAATACTGCTAACTATTGATATCTCTCTTTATATACATTTCAAAGTTGTTCATCAAAAAATAATCAGATGTTGTTTTTCTTTCTTTAAATATGATACATTAGAATTCACAAACAACAACAAAAATAATTAATTTAATACAATTATAAAAATAATTCAGTTTTTAGCTTAAATCAAAATCCTGTTTACAAAAACATACTGCATATTACAAACAAATGAATATAAAACAAAATAACAAGTTAAGAACTTTATTATTGTTTATTTTCTTATTTTTGTTTATATTTGGTAAGCCATATAATTATTAAATGGATTAGCATATTCCATTTTCTAATTAAACTAAAGATAAAAGCACTCCTTGCCTTTCTAACTACTGAAACAATACCCAACCAACAGCATTATCATTTTCTTTTTATAGCTTTCCTATGTATTAATTTATTTTAGTATTACACACATTACACATCTTAATAAGCTTGTTAGAGTTTTTGAAAGAGTAGTAAGAAATATTAATTATCACCAATGATAATAAAATATGCTTAGTCAGTATTTTGTTGTCTAGAAGTTCTCAACTTGACCTCAAGTAAAAAAATGTTACAGTTTAACATACATTCACATTAGCTATCAGTAAGACATAACCAAATAAATTAACTTTTGTTCAATTTACACATTTCAAATTCTAATATTTTACAAATGATAAATGGTATAGAATAATTAGAATGCATAAATTAAAATATGTAATATTCTCATTAGTTAATAAAATTATTACATAAAAGTTCATTTATTAAATTGACTTGACACTTGGATAAAAAAAATTTCATAATATTAAAGAATTATGCATATATTTAGTTTCAGATTATTAAATAGCACACATACATTTACAAAATACAAGTTTTATATTTATCAGCCTTCTACAAATTTTGATCTTTGCCAGATATTCTTTATGTTGATGTTTGGAAAACAATATCTGTTTCAAATAGTATTTCTTTTTTTATTCATACATTACATACAGCTTAAAATTATATTTTTACTTAAAAAACTTCTGAGATATAAATGAATTCACTTGAATCAATCTTTACTATCATTTTTAAATTCCACATTCTTAATGCACAGTGAATGATTTCCCATTAGTCAAACTTTCTTTTCATTGGCTTCTATTTTCATTTTATAAATCTTTTGTAAGATATTTATCATAATAAATAAAAATTCCTTATTATCTCTATACATAAACATTTCTAAATATTTACATATCAAAACATTTTAAAACATTGCATAATAATATCAGTGTATTTAAATTGGATGGGTATACTCTCATATATTAATAATATTTATTTCAATTATATATTTAATCATATATATATATATGCACACATCTATAAGCACATTTTAAACTACATGACTGAAATGGTATCATTAATGCTAATTTAGCCATGTCAATAGCATATAAATTCATATACTTCACAGATATTTAATTTTGTTTCACATATATAGTACTAATTTACCTGTTCTCCGATAAGACAATGAGCTTCAGCCAGGTCCAAGAATATAGAAACTCGATCATTAGTACTGATTTCAGATCCCTTACCACTCTTCCTAGTTGTTGCTAAATAAAATAAAAAAAATTTTTTACACTTTTCTATTTGTTAGAATAATGGTCTTCATCTTCATGTTAGTCTGATTAATGCAGTCTGATAAATAAATATTCTTCACAATTTATAAAAAAAACAAAGACTGGATTTCTGTCATTATTATAAGTTATTAAAAGAAACATTATAACAACACTAAAGTGAAGAACATAAATTAACATTTCAATGCATTGGCATTTTACTCGTAATTATCTAAGAAAGAAATTATAGAAAGAGAAAAATCAAAGAAGAATAGTTTATTGCAAAAAAGTATATATGAAGAGTAAGAGAGGAATAACATTCAAACAAATAAACAATGAATTTTTTAAATATTATTTAACAATGAATTGTTATAATTTTGATAACCATGAATAGGATGGTAATGCATTGCAAGTACACTAAATTTACTAAAATAAAAATTAAGTTATATAGTTTATTATGGTGTCTTTTATATTATATATAATAATAATAAAAATTTAAATATTAAAAATGGATTTGAAAAAGACTTCATGAAATATCATTTCTGTGAATAAGGTCTATATTAATAGCTCAGCACTTTTATAAAAATTTATAACAGAATATAAAAAATTATATCTAACAAAAATTCATGCATAGTGCTATGCAAAGCCTGTTTTAAATTTGCATATATATATACATGCACAGAAATATATATAAAAATATACATAAATATGCACTAAAATAAAATAGTAAAGTAATCTTAAATATCCATGATAACCAAAGACCTTTCCAACAACCCTTCTAAAAAAAATAATCAAGGAGAAGGCATAACACATGCATCACAGGCACATACAGATAAAATAATAAAACAATTTTAAACACAGCAAAAAAATATCTTTCCAGAAATTCTCCTACAAGGAACAATGAAAATAGAAAACATTTCTCATTATAATAGTCAAATGTCAGTTAGTTACAGTTTTAGTATTGTTTTATTTTTTTAGCTAAAAATAAATACCTATTTATGCTTAATAACTGAACAGCTTGCTATGTTAGATATGTTACAATTATGAGGAAAAAAATTCTAAACTTGCTTAGAAATTCTCAGTTATCTGGAAAAAAAAAAATCAATTCCATCTAATTTGAACTCCTGACCACTGGTTGGGCATTATTATGTTTAAAAAAAACAACTGCAATTACAGTTATGGAATTTTTTTTTTTTTATAAAATGAGCAATTATTCATCAATAATGATGACAATCATTCTAATTACCAAATAAAAGAAAGATAAAAAATAACCAAACTTAAAGATATATTTTATGATGACTGTGCAAACCAAACCATGAACAATAAATACATTCACATATATTATATGCTAGTCCTTTATTGCATTTATGTAACATTATGATGTTTTTAACCTTTTCTGCAAAAAGACTATTCTTAGTGAAAATCTTCATCACTTTGCTAATAGTAGATCAACTTCCCAAATAAAAGCAATCAATATTGCTCCTCTTTAGATAGTTACTTATATAAACATTATGTAAACATAATTTACCTCTTAAATAATACGATTAAGTTAAATAATTTTACTTTTGGGAAATGTATGTATTCAAGCACAAGTGTGTGTGCGGCGCAACTGCTCCCAAAAGCTGTTAATACAAATACAAATAGCTAACTAAAATATTAAAACAGCTGAGCGCTTTCAAAGGATCTTGCCTTCATAATCATAGCTTGCTTACGTTTAAATTTATGCAAATATGCTAATTCCATCTTTTTGATAGAGAAAAACACGTGTCCTTCCTGTTTATGGCATCGCTGTCGCGAGAGATAAATAAAGCCTCTTTGATCTTTCTTTTGAGGTCATGTCTCTCTCTACATACGATGGTAGGATTGTCCGGAATGCACTCATGGTGACTTGTGCACTGGTGCTGATAAAAAACTGAATAAGTAGAAGGATCGTTGCGAGCTCTATTGTACGAATACTTGTGCCGTGCCAATCGTGTGGCCAAAGATGCTCTGCTTTCCCCATAATATGTGCCTTTGCAATAGTTATTTGGACAAGCAATGTTATATACTGTATGGGGGGTCTGTAACAGTGGAGTTTGATCTTTGGTATTGTTAATTAGATTGTTAGAATTTGGAGGGGTTCGAAAACAGAGCTGATATTTGTTGTTAAGGATGGAATGTAGTTTCTTGTGTAAATTGGGTATGTATGGAAGTAATAATCTGGGTTTATCCTGTGTGGCGTGAGAGTTGAGACGTTTATTCTGAATGTGTGAGATTTTTTTGTCGATGATGGATTGTCTGAAGCCTAAATTCAGTAGATCATTTCTATATTCTGCTACATTTGTTTTTGCATCTGCCTCCATTTTACACAACAATCTGTTTCTATGCAAAAAAGATGCTAGACCCGATAATTTATGTGCTGTGGGTGTGTGAGATTGGGGGTGTGTATGGCATCTGATTTCCAACGGTTTGATGGCCATGCTTAAATAATAATAAAAGTATAACATTTTTTATAGTTTAATAAACTCTTTAACTAGAGAAAACAATCTAATAAACCATCAACTATAATGATACTATTCAAAAGATCTTTAATATAATTCTTTACTGCCAGTAATAAACAATGACTCTTTCTATTTTTCATTTTCTACTAATTCAACCAATTATTATTTGAAGTTCCTGAATAAATTTAAAAAGTATTTGGTGGATACTTTGATTAGGCTAGTAATATGTAGCTTATATGACAAAATTTTATAATGCATTTTGTTAAATTAATTTCCTTGAAGAATAAAGCAACAAAAAATTTTAAAATTATCAGCAATAAATAAAATAGTTATAGTTAAAACATATTATGTATACATTTGTAATATTCTTTCTTAAAAAATAAAATTCAGATTAGTTTAACTTATAAAATCTCTTCACATCCTCTCTTAATTATTTCACATATGACTTACAAATAATAAATGAATATATTATAATTAAAAAGATCAGTAATGGCACCTTAGTTAACTTATCAAATGAATTTGAAGAATAAAAAATAAATGTTAACTAATATAATAATTAACTATTTCAAAGCAATTTATGTAAAAACTAGTGTTTAAAATACAGTATATATATATCAAAATACTTTACATGTGTGAAAATATCCGTTATATTTTTTATTTTAGAAAAATCACTGGGCAAATGTTAATAGGCAGTGATCAATGAAAATGGTAAACTATAAATGCTTTTTGCTTTTAAAACAAGAATCTCTTTTAATTGAAATCTCTTTTCATTGCATTCATAAAAACAATTCATAATTTAAAGTGTGCTTTGCATTCAAAAGGGTAACCGCTTTCAAATTCAATCACTTTTCATTGGTCACTATTGTCATATGACTGTGATTTTTTTTAAAATTAAAAATATAACAGATATTTCCACATATTTAAAATATTTCAATCATAACATTTATTAAAAATAATTAATTTATATATACATACATATCAAAATTACCCCCAAATTCACAACAAAACCACACTAGCCAAAGAAAATAAACTCTAAAACCCAACCAATGGTTTCACTACTACAAGTAGACATCTCAAGTGTAAAGAACCAAAAGATAACAACAAATTTATACTAAATATTCCCCACAAGTCCACTTACATCTTACACACCCTTAATATTAAAAAAACTTTTAAATTAAATAAGTTAATTATTTCAGAATCATAAATTTTTAATAATAAAAATTAAAAGAAATTTTAAATAAATTAATTGCTTTAGAATCATACATTTTTTAATAATAAAGAATCTTTATTATTAAAATATTATGATTCTGAAGCAATTAACTTATTTAAAAATTCTTTTAATATTAAAGGTATGTGAGATGTAAGTGAAATTGTGGACAATATTTAGTATATAAATTTGTTATCTTTTAGTCCTTTGTACTTGAGCAATCTATTTGTAATAGTGAAACTACTGGTTGTGTTTTAGAGTTTATTTTCTTTTGCTAGTCTGGTTTAATTGTGAATTTTGGGGTAATTTACATTATTTTATTGACTAGTTTAGCTTTAGACTTTTAAAAGTTATATATACATATACACACACACATACATACATACAAATTGATACAATAGTTTTTAATTAGCTCACTTTAGGCTTTTTCAACAACTTCTCATAGAGAGCAATAAAAGAAAAGATTTGAAATTACCAAGAAATGAGAAGATGAATGTTTCTCATCCTTTTTTATTCTTTATCTAACAATAACTATATATCAATCCATTTACCAATATTAGACAGTTAGTTGAAATAAAAATGTAAGTTTGAATAGAACCTTAAAAAAATGTTCATATTTCACCCAATTGATATTTGAATCCAGATCATCATCATTAGAAGTCAATTGTAAATGAATAAAACCATACTAACACAAAAAAAAGACAAAGAAAAAAGTTAAACGGAGGGTTTTGCAATGATTATAAAATTCAAGAATCACAAATATAGCTCTCCTATGATCTACTAATCCTTTAGTCTCTTCATTTGATTATTTATCATCTTATGATGGAGGATGTTTTTTACACTTTTGCAGAAACTTCAATTTCAAAAAGACTTTAACATATTGTCTAATTGTAGTTCTTACTGCACTTATTCTTAACCATTGCTTCTTTTCCTAAAGTACTCTCAAATTCACTGTAAAATAATTTTTTCGTAAATATTATTTTTGTGCATTTGTTAGTCTTCATTCATTTCAAATGTTCATCTAATGACAATATCTTCTTATAATAGTTATTCACTAGCATCACATATTGTTATAGACTTTATATATTATGCTACCTCCTACATTCACATAAATATACTGTAATTAATTAAAATTTTGAAAATGGATATTTTATTACCTCTTGCTTCTGCAGTATTTTCTTTTCCTTGAAAAAAAAAATAGAAATTCAAAATAAAAATTATTAATAAATTAAATATATTATATCACAAAAATGATACTTCTAGAAAAAATAGTAATGTAATGAAGACAAAACATTATTTATTAAAAAATTAAATATTGCCTACCACTATACTAGTAATAGTAAATAAAATAGAAAATCAACATTACAATACTAACCAAAAATTAAAATTTAATTAAAATTCTTCCATGATTGTGCTTTCATTCATTAATAAATAGACTTCTTCAAGTGAAATTCAACAAGTTACATACAACATATAAATACAAAACAAAATAGCCTTCTCATCATTCACTTTAAAAACCAACTTCCTTTAATCTCATGAAAACATCCTTTAATGTTAAAGGAAGATGATTTTTGAAATGAATGATTGGAAGGCTATTTTGTTTTGTATATATATGTTGTACATATCTTATTGAATTTAGATGAAACCATGGTCATGGAAGAATTTTAATAAAATTTTATTTTTGGTTAGTATTGTAACGAGATATGATTTTTTATTTTATTAATTATTAAGGATTTACTATTGAAAAACAACTTCTAATAACAATTACCCTTGAATATAATAACTTTTAAACATAATTTGTAAAAAATAATTTCTATATACTATAGAAAAGGTAAAACAGTTTTTAAGTATTCATCTACAAGCAAAGAGATCTTCAACAACAATTCATAGAGGAATAGTAAAAGAGAAGTTATTATCCAAAAAGACTTGACAATTTCTAAATGGAAAGCACAAAAGTTTTTCCTTCCTTGTTTAACCTCTGCCTTACAATAGTTCAATACTCATTTATCAACAATATTGGATGATTAGCTAAGTTGGTCATAATTTATTTATATGAATGAAAAATTCTGAGCTTGCTGAAAACATTAAAATTTTTTCAAGTTATATTCAAAACTACATTATAGACAAATGATAAACAACCATTATATCTCAATGTCTTATAAAACGATATATATAAATTACATCATCACAGTCCTCATGCTCAAACAAATCAAAAAATTGACAACTTGTGATATGAGAAAGAAGAAGCTCTGAGGAAAGTACTTATTATTGTACTAAAACATCAGCTATTTAACTATTATATTTTTAATAACAGAAGCTCCCAGAAATAATACTATGAATTTAACATTTATCTGTGAGAATATTAGAATTAACATATATATATATACACAATCATATGAATGACTCAACATTTTCTTGCAAACATAGCGATTTTAAAATGATAAATGCTAATCAATGTAAAAAACAAACCAACTATCTTTTATGCCACATAATTATATTTCAAATGATATGTATTCTCATCAGATATGCTATAGATATGAATATTTGTAATAATTCTAGAATAGTAATATAGCTTCTTATAGTAATACATGATTTGCAATCTCTTTATACTATGGTGTTAGTGTTATAAACACATACCATAAAAGGTAAATCCCATGTATGCCTTCAGATATCTTGTCAAACGTTATAAATCTAGAGATTAAATATGTAATTAATAATCATAAACACAGAATTTACATGAAATTATTTGAATGAATCTCAGCCTTCTCTTACAGACATGATTTAAAATGATAAATGTAATTTGATATAAAAAAAAAAAACTTTTTATATTCTGAATTTCCATGGAATGAGCTGCAGATTTGAACATATGCAAATAATGCTAGAGTAGCAATATAACTTATATATTACTAGATGTTTTTATGATCTCTTTATTTTCTGCTGAAGACTTAAAAAATATTGTAAGAGAAATGTGAAGTGAATACTTGATAAACTTATATTGAAATTTTTGCTTAGTATAAATAATTAGACTAAAATTATATATTTTAGTTTTATCATATACAAAATAATTAATTAAAAAAATGTATAATGTTTGAAAATTCAAAAACAGGATGATAACCAGCAGCGAGGTGGATGAACTTTATTGACACAATAATGTATGTTCCTTTGAGCAGCTTAAAAAAAACAAAAGCAGATAACAGTTCAGTCTGATAAAATGTTACTCATATAATTCCCAGATGTTTTAATATTGATTTGATAACACTTAATAATAATTTACCTGTACTGTCTCAAAATTTCATCTGTCAATCAAGAAGTCATCTTCTATTTTTTTTTTTTAAGAATAATGATTAAATATATATATATTCAGAACAAAATTTTTCAATTAAATTTCCTAATGTAAAAATGGTGTAATTATAATAATTTCTGAACTAATTCTTGTTTGTTTTATGTATCTATTACTAAGCCATAAATATTTATGTGTACAAAGGTAGATAATGCAATTAAAAAGGTGGCCTCTGTTTACAACATAAACTTCTCACAAAATATCTAAAACGAAAATTATAATTTTATTTAAAAATTTTCTTTTAATGATTTCATACTCTTAAAATTTTTATTGTACAAAAATCTTAACAATATTTTAAATTTTTATAAAATTTTAAAATAGATCAGCATTCACACTGATTTATAACTGGATGATCAGTAGAGATAACTAAGAATCAATTCCCTGAAAAAAATTCTGTGTAAAATGTCTGCATATAAAATTTAGTATAAATAAAGTGTATTTATAGATAAATGCATAAGAATTATTTTCACTCATAATTACTCCCCTAAAATCACTCTAGAAAATTAATAAAGAGAGTGCTGCAATTAAAATATATTACAAGACATGTGAATATAAATTAGAACATTAGAAAAAAACTGACATAAGGACACGAAAGAATTACTCCTGTGCAGAAATGAGACTGAATATGTTGAAGTCATTTAATGATGCTAAGACAGCAGAAGTAGACTTTAATGTTGGACAAAATGGCTCCAAACGAAGCTGTCTGAAGGAATTAATAGTGGCTATTCTTATTGTTATTATTTAATATGTTGTGAAGTAAACTCAAAATGTCAAAATGTTTTCTAGTTTAATATCTGTCTTAAATAAATATTAATAAACACTATTATGTATCTGTTCTTCGTACACTGTGTAAATTATTAATGCCGTCTGATTGGTCTTTAGAAACCCTCAGAACACATATCAGAGTGATGCAAATCGATAGTAGACACAGTCAATGGAACAAAAAGGATAAAATTCGAAGATGACACAGGATAACTTCTATTGTAAATAATGGTGGCACTAAATTCTATGATTCATGAATTTTATATAATTAACATTGACTCATGAAAGAGTTAAAGTAAAACACATAGAATATTACATGTTCATAAATAAAGTAGAAGAGAAACATCTTAAAGTGACCACACTCCTTTACTTTACAAGCCCAGACATTATACAGCAAAACTGATCCTAAACATCTGGAAGAACTTCCATATAAAGAAGTTATAGAAGTATTAAACGGCTATTTCATCCCAAGAATATCTAAGTGGGTAGCTGTCTGAGAATAAGAAACCAGAAACAATTACCACAAAAAATTAAGTAGATTATGATCTTGCCTTGAGAAAGTTATCTAAAGATTGTGAGTTCAGACCAGAAATAAATGACTTTCATATGGTATGGCAAATAAAGTTTTAGAAAAGTACTGCTGAGCGATCCTAATTTAAATTATAAACTTGCAATGGACAAATGCATTGCCCAAAAGACTATATTAAGTAATGCCTCCGAGTACAGATTGTCTCAAAAATTAGAAAGAATTTCCATCACTAAAAAAAATTAAAAAGAAATTTCCCAATTCCCAGTAGAGAGAAAAAGGAGCAAACATGCTATTGTTGTGGAAAGTTTGGACATTTAAAAACTAACTGCAAGCATAAAGTTAAAATTTATAAAAATTGTGAGTCTAAAGGATATTTAGCAGTTATCTGTCATTTTATAAATCATGTAGCTACTAATAATAAAAAAAATGGACTACAAATCTTGGGGAAAGATGAAACATAATAAAACAAATATAAAAACATTAAATGATAGCAAAATAGACATGGAAGTTGACAGTGGATCTGGATTGTCATTGATGTCACATAAAGAATGGATTAAAATTAGTGAAAACCATAAAAAGAGAATCATGCTACAAAAGTCTGATATGATGATGACAGGCATTAATGGAAACAAAGTCAACATTCGTGGAAAAGTTGTAGCCTCTGTAAGGCAGAATTTGAAGCAAAGGTTTTTTATATTACACATGGTAAATAAAGAATTTAATCCAATGCTAGGAAGAAACTAGTTTGGGCCTCTGTGTATACACATAAACATATTAAAAACAGTCCCAAGTGGAAACTCTTAGGAAAAAGAGATAACCGGAATATTTAAATCTGGATCAGCTGAAATAAGAATGAAACCAGTGAATGTTGAATTGAAAGATGCACAAGCAATCATATGTAAGCCTCGCAAAATACCATTTGCCTTGAGAGATAAAGATGAATAAACTCTGGGTGACTTAGTCTCTAAGGGAGTTTTAACGCCCACTGAAGATTCTGCATGAGCCACACCAGTAATTATGATTGAAAAACCAGATAGAAGTTTGCAATTGTATGGAGATTATAGAGTTACACTGAATAAATTCATAAACAAAGAGTCATATCCAGTTGCAAGGGTATGTGAAGTATGGGCACTATTATAGAAAGTTAACTACTGTACTTTGTGAAAATAGATCTAAAAGCTGCTTTCCATCAGATACTAGTAACTGTTAATCTTAACCACTCATAAGGGACTATACAAATGTAAAAAATTACCTTACGGTATTTCTGTTGTGCCAAACATTTTACAGGCAAAAATGAATATGCTGTTTAGAATTGTGGTTTATATAGTTCTCTACCTAGATAACATCTTGACTATTGCAACAATGAAAGCAGAATTAAAAAAGCAAGTGGACATAGTCTGCTCAAAATTAGAAAGTGTAAAGCTAAAGTAAATGCTAATAAATGTATATGGTCTACAAAAGAAATAAAATTCCTTGGGGATATTATAAATGCCAATGTCCGACACCAGACACTAACAAAGTAAAAGCAATAAAAATGTTGAAGCCTAAAAATATAAAAAAACTGCAGACGTTTCTAAAACTTTTGAACTTTTATGAGTATTATAAAGAAAAAATTACACAGTTTATCAAAAAAACAATGTTGGACTTGGACCAGTGAACATGACAAGAATTATTGTACATTACTGTAATGATCTTGCAATGATAATAACAACTGATGCATCTGAATACGGTAGCAGAGTTGTTATGTTTCATCCATGTTATGGAGGCAAACTTCCGATCACCTATGCCTCCAGAGTTCCGACTTCAGCGGAAAAAATTATAGTTAAATAGATAAGGAAGCACTAACGTTTTTGTAATCAAGAAGTTCCACCAATACATTTATAGGTAGAGATTTCAAATTTTCATGGACTATCAGCCCCTAATGACAATTCTTGGCACAGAAAAAAATTTCAGAATATATGAATCAGTGAATGCTACATTGAATTAATATTCTATCCAATAAAGAAAAAGAATATGTAATTAAAGAAATAAATTACATAGATTCATTGAACAAAGTTGTTATGTCCGATGGACCTGGTATGATAAGGGATATGCTCGACTTACTCTATGGGAGATAATAAATCAATTTGGAATTTGTGAGATAAACTTTCAGTTAGTAAAAGATGTATGCTGGCTATCAACCATATGCTCATTTCTCCCAAGGGCAAAACACCTGTACTGAACCTACTACATCAAGGCCATCCTGGAATTATTAGGATGAAAGCATTAGCTCAATCGTACATAGGGTGGCCAAACTTACCAACTGATATTGAGTACATGATAAGTGTGTTACAACTGTCAGCAAACTGATAAATCATCAAATAAACAATTTGAACTGTGGTAAAAGTCTATAAATTCCTTGGACTCATATTAATCTAGACCATGTTGGCCCCTTGAATTGATATATTATGTTAACATTAGTAGATGCTTATTTATGATGGACTGAGTATGAGTTAGTGAAGAGCACAAATGCTAAGCGCACAATAATAGTATTAAATAAAATATTTGCTACACATGGATTCCCAGAATTGATAGTGACAGATAATGGTGCAGGTTTCACATAGCAAAAGTTTAAAGAGTATTTGCAAAAACAAAGGAATTAAACATATCCTTATTACCACCATATCATCCTGAAAGTTATGGAATTACTAAGAAACTGTGCAACATTTAAAAATGTGTTAAAAAAATGAAAATATGAAGTATGTTGACGCTTTAGTGGAAGTGATGTATAATCAGCATTTTATGCCTAGCAATGCGACAAATAAAACACCAGTCTAGTTATTGATGTGTCGTTCTTTCCATACTCATTAAACTATTACCCACTGCTAATAAAAGAAATAGAAATCAAAATTTTACAAAATTCTTGGCAGGTGAAAATGTGTGAATACGCGATCTTCTAAAACAGAAATGGATACCTGGTATAATAATGAAAATGTTGTTGAAGCAAGTAAGATTAATATTATAGAATGGGGGGGGGGACTTAAAAAGACATATTAATCACCTATGCCATCATTATGAAGACACTTTACCAGAAATCCATCAAAATAAAATGTTTGAAGATAAAGTAATTAAAAGAGATATATTATTGAACAATCCAGATAGTGATCTAGATTTAAAAATATTGACACAAAATAAAGAAGAAGCTGTACATAAACAACAACAAGATTTAACTACTCAAATAAATAAAACTGAGAAAATAACTCCTAAAACCCCATGAATTCACCTAACACTTGTTAAATTTAAAGATTATGTCTGCGAATAAGTCAGTGATTTTCTAGAGTAGGGGAAGGATTAGAATGTCTGCATATATAATTTAGTATAAATAAAGTATATTTATAGGTAGAAGCACATGAATTATTTTCATTCATAATTACACCCTTAAAATCACTTTAGAAAACTAATAGACAGTGCTGCAACTAAAATATATTACAAGACATGTATATGTAAATTAGAGCATTAGAAAAAACTGATATAAGAATTTGAGAAAGTTACTCCTGCACAGAAATGAGACTGAAGGTGCTGAAATCATGTACGGGTGCTAAGGCAGATGAAGTAGTATTCTAAGGTCAGAAAAAATAGCTCTAAACAAAGCTTAAAACTTTAATTATAAATATGCGATAAGCAGACCACTTACACATTATTTTAAATATAATTATAGCTTCACTAACGAATGCAAAAAAAGTCGCATATTTATAATTACAATTTTCACTAGTGAAGAGAAAAACAATTTATTAAAACTTTAGAATTTTGTTAGCCCATCCAAAGGAATTAATAGCAATTATTCTTATTATTATTTGTTATGTTGTGAAGTAATCTCAAAAAATTTCTAAATGTTTTCTAGTTTAAAGTCTGTCTTAAATAAATAATAATAAACACTAGTACTATATAAAGTATTATTATTGTCTGACTGGTCTTTAGAGACCCTCAGAACATAGCACTGTGCTTGTTTAAAAAAATCTGAATTTAAATCATATTCAAATTCGAGGTCATAGGGATGGCAGGAAGATGTACCAACCACTATACCATCAAATTTGAATGACTTTTTTAATTTTTTTAACAAATTGCAATAATATTATTGACCAATATAATGAGCTTGAATATTATTCAAGTGCTTCCATTCATTTTGAGATATATTTTATGTTTATTTTAATAGTTTGACTGTAGTGAAATTGTGATTCAATTTTCTGGATCCAATTATCACTTCTAATTTTATTCAATAATAAGATTATAGTGGGGGTTTTTTTTTTGCATTCAGTGCTACAACAAAAAAATTTTTTTATGCTTTTATGATCACAAGTCATAACAAAAATATTTATCAACAGCTTCAGATCATTAATAGTAGTAATTGTACTTACAGTTATGGTTTTAAATGTTTCTATTTCTTGGTATTCAGATTAAGGCACTGCTCTGGCTTATTTTCAAGGATGTTGCAATTTAGCAGTTTCAAATCGTATTGTTAGAATAAGATTTGTTTCCACATTTTTTTATTCTTTTTAATAAGGAATTGAATTACAAACTTTTTCTCAATTAAAACTACTCTACCATTGACTCAACTTTATTTAATATAAAATTTGAATCCTCATATAATAATTAAATATGTACAAACTAATAAAACATCATATGACCTATTATGTCTTCAGCTTACATATTGCTGCTTTAGTAGCATACTTCTCCACATCTTTTTGCCACAGTGCTCAATAAATCTCTAGCCTGTGCTTTCCTATTCAAAATCCTTAGTATTTCAAACTTATGACTTTCATCAGTGAGAGGCCTTGGATCTTGGAACAATGCAACTGTGCCTTAGGATCTAATGCAAGTTGGCTTAAAATATAACATAAAGGTAAATAATAAAAACTGGAAAGAAGGTGCATTATATCCTAAAATCCAATTGCACTGTTCCATGATCCAAAGCTCCTTACTGATGAAAGCTATAAACTTAAAACTAATATGGAGATTTTGGATAGGAAAGCATAGGATAAACATTTATTAATCACTACCATCTGTTTTCTAAAGCTTACTGTAAGTAGCAAAAATATAAAAAATGTAAGCTGAAGACATATGATATTTTATTCGTTTATATCAAATCATGCCATGGTTAGTTATTAAAAATCTAAGGACCCATAATATATTGAAACTGAACTGGATTCAGATCTATACAATTCTACAAGCAAGTTGGCTTAGATTGAAAACATTTATATATTTTCAATTTTGGCTGATATCTTGATAGTATAACATAGAGGTAAATGATAGGAACTGGTAGAAAAGTGCATTAGATTATAAGATCCAGTTACACTGATCCAAGATCCAAAACTTCTCACTGATGAAAGCCATAAACTTGAACTAGTTTAGCAATTTTGGATAGGAAAGCATAGGATAGGGATTTATTAAACACTGTTCTCTAGAAACTGTCATTCCTTTCTAAAGCTTACTATAAATAGCTAAAAGAAGGAGGAAAAATATGCTAATTAAATATTTCACACTTAAATAATAGTTATTAAGCTAATCAAAAAAAATCAATGTTTTTTTTTGCTAATGATAAAATTAGCTGTACGACTATAAAATATTCATTTACTTTTAGATAACAAATAATTAATACTTACCGACTTTTTTAACTCCAGGAAGATTCATTGCAAATTGTAGAGTTTTCACAGCCTCTTTCAGGTCACCCATTTTTTTCTGAAGTTGAGCTTTGATCTGATGATATAATGGATATTCTCGCACCTAAATAATAAACAAACATTTATTAATAATTCACATAGACAAATTATAACATAAATTTTCACAAAAATGTAAGAAAAACAGGAAGAAAACATGAATTTGAATTATGCAATTTATTTTTTAGTGATATTTTTATTTGTATCGTTTATATTATACATACAAGATATTAATTAAATGTAAGAATTTAGTAAATATCTTCCAATAAACATATTTTATATTAAAAGTCCAAAAAGTATTTCCTGATTTCCTCTTTTGTTTATTTTAATTTGATATTAATGATAACTGACTTACAACTCTCCAGAAATCACAATGTAAGCAGCAAATAACATTAGTGAACAATAAAAAGTGTATAGCTAGAATCCTAAAATCAATTTCTAGGTGATAATTCAATCAAAATTGTAATGACATGTTTGATTAAAAATTACGAAGTATTATGTTTCTCTCAAGTATTCAGATAATTATGATCAATAAATGATTGTCTTGCTACTCTTAGTGGAAAATAAAATGGATAAAAAATTATTCAAACTCTTGTTATCCAGTAATTGGCAAGCCAGATAAGTATTGCCTTCTCTTTCATTGTTTCTCTATTAGGAACTGTTAGACAAGGCTTTGCCTTGCAGTGGACTATTTTATGATTGTTTAATTTAACAATTATGATATATTTTTTACATCTTTATACAATAGACAAATTTAACTTGTTTAATCTAAATACAAGGATTTTTTTGTTAATCACATATTCATTTTAATATATTTGCAGATTCATAATCAAATAATCCTAGAACTCTAAACAAAATTATCCAAAATTAAAAAAAAACTTACAAAATAAAATATGATTGAGTATTCATTAAAAAATTTTAAAATAATTATATTTTATTTTACCTGAGTAGGAGAGATAAAAATAATGCACATATCAAAATAAAGAAAACTTATATATTTAACTTGACATGCAGATTACACAGCTAAACAGTTTACTGCTGAAAACGCACCAAACAAAATTTTAAACTATGACAATATTTGTACTAAAAAATTTTAATTAAAGTTTAATATGAGAGAGAGGGGACAAAAGGATTCTCAATCTAGTTTCACCAGCCATATGTTTGCATCTTCCTCTGTTTCTATCACATGTGTAGAACACCATGATTCCAAATGTAAAATCAAAGAAGCATGGCATATAACTAAAAATACCCATGCTATAAACCAAAAGGAAATATGCTTCCTCCTCTTCAAAAAATGGATTTTCTAATTCACTACTTTTCATATATTTAAATATTCATCACTAATGTATTACATCTTTTTCAAGTGATCTTTTCGCCATGATTATGAGAAGACAAACTTTTTAAAAGCTTTTAGCCACTTAATACTACAAGTCATACCTTAGCTTCGCCATTAACAGCGTTCCAGAGCATTGAGACATATTACTACAATATTAGATATCATGTAACTTTTCCAGACTAAATAATACAAAAACAATTTTAAAAATCATCAGACACTATCAAAAGATATCTGTCAAAGTGACAGAGTTGAGCCATGACCCATGGATCTCAGCTCCAAAATCTGTCACTGAATCACTGGACCAAACCATGAAGGGTATCACTTAAATGATAAACTAGAAATAAAGTTTTCTTTCAATCTCTTTAAACTATTGTTTTATTTATATTTACATAGTAAATATATATTTACATAGTAAATATATGCTGTACTGGATATTCCTACATCACTAAAGCACTATTTTTTTAAACTTGATATGTACACAGCATTAATATAAGAATATAACACAGAATAAAAAAAAGGGCTTTATTTTATAGTGATTAATACATCCACCAGCCATAACTACAACTTATATTTAAATCCAAGTAAAAAAAGTTTCAGATAAGTGAAGATTTTCATACAAGTTTGGGATTTTTTTCAGGTAGTTAATGCAAAGCTATGTGCATCTAATTATTGGTAAATATGTGGCATCTAGCCATTCAGGACTAAAGAATAAACAAAGAAGTAAAACTATAAAGATTCTCACCAATCATTAGTTGTCTAGCCTGTTATGTTCTCCACTATATCTCTGAAATAGAATGCTGCTGAGAAATTTGATTTGCATAAGCTATTTAAAACTATTCTACTTCAATATCTATGCGAGTGATTAGGCATTTCAGTATTGTAATGACATAGTCCAATTCATTATAAATTTATTCTTTCTGAGAATTTGATCCAATTTCTCATGAATTGAATATTATACTTTTTTCAAGAACCAATTAATCATGACAATGGATTCCTTCTTTAAAAAATTAACCTAAAAACAAATAATTTAAAATAATTCTTAATTTGCAACCAAATAATTTATTTTCCAATATAAGTCTAATTAAATGATCTCTATAACAGCTTAAAAAATTAAAAAATGTTAATTAAACTCTTAAAATTATTTTTAAAAAATCCAAAAATAAAACATTAAATAACTAACCTCAAAGTTATAACTCAATCCAACTTCTAATGACTGGGAGGCCTGTTTAAACTTTCCTTGATGCAACTGAATCTAGAAAATATATACATAAGAAATAGATATATTAATAAAAGCATTACCTGAGTTAATGATACAAAGCAAAAGTTGAATGAAGCAATAAGCAAACGTAACAAATTATTAAAAATAGTGACCATACTATGAATCACATCTTGGTAATGTTTATCTTTACTTAATTTTTTTATAGAAAGAAACTTTAATAAAGGTTACTGTTGTTTAATATAATATTTGATCAATTTTTATGCACATATGGTAATAAAACTGAAAATACTTGACTAGCATCAGTATTAATTTTCTATTCTGTTAATCATGACCTTCTAAAACTATCCTAGTGTTTATATTTTCTTGTGAAATAGTCTTTACATTATTAAACACAATTATATATATGTTTATTCCCCAAACACATTAATAGCAGTATCAGTAGTATAAAAAATAGTGTAAATCCATAATATTATTCTAACCAATTATGTGAGTATTTAACAAAGCAATAAACATCAAACTATTAAAAATAGAACCAGTCCCTGTTTTGTGGAAGAGTGATATAAATGGAAAAAATCAAATTGTCAACAAGAGTGTAGAAATCCAGGTAATTGATACTTGTAGTTCATCTCACAAGTAAACATTGTTCTTAAAATGTATGCATAATAAATTGGGTAGACTGAATTTCTGTGCTGGTAAATGTTTGTGATATGGTAGAGTTGAAATGAGGAGTACATTAATAAAACTTTTTAAATTATGAAAAATTGTTTGCATACATATGTAAATTTAATTACTATTCTCTGCCTGTAATGCAAAACATAAAGAACAACTTTTAACACTTTAATTTCAGTCTAGATTCTGCAAACTTTAGAAGAGAAATACAAACAAAATATATTATCAATGCACAAATAAATTTTTTAAAGGCTTGAGAGTATTTTTAACATAAAAAAAATAAATTCTATTGTCTCTTACTAAAAAAAATCATTCAATCCTCTAAATAGTATTAAAATTTTCCTGAATAATATTTTAATATAACAAATATCATCATGATCGTCATCATTTTCAAGTATTATCAATATACTGCAGAATGAAGGCCTCTCCAAGTTCAATCCATCTTTCCCGATCATTAGCCTTTCTTCACATCATCTCAAAACACTTCATTTCATCTATGTATCTTTCCAAGTCATTTGCAATCTCTTGGAATCCAGTTTAAGATTTAAATTGTCTATCTATTATCATCTCTTCTAACAATATGTCTATCCCAACTCCATTTCAGTCTCTTAATTCTTTTTAATAATGTCAGTAACACCTGTTTGTTCTCTTACCCATATATTGCATTTTCAATCTCTTCTTGTTACTCCTAACATACATCTTTCTATACTTCATTGAGTGGTCTGAAGTGTTAAGCATTCAATTTTCGATCTGTAAGTAAGAACTAGTAACACACATTTATTAAAAACCTTCCTATCCTTTTAGTATTAAATTATTTCTACCATAAACACTCCAACCATCTGTAATAATAATCTGATTAAGATATTTGCAATTGTTAACTTCTTCTAACTTATCATTATCAATCTTTATTTTCTTCTTTTGAGAAAATCCATTGAACAATATTTGTCTTTTTAATATTTATCTTTAATCTTACTTCCATCTGATAAAATTCTTGCAACATTTCCTGAAGCTCTAGAGCATTATTTGCAAAATCAACTGCAAAATCTAAACGATGTAAATCATAACCATTTACTTTTATTCCCTTAGTTTCTCATTCTAATTCATAAAATACTTCTTGCAAAACTGTTGTAAAAAGTTTTGGAAATATAGAATCATCCTGTCATATGTCCTTCTCAAGGTTAATCTTTTTTGCATCATTATGTAATCTAATTGTTGCTGTTGCATTTTTATAAATTTCTTCAGAATATGATAATATTATGAGTCTATATCTTGATGATCCAATGCTTTAATAACTGACGAAATGCTTATAAAATCAAATACCTTTTCATAATCCTCAAATCTAAAGCATATTGACAACTCATATTAATTAGTACTTTCTATAACTTCTCTCAATACTTGGATATGATCCACTGTACTAAATCACTTTTAAATCCAGCTTATTCTTTTGTTTGGTTAAAATCTAAAGTTCACTGTAGACAAGTTGTAATTATTTTGGTAAAAATTTTGTATAGAACTGATAAAACATGATAGTTTCTAATATTTTCTTTATCACCTTTTTAAATATTAAGATTCATACTGCATTCTTCCAATCATCTGGTACATCTTTATCATTTAAACATTTGATATATAACTTTGCCAAAAAAAGTTCTATTTCTTCTACTGCTTCTTTTACAATACTAATTATAATTCCATCATTACATAGAGCTTTTCTCTTCTTCATAAATTTAACTGTATGTCTCACCTCTTCATTTAAAATCTTGGGAAATTCAGAAGATAAAGTTGTAGGAAATACCTTTCTTTGTTCTTTATTGCAATGTAATTCTTGGTAGAACTCTTCTGCACATTTCATGATGTCATCTCTCTTTTTAGTAATACTTCCATGTTTTTTTTTTAATGCAGAAATAAGTCTCCTATTACCCATTCCAAGATGTTGTTTTACATTCTTGAGACTTTTATTCTCTTCTACAGCTTTCCTTGCTAGATAGTTATACTTTTTTATATCATTATCAATTCTTTTTCACAACATTTTACAAAATTGGAGATATCTAATCCTTCTTAATGCATAATTTTTATATTTTCATATTCTTTCTTTTTTTTTCATAAATTGTCTTTGTCTCAGTAGAAAATTTACTAATCAATGGCTGCTTTTTTGTACTAGCTATTTTTGTTAAGTTTTTAAAAATGAATCAGTTATCTTGCTATTGATTTCATTCAAATCTGAATCATGTTCAAAATCTGTTAATATTTGAGAACAATTTGCAAGTTCCAAAATTCATTAGAATATTTCTGAAGATTAGGAATATCAACTGTAAATACTGTTTTTCTAAATATATGTTGTTTCTCTAGTTTTGCATTATCATGTATTTTACATCTCACTAATCAATTATCTCTTCCTATGTTGAATTTATTAAGAATATTACAATCTTGAAATACATATTTCCTGTTAGTTAAAATATAATCTAATTCTGCTGCAACTTCATTTTGGATGCTTCCATATCCATTTAACATTTTTCTCAAAAAAAACAATTCATAATATAAAGTTTGTCTTTTTCTGAAAACAAATCTATGACTTCTCTCATTTCTATCATCATGATCAAATTTACCTACAACACTTCCATCTTTCAATTGTTTACCAATTCTAGCATTAACATCTCCGATGACAATTTTAAAATGTTTTGTCTGATCAAAATACTTTTGTATATCCATATAAAAATCCTTCACCTCATCATCACAATAAGAACTTGTGACATAAAATTGAATTATTTACATTTGAGATCTGCTATTAAATTGAATAAGTAATCTTGCCATCTTGTCGGATACACCATCAATCTCAACAATGTTATTCTTCCACTTTTATTTGTCATGAATCCTAATCCACTTGTACTTCCAATGTTTGTGTCTTTGTAGTACAGTTCATGTCCACTTTTTAAATCAATTAATTGTCTCTTCATTTTTTCTTCTAAATTCACAAAGTCCAATAATGTTCCATTTAATATGAAACTGATTTTTTTCCAATTCTTGTAATATTCCTTCACTTGAAAGTAATCTGTAGTTGTAAGTACCTAAATAAAATGTTGTCATTAAATAGCAGCCTATGTCTGCAATCAGAGGATTCTTAGCATCCTTGACCTTCAGAGAGCAACTACTACACATTCATTCTGCCTTCAAAAAAACTCAACTGATTACAGTTAAGAGCTATCAGGCAATTGAGAAGAAAAACCATGGTATTTCTTGATCTTAAACTCAGAGCTGATAAGTTAATAAACTCACCATACCAGCTAATGTGTGTTGCTAAGCAGCCATCCATGTTTGAATATTATATGAATAATCACATAATAATAACAGCTGCAATGACAAGAATTTATAGAGTGGACATTAGGGATTTGCCTTGCTTAGTTCCTTTAAGGCCTCTAAGAGGAATCAAATCTCCTTTCAGTTAACAGCATAGAAATGTAAACAAAAATATTAGGGAATAGTTATACAATAAAGTACTTATCAAGAAATTCAAATATGTAACAATTCAAAAATTATAGAATATTATTAAAAGATAAAACTGTAAAATTTTGATATATCAATAATGTGTTTTATAGACACTTCTTTTCTGACATTTATAGACTATAGACTGATATGACTGATGTTCTTTATGTATTACAAATAAAAACAAATAATTAATCTTATATACATATACAGGTTTAACCAAAATGAATTCAACTTTTAATTTTGGAAAATATATTGTTTTTAATACAATAGACATTACTAACCAACACAGGGTAGGTTGATTTTATTTAATAAACTTTTAAAATTTCCATCATCACCGTCAGATTTAAACTTAGTTAATTTGGAGAATCATAAGCTTAGTTGTGTAACAAACATAGGAGAACAAATAATACTAAACTCTGGAGAATTTATTTTAGCAATTTTAATAAATCAAATATTAAATTATATTAAAATTATAACTATTAAGGAAGAGTGTATTTCTTTGTACATACATAAAATAAAATAGACCAATTCATGTGCACATGTATCACTTTATTCACTTTGCCCAATAATTTAATATTTTAACTTACTTATCAGTTAAAAACTAAAATTCCTCAACATTATGCTAATATATAAACAAATATATATATATGCAACAAAATTTATACATTAATCAAAAATAGTTGAAAAAAATATGTACATATTAGTTTTTTTCTCTCTTAGTTGCATTAAAAAAAAAAGGAGAAAAAAATAAATTTTATCAATCTCAAACTTTAGACTTTTATAAAAAAAAATATTTATTTAAATTGATGATCTTAATAAATTTGCATAATTTTTTGTTTATATTGATAAATTTTAAGACACTCTTAATATCCGAATTTAGCAGCATAAATTTCATGTTGTTTGCTATTTTCTTTTAATAGTTTATGTAAAAGATTTTTAAAACTTCATAGCCACCTCTATTTTCCTATTTTTACTGGGCTTATAATTTGGCTTATTCTTTAAATTTTGCTTAGTACAACAATATTCAATCTTTTTCCCTCAGGCCATATACATATGTTTACTATGTTAAGCAGGCTGCAACATAGTAAACTATATCTCATATAAAAAATAAATCCCAAGTGTGACCAAGTGTTTATTTAAAAATTAGTGTAATTTTTAATGTTGAAATAAACTTTTGACTATTAGATAAATTAATTTTATAATTGCTACATGTTACTCTTAATACTACTCCTGGTGAGAATCAGAAATCTATTTATATATATATATATGTTCTTTGCATATTTCATTTTACAATAAGATAATTTGCAAAGATACATTGATGTGAACAATGTGAGCAGCATTTGACACAATTTTGGCCAGTCTTGTATTTTGTTTAGGTCCTAATTTCCAAAATTCAGCATACTCCTTTCTCTCCTCTTTTCTTTAAAAATAATCTTCCCATTTGTATCATTTTTGAGCCCAATGCAACTAGTTGTATGATAATTGCTGTTTCTAAGTACCAGAAATTTTCTATAAACAACAAACAATTATTAATATTTCTTAAATCCTGAAATCTGCTCTTAAATTCCTTGTATAAGAAAGCTAAATAATTTGAAATAATTATATAGTTTTCTGGCTGCCATTTATTATGGTAGAAAATTATCCAATATTTAAGGTAATTAGAAGGGATTTCAACTTAGACTTTCAAGCTTCCTACAGCTATGCACTCCATTTTATGCAATCAATACACATGACCACATACATGAGAAAAATATAAATGGTCTCCAATATACATATTTCATGCTGAACCAGCATTCATCAGTTGGTCCAGATCATTATCTCCCTCATATAAATATATATATATAAACAGTGTTCAGTTTATATTAAGATAAAAAATCTTCAAACTTTAATGGACAGGTTTCAATCTTCTCCGTTCTCCAATTCTTCAACCATCCATATCATTGAAAATCTGATGACAGAATGCTCAAAGCCTTTATTGATGCCAATCTTACTGTCATACCCATACTGACTTTAAAGTCACTCTGCCCCTTCATGTATAGAACCTTAATATGTCTATTTAAATACAAAGAAGAGGGATGGGTAGAATACAGGCTGAATATGTAATATTTAAATAGAAGTATATTATCTATACTAAACTTGATGTAATTAGAAGAGATTTGAACTCAGACTTTCAAGCTCCCTACACCACTCCATGCTTTTCAATATATGTATTTCATGCTGAGTCAGTACTTATCAGTTGGTCCAGATGATCATCTCTCACACATAAATATAATCAGTGCTCAGTTTATACTAAGATAGCAAATCTTCAAACTTCAATGATATAGATGGCTGAAGAGTTGGAAGATAAAGAAGATTGAAACTTGTCCATTCAAGTTTGAAGATTTGCTAACTTAATACAAATTGAGCACTGATTATATATGTGTAGGAGATAATGATCTGGATCAATGAATGAGTGCTGGTTCAGCACAAAATATGTATATTGGAGATCATTTATAACTATAGGAAGCTTTAAAGTCTGAGTTCAAATCCCTTCTAATTACATTAAGTTCAGTATAGACAATATACTTGTATTTAAATATTACATATTCAGCTTATATTTTATCCATCCCTATTCTATATATTTAAGTGGACATATTAAGGTCCTACACATTAGGGGTCAGAGTGACTTAAAAAGGTCAACATCAGCATGACAATAAGATTAGTATCAACAAGAATTTTGAGCATTCCATCATCAGATTTTCAATGATATAGATGGTTGAGGAGTGGTGGGTGAAGATGATTGAAGCCTGTTCATTAAAGTTTGAAGATTTGTATCTTAATATAACCTGTGTGTGGCAGATGATGATTTTGGACCGACCAACTGATGAGTGCTGGTTCAGATATTGGGGATCATTTATATTTTTCACATGTATGTGGTCATGTGTATCAGTTGTCTAAAATGGAGTGGATAGCTGTAGGGAAGTGTGAGTTCAAATCCCTTCTAATTACATTAAGTTCAGTATCGACCATATACTAAAATAATTTTATTTTCAGACTGTAAACCATGAATGAGCTAACCATATTTTTCTGTGACATTGCACAGAAAAGCTAGACACCCCATCCATCATTTGCAAATCTGTTGTAAACTTTACTGTTTGTTGGGAAAATAAAATAATTTCTTGCTGTAAAGAGAAACCAATCCAGAACTTTTCCTTTGCTTAGCCATCACACTGAGTGGATAAAAGATCAACGTAATAATTACTGTTCTTTTTCACATTTTATTAAAGACTGCAAGGAAAATAGTCCTTAAAAGATTTGTGATTCAAGGTATATGACAAACAATATTATATTTTTAATATAACACTTTTGTGATAAATCAAACAAATTGCTGAACTATATTTAATTTGTGCAACAAAATATTCTTCTTCCCAATTGTCTTAAAACACTTGGATTTTTTTTAGATATTTTTTCATTTGTATTTTGAAGACACTCCTGCAATAAAGCAATACATTTCAAAACAGTCACAAGTTTGTTTCATAATCAACACTTTAAATTATAAAAAATAAACTGTTACACATCAATACAATTAAACAACTTAAACAAACAAAACATGAATGCAGTTTCCAAATGAAGCAAGGGGTGAGTAGGTGCAGTGCATCTCAATATTTTAAAAACTTAGATTAATGAGTGTGAGTAAACATGTATAAAACTCACATATTGCAGGTTGAGCATGGCTAGTTTAAAAGAACTAAATTTACTAGCATCTTCTTGAATCATAAGCTAATATTTTAATCTTCCATTTTGAATAACAATAAGCATTCTGACAATTTCATTGGAGTTCTATAGAGACTCTTTTAGGTGACTTTTATCTTAGTATCTTTTTAAATCTCTTTAGATTAGATGTTTGGAAGAAACTTCTAACCTAAATATTAATTTGCCTTGGCCAGTCATGGTAGATATATTTCCAATGATATTACTATTAGGTAAATAAGTTTTGGCAAGCTTAATGCTACTTCATAAAAATAAATAATCAATTTTTAATCAGTAAATTCCATTAATGTCAAAAAATGGCTAATATCTAATGGATAAATAAATGAATTAAAAAAGAGCTAACTTAAAACTAAAAGTCCTTTCAAAATAAACGTTGTTTAGTCTATGCCATGGCTTACTGTATCACTCTTGAATCCAGTTGCTGTTTTTAAATTGACAAAATAACTTTTTTTTTTACTTATATTTTTCAAAACATGCTTTACTAACAATTTTAGAAAAATAAAAAGTTTGGAAAATATTTATCACCCCCAATTTAATACAATATATTACTTTGAATATTTATTTCCAATATTGTTTTTATTTAAAATTTCATTATTTTAAATTATACAAAGTTGCTATAGACAACATTTCTTAATCATTAATGTAAATATAAATGCGCACACGCATTATACCTTAAGGATAGTTTTATATTATAATTCCATTTTAGATACAATTAACTTGTGAAAAAGAAACAACAAATTTTAATCTTTAGTAAAAAAAAAAAAAACATTATTTATTAAATTACTTTTACTTCTTTAAGTTCTTTTATATTATAAAGGTTATCTTCTCATACCCTGATATATTCAGTGCGCATTATGCACATTTTATATATATAATTTATATTTCCACATATTTATATCTCTAACTCACTATATTTTATTCTAGCTTAAATAAATATTAAAATGCAAGTCTTTACTGCTCATTAAATGTGTTTTAAGAATAACATGAGATTCTGGTATTCTCAATATGTGTGCACAATACTAAATTTATTTTTATGTTTATTCTTATCTAACAGATAAATAATTGATAATAATATTTAAGATATCCAGGGTAAAGCAGTCAGTTGGCAGCTGAATAATTATACATAAATAAATAATGAAAGCAAAAAATGTTTAGTAAAACAAGAGTTTATTTACTCTAAAATAATAATAATTGATATTAGTAAGATTAGTGGTTCAACTTTCTGGTTTTCCAGTTAAGTGTAAAATCACTTAGATTTCCATAAAGTTCATTATCACCTTACAGATTAAGATATATGTAAAGTCTCTTTAATTTTATAACTTTATTTCCTGTAAGCACCTTACTGCTCACACATGATATATAAGAGATAGTCTAAATAGATTCTTGACTAGAGCTCTTAGTTTAACTTTCCACTAGTTTCCTTTATTCTGCTTCCTCCATTGTTCTACACTTTACTTTTCACTTGACAACTCTGCACATCTGCTACATAGACAACTGCTTAATTCTTCTGCAGACTCTTTTATCACTTTGTCTAATTTGCATAAAGTAACTTTCATTAAAATGCAAATTAGTCTGTAGATATTTTCAATAAGTTTTACTTCTTCCTACATAATTAATTAGCTGGGGGGAGAGGGTGTTCCGGAGTAATTTTAGCATATTAATATTTACAGCTGCCGCACACACACACCTTTCTTAATAAATAAAATGTGTGTGTGTGTGTGTGTGTGTATGTACACAGCAATATCCACATTAGTTTGTTTATTATAAACAAATAAAATTATTTACGATTAATGTAACTTTTATTTTATATTCTCTTGAATTATTTTTTTAGTGGAAAGAATTTTTTTTAAGATCATTCCATAAAGAGAATGTCATTAAGATGTTTTCCTTGGGTGCAAAATTATTTTCGTTCAATATCCTATGCATTGGAAGTTTAATGGAAAATACCCAAAAATGATTCATAGTTCGATTTTTTTGATCTAATAGTTTAAAAATTCAATAATACAAAAAATAGTTCATAATAAGATTCTAAAATATTCTTACTGCTATGATAATCATTTCTCACATTCATGGAAACTAAAACTAATCGCATTGGTGAAATAAACATAAGTGTACTAAATTTTTTATTACTGAATAGAATGCTTAAAATTACAAAAGTTTATATCTAAAAAATAAATATCAAAAATAATTTCAACATATAATACTTCAATTTGAAAAATAATGTCATTTTATGAAGCTGATCAAATCACAGCCAATTAATTTATTTCTGGTTGTTTTAGAAAATATTTTAAATGTTCCTAATAATATATTAAACAACTAAACACCACATGATCATCATTTCCTAAGATCTAGGTATAGTACTCTCAGATCCAAGGCTCCTCCACAAGCTAGAAACTAGTCTGGGGATATTGGATGAGTAGGCACTAGATAGTAATTTTGTGCACAAATCTTTTTGCATCTGCTAATTATTCTGGCTTGTAGTGAATGGCACTATTGTATGGAGAGTTTTGCCTCTGCTTTAAGATATATTTTGAAAATATTGCTTTAAAATAGTTTTAATATATACTTTAAATAATTTCTACTGCAACATACAAAAGAATAAATATTTCTATAATGCATACGTAAATAACTTTTATGCATGCATATAATTTTGATTAGGATTAATTTTTAATTTTTATACACATTATTATCGTAGACTATATTTTAAACATTCACATTAAGTTCTTTTCATAGTTTGTAATTCCTAGTTTTCACCTGATAATATAATAATTATTTTAAATTTGCTAGACACTACTTAAAAAGAAAAACAAAATTAAATTTATTTTTATGGATTAGATTAATACATTTGTAGTTTAATAGAAATATCAAAATATTTTTACTGCCTTGGCAACCCATGGAAAAATTTAGATTAATATTATGACAATGCATTGCAAAATTCTAATACTGTTTGGATCACCATTCAGATTTTATTGTATATCACTCTACCAACTAATTTATTTTAGTTATTTTTATTACCAGATAAGCCATGTCTTTACATAAATAAAATAAAAATAATAAAATGACATTAACTTAAATTACTTAATAATTTAATTAATGTACATATGATAAACAAGGATAGTTATCTATTCTATTGTCATTTATAATAAGCTTGAGTAATCAGTGATTATCAGATAATAATAATGTTGTATGTGCACAATATTAATATGTGATTAATTATGCAATTAGAGAATAAGATTCATGCAAACTATTACTTTTCAGGATATCAATAAAGCATTACAGTAGGAAATACTTCATCAATAGGGTTAAACAACTATAATCACCACATTTCCACTGTAAGACGAATATAAATGATAAAACAAAATTAAAATCTAATAAGAAGGTGAGTTCTAAAAATTATTATAGAATGCTTGCTTTAAGAAAGTCAAAAAAGTGTTCTAAAGAACATTACATGTTGCATTGGCTTTTATTATAATTTTTGTACACTTCTAAACTAAAAATGTACATATGTAGTTTTATATTATTTAAGTACTTGAGTGTTAAAAAGAATTAATTGATCATATTTGTCCTGCTTGTATTATAGCCATCCAAATATCCACTTATTCACATGATAATGTATTGGATAAAATTATACTTAATTCAACAAGTCTCTATCAATATAAGTAAACTACCTACTTTTTACACTTAATTTTTTTGCAATGTTTAAAACATATTTAATAATATCAATGTTTCGATTGTTCAACCATCTTCTTCAAATGTTTTTTCAATAGGAAAATAATAAAGACTTGTAAACAATATATACTTATTGAATTAAATATACTTTTATTCTATACAGAAATTTTAAACAATAACATAGAAATAAATAGATGTTAAGCTGGCAATAGCACAAGAAGAACAAATATGATCAATCAGTTCATATAATGTCAAACATTATGAATATTCAAGAATATTCTTCAATATTTTCTTTTTTAACATTGTTAATCAATAGGGAAAAAGAAATATTTGAAGAAAATTGATGTATAATTGAAACATTGACATTACTTAATAAAATTTGGAAACAAAAATTAAGCATAAAAAATATAATTTGTTTATCTTGAATAAAATGCAGGGTTAAAAGAAAAAGATGTTTACTAATTAAAAAATAAGTCTATATCATTGGTAATAGAGAACATAGATGATATTAATATCATTGTTTTTTCATATTACATGGATTCAGTTATTGTGATTAACATATAATTTTTGAATGAAAATAAATAACTAGTTCACTTAAAAGGCTTCATTTGTCTGGGAAGCTATACATATGTTCCTATATCAAAATGATAACAGTAATTGTTTTTATGTATATAATCCTCCCATTACAATGGCATCTAATCTTTCATTTTTTAACAAATACTATTGTTTAAAGAAATTAAATTATATAACAATTTATTATTTGGATATAATTTTATTTTATAAAATCATACCAATTAGTGAACATTCCAAAGATAAATAGACTCTTCTCAGGAATTATTTGATCTATGAAAAAACTAATTAAATGCTGCCTATTTGTAAATAATCTTATGTAAAAAACAATTTCATTTTTTAATTCTTTAAATATAAACTTCTGTTCTTAATCTATCGGAAGCTCTTTTATAAACTAATTCAATAAAATAAATTGTCAGGAATAAAATAAAATTGAATTTTTTCAGTCAAATAATGTTTCTCAATTTTAATTAATTATTTGACAATAAGAGCTTATCAGTGTCATAATTAATTGTGTTGTGAAGATATTTTTTCAGTTTAATATTTTTAAGATTGGGATCACAACTATTTAAAAGAATCGTAATATATTAATTTATATTCTACAATATCTAAGCTAAAATGCATAGATATCAAAAATTGTCATGCTCAAAACATTATAATTCTTTCAGCTAATACTTAACATTTGCATTAAAAGTAGAAATTCTCTCTATATATACTAAACTATCTATTGTAAATATGAGTAATCAATGGAAAAAATATTAGCAAATAACCTAAATTCCATTGATTACTAAGGTTCATAATAGATTAATCTAAAATAGATTGTTAGAGTAATTTACAACTCTTAATTTCTTTTTTATCTTTACTTCTTTAATATTACTTACAATGCTAATTTAACAATTACTACAATCAATAGCTATCCAATAAATTCTTAACTATATTTTCTGAGCATCTATCATATACAAAATTGTAAAATTATTTTTATTAGAAAATGAAAAAATTTGCAACTGGTGAATGACTTCACATTATAGGAGCCAAGTACTTTTATTAACCCACTATTAGGAAAAAAACAGAAAACCTAAAACATGAGCTTTTCAATTTAAATGTGAGTTTGAGTTAATGAACTCAATAATAATCCTTGAGATAAAATTATACTTAGAGCAAAATGAATTCATAAATTGAAATTTGCCCATTCTAATTATAAAATTTTTGTGAGTGAAAAAAGTAATGATTTATAAACTAAAAATAATTAATAAATTTATAAAGCGCATACTCATTACATAAGTAATATATATCAAGCCTATAACCTTAAGACTATGTGCCTAAATATGACAGTAGGACTTCTACAAATCTTGATATAAGATTAATGACTTTAAGCCTATAACCTTAAGACTATGCGCCTAAATATGACAGTAGGGACTTCTACAAATCTTGACATAAGGTTAATGATTTTAAAAGACAAGTATTTAGGCACATAGTCTTAAGGTTAAACTAAAAGTAACTATAGGTATGATATTTGTATTATTTTTGCTGTAATTGTGATTACAAAGAATTGACTTTATAAATGAAAAAAAATATATAAATGTTCACCAATTTCTTTATCAACTGATTTAGCTTTGAAGGGAAAGAGAATGCATTCAAAAGAAATCTTATGTTAATCCTCTATTTGTCATTACCTCTGAAAAAGTTTAATTGTTATTATATGATTATGCATGTAATTAACTATTGCAATAGTAAGCAAAAAAAATGTGGTAGTGTTTTAATAATATTTCATTAAGCATGTCAAAGGCAGAGAGAAAATCAATTTATATTGCAAATACATCCATTATTCTGTTGAGCAATATTTTCAATTTTAAAAAAAACTAATTACTATATAATGCCTGCATTTATTTACCTGGTAATATGCAATAATATGCATTACAGGCAAAATTTCATATATTTTTTTAAGATGATAAATATAAAAATCTCTGTGACAATATAAACAAAACTTCAATACAATTATATTTTGGTCTGATTTTTTCTTGATACTTCATTCCATTAATAAAAGACATAAAAAAATATATGTGAATATAGGTATGGGAGTTTTTTAAATCTGTTTTCAAAATTTATTTTATTACTAAATTGTTACATTTAAATTGTGATGGATAATTATCATCAGTTTTTTTCAACAGATTGATAATCTCTAATCAGTATGATTAAATTATTTCAATAATTTATCATTGAAAATGAAATTTTAAAAAAGGATATAGAAAATTTTGTTTTCTACTTCGTAAATTATTGAGAACGATTGTGCTTAGAATATATAGGAATTTTCTTTTTATAAATTTAAAATTAATGTAACTGTTACGTATGTATTGCAAATACCTTGATCAATTTATTTATAAATCTGGTTCTACTTTGAGATAAAAATATAAAATAAGGTCAGTCATGTGAATATTTTGATTCTTTAAAAAAAAATCTGTGTGTGAAGTTATCATTAGCTATAGAACTATACATTTTTAATTGTCATACAAACAATATCCTATTTTATAAATTCTAAATATAAAAACTTAAGATGATGTCTAAGCATTATGGTCTTTATCTATCATTACTTAGAATGATGTTGCCTTATTAAATGTTGATCACTGTGTAGAAAGTAAATATTCACTGCTTTTTGATCTTCATATTTAATATTCAAATTTCCTAATATATTCTAACTTTTTTTAGCATATCTATACTTTAACATGGCTTCACAGAGAACATCTATTTTGGCAAGTTATTCAATTTATATCAATATTTTATTGAGTCATCTCTGTCACCATAAGTATTTAAAAGACATCCAGCAACAATATCAATCAAATCATCAGATTTGTTTTTGATTGTTGGCCTTTCTCAGAAAGAGGCACTGGGTTACAAATATCCACCTAACAGTCACTTTTCATTCTTTTATATAGTTCAAATTAATAAATTTGAAATTTTAATAATTTTAAGATTTTTGAATTTAAATCAACTTGTTTGTACAGTTATACAGAACAGACACCAGATCAGCAATAATATATCTTACTGCTTTCAAATTATACAATATTTATATGCACTTTTGACCACCAAAAGAATGATACATATGAAAATATCAATTCAAAATTCTCTATTTATAGATGACTCTACAGTAGAATGATAGAGTAGATTATTACTGCTGATGAAAGTATTAAACTTAATAATAATTCTAACACAATTGAAATAAAATAATTATATAAAAATAAATATTTTCTTTATTATAGAACCAGTTTTCATCCTATATTAGGGCCTTTTCACAATACACTTTTCTAATGCAATCACATGATCTATCAATACTCTCTCTAACATTCATTTTACATAATCATTTTATATAATCATATAATCTATTTACATATATACCCTCCCCTTTTTTTTTTGTTTATGTACATATATACATTTTATTTTATACAATAAATAAAACCACATTAGCTACAATTAAATAATTATATACATATATTATACACCATAAATTATATACTATTTTACACAAACTCTATTGAATTAATTATATACATATACTTTATACATTAAACTAAATTAAATATCATTTTTCATATATTTTTAATAACCATATCTACAAATAAAACCTTATTTATCTATAATTAACTAATTATTTACATATATCATATATATTAACTTAAAAAAAAAAAAAAAAATTAGAGTCTTGCATTGGTGGTCGAGAGGTCAGCGCGACTGCCTTGCACTTGCAGGCAGTTGCCCGGGTTGCGGGTTCGCGTCCCGGCCGATGCTATGACATTTAAAAAAAAAAAATCAAACATATATTCAATTTTTCAATTATCCTTCAATGCCCATTTACTACTCAACTTTGCAGGTCTTTTAACTAAATTAAGTATTAAATTTCACTTATATAACTCTGTTTTTTATATACATTGTATTTTGTCTTACTATATATTAAATAATTGTGATTCCTCTACTTTATATCAATCATACTTGCTAATCTTATTAATTTCCTGTCTCAATTTGTAGTTGATGTTTCCAATACAGATTTTTCTATTTTCTTTTCTCTAGTATATGTATTGATCACTTTATTTCTACATTACAATTTTTTATTTGTTTTGAAACCTATTATTGATATTGCAACTTCTTTAAATTTGTTTTGAATCATTCTCATTTTTAGTTTGAATTAATTTTATCATTAAATTTGTTATCTACAAATTTACAATTGATGAAGCATAATTTCTTTTCACACATCCCCTCCCACCTTTGCTTTTATTTTAATGTCATACTTAATGTTTTTCATTAGAACATTGTCCTTCTTTTTAATTAAATCTCAATTTGAATAAATAATCCTATATTCCAATAAAAAAGAATATCAACACAACATTCTTTTGCTTAATATAATTTATCCAAGTGTTTGTTAAAGTATCCTTTGACCTCACAAAATCTATTACAATGTTGTCCTATAGTTATGCAGTCAGTACAAGGAAAATATAACATTGAGTCAAATCTAGATCTTAATTTTTTAGGTTTCATCCCCTCACTGCAGTTTGTTTTTAATTACTTAGTTTTTTCTTATTCTGCCAGATAACTTCTTGCCTAAAGTAATAAGATAATACACTTTTGTATGGATGGTTTTACACCAATTAGTTTTCACAATTAAAAATAACTAAATGGTCATTTCTCAATAGAAAGAAATGAGCTAGAACCATGATCTATAGACCTTGAACTTTAGAATCCTTTACTACAGCATTATTGTGTAATTATCAAAAAATATATCATATAATAAGTCTCATGGCTGTACATCTAATATTTATCGAAATTTCACATCCCAAAAGTTAAACAAGCATCAACTAATCCATCAAGAATATAACTGTCTATTTTCTTTATAAAAAATCACGAATATAATAATAAGGTACAATGCAGATAACTATCAATATGCAATATAATGAAATCCCTTTGTAGCAATTTATTTAAACTATGATTCAGTACTGCATCTAGTTTTGTATATAATTTCAAAAATACATTTTTCAAGAAAGATCAATTCAAAATTTATTATGTGTCATATACTTTGTATCATTTCACTAACTTTTATATCTATAAATATATCTTACAAATCTAAAATGTCCTGTTTTATAGGGAAATGGCTGCATTATGAATTAATATTATTACAATATCACTGGTTTTATGTAAAAAGGTGATAACATATTGTTTTTATTAATTTAAACTATTGGTTTCTATTGTGCTTTTGCATTTTTGATTTAGCTTCTTTGTTATTGTTAAATTTTTAATTTCATTTATAAAGATATTTACACTACTCCTGTAATATTATCTATTTTTGTTTCTTAAAATAGAACTAATTCAATTATTAGCAATAGAAATTTCAAAAGCATTATAGTAAATATTATTTAGGTAAAGCAAAAATAAAAACACTTTCAACTTGTAAAGTCATATTAAGCTTTATAAATTGTCATTCCAAGCTTTCTTATGATGCATTAAAGTCAAAAGCAACAGCAGAATTTTGGTATAAAAATCCTACAGAATCATTATTTTATGAAATATTGTGATTTAGAAAAACCTTTCTAGCTTCTTCTAATCATGTTTTTACATAGATTATTCATCTGTCAAATTATACTATATGGAAATAAAATATAGACACTATTGATGTAAAATATAAGCACTAGAAAAATTACCATTTAAAGATGAATCTTAATATTTTGAAAACATGATATGATTCTTAACCTTTTACATATGATAATATTGAAACTATATCTTTCTTATTGCATATATGTTCTTTATTACTTTTTACAATGCTTTTTACAACCTACTATTAACGTTTTTGATTGCCCTAGCAATCGAAACTATCAATAGTGGGTTGTAAAAAGCAATGTAAAAAGTAATAAAGAACATAAATGATATTAATACTGAAACTTCAAATAGTAAAGATATGTCCTAATTGGATTGGCATGTGAAGTATTAGATTTCTTTGAAAAGTATTTCATGTTGAATTTAAGCAAGCAAAGCAGACTGTGCTTAGAATTAACTCAAAGATACTCTAAAAAAATGTCAAATGCTTTCATCAGAAGAATATAACTGAGAAATGAATACAATGAAAATTTTCAAAGTGAAAAATTTATTGCAGAAAAGATTAAAAAACACTTTTGTAAAATTTAAATAAACAAACTAATGAACCAGCATGTGATATATGGAAACAAATTTGAAGTTCATGAGTTGGTTTATACAGTCAATACAAACCTTATTTTTTTATATTTCTTCTTTTTCTCTCTCTGGTTTTTTTATTCTGGATACTGTCAAAGGCTTCATTGGTTTATTATGTTATAATTCTAAATATGAGATATTAGAATAATTTATGCTAAGCAAGAGTCAAAGACTAATTAACAGATATGATAACCAAGTATTAAAAAGAAACTTAAATAATCAGCAATTTCATCTTGATACAGTTATCAAAAAAATTTCCATATTATAATTAATTTTTTCTATGAATCATATATTTGCAAACTTTTTTTCTGAATCTAATACATATATAAACTGAAAAAAAAAAAAAAAATCAAGTATATAAAATTGGAATCAATCCAGCAACATTAAACCATAACCTTACCATTCTCAACCACAATGCTATGCAAAGTTTTTAAACCGGCAAATTCTTAAGCCTGTGTTATATTTACAACATTAGTAAAAAGAAAAAAAAAAACAAATTATTATAAAATATTATTTTAATGCAATATACCTGAGCCATTAGAATGTGAGTATCAGAAAAAGAATTATCCAAATCTAAACAGCGTTGAAGATGGATCTGTGCTGAATCAATTTCACCTAAAAAAAAAATTAAATAAGTATAATTATCTGGAGAACTAATTTGCTTTTAAAAAAATAACTTGAATATCATATACAATGGGAAAAGTTTATTATAAGTATATTTTATAATTAAATAAAAAAGGAAGAAAAAAATTGCAAAATAATAAAGCTTTTTTTATTATTAGCTTTAATTAATTTAAATATTTAAATAAAAAAATTTGTGCTCTTCTATAATTTTTTATTTATTTAATTCAATACAATACTATTTAATTTGTCCAAATACTAAACCATACATGACTTTTCTAGCTTACAATTTAATTAGATGATGATGATAATTATTTGTCCACTACAAAATCAAAATATGCAAATACTAAGAAAATCAATGAACTCTAGATGACAGTGTAAAAACATGACTTCTCCTAAGCCAGAAATTTTTATGGAAATAGTCATATACCTAATTAAAATTTCTGTTGACCATATTAAATGAGTGCAATTACACTGCCGCTGTGTGCCTTACTAAATGAGTGCTATTTTTTATCAATAATAACTGTATAATTAATATTATGTAACTTTTTTATAATCACAAATAAATAATCTAGCATTGTTTCATTCACAATAAATTAAAAAATACCTACCTGAGTAAAATTTTATTTTTCCCATCAAATAAAGACCTTCAAGTAATCCAGGAACAGACCTAGTAATTGGTTCCAATATCTGCATGCATCGTTGTAAAATAGGAGATACTGGTTGTCCAGGACTTATGGGCTGGCAAAAAGAAAAAAAAAACAATAAACAATGCAATGATAAATGTAATTAAAAATAATGATTAATTTTACTACTAACAGTTGTGTTATTACCTGAGTAGGAGCATAATTGAGCAAATCTTTGACAATGGACAGAAGAAAATCAGGATTTAATAAAGTAAAGTACTGAGGTCCTAAAGGTAAACCCTGGAAAGAATAGCCAAACTTAACTGGAAATTAAGTACACATCAAAAGAACATCTAAAATTTACATAGTATTTCTTTAATCGTAAAAATAATAATGACAATAATTTTAAAACAAATTTTAAAAAATATGTTATAAATTTTAACAATAATTCTTAATGATTCCAAGAGTAATTAACTCCATCCTACTTTAGAGCAATCCATCAGTAAAAACTGGGATGCATCAAATATCTGATCTGGAAATAAGGTTTTTATAATAATGTATCATATGATATCCAGTAATTATTTAAAGTAGATAGCTCTAGACTTGTAAGATAACTTTTCATGGAAGCATGTAAATAAACATATGAGAGATATGTGTAGTGGTGTTGTTGGTATCAATCCACATTACATCTTTTATTTTTTACAAATAATTTACAGATATGCTTATAGCTTTGCAAAATTGTCAAAATCTAGACGAATATCTCTAGTTTATAATAATTTATACTGACAGAATCACCTATCTCATATTACTATATTTAAAATCATTGCCATCAGCATGAGTAATCAATAGATATCAGAATGAAAATTCACATTATTAGCTTTAAATAATAAAAGTAGAAGGTGATTACTTAGTAGCTATAGTACAAAATATATTCAAATTCCTGAGGAAAGTTAATCGCAAGAAACTAGCTTGATGAACAATTTGGCACTATTACTTAGCGTACATTGGTTATTCATGTTTATTCTGATATCTCATATAATAAATGGCATGAAATGGATTGTAATTGTTTTACAATTTAGAATTAATAAGACTTTTAATCACACTGAAAACATTTACAAATATATATTAAACAGTTTTCTTTAAAATTTTTATTTAAAAAAAAAAAACATTCTAAAAAAAAAATTGTTTTCTATTACTTTCCCTGGTAATAAATAACATTTATAATAGACTTGTAACCATTCAGTATACAATTTCTTTATTCTAAAATAAAAAAAGAAATTATTCTGATGTTATTAACATTATTTTTAATACGAATTTAGTTTTTTAAAACTTTGTATATTGGTTTGTTATAGTAAATCAATATAGCACTAAGAATGCTATAACTGCAAAGCTAAAGATGTGTAGTATTTTACTACATCATACTCTGAGCACTTTCAAGAGACATGGCTCTCATATTCATAGCTCTTTTTGGGTAATGAATGTTATTTTAATTATATACAAATATATGCATTCCATTTCTTGAATACGGAGTAACATGATTCCTTCTGGTTGATGGTGTTGCAATCCACTGCTTCCCTGCAAACCAAGCTGATTGTCTGCGGTTCACATGGATGTCCTGCGTTTTTTTGGTGTTGCACGAAGATGGAATTATATGCTGGATCCAATTGTGCCTTGGTGTATAAGTATTTGTGCTGGGACAGTCTAGTTTCTAATAATGCCTTAGTCTCCCATAATATAAAGATAATTCCTGTGAGGGCATATAACGTTGTAGACTGCTTGTGGTGTTTGAGAAGGTGTTAATCGGTCCTTTGTTTGTTAATTAATCTGTTGGAATTAGAAGGGGTGTGAAAACATAACTGAAAACTTCTGCCAAAAATTGAGTAAAGTTTTTTTGTGCATGTTTGGTATATATGGCAATAACAGCCTGTGTGTGTCTGCATTTACTGTGTTGTTGATAAATTTGTTTTGAAAATGCCTGATTTTTCTGTTGGTGATGCCTTGCTTGAAGCCTGTGCTTAATAATTCTTCTCTGTATGCTGCTAAGTTTGATTTCTTATCTGCTTCAAATTGCATAGTTGCTGATTTCTGTGGAGGAAAGATGTGAGACCTTCCAATTTATAACTGATGGGAGTGTTGGAACTAAGATGAATATGATCTCTTATTTTGAATGGTTTCATTGTCATCTTGTAATTCAGATGTGTGTTTTCACACAGTACTTGTATGTCTAGGTACTTCACCTGCTTGCTATGGTCCTCCCATTCAGTATTTAATATTAATAGTGAACTGTTGTGTAGTTCATTTTTGATTTTGTCTATTACTTCCGCATTAGCAGCTATAAACAAATCATCTACGTATCTTGTGTAAATTTTGAGATGTGCTAGATTCTTTTACTTTGGCAAAATTTGCTCTTCATTGTGGTTGAGCACTATGCTTGCCATGATGCCACTTGTCGGTAGGCCCATTGGCCAACCATTTTTCACGTGGAACCACTGTCCATTAAATGACGCCATTATGTTTTTATCAAGCCAATTCAAAAAATCCATTATGAAGGCTATCTGTGCTTGATCTGTGTTCCTGTGAGACAATTCTTTTATTATTGCAATAGATTTTGCTCTGTCGATGTATCCATGTAGCTCAGTTATGTCTATTGATGCAAGCTTTGTGTCTGGGTTAAAGTTGCATATACTTAAAATAACAGCCATTACACAAAAAGAGCTATGAATATGAGAGGTATGTCTCTTGAAAGCGCTTAGCGTATGATTTAATAAAATACTACACATCTTTAGCTTTGTAGTTATTGCGTTTTTAGCAGTATATTGATTTACTATAACACTATTTTTATACAGATTAAAAAATAATATAATACAAAAGGAAAATTGTTAAATTATTACATATCACTTTGCAATTTCTAATTTCTTGATGGTAAAAATTTTATCAATAATATTGTTAACAAAAGGCATTTATTAGAACAAGTTTACAATATTAACTTACAAAATAAATAAAAAAACCAATTGTGAGTACAATAAGTCTGCGCTGTTATACAAATTATTTATTATATTGTGTATATATTTATATAACAATTTAAAGGTAAGCTTTTTTTTTTTTATTAATAATAAAAATTAAGATATCTAAAGAAGCTATTTCAAAACAAATTGTCTTTAAGTCTATCTAGTATGATTAAGATTCATTTATGTAAAAAAAAAAAAACTCATCATAAATATAAAGTGATAAATGAAAGATTATTAAAGAGATAGCAAAAAAGCTACAGAGATGGTTATTTATAAGATTCAGCTCTCACTTCCTTCATATTTAAGCTGACCAATAATTAATAAATATTCACAGGCATAGATTAATTTTAAGAAAAATTTTACTTACAATATAAGTTTTCCTTAACCTAATTATGAAATTGATATTTTTATGGTATAAATGTTGTATAATCATTGTTGTAATGTATTGTCTTGTTTTATCTTTCTGGTATTAAGAACAATGGTTATTTACAGTTCTATTTATTTAAACTAGATTAAGAACTAGTACCTTCTTGAATAATATTGTAGAATGCTGCTCCTGAACTTATGTTGCATGTACACTTTTCTGTTATAGACTATTATTTTTTTAGACAAAGTGTTCACTTCACATGCTGAATATCTAGTTAAACCTTATTGTAAAAAATATTACTTGTATGCTTCATTTCCTTACAATAGTTATATATGCTATCAAATATTATTTCACAAAATTACCATTAATTCAAACAAAGTAATTAAGCCTACTTCAAATCAAAATCATCTTCATGGAATATCAAATGAAAAATCTTTCATACTACTGAAGTATTTGATACAAGTTATGCTCTTGCTATAAAGTTCCATATAAACTTCTTTTTACAGATCCAAAAGTAAAGTTATCTATATTTAATTTTTTTTAAGTATTATTGGAGTCTTACCAAAAGATTAAGAACTATCTATGGTTATTGTGATTAATCACTTGGAAATATATCTTCATAATCTTCCACTGTAATTAAATATAAATCATTATAATATTAAGTTGTTGTTTTTTTCCTTTACACAAAAATAATTTTCTTCATTAAAATTTTAATATAAATATTTAACTCTTTTGCAAGTAATCTGTATAAAGGTCTCCACACAAATTTTCCCAGTATACACCTTTTAAAGACATATTAAAAACTCTTGCTAATCATTGGTTAACCAATTTTTGTTAATTACATTCTGGCATCATATATAAAAAAATTTACAACTGTCATTAAAGATTTCTTCTAAATTTCAACTTTATAGTCATTTCATAGTTTTCTTCCAATTATTACTTACATCATCTGTTAATTCATTGTTATGGTTTGCAAATGACCTTCTATCTAGTAAGCATATTTCATTGTGCAACGAAAAAACTTATTTTTTCCAGCAGATATCATGAACAACATAATTAAAGTAACATTTAATGTTTATATAGTTACAAAGTTTTGGATTAATAAATGCCAATGCAAAAATATAAATAAATATGCAAACTTAAATACTATAATAGTGCATTTTGAATTATCTCTAGCCTTAATTGTAATAATGAACACCTGATTTAAAACAAATTAAAAATTGAGCATAACCAATTCCATTGAAAAAGAAACAGTTCTACATATTTCTCTTCCACACTCATTGCCTATTATCATCTCTCAGAAGTTGCACTCCTTTCCAATGTACTGGCTTACAGTTTTCAATACTACAGCATACATTTAAACAATTCAATATTAAATTAAACAGAAATTTTGGATTTCTATAAAAATGTTTGCAGGACAGCATTTACTTTTTATCTAGATAATTTGCAAAGCACCTGAGCAGCAAATAATTTAAATATTATTATTTGCACATTCTAATTGTATTGGCCTATTTGATTCAATTATTATTGTATTTAAATCAATTTGTAATAGTTTTTCTCTCCTCATGAACCAAAAAAAATTTTTCCCCAAAAATAAATACATGTATAATGATAAGATTGTGCTTTATCTTCTCTATGAAGTATTAAAACTTTATCTTCCTTATTGCATTGCCAAATCCATATAATATTAATATAATTTATTTTGACTTATTGCTTTTAAATGTTTTATATAATTATAACCCACTAATGATATTTTCGATTGCTCCAGCAATCTTCTTCAGAACAATAACAAACACAATACAAATACATGAATATAAATATACATGAACATATAATTTTACATTTCATTTTTAATAATAAAAGGGATAGAAAAATAAAAAAAGGTATGCATATTAATATTAAGTTAGTATTAAATAGAGATTTGGGCCTGAGAAAAAATGTTGACATAAATAAAAAATGTATATTAATAGGGATTAAAAATAAGTGTAGATTTAATTATATAAAAAATAGAAAGAGGGAGCTATTATAGAACTGGAAAATTTAAAGATTTGAATAGTTAACAATTAAGCTTTTAAAATATAAGTAGAAGGTAGATATAAAATATGACAAAAAATAATAAAAAAAAATAGGTTAAAATAATTAGTAGTAAAAAGATAAAAAGAAATAATATTATAGGTTAAAGAAAATTATAAATATTGAATGTTAATATAATGACTGATAATGTAAAATATAAATATATGAATAGATAATGCTAGAGTTAAATATTTTTTTAAAAAAATTAATAAAAAAAAAAAAATTTAATAAAAATAAAATAATAAAAAATAAATGAAATAAAAATAATATATATATATAATTACAGGAAGTATTTATTGATAAGTATAAAATATAAAAAGATTAAAATGTATTATATGTAAAGAGATAAAAATTATATAGAGAGAGGTATATAAAGATTATATATTGGTATACAAATATTGATTATAAGATGGAATACCTATATAGAATATATCATTATATGTTTGTGTATATACCTGGATCTCTTTTTGTGCGGATTTTTTTAATGTGATTTTGAAGTTATGCAATTCATGTTTCTTCTTAATATCTTTTTATGCGGTTTTCTTTTATGCAATAAAGAAGTTTGTATTTCCCTTAAAATTGGGCTTTCTCCAATTTATATACATACATTAAATTTTACATACTTTAAATGCCTGTTGGAAAAAAGTTTGGCAATAAATTTAGATACCCTAGAAGATTTAGAAAAAGATAATGAAACAGAAGTGGAACCTGTTCGTTTCACAGCAAAAATGATTCGAGAAAGTCTCCAACTTTCTAATCAATTGGAAAATCATTTTCTTGTTAATGACATAAATTATGAATGAGCTCTTAAATTCCAACAAGAGCTAATTAGTTGTATGTCTGTGTATGTTTGGGTTTTCTTTTATACACATATATACATGGAGAAACTTTTAGACAAAAAAAAGTTACAAGCAAAATATTTAAGAATTTTTAATTTCTACTTAAAAAGAACGTATCATTGAAAGTTTTTAAATATTTTTACTTGTAATTTCTGTCTAAAAATTTGTCCATATATATGTATGTATAAAAGAAAATTTAACCATTAGTCATTATTAACATACTCATGGAAACTTGTTATATATATATATATATAGTTGCACTTATGGAAATGCATTCTCTAACAGCAAACATAGCAGTCTGAATATCGCAAGCTTCATAAACAATTAGTAAAATCATCGTCTCAAAATTTAATTACTGATTACATTGTCCACAAAAAACCATTAACACAACACGAGATTGAAGTTGGCACTAATTGTATTTCCTCTTGCGACAAATCTGATTTCTTACAAGTTCATAAACGAATCCACATATTGTCAAATAGTGATAATGATTAAAATATGTATGAAAAAATGTAAAATAAATTACACATAAAAACATATTGTTTTGAATAAAATTAAATAGTTAATAAAAAAAAGTTTGTCTTGTATCAATTTTTTTCAAATATTTGAAATTTTTATTAGTCATACTTTATTTCCTTACCTTTTTTTATGCGAATTTTAATTTTATCTTGTTGCTTTGGTTTTAAGCGATTTTTTGAAAATTATGGAACCTATCCCACATTTTTCAAGGTAAGTTAAGTCTATTTTTGTGCGATTTTTGTAATGCGGGTTTTCTGTGGAACATATCTACTGCATAAAAAGAGACCCAGGTGTATTTGTATTCGTGTATTTATATTGTGTTTGTTGTAGTTCTGAAAAAGACTGCTGGGGTCATTGAAACCATCAATAGTGGGTTATAATTATATAAAGTATTGTAAAAGTAATAAAGGAAGTAAATGATATTAATATTAGATAAAGAAAGTAAATGATATTAATATTAGATAAGATTAATTATCGGTAAAATTAACATAAGCATCTTTCCCATCAATGCTCAACACAACATTGCAAACTTTTTTTCCCTATAGTCAGCAATTTGTCTAACTAACTTTGGATGTCTTGTGAATTTTGCCTTCTAGTTAAAAACAGATATTTATTTTCCAACTATTATTGGAAGCTTAGCTGGAATGGGGACAAGCTACTAACTGGAAAAAAAAAATCTTAAGTCTGATAACAACCTCAAAACATTCTCATGGTTCATTTGATCTTTATCGAAACCTGATTCATGAACATCGTAAGCAGATGTACCAACCATTATTCCATAAGAACCATCTTATAAAAATAACTGTACATGTATATGTATATAATGACATTACCATATCCACTTCTCAATATCTGCTGACGCATTTAGCTAAAATTCAAAAAATATATATAATTTTTTTAAAAATTGAAATTAGCATGGTGAGAAAAGGTTGACTTATATAATGATAAGTTCTAAGCTGCTAAGCATAAGTGGTCTACTTATGCTTTTTAAACTCGTGCTTATGAGTGAGTGCATGTAAATTTGTAAAAAGCTCATGATCAAAGGTTTTTTCTTCCTCAATATAACATATGTAGTCAAGCACTATATAAATAAATTATTTATTACAGTAAATTCAAAATTTAATATTTTATTTTTAATCACAGGTGGTTAAAAATGAGATTCTATCTCTCTACTGCTATAGAATAAATAAGTTTGTACAATTCATTTGTCAAGTTATATATAGACACCCAATAAGTTAAAACTCTGATTTCAACATGGTAAGCAAAAGTTGCCTTATATAATGATAAACTCTAAATATAAGTGGTCCACTTATGCTTTTTAAATTGATGCTTATGGGTAAGAATGTATAAATTTGTGAAAAGTGCATGACAGAAGGTTTATTTCCTTCCTCTATATTACATACATAAACAAGTGCTGCATAAATAAACTGTTAATAACAATAAATTCAAAATTTAATATTTATTTCTATTCGCAGATGGTTAAAAATGAGATTCTATCTTTCTCCTGAATGGCACACAACAGGTTAAAACCCTGATTTCAGCACAGTGAGCAAAAGTTGATTTATATAATGATTAGCTCTAAGCATCAGTGGTTGACTCATGCTTTTTAAAACCTGATGTTTATGGGTGAATGTGTATAAATTCATGCAAAGTGCATGTCCAAAGGTTTATTTTCTTCTCTATATTACATACATAATCAAGGGCTATATAAATAGACTATTTTCTTCTCTATATTAAATATATAGTCAAGAGCTATATAAATAGACTATTTATTACAGTAAATTCAAAATTTAATATTTATTTCTATCTCTCCCCTACGATAGAATAAATAAGTTTGTACAGTTCATTTGTCAAGTTATATATCAGGCACACTATAGATTACAGCCCTGATTACAGCAAGGTGCAAAGATTGGCTGATATAATGATAAACTCATAGCATAAGTAATCCACTTATGCTTTTAAACTGATGCTTATGGGTGATTGTGTGTAAATTCGTGAAAAGCACATGTCTAAAGATTTATTTTTTTCTCTATATTATATCACATCAATTATATGCATATTTTAAAATTGGGATTATATATTAGTTAAAATAATTTTTACAATATTTTTCATATCTAAGTACCTGACAATTTTATATAGAAGCCAAAATAATTAAAGTATTAAAAAAATAATTATGATAACAACAAATTTTGCTTTGGTTTCAAATAAAGTTCAATTAAGAATTTTTTGTCAAAAAACAGAAGTGAAAATGTTAAATAAGATTAATTAGCATATTGTGTTTAAAATATTTTAAAAATCTGTTTTTATTATATCTCACCTTGCCTTCAAATAATGGACTAGTGCAAATTCTATCTTATCTTAATCAGACTGAGCATTCATCACCACAAACCAATGAATATAAAAACAGAGAATAAAAATCCAATGCCAATAACAGACCAATAGATGATGATGCTAATATCTCAAGCACTTCATTTTTAACTGCTTTGTTTGATTCCAGCCATTTTTCTAGTCTCCTACCACCTTGCATATTCAAATATCCAATTTTAACAATTTCTTCTTTTCTTACTAGCCGTTTATCAATTCTTTTGATTCTTATTATATATTACATTTGTAAGTAACATTGCTTATCATTAATTTTACACATCCACTCGACATCTACATTTAAATCTAAATCAGCTACCCTTCATTTATTTCTTACATCCCATCCATTCTTTTTCTTTTTGATAATACTGCAACTTAAAAAACCCTACTTCCTTTATGAATTTCCCGAGCTATATTTTTTATAAATCAAACTCCCTAATATTTCACTTCCTTGTTTTGCTATGTGCAATCCATCTTTACTATACAACTTCCTCTTACTAGTAAAAAAAATCCCACACATCCATAAACATAACATTATTGCAATCTCACATTTATAGACTATTGTCAAATCTTGGTAGTAATCCAACTGTTCCTACTCGTTCTTTAATCTTACTCAAATTACTAATCAATTCTATGTACTCATCCATTATTCTCTCCGATGGCTCTGACTAATTCTAGATTGCAAGTCTAGTGGCACCCTTTTTAGTATATGTTGACCATAGTTGCAGAGGATTTGGTTCATTACAATATATTACTACTACCTGTGGATTTGTAATATCAATAAGGAGATTCAAAACCAAATGTTGTAGTCAGAGTAGTCATATTTCATATATGTTCTACGTGAACTAATTTATTAATTTTTTTTACTTATTTATGTGACTTGAGAGCTACCTTTGAATTTATGTAATTTATAATAGCTTTAACTTACATCATATCTAGAAATGTTTCTCTTTTATAATTAGATTTAAATAGACTTTGTTGTGATTTTCTGTTTTATTTTTTCTAATTTTATTTTTAATATATATTTTTCTATTACCAACAATTAATACACAAACTGCAATGATTATATAAACTTTTAATAAAAGATTACCATATTTTGTGTCCATTAATCTGAAATTAAAAAGGAAATATGTAAAATATACTATCTGGAATGTGGTTTCATATAAGAAATCATGCCATTTATATAAATAATCATCAAAATTGGAAAAGAATAAAAATTCTTATGCTACTCTTTCACAAAATAACAAACAGAAAGTAATAATAAATTCTTTACAACAACTATATGATCAATAATAATTTTATACATTAAAAGTCTTTATTATATTAAAAATAATTTGAATAATTGTATGAATATTAACAATTGTGTTGATTAAAAATGAATGGAAAATTATATAAAACGATATATATAATTGTATAAAAAAATGCATGTAATATTTATTTAATGTATTTTTATGACATAGTTAATTATTTTGTAATTACTGAATTTATATATGAGGGTTTTGATTTGTTTTAATTATTTATATTATTATTGTATGTTTCAATTCCATTATTGGACACTGGATGTTTTTATGTCTGAAAGAATTCTTCAACATTTAATAGATTAATAACATTTGAAAAGGGCACCAAAGCAGCAGCTGAAAAAGGTTTTTAAGGTATAAAATTATTATTGATTATATAATTATTGTAAAGAATTTATTATTATTTTCTGATTATTATTATAAATAATCATATGATTAATTGCTTGTTAGATCCTTGGCTCAAGTATTTGGCATCTTTATCAGTGAGTCAAACAATGCCAGATTATATACAAATTGTTTAGCTTAAATTTTACAAATAATAGCCATATAACGAAATTCAAACCTGATTTATTTTATTATAGCTTAAATTTTACAAATAATAGCCATATAAAGAAATTCAAACCTGATTTATTTTATTATAGCCATAATATTCAAACTTATTATTGACAAACTAAAAGGCTCAGAGTCATGGTCTTTTTTTAAATTATTCTATCAGAATTAAAAAAAAAAATTCTTGGATTATAATAACGTGATATATTAAAGTAGAATATAAATACATTTATAGTAATATCATTAATTATGATTGCAAAATTTTAAATTAATATTACCGTCAGCTGTCCAAAATGTATATCAACTGTCTGGCCAAAAAGTTTCACTACATCTTCCATTGGAGCTTTTCTTTTATGTTTCAAAATAGCTGTCAAATGCAGCAACTCCTGGAAAATTGAATTAATTATTATACACAAAAAATAACACTTAAATAAGAAATGAGACATTTTATATAAGCAATAGCAAAAGCATTACAGCTAAATAAATAAATCTTTTTTAAAACAATTTGTACAAGGGGATACCCAAAAATAATTGGAATTGTTCTCTGGAAAGTGAACTTATGGTAGTGCATGCTGCTGCCACTAAATGCCTCTTGAGTGGTTCCCCTGCACCAATCTGTCAATGTCATCATAAAGATAAGTCAAGTTGTGATATAATAAATGCTTATTTGTCGATTTTTGCAATAGCTGAAAAATTGGAACAACATGAAATTCTGTTTTCTGTTATAAAAAAAACAACAGGGAAAACAGTTGTAATGCCTGAAACAGCTTTACATGCAAGCTACTCCAAAAAAACACAAGTTTATGAACGATTTAATGGAATTGTCAAATTCACCATGTCTTAAAAAGTGTAACAAGTGAAATCCAATGTCAACAAAGCTGATTTTTTATGGGATGCAAACAGCATTGTTCATTCAGAATTTGTTCATAATAACAAGTTCTGAAAAGTTTGCATAATCCGATTTGTCACTTAATAGTAAGTGCAACCTTTATCATGATAATGCACCAGCACACAAAGTCTTGAGTGTGAAACAATTTTTAATAGAATTCAGCATGACCCAGATTATTCATCAGCCATATTCATCTGATCTTGTTCCATGCAACTTCTTTTTATTCTCTCTAAAAAAAAATCCTCCAAAAATTTTTTTTGCAGACTAAGTGGTGAAGCAAAAAACACAAAACATCACTTCACAAGAGTTTTCAGACTACTTTGAAAAGTGATAAACACATTTAGACCAATGTATTATAATAAATGGACTGTATTTTGAAAGAGATTCAATTTATAATACTTAAAAATAAATACACAATTTTTTATTACAAAATTTTGATTATTTCTGTGTCTCCCCTCATAAATAGATCAGTTTGTGATGGTAACACATGTTGAACTATTTCAGTCATCTACGAAATTTGTTAAATGTTTTTAGAAAAATTCAAATATTATTTATACTTTTCATCAAACTCACATTTCGAATGGTATTGTTCTTCTCTTTACTTCAGATGTTACTGGTCTTCATCACAGGCAGGTAGATAGGAATGCTTATTAAATTTAAGGTGACATTCTAACCAACTAGTCTAGTTAATTAAAGCATGACCTTAAATTCAGTATTCAAGAATGTAAAGATCATGCATGACAGCTGTCACTAATTAGAAGAATAATATCAATCAAATCTAATAATTGAATGTCTTTATAACAATATTAATAAAGTTTAAATTTTTCTAAAGACATTGCCATTCTGCTAAATAAAGGAAAAAGTCCCCAATATATGATTACAAACATACAAATTTCTGTCAGTAAAATATAAATGTAATTTATTTTATTTATATACATTTATTTGCAATTTGAAGAACTTATTAAAATTTATGACTAAAAAAAACAACAACAATAAAGCAGTTTACAATACTCTAATATAAAGCAAAATTCTCTCACTAAAAATAAACAATGAAGATGAAGATAATAAATATTTATGGCTAGTCAAATTTTGGATAAACAGTAGTTTCTATTTTTCCTTTTACATTTTCTATAGATATCCATTTAGATTAATAACTGAATAATAGCTAAAAGAGCAATGACCATAAATGTTAAAAATTGCTTTAAAATTTCCCAAGCTTTATCTGCTCTGATTTGAAACAAAGTCATGAAATACAAGACATAAAATAACTTCTATGCCATAAAGTCCTTCATTTAAAGTTTACGGGATAGTTATAAATATTGAGTTATGTAATTCTAAGGCAGTATGTCATTTACTTTTACTGAATGTCTCCTATATATGAAAATAGAAGGATTTGAACTCAGGATTTTTCAGTCTATTCATCCTTCACGTGTATCAGTTGCTTGAAATAGAGTGGAGAATGAATAGATTGAAAAATCCTGAGTTCAAATCCCTCTATTTACATATTTAAATAATGAGATACCATAATAAGTTTTCCTGAATATTTGTGATAATGGTATTTTAGTTGTATTTATATATTGGGCTATTTCCATCACCTAATATTAAGTATTGAATGTCTTAAAAAAAATTAGCATTATTTATTAAATTTTCCAATTACATTCAACTGTTAGTAATAGCATGCAGGTTAGTATATGCGCAATGTTTCAATTGGCCTGCAACAGCTGAAGAAGAGAAAAAAATAATACCACTCGAAACATTGTGCATATACTAACCTACATGCTATTACTAATAGTTGAATGTAATTGGAAAATTTAAAGAGTTTCTAAGACATTCAATATTAATATTAGATTGTGGAAATAGTCCAATATATAAATACAACTATAATAAGTAGTATTAAAAGAGTTTTAAACAGTGATTAACAAGGATCAAGTATTATTAGCTATTAGTACAACTATTGGCTATACCCTGTCTTCAGGCAGAAAAATTATTAAATATTTATCCCTCTTTACACATGCAATGATTCTAACAACACAAATTCTTTCTATTGATAAGTTCTGAAAGTTAAATAAAATTCTTGACTGATATTATAAGTTCAAACATTCTTATTCTAATCAATGTTCACAGCCAACTAAAGTCTATTAATTAAATCAAATAATGAGAAAAATAGAAATCATGACAGATAAACATCTTCAATTAAATAAACATAAAATATCTTTGTTGTAGTTATGTATGACTAATAATTACAGACTCATATAAATACAATTAAATACTTTATTAATGCTTATATACAACACATCTTTACAATATACACAACTATTATACCTTTGCCCCATACTGTTAGCTAAATATAGTCTAATTGTCATGCAACTATTGAAGGGATTTAGAGGCTCTTCTAGATTCATCTAATACTTCCAGCTGCACCATGGCAGCTTGCCTCATGTGTAAGTACAATTAACCCTTCCAGCTGTACTGTAACAATTTATCTCATGTCAGGTTTACAGTTCCAGAAGTTTCCAGTTCAACCATAAACTTGCCTCTGTGCTTTAGCCAACCAGTGAACAACATGCATATTACTGTCCAGCGCTGACAGTTATTTGTTATTATCTTACTTTGTCTACAAATGAACTGACTATTTATAGCCAGATACCTTTCCACAATGAAAGATTTCACCACCTATTGATCTGTTTCTGCCATTGAATATACCAGATTTTATCTATTCATTTATCCATTGATCTATAGTAATGATTGCTCAATTTGATCAAGATAAGATGGTATTTGGACAAGTCCATACTTGAAGGTAAGTTAAGCTATAACAGTATTGTTTACAAAGCAATAAAAAACATTCAAAACCTTTTATCACAACAAATTATAGTTATTTAAGTAAAGACAAACTGGTCAACAAACATTACAAAACCCATAGAAGGAGTCAGCATCATTTATCAAGTTTTATATACGTATTGCCACACCCAGCAAGCTAGAGTAATCAATGGATGCCAGAAGGCTTGTGCATAAAATCCCCATCTAGTGCCTACTCATCCAATATCCCCAGATTAGTTTCTGGCTTGTGTCTTCATCAGTGAGGAGCCCTGGATCTGAGAGCACTGCACCTAGATCTTAGAATCTAATGCAACCCTCCAGCAACCACCTTTTATCTCCAATTAACTACAAAACTATGAGTCTTAAACTGAAAACACCTTAATATTTTTGTAGTTAATTGGAGATAAAAGGTGGTTGCTGGAGGGTTGCATAAGATCCTAAGATCTAAGTGCAGTGCTCTCAGATCCAAGGCTCCTCACTGATGAAGGCCACAAGCCAGAAACTAGTCTGGGGATATTGGATGAGTAGGCACTAGATGGGGATTTTATGCACAAGCCTCCTGGCATCCATTGATTACTCTAGCTTGCTGTGTGTGGCAATATGTATAGTGAGTTTTGCCTGTTTTAACAACAGTTATACACAAGCATAAGAGGTGGTGGTCATGTGATGTTTATATTTTCTGGTTTGTAAGAGTTTAAGAGTTTTGGCATCTTTATTTTACTCTTCTAATTAAAACAAAAAAAAAATCTATTTCCAACCAATAATAGATGATTATCTGGGTTAGCTATGAGCTGGCTCTCTAAGAAAAAAATACCAAGCCTGAATAAAACCTGAAAAATTTTCCAGAAAAATTTCAGGCAGGCTGTTAAGCAATATTCTTTATAGTTTTAAAAATTATTAGTTACAAATTATCCTCTCAATTTATTGTAAAATTATGTTTAGATTAGAAGTTTGTTTTTTTGATTTGCTGCCATATACAAAATTAAATACTTCTAATCATATATTAATTATTAATGATTAGAAGTATTTAATTTTGTATAGGGCAGCAAATCAAAAAAACAAACCTTACAATTATTCATCACAGTCTTTGAAAACATTATTTATCTTGTTTAATAAGAATGATTTTATTTTATATTAAAATATTAATATAATAATATATTCCCACTAATAATAATCTAATAAACTTCTTTCCATTTTTAATGATAATCTAAATAAATAAATCTACAAATTAGTTAATCTATTGCACTCTACAATTTCAAGCTATTTGTTTTGTTTTGTTTTCAATCTTTAATATAGCAATAGTCTTACAAATTAAAAAAAAAAAATCCTGATAACTTGTATTATTATATAAAATTCATATTTAAGTGACTGAAAATTAAAACATATATACTAGCAATTCAAATTCTGATATAACTATATAATCATAATTTTAAATACATATATATATATATATTCATAATTACTTAATCATTCAACCAGCTTCTGAATAAGTAATTTAATATTTATATAAACCACAGATAATAGCAAACCTTACATAAATAATTTTTAAAATGTATATATTAATATAAGAGTGAAAATAATTAACAAAAAATAAAAACAAAATGTGCTATGAAATAAACAGTACAAAATTAAATCAAAAGATAAGAACCACATGACTGACACAGCCTATGCTGAGTATATAATGAGCACACAAAATAAAGAAATGCTAAATTGAAAAATGATTCATTTTTTAAGTAATAAATCTACTTCTACTCCTGTTTGTCATTTTGTGTAATCTTGTGTAATTAATAGAAGTGAGGTTGTAATGCTTAATTAATCCCTTTCCAGTTCTATGCTATCCGTATCTCCAGACTAATTACCAGTTTATGTCTTTCATCAATGAAAACTTTTAGATCTAGATCTAATGCACATACATTTTTTGGGTCTAATGTACTTCTCCCCAAGTAGATACCAAAAAATACAATAAGGATGATTGTGCCCAATTACCAATCAAATAAGGTCTAGCTAACCTTTTAAACATTTGAATGATCACTTTACAAGACTCTTTATAATAAACAAATACTTATTATAAGGAAACACTACACAGATGTGTATTTATATCTAATCTCAATAATATCTCAGGGTTCTACTATAACTTAAAGTATAAATGGATTTACAATAATAAATAATTACTATAACATTTGTATATTTGGATTAGCAAGTTTGTTCTAAACTTTCATATTACATAAATTTGATTTAAAGTTATTTCAGAGTTATAGGATTAAAGTATAGTAAATATTATTCATAAAATGTTAAATCTTTAAAATTATAAATTATTATTATTGATACAATTAAATAGCAAAAAGTATTTTATTGTATTTAATTCATATCTTAATCAACTAAATATTAAAGTGAAGATGGTGTAAGTATATAAAAATAATGAACAACATTTCCCTTAAATGTAGTATGCCTTTTAAATAAATTATAAAATCATGTGACCATATTTATTTATAAAATTAGATGATGAATATTAACTAATTAATGACAAAGATAAGATAATTAACAAAATATATAATTAATTTATTAACAGTAAGTAAAAACAAAAAATACTTTATTATTATTTTTTTTTAGAGAAAATTTAAATTATTATTAATATTTTGTTTTAGGGTTTTTTTGGAGCAACCCTCCCCCCTCCCAGCCTTCTTGAAAAAAGTGGTGTATATATGGTGATGTAATTATTCTAATGAGGTGCTGTGACGCACCGCATTTTTTTTGTGAGGTCGAGGCAGGTGTCCTTTCTGTTAATGGTGTAGATGTCTCTATTAATATAGAATGCCTCCTTCTTTTTTTCTCCTTTGAATTTGTTTGTGAGAAAAAAAAAATGGGGGGGGGGGGGGGGGGGGGGTGTGCCCCTGATTTTTTTTGTGTGAAAAAAAAGGGGGGGGGGTGTTTTCTGTTTTTTGGAGCTTTGTTGGAAGGTTATTTTTTCTCTAATAAATAATTACAATAAGGTATTTTTGTTTTACATATAAGGAGAAATTAAAACCATATTTATAACAGTAAGTAAATAAAATAACAAATAATAAAAAGTTCTCCACAATGATTATAAATATCCTTGGAATGTCTATAATTAAAAAAATAACTCTTACTTGATTAATAACTAAATGTATGTATATCTTGACATGGTAAAATAAAACACTTTCTTGGAGAGAGTTGTTAAGATCTACTCATTCAATAATAAATAAAAGAATATTTTATTGTATAAGATGTAATATGTTGGACTATTTCCATCATTTATGAGTGAATGTTGAATGTATAGAAAATTTTAAACTTTATTTAAACTTTTCAAATACAAACAACTTGTTAGTAATAACACACAAATAGACAATACAGGTTAGTAATTACACAATGTTTCAAGTAGTATTATTTCTCCACTCTTCTTCAGGTGTTGCTGGACTATATGCACAGTGACAATATTCACTTAGAAGTTGAACTTGCACCTTTAGATTCTTGTACATCGAATTTAAGGCAAACGCTCTACCAACTGAGCTATTCTGTCAAAGGCTCAGTTGGTAGAGCGTTTGCCTTAAATTCGATATACAAGAATCTAAAGGTGCGAGTTCAACTTCTAAGTGAATATTGTCACTGTGCATATAGCCAGCAACACCTGAAGAAGAGTGGAGAAATAATACTACTCGAAACGTGTAATTACTAACCTGTATTGTCTATTTGTGTGTTATTACTAACAAGTTGTTTGTATTTGAAAAGTTTAAATAAAGTTTAAAATTTTAAATAAAGTTTAAAATTTTCTATACATTCAACATTCACTCATAAATGATGGAAATAGTCCAACATATTACATCTTATAATATACCATCATTACAAACCTTCAGACAAATACTAAATGTTTAAATAATAAGATCCATTTCTTCTAAGTATCTGACTTATAAACTTAGTTATTTCATAAAAAAGCAAAACATTAACATAAAATTTTTTCTAAAGTATGGTTTTAATTAACTTAATTCCAATAGATACAGGTGGCATTTCATAAGAGGCTTATCAAGCTCACATTATGAATGAAGCTGAGAACACAATATTATCAGGAGTTTAACTCAACTGAACAATATTTATACAAGTATCAATACCACAAATATAACTAAATAAACAATATGATCTTGAGAGTACCTATGTGAATAAATAGGAAGAGTAAAATTTCTAAATATTTAAACTATATACTTAGATACCTTTAATTATAGTAATGTAGGATTAAATGGTACTTGTGAGTTTTCAAGTAAACTAAGATGGCAGCCTGTATTTTTGATAAATGTAGAGTTTCAAGAGCCTATAATCTACCCAAAATGTATTAGTTGTTAAATTAAAACAAAATTAATAAATTGTTAAATTTTAAAAAAGGAATTATATTAACTTTCATTAAGAAGATTTATTTCAATTTTTTTCACTTATATTATAATGTGGGCAGCAATGAGCTACACTTAACATTATTGTACTTTGATTCAATTCAGTGTGTTTCTTTTTGTCAGCAGTTTTTGGGTAAATTGTTATAATAATAAAAATTTGGGCGCTTTCTGTCACAGAACATAATGCAATGGATTATTTCCAAAAAATATGGGATATTACCCTCTCAAAAAGTGTATGATAATAGCATGCCATCAACATGTATAAAGTATAAATATTATATTTATATTTTTTTCCATTTTTCTGTTAATAAGTTAATTCTAAAAAAAAAAGAAAATAAATTATAAATACTGCATAATTAATTTTTCCACAATGATTTATTTTTTAAAATAACAATAATAAAAAATAAAATATAAATATTAAATACAACATTTCCTAGCAGGTATTTTTTGTAAACATTGGGAGGGGGGGGGCTGAAACTGTATATTTTTATCAAAAATATGAGTTGCCATCTTGGTTTAGTTGAAAACTCACAAGTACCAATTAAATTAAGAGATCAATAAAACATAAAATATTAAATATTATATCTTAACTATAAATAATTATTAATTAATTATAAATATTAACATCTGGTCTCCATAGTACAAGGAATCAATAACACACACTTATATTAAATTGTAATTATAAATTTCATATACTACCAGTATATTCTTTTATTATACCTTGCTTCTTGTGAGAACTTTCATTGAACAAGATAACTCTACATATTTATAACAAACAAATATGAGAAATGTAATATATCCTTATAGTTAAAAATCAATTCAAAGTCTTTTTAAAAAATTCAAAATATTTATTTTGGTACAACCTTTTCAAAATATTTGAAAGAGATTAAATCCTTCAGTGTTTTGGGATGTAAAATTCAAATAGATGAGTGAAATAAATTTTAATCCTTATAATAGAATAATTAGTGAAGTTTGAGTTTTAAAATACAATCCAATAATAATGAGTTTAAAATATTCCAAAATCACAGTAAGTTGTTTTATTTTCTAAATGTAGAATAAAATAAATAATCCTTTGAATTCACTAATAGTGAGTTATAATTATGTAGGTAATCACAATATGTTGTTTTATTTCCTAGGTGTGGAATGTAATTATTAACCTGTTAAAGGATGGTAATTATAAATTAACTTTTCTCTAAATATTTATGAAGAGAGATCCATTAGGAAGGGAAAATAAAGAAGAATCAATAAAATAACACAATTGGAAATCAATTATATTCTTATAACTACAAAAGTAGTCTGTCATATTATATAAATTAAAATAATACTGAAAAATTACTGCTAGAGGTAGAATTTAGTTTCAGAAAAGATGTTGGACAAAAGACATCAATGCTGATTTACATTCCTTGCATGATTTAGTGCAAACATAGAATGGTGGACTCTAGAGCTCAACATCTATGGAATGTTATTCAATCCTGTAACACTGGTGCTTGACTTTCATATGAAATTTTGAGCAAGAAACTATTTGATTATTCTACTGATATACAATGGATAACTGGAAAAATCAAGAAATGTGTGGAAAATATTATAAATAATAAAATACATGATTATACCAAACATTTCAATATTTTAACACAAATCTCTATGTAAAAGTTATAGTTAAATCAAACTATAATAAAATTTAACTTCTTTGTATTGGAAAAAAAGTTCATCAGTATTGCATATTGTCATTTTATCTATTGCACATTGAATATGTATTGAATAAAAAGAATATGGATTCAGAATTATGAGAAGTATCATCAATAGAAAACCTCAAGACTGTTATTAAAAAAGATAAAACAGAATAAAAAATGGAACTATGGATAAACATAAATTACTTAAAAACTATGCTAATGGCTTAAAAACTGGTAGTGAAGTCAAAAAAATATTAGACAGTTTTCGTCTTTTTAATTAGTCATGAAAAATAGAGGATCCAATAGCCAAAAAAATTCATTATAGTTGAATGGAATTGCAATGAAATGCTGGTAAAAGATTTTTGCATGTAGAGAGATATTTTTAAAAATGAAGATTTAAAACTATTTAAGCTATGCATTTAATAAACTCTTTTATGAATGTGATAATTCAAAACAAAAATGATACACAAGATATACTGACACTTTCAAATTGTAATATAATTAAGACATTTATGAATTCCATAGATAGAAAAAAAATAAAAGAATACTTCAAAGAAATAAAAGAATACTTCAAAGAACATTTCTATTCATCCTACTCTAGAGCCATCTCTTATAAGCTTGAGTAATCAATGGATATCAAAAATTGAAATAATATTATATCCATACCACCAGGTTTGTTTTTGGATTTCAACTTTTTGAGTAAGGGCTTAGGATTGTAAGTGAAACTTTTATTCCTTTATAATATTCAAACTAATAAATTAATATTCAAAGAAATCTTAAGTAATACAATTCACTTGGATAGTTACATAGATCTAACACTGACTTAGTTTTTATACATTTAAATGGTCTCGGTTTTACATTATCTATAATCCTTTTGCTTTTGACTAGGAAGGTAATACCAATAACAACACATAATAGCTTTCCAAATTCTGTTTATCCTGTTTTAAAGCTATCTACTATAATCTTGAGTATTCAGTAAATATTAAATACTTGATCAGATTAAACCTGAACTTTTATTTGAAACACAAATCATCATTAGCAAATTTTCCAATAGGGTTATATTAGGAAATAATTTAATTCTTCTAAAAACTATATAATTTTCAGGAAGATTGATGATGAAAAAAGAAATGATGACCAGAGTTGAAATGGAAGATTTCAATCATCCTAATGAAGAATATATATTAAAGTAGTAATCAGATAACAACTCTTTCTGAATAAATGCCATTCATATAACTAGGAATGAATATTAATTATTGACAACAACTAATACTTCTATAGCTAATAAGAATAACTGGAAAAAGTCTAAGTAGATTTATTTATTAATTAAATGTAGACAACTTACAGGTGACTTCCCAATAGATGTCTGGATTTCATTAAGAAATTCTAATTGCTGCTCTGCATCATCAAGTAAACCTTCAGTCAATTGACAAGAAATAATACCTAGAAAAATAATAATAACTTGTCAAAAATCATTAACTAATAAAAAAAAAGTTGTTGTTTTTTTTTAAAAAAAAAACAACTCTTACCCATCAGTGCTGGGACACTTGTTTCATCTAGCTTCATGACATTTCGATAACATCGCATTGCATCTTTTATTCTATTCTGTAGTATGAGTTGATAGCCTACCTCAGTCATAAGCTCTGCATTAGAAGACTCATCTATATTCAAAGCTCTTTCAGCCAATGAATAGGTCTGCTGGAGAACAAGAGGATGACGGCCACACTGGAAGAATCAATTCTGACATTACATATGTGTGTGCTTACACATAAGTGAATGTATTTAACAATTGTTGGCTACATTCTGATATTTATTCACTAATACTTTTCATTTCTATATAAAATTGAATTTAAACATACAGAAAAAAAATTAATTTAATCAAATATAAATATTATTCATCAGTGATTGACCATAATATTCTTTTAGTATCCTTTCATTTCATTTTTACTTACAAGTAAAAGTTTTGTAGCATGGAAGCATTAAATTAATGAAAAAATATTTATTATCCAATTATTTACTCAATTTTTCTTCTACTCTTTATATAGAAAGTTTATTATTTAGTAGAAACATAATATCAAAGTTAGTTAATTTATGTATTATGCGTACAACTCAAAGTCTGAGTATAATTCTGATGAAACTTGATGCATTTTTTCCAGTTACAAGGAATCTTAAGATTTGGAGAGGAAGGAGTAGCCGGCCTATAATCATCCAGCTATCAATTTAGTTATTGATTAATAAATAGTTATGCAGCAATTATTAGCAATATAATAAATATCCCAATTTAATTTAAATTAATCAGATAAAAGTCATGCTTTTTTTTTTTTTCATAGGTCATAGCATCGTCCGGGCGGCGAACCCGCAACAACCATCTGCAACCAACTACTGGCTTGCAAAGCAGCTGTGCTGACCTCTTGGCTAACAACGCTTGCTTTGATTGCAAAAAAGAGGATATATATATATGATACAATACTGATTCCTGATAGAGGGGTATGATACTTCTATGGGTGAAGAGCCATGACTGATTTTTATCTTTAACAAGTAGCCCTACTGTTATAAATATATAACAAATACCATCTGGGTGTTTCTAGCTCTTAAATAAATCCTAATTTTATGAAATACCAAAAATCTGAAATAACTATTTAAAAGAAAAAAAATCCAACATTACTGGAAAAAGTTTTTAAAAAAATTGTTACTTTATAGTTGATGCCAATTTATATTTTATTTTATTGTTATAATCTTAAACTTTAACATTTATTAAAGAATCAATTTAATAATATTCTCAAACTTCATTATAATATTAAAGTAATATTGGCAATAATGAATTGTTAAGTAACTTTGTCTTTCTTTTTTAGTGATATAACTGATACCATTGTTTTATTATCATTACTATAAATAATAAAATGGATAAGATAAATTTAAAAAAGAAATATAAACATTTAAATTTAAAAGAAATAGATCTTTTCATTATACCAATGAGAGAAAATCCTCTAAAATTAAACAGAAACAAAATCACATTCAACTTTTGAATGTACAGATAGATATAATAAAAATTTTAATCATTTAGCAATTTAGACCATTAAAAATAAAATACTATTAAACTGATTTAAGTATTTATTAAAATCATTTTCAAAATGATTTTTGTTCAACAAAATTCACTGATGTATTATTGTTATTAATAGAAGAGCCTCAGCAAATACAGCATAATACTTCATCAAACTAATAGGAACTATAGACATAACATCTGAAAAGAACATTATAAATACAAAAATATATTTATTTTAAATATATTTTGATATCAATAAGCAACAACCTCCAAGTTAATTAACAGTTATTTACTTTTGCTCGTTCAAATTATTTCTTTATTTTTATTGCTTATATAAATTTTTATATATATTTCAAATAAAAGATATGTAAATTTTTGATTTTTTATAAATATTATTTATGAAAATAAATCAAAATAAGATGCTTAATTTTAATAATGAATTTATAATTCAAGTTTCAATTTACCCATCATTGAAATAGTTGATATTTTTAAAATGTTTCTTAGACCAAGATAATACTTTTATATTACAAAAATTTTAAATATTCAAAAATATAATGAGAATTAAATTTTTATTCTAATTTTCATTTTAAATATATTACATAAGTACAATTTGTAAAAGTTAGTTAAATTAATCATTTAACTTTTTATCTGTGAATAAAAGAAAGCTGGATACTTAATGTTCAAAATGATTGAATTCTTATATATTAAAAGATTACTTTTGATAAAATTTATTTTAAAGATAAATATAAAATGTATAAAGTGTGCATATTTAAATAAACATATTAAGGTCCTATATATGAGGGGTCAGAGTGACTTAAAGTCAACATGGGTTTGACAACAATATTGGCATCAACAAGGGCTTTGAGCATTCTATCATCAGATTTTAATTAATATGGATGGTTGAAGAGTTGGAGGGAGAAGAAAATTGAAGTCTGTCCATTAAAGTTTCAAGATTTTTTTTATCTTAATATAAGCTGAGCACTGATTATATATGTGAGTAAATGATAATCTGAACCAACTGATGAGTGCTGTTTCAGCATGAAATACATAAATTGGAGATCATTTATATTTTTTATATGTATGCTGTCATGTGTATCAGTTATACAAGATGAATTGGATAGGTCATGAGAACTTGAAAGTGTGTGTGTACAAATATCCTCTAATTACATGAAATACTGCAAATCAAATTCTGAAAGAATAATAAGATGAATCTTTCAATGTAAGTTGCTGAAATGTTATTCACATAAAGTGGCTCTAAAATGGAAAATTGGATACTATCATATAGAAAAAATTCATAAATTTACAAATTTTAATATTTTGTTTTTTTAAAGATGATAATGTACAGTGCTACAACATGGAAAAGTGACTACTAGCATATCATAAAATTTATTAAACTTATGAATTTTAAAAGGTGTTTTTTTTTGTTATTTATATATATGGTTCACTATATACAAGTGTGTATTTTCATGTGATAATTTACATAATAGAAGTAATACCAGGACTACATGTGTAAACTTTTAAAACATTTTTCTGATTCCAATAATTGTGCAACAATAATGACAAAGGTAGTCAAACTTTATGCCTTTAATAATATGATATCTATTCTATAAACTTCAGGTTGGATTTACTTTTAAATCATTAGTTGATAAAAATTAGTTCAGATTCACTAGACTTAAAAAATAAAACACTATATGAGTATGTTAAAGATTAAGAATTTAAAATTTATGTAAGATGCCATATAATCTCATTAATATAATTTTTTAATATTTTATTTGAATTATCTATGTTGATGAGATCTTTCTTACCATCATTCTAACATTATGATTCTACAAATTTAAAACTAATACTTGATTCTCAACATTACATTGCATGTATTTTATGTCTAGAAATATTATGTATAAATTTATTACATACACAGATCAATAGTCAATTTACAATTTATTACAAAAAAATATAAAATTATTAATTATTTGAGAATGAAATTTCATTATGCAAATAAAGAAAATAGATATTAAAGAATAAAACATATTATATGAGGAATAGCAATAAATAAAGCACTATTTAATAATAATAATTTATTGTTCAATAATTGAGAAATATAAATCATATAACTAGCTCTATAGATAAGGAATTATGTTTAAATGAATTTATTAAATTATATAAGTTATTATCACAATCAGAATCTATTTCATTGGTAATATATTTGTATTTGATTTAATATGGAAAGAATATTTATTCCCAAAATTATTAATGTCTTTAATTTATTTATTTTAATTTTCAGATATTGTTAAAGTTAATAAATTGTTGCTATATTAATTAAATTCTCTATGTTATTGTCTTTCTTTATCAAGGTAAAAGAATTACAATTTGTGGAATTAAATGTTTTTGCATTCAAATATTTCACTTACTTAATCAAAATATTTTCTAATTAATAATAGTTTCTCCCAAACAAGGACATTTGTTCTCAAATGATTTGGCTAGGAATAGCTGAAGGATGTATAAATGATATCATAGCATTAAATAATTAAGATGTTTTAATTTCATATTGTTCCCAAGATGATGGACTCTAGGTTAATTCCGATATAATTAACAATCCATTATTTATGGATGCTCTAACAGATCCTTGTATTGTTATAATGTACATGATTCATACTTTATTTTTCCTATTGCATTGCCAAATCCATGTAATATTAATATCATCTATTTTCTTTATTACTTTTACAATGCTTTTTTTACAACCTAATATGACAGTTAAGATTTTGAGATATATGTATACGTTCTGAAGAAGATTGCTGGGGCAATCGAAACTGTCATATTAGATTATAAAAAAAGCATTATAAAACTAATAAAGAACATAGATAATATTAATATTATATGATTCATATTAGACGCTCTAACACATCTTTGTATTGTTACAATATTTAGTTAATAAATATTTTTACTTAAAACAAAAAAAAAAGATTTTTAATTAATTACAAAATATTGTAAATTCCCGATTTAAAAAAAAGAAAAATGACATAACAGTAAACTGGTTTTATACTATAGTATTTTCATTTTTGAAAAAAAATTCAGATACAATATCTACTAAAGTAATATATAGCCCTTCTCTTATAAATAAAAGATTGTCTTGACAGCAGAATGAAGATTCTTGGTGTTGATAAGTGTTGGCTACTTTCATGTGATTTACATATGCTTTAGTCTATATTTTTTCAAATTTTACATTCTTTACTCTAAACATTTAAACTATTATTTTAATTTTCATTTATTTGCTTTTATTATAAAGGCAGTGGTTTTCAAATGTTAAAATGGTGGTCTGAATACCAATTTTCATTTAGGTAATTACAGTGAAATGATGCAGAAAAATTTAGCCCATTAACGTGATACTCATATGACTGACATTACTGAATTAGATATAATTAATTTTGAATCATTAATTTATAAATCATGAGATATAATTATTTCTGTTTTAACTCTATGAGTTGAAGTTTCATTTTTTTTTTTTGTAAATTCAAGCATTCACTTCTATATTACATCATTTTATATTTTGAAAATTACTTCCTTTAAATCAATAAAAATAATCTTTTTTTTTCTTATTGTTTAGAAAGTCATAAGAAGCTTCAGTATCAGAAAGGACATAGCTGGGCTATGATGTTGCATGATTTGGCGCAGTGATGGAGTGATCGACTTAGAAGGTCAAAGTTCATAGTCCAGTTCTGACACTTCTAGAGCTTGAACTTCTTATGAACTTCAGAGCAATAAACCATTTGGTTATTTTTTATAATTAAAAATAACAGAAGGTTTCTTTCTTGCAAGATAATAATAATAATGTTAAAAAGAATTTCACCAACCACTCGAGAAAAGAGTTGTGCAAAGTCATAATATAAATATGGATTTTTAGGTTCCATTCGATCCATGTCTTGAATCAAATCTCCAATCTTACTTGCTGCCTGAAAAAAAAAAAAAATTATATACTAAAAACTAATAATAAAACCAAGCAAGGTTTTAATAAAAGAAACTAATTATTTTCAATAAATAAAATACATTTATATTTTAAAAGTCAATTGCCATAAAGTAGAAATCGAAGAAGTAGCATCTAAACATTACATTCAAAGAAACATTACAATTGAGTAATTTAAAGTTATATAAATTATAATCATGGGTAACTTCTGATCATAATGAATCAACATATAAATTTAATTAAGTTTTTCAAATAATTTAATAATTCTGAAAATTTTCAAGCCAGTTAGCAAATAAAAAAGGATTAAATTTCAGGATAGCTGATCTTTATACTGAGGTTATTCAGTACTTTTAGAATTTCTTCATGCAGGAAATCATCGTGTAATGATTACTAACAATAATATAATTACATTCCATTAGTAGCAAGAATGTCAACAAAAACAATAATATTAGATATTACAATATCGAAATAATTATTTTTTCCAAATAGAGTAAAGCTTTAGTTTTGGTGTATTATGCATATATAAAGTGTAATCTATAAAAATCAGACGAGAGCCTGTGTTTTCAACGTAGTATGACCGTAGGCTCAACAGATATAACAAATCTTCAAAATAAAAAAACCTCTGTACTGTCACCTCAAACCTTTACACATAATATAGAATCAGATCAATCTAAAACAACTGAAAGAAAATCATACAGAATCGAAACTGAGCCCACCCCAACAAATGGTTTATCAGCCAGATCTCTGCCAAAACATATTCAAACCGCTTAAGTGTCAGACAGTCCACAGAACTTATCTTCTCTTAAGGCCCACACCTACAATCCCGAAGTCACAGAAACATCAAAATCTCCAAGAACACAAACACCTTTTATCAACCCTAAGTCATACAGGTCTAAAGATAATTCTAGGGATGATTCATTGCTACAAAACCAACATGGCAGATTGAATCAGGATCACACTACATCCAACCATCCCAAGGGCTCCAAAAACACATCCAGCCATGCAGACACATCTCAGACGCATCATCCTGCAAACCACAGGAATAATAAAGATCACCATATTCCCATTAAAATTTCACCTTCTCCTTCGATCAACTCATCAGACACTGAAACTGAGATGGACCTAACTAGCTATACAACTTCCACTAGGAAAAAATCCACTCGCTTGAATGGATCCAGCTCAGAGGATGAGTATTCATTAACACAGTCATCCAATCATTACCATAACATTAAGTCCAAGGAAACCTCTAAGTCCCATACTTCAAAAAAAAAATGGAAAATTGCTAATTCTATTTTGCCTAACTCTCAAATCTATTCGAAGGATGAGTTTTCTAAAGATGAAATCCTGACCGAGCCTTTGAGATTTAATAACCAAAACAGCGCTCAACTCAAAATTCCTCTGGCGGTAGACTCTGACCAATCCCCAGCTTATGACTAAGGTCTCTTGCCAGATAGCTGGAGTTAATGTCAGAGGCATTAATTCGCTTACATGAGTACATGCCATAAGACATTGGTTTAATTCGTTTACCCCCCACATTATGTTTATGGGCGAAACCAAATATCACCAAAAGTCCAATAGCCTCATTTTAACTGAGCTTAACAAGCTTGGCTATACATATCTAACAGTCAACCTTACAGCTACTGAAGGCGTAGGTATCTTAATAAATAACAAACACCCCCCTAACAAGTTTAAGATCACCTACCAAGATAAGAACCTTATCTGTGCCAACCTAACCTATGGCAATAATATAATCAATGCATTTTATGTCTACACCCCCAATAGCCATGCAATATTCCTTCGGATCATAAACACTATAAATATGATAACAGCCAACAATAACTCCCCAGCACTCCTCTTTGGGGACTTCAACGTCTCCTATGATCACTTTACAAACAAGTATCTTCACTTGCTCAACAGACATTTTATTAATGGCAGGGGCTTCTTTCCTCATAACGCCTATTCTTACTACACCAAAAAGTATCATACATTAATTGATCTGATGTTTTACACCTCTGAACTCCATCATTGTCTGGAAGCTACTCTTCAACCTGTTCCCTTCTCTGACCATCATGCTATTATCACCACACTGCAACTAACCAACTACTCCTCATCCTTTCTCAACCGGTCAATCAGAATGTTAACTAAAGCTTCCATGACTGAAGCCATTGTATCTGAAGCATACATCCTCTTCCACAAAATCAACATACTAAAAAGGCCCCCAGAAGAGGCATGGTTCGCCTTCATTGGGATAATCCATTCCTTGATTGCTCACTATACTAGAAACAACAAAGGGCCATCTACGCTTATGAATGAGCTTGACCAAATCAATAATAAAATAAAGACATGCTCAACTGAACCAGATCATATCAAACACCTTCTATCACTAAAACATCAGTATAAGGAAAAACAGATGGCTATTGCGGAGTATATTTCTATTAAAAGATCACAAAACTTTCTTACTACCCAACACTGCTGGACTCGGGGATATTTGCGATGGGCATTGGGAGCTAGGAAAAAACTTAACACTCCAACCTCCCTTATTGTCAATGGAAACTATGTCACTGGTCATCACATGATTGAACACATTGGTCTTCACTTCAAAAACCGACTTCAAAATAATATTCCAAAGACTATCAGTGAATGGCTGGATCACCCATCTGCTATAAACCATGGCATAACAGCAGCTGATCTTAAAAACCGTCTATCAGCACTTTCTGACAGTGTTCATCCTGGGATGCGTGCTATACCAAGATTTCTAATTTCCCACCTTGATAACTTTGCTATCCCAATCATGATGAACATGATCAATCATCTATCCACTAAAAGAAGGGAAATAAATAATCTCTACCCGATTGCCTTAGTGCCATTCATCAAGAAGAACAAAGATCCAACCAACATCCATAACATAAGGCCTATCTCCATGACACCAATTTTAATCAAAGTTATCAAAGGTGTAATTAAAGAGAAAATCCAGCAAAAAATTTTAGACAATATTGTTCAGTCACAATATGCAAGAAAAGGATCTTCAGCCCTAACAGCAATGGGTGAAGTCAAGATTCTCCTTGATCATATTAGATCTAATCGCTTATCAAAACCCATTGCAGTCCAGCTAGACATAACAGAGGCTTTTGACTCGATTAATATTCACACACTTCTTACTCTTCTAAAAGACCTCAACATTCCTTCTCATATTATACAGATTCTGGAGAATCTTCTCTACAATAGGCTAATTCACATCTCCTTAGATGGATTCTACACAGATGGGTTCTCCCCCGACCTGTCTATTCCTCAAGGATCTCCATTGAGTGCCATCCTTTTTATATACTATCTCAACCCCCTATTGAGAGATATAGAAATCTCATTCACCGGAGTATTCATTCCTCGCATCAAAAAATCCTTCAAGTTGTTTGCATATATGGATGATGTCCTCGTAATACTACCATCTCAAAAACATCTCCCAACACTCTACAAGATTTTGGATAAATTTGCCCGTGATTCACAACTCAAATTTAACTCCAACAAATCTTCATCTTGGAAAATTCTATCGGGAAAGAAAGTCTCATCTAGATTTCTAGCTGAGCCCCAGGACTTTCTTGGCTTCCCTATCTCCATGTCTCAAATAGCCATGTCAAAAAAACTACAGAACTCCTTAATCAACTCCACATCCCAGATTATTCAATCCCTTTCCAGGGTGTATCTCTCCATACAGGGAAAAGTAGCGCTACTGAACATGAAAGTCATGTCCAAGATTGCATACTACCTCCCCATCATGACAGCAACAAAAGCCTTTACCAAAAAAATCAATAGTCTATGTGCTAAACTCTTTTGGAAAAACAGTACAACGTCTATAAGCATGACAAGGATGCAATACCATCGCAAATCTAATGGGATGTCCTTTCACTCCATCCCCTCAATTATCTTTCAAAAATCTCACACATTAATTCATAACCTCTTACAAAAACATGATTCCTTCAATATTTCAGAGGCCGTTCAACCGACGGACAGACCTCCTCCTCAAAAATGCTGGCTAGACCAGGTTCTCCAGCTTCTCAATCAATTTACATCTAATTTACAAAATCCATATAATACAAAAATCACCATCTGGGAAGCCCACCATAAAATCAACCCTGAAATCAACTCAATGTTGCCAATGCTTGGCATCACTAATCATAGAATTACTTCAATATTCAAGTTCTTAGCATTAGAGCCTAAATTTTTAAACTACCTAGTAAAAGTAAATCTGGGAGCCATGCATACCAACTGGTTCCTCCACCACAAGAGATTTCTTAACAACATTGACCCTATCTGCCCAATCTGCAAGAGGCATGATGAGACATTTGACCACATAATTCGCTCATGTACCGGACTTAGTAGTATCAAATTTTTAATTTTCCAAAACAGTAAAACTGATATTTACAGAATCCTCTCGCTAAAAGAATCTCTACAAAGTAAACAATTTCCAATTATAAGAATGTCAGTATTTCTCACCCACTCTATCTGGAATGTGAGATGCAAATTAGTATTCACAAATCCTCCACCAGACCTAAACAGTCTATTCATTTCTCTCTTAAACAAAATCAAAAATAAAGACATGATCCTTTCCTCCAAATTTTTATTTGAAGAAACCTGGAATCTATTCCAAATTCCAAAGCCCAATACATTTCCAAATAGCTTATGACAACAATCTATAAACCACAGGATTTATTCCATACCCTGGATTAATATTTTCATAAATCATCGACTACCAACCCAGTAGTGACATTATAGACTCTTTTTTTGTCAATGTACTATAAAAAATTAATGTATTAAAAAACCAATATTCTCCCTAAATAAAATTCTTTTAAAACTAATCTATAAAAATCATGTTCTACTTCAATTGCCCAAATATGTTTCTACCAGTAAAAGAAGATATTAATTTTTGTGACCCTATTCATTCTTTTGATATTTTGTTTATTATATTTACAATCATAATGAAATAGAATAACCATCAATAATTCACTAACAATTTAGATTTTAATCAAAATATATAATCTTTAGATTGTTATATCTTTAAAGACTTCAAATTTTTAAGGTATTAAATTATTCAATTCCCTATTCATTTCAGTTAATTGTGTAATTCTAATAAAAAAAGAAAATTTTTAATAAATATGTTTTGCCAATGCTTACTTATAGATGAGACTTGAATATTCAATAAATCAGCAACATAGAAACTACAGAACAAATTGCAAAATATGGTAAAATGTAAATTGGCAATAACAGTGGGGATCAAAAGTGAAATATGTGGGTGAGAGAACAAATAGATATTTCCTTGACATATTGAAAGAATTAAAAAACTGGAACAGAGGTGAGTTGAACATAATGCTAGAAGAAATAATAAAAAAAGACAATTAAATCCCAAGAAATTATAAAAGATCTAAAAAAATTACATGGGAGATGGCAAGATAAGAAAGTTTGTTAAAGTGATGTGGAAGAAAAGCTATGGATCAGGAAACTTGGATTAAATTTAGAGATATTTTCATCATGTAGAGTAATAATAATAGTCAAAAATAATGACAATAAATTCTAAGAAGACTTCTAAGCATGACTTGAAGTTTATTATTTAGCATAAAGCTAATTTTTTATGTTGTATCATAGTGGATCAAAATTGTGATATTCTTGAATGTAACAATGTTACCAACAAAAAAAAATTTGAATGAAAGACGAAAATAAAAAACATTATTCTATTTCCAGATTTTTCCAATTCCTTTATCAGCTGATCTATCATCATCATTCTTGGCTATCTGTCAAAAGATAAAATTCATACATCAAACCTGACTTGCTTCTTCAAGTTTTTACATCTCTCTACTCAAACACTCATTATTATTTTTTTCCATTAAATCATCAATCAATTTCTTTATTCTCCTACATCTTTTATTCATATCTATATTTCCAAATTCTTCTTACTTTAATTACATGCTTTTAAATATCCTTTCTCTTCATAATTATTCTAATAAATGGCTATTATTTTCTTTTTAAAAAAAAAAATGTTTATATTACTAGCTTTATTTCTTTTTTATCGATATCAAACCTCAAAACACTGTGAAGTTCTCTACATATATCTCTATCTTGTATAGAATTCATATTTTTCTATCTTTTCTTTAAAATTATACTTATCATTTCTTTACTTTCTTATTTCTTTCAGCCCATCTTAAATTTTCCTTGAATTATTTTATTTGCAATTAGTTTATCAATCAACCCATAACCATAAAATCTTTTACAGCAGTTTATAAATTTCATTGTGATTTATTTATATATGATGTTTAGCATCAATTTAATTAATAGTAATCAGAAAAATTGTCATATTTAGATTCAAACCAGTGTAAGCCATTTGAATCATTTTATCCTTAATTAAGTTAAAGTTTCTGGTACAAATAGAAACTTTTTTTTTTTAACTATTAATTTAGGAGCTTTTTCAGAATCAGAAATAATTACTTACTGATATTTTTATTTTTAGCAATAAATTAAAAAAGCATTAGAGAAAATATACAGTTTTGCTTTAATGGAACTTTTTTTTTTAATTATTAGCAGTTTTCCACAATTTTGTTCTTTGAATTTTTACCATCAAATTCAGTTGTGAATTTCGATGAGATATTTATTCTTTGTAGTTTCAGAATTTTCAGACCAATCATCTCACAATCCTAAAATGATATCAATTTCTTTATCTTTGTTTTTCTTATTAATACTAGAGGGGGGGGGTCAATTATTTTGTTCAACAACTTTTTCTTCATTATTGAATAAAATGTTTTATAGAAAACTTATTTGGTAAAACTAATAACTTAGCATAATGACTCACATATAAAATTTAATTTTTCCAATAATATCAGCAGTACAAATCTAAGTTAAACTCAATTATTTCTTTTTTTTAATCTTTCCTTGCTACTCACATCCCCCCCCCCCATGATCTTTTATGCCAATTGCAGTCTTTATTTTGTTTTAGATGTCCAATCCATGTTTTACAATCAGAAGTTAAAAGTGGCAAGACATATCAATTAAAAGCTTAGTAAAATAACGTTTTCATTATTAAATATAATAATAAATCTTCTAATGCTCCATGCAATTTTAATTTCTCTTTTTATTTATTCATTTTTACTTAAGCTAATATTAACTAATTTATGTAAATATAATTATCAAATCACTCACCCTTCCCCCTTTAATTATAATAATTATATTAATCTTATTACAATTTATTTATAAAAAAAATTTCAAAGTAATTAGAAAAGAACTCACAAATTAAAGATTGTAAATTATTTAGTGGCATCGTAAAAATAGTACCAACCACATGACATGGATTATTTTTTATCTTGGGAACTGATATTTCTCATGCTCTATATTTAAATATTTCTAGTAAAGTCACAAATATTAAAACTTGAATCATCTTGACTTCCACAAATTTTTTATTCTGATTATTTCAGTAATTTCATGTAACTTAATCAAAAAAGTAGCATTTCTGTAAATTTTTATAATAATGTCGACAGAATACTTTTTAGTTCTCGTGTTTTTTAAATACTAGTCGCAGATAATAAACATACATAATCAAAATCTTTTCAAAATTAATGAAACTGGAAGTTTATATTTATTGTCTTTTTTAATTAATTCATTTATTACTCATATATGAAATTAAATCTACTTCCATATCCTACTATTCTCTTGATTAAATGAAATCTATCTTTCTTTCTAATCTACTATATAAAATTTTACTATACATGACATTATTAAATTGCATTTAACATCTCCATTAATAACAATACACCATTTTTTCATTCTATTCTGAAGCCATACATGTAAGCATAAGTAATTAATAAAAATGAGATGGTGATACAGGTTTAGTATTTGAAATTTTCAACTTATTAGTGCTTGAATCGTATAACAAAAGTAAATATATAAACAGAATTGAATATGATCAATCTAATAAATCTTTGTTGATGAAGGTCAATATCCAGAAACTTGACAGGATATGGATGACATTTTATCAGGTGTATATAGATGACTCTAAAGTTAAGTTGAAATGAGTAATTATCCTTTAATCCTTTAAGTAACTTGTAAATAAGCAGAAATGGCAGTATCTTTATTAACTCTTCAAATTATAACTGCTATATTTTCTTCTCTAGATGACTATCTATGTTTATTTCATACTTGATAGAGCTTATTTCATCTTAGCAAAGCAATATATGTGGAACTTCATCTGTACCTACTAAATTTATGTCTTTATTAATTATTTAAGAAATGCTTCAGTTTAATAAGTAGAAGGAAATTATTGAACATTTTAAACAATCTCACTTCTACATTTCATCTAATTATTTTAAAGACATTTTTTAAAGACACTATTCTATTAAATATTGATAAAATACAGTAAAAGCCTGAAATCCGGGCAAAGTCGCTTGGAGCATTGATGCTAGACAAAATCAATGAAATATAATGTTACCGGGCCGCAATTTTTTTTTTAATTTTAATACACGATTTATTATTTATTGATTAAAACAATTTTAATTTCATTTATAACATGATTTATTTATTATTAAATAAATTTTTATATTCATTTTCCTTTTTTTTTTTTTATCCAAATTTTTCAACAAATTTTTGTAATGTAATTTTTTTTGTTTTTATTATTTTAAAACTTTGAACCGTTTTACCACGTCAAAATATTTCTTTTAATCCCACCACCGAAAAAAAATAGAATACAATTACTTGCGAATTGTTTAGACTTAATTCTAATTTTTTTTTTGTCTTGACTATTATTTTTCCCTTTTTACTTTTTTTTTAAAACAACTTGTTTTTAATTATGTTTGAATTAGCCTTTTTTTTTTTTTTGTCTACTACAATAAACAGCTGTTTTTTGTGGGGGTGGGTGATTTCGTATCGTTATTATATTAATAAAAACTAAACACAAATAGTAAATTATTTTAACAGCGCTAAAAAAAGATAATCAACTTTTGAACTTGTTTCCAATTATTTACTTTTTAGTTGTCGTAATTGTTTTTATTAATATTCAATCAAAATTACACCCCTACCCTCGCATAAAATTTATTTTTCCCCATCCTTTCTAAAGTAAACTTTTTTACTTTGTCGTTATTATTAACAAAAATACAAAGCGAATCAAAATATGGTTTGTGTCAATTTATAATTACTTTACAAAAAAAAAAAAAAATACACAAACTTTGTATTTTTTTGAAAATAATTTTTATTTATTTATGTAATCTATTTAATTAAAAAAAAAAAACACTGTCTACTGTTTATTTGCAACAGCCATCTCAGATAGGATGGATAGAAATAGATCTTCATCCTTGTGCATTCTTCTCCATATAAACTCTGACAAGTAGTTATCCAACAACTTTCTGTCAGTTCCTCTTTTCTTTTTGTTTTCTTTTTTCAAAAGACCCCAAAGACGCTCAATATTCTGTGTGTGAACGCCCGTGGTAGGATCCACAAAGTGGTATCGGTGGTTGACTGTTAGGTGTTGGAATCCAGCGGCCTTCAGTTCTGTAGTTTTGTAACCCCTCCAGCAATCGGAAAAGATTGTCGATCCTATCTTGATATTGTCTTTGATGGATTGCAAGAGTGTAGCCGCAGAGCGGGATGAAACACAGTGCACAAAACATTCACCACTCTCGCGACAACTTTTTCTCACTTTTTACTTTGATTTCTATTTCGTTCGAATTACCTTTTTTTTTTTTAGCCTTCTACAATAAACTGCTTTTGGGGGTGGGGTGTATTTCGTAATTTGTTATTCTTAACAAAAAGTCAACCAAAGTCGTCATTTATTTAAACCCCGCTGCAAAAAAATGAATCCAAATACTTGTCAATTTCGAATGAAATAAAAAACAACAAAAAAAAAAGGACACAAACTTTGGACTTTTTAAAATTATTTATTCGATTTTATTGCTGTAATAAAAAGTGGACATTACGTGTGCCTGACAAAATAAAAAAAAAAACACAATCTCACACACTTTCTGTACTCGGCAATTTATCTGAAGAAAAGTTTCAAAATTGCACGTTCGTCTCAGATCTTTTAGTGGTCTCGAATATTTTCCCCACCACGCTGAAACGTGACTTAGCGCGTGAGCTTTGTCGAAGCCTGTTCGAATATACACTTTGCCAATTTCTTTACATATTAACCTTTTTTTCGGGAAGGGTGGGGACCATATGACAATTCTTAATAATTAACAACATTTTTTAAATCGAAATGACATTACTCTATTACGGAGATTTGAAAAAGTCGTACCGCCTTGAAATTTAAACACCCTCAAGCGATACGGTAATCAGCTATGAAAAGAACGAATACGCGTAAATAGCTTCGAAGCACAAAACAGGCCGTAATATTTTTGTGCGATGTCATGTAAAGTGGCCTAGCTCAATGGGTTAATACAATACGTAAATGTTGTATTAGCCTGTAAGGCCGCGGCCGCCGAAACGGCATTTTTATGTGTTTTGACATGTAAACAATGCCCCAAGTGGCCGAGCCCGGATTTCAGGCTTTTACAAATACTATTAATCTAAATACTGCTAATTAAAACTACTACCCAGACAAAATTGTTGTGACTTATTCTTTAATTACTATTATATAAAAATTTTGTGCTAAAAAATATGTAAGCAAAATGTTACATTATTATTGAAACTAGAGACAATAAAATTAATGTTGATTTATATATTCAATAGTTTGGATTTATAATGAGAGAAAAAATTATTGTTAAAATCTGAAAATTTTATAAATCCACAAAAGCCCTGGAACCAGAAACTTCAAATTAATAATAGTCTATTTATATTTTTAAAATACTCCCTTTTTTTCAATAATTCTTTAGAATAAACTATAATTAATATAATGATTACCAATTATAATTTAGTTCATACTGAGTTATATTCTTATTAAATATTTATAAACAGTGAATACTGGTTATATTAAATAAGAATAATAAAAAAATCATCTATGCATCATAAAACTAAATGTTAAAAAATTCCATCAACAAGATAACGTATATTAATATTTGCTTTTGGAGTCCATATAAATAACTACTTTTTATGAAAAGAAAAAAATCTGCCATCATTAGACAACTAAATATAATTTATAAAGATATTGAAAATGAAGATTTCTCAACCCAATCACACACAATATTTAAAATATGTATTTTTTTTAATTAAATGCATAAAGTAAGTTAAAATTAGTTGTTATCTCACTAACAGGAATCTGGCTTAAAATGCAATTAAACGAAATGAACTAAATAATCAGATAACAGAAAGAATTTAATTAGCAAACTACCGATGTAATCACTAAGTTATAATTGTACTGATTAAATAAAAAAACCACCCTAATCTTACAAATTAGAATTACTCCCAAAAACAAAAGAAACCAAACAGATAAAAGGGGGGATAGTTGAAAAGAAAAGTCAAAGCATTCTGGGGAATCATGGAGAGCTAGTGCAACAAGAAACAGTATGGGAATTGTGAATCATCTAGGATCTCAGCTTCTAAAGATTAAGCAAGCCGATTAGTTTCTTTTACAGATCGTCCTGATATTATTATTAGTTGATGCATCTTAAGGGCCACACGCTCAGATTGTGAAGATAATCGTCTATACTTTATATTGATTAATGAGGGATTTATGACAGAGAAGCTGTACAAGTTCAGAATTATAGTTTGTGGTTATACCTTATTACATACATATACTTTGTCTTACTAACATAGCTTGGCGTGGACCCGCTAATTAATAATTATACTTATATATATCATCATATGCGTAACCCGGAGCAATTGAGAACTTATTAGCAGTACATATATACTTGGGTTAAGTACCCATGTGCTAGAACAGTGCCCCACCTTATTAGATTCGTCTCCTCACATTGACTGTATCTATATGCTACGTATGTGTACATTCAGATGGGGCATCGGGCGATGAATTGCTATCCTTACTGTAAACCACGTCATGCTTAATGAATAAATTACGTTTTTAAGATAACCAGTGTTACTAAATGTCATTTCTTGCTGTAAACTAGTTAGCAAATTAATATCCGTACGCTATAATTGACAAGTTAATATACACAACATTAAAAATCTCATATAAATTCAAATGTCTGTCTGTTAATCAAACAAAATGAGTCAACTTTTGTTTGATTGATAGTTAGTATAAAATTCTGTGAGATTTTCAATGTTATTTATGTAGCAGTTAAAGATATTTTTGTTCTCAATATATTTATACAATATTTCAAGCCATATACTTTTTAATATATCCATAATATCATATTTTTATGGATTTTATAGATGTATATAATTAGATTTTTCATGTATTTTGTTAATATTGTCATTGTCTGATGAGTTTTTATTTATCAATCCAATTTCTAATTAGTTGCTTGGCTAATTATATCATGGTTGAAGTCTAATTAAATAAAATACATGCAAAATCTCATTAAACTTTCAATATTTATATATGTATTATAATAAAAGAAATCACTGACAATCTGCTCTATTACAGAAAAAGATGGTTTATTTTTTTCCAATAAGAGTTTTTTCTATAGCATTTTATTATATTATTTATATCACTTTTTCCATTTTGTGTAATACTATATAATAAATTTTATTCTTATTTTTACTTTTCTTGGAAAAAATTGTTACAGCATCATTAACAAAATGTCTTTGAATATTTAGATTATTAAATATTTAGGAAATTTGAATAATAAATGATTGAAATGATGCTAAAAAAGCTAAACTAAAAACTGCAGCAGCTAAACAGAATTTTAATAAGAGTAGGTGGTTATTCTTGGAATCACTGAAATTTGATATAAAAAAGAGGCTTATTAAAGATGTTCTTATAGTCCAGAGACCAGCATCATAAATAATTAGAAAATATGGGATAAAGAATTTAGAAAAAAATGATGAAGATAAGTTGAAAAAATAAAATCCGAAATATAGAAGTATTGAAAAGATTAAATAAAAGACTATTTTTTGAATGAAATTGTGAAGAGATATTTAAGCACTGAATTGGACATGTATTTAATGATAAAGTAATGATGAAAGTCATATTTGAAGGAACTATAGAAAGTAGAGAAGAAGAAAAAAATACTTTGTTATTCATATATAAACCATATAAGACAATATTAGGCAAAATGACAGTGATAATTTTAAGTCATTAATAAATGCAATTAATTAACCTGTGAAATACACAATTAATTCTACAAATTACTCTTAGAAGAATATCTGAATTCAGTATATAATTTGTCATAATTTGGCCTATGATTAACACTTTTTTTTCCACTTTTTATTTTATCCAATTTTTTTTTTTTTTTTTAGCAAAATTAAGTTTCATTTTAATTTTCTATGATAAACTTATCTTAAAGTATATAGTTAATAAAAGTTTGCATAATAAAATACTACAATTTAATCTACATGTGTGACATATCTTACACTCATACATTAATGATAATTACCAATCCATTATTAAGTTAGAGTTTATCAAGTCACTTTAGCCTAGATATAAACTTAATTAAAGATTAATATATCCATTCTTATTAAATACAACAACCTTTTTTATTCTCATGTGTAATATCCTAGATGCATTCTTCACTTGATACAGATCATTATTTCTTACATGTCATCATTTTTAAATAAATATAAAGAAATGTGAGAAGTTTGGAGTCATTTATCTTTTTCATATGTCTTTATTCATGTGTTTGAACTGTGTGCGGTAGAATAAAAAAATTTAAAATATCTAATAAAAAAGTAGTAAGAATATAATATGAATATTTTTCTTGTCAATGTCTATAAATGCAGACACAAGCATTTAACTAAAATGATCATTATTACTGCTAAGATATTGTTCTTAAAAAGAGAAAAAATGAAAAAATTGATGAGTTCATGAAAATGATTACATAAGCAACATGTTCTATAAACTGTGAATTAAATAAATGATTTTTAAATGTTGAATAAATATTGAGTGCAACATAGTTTTACTGTAGTTTTTCAAGACTATAGCAATGTTTATAATAAATATGTTTGAAGTTAAAGCCCATTTCATCATCATGAATTTTTATACAGTCTGCATATAATCAGAGCATTATCTTTCAACCTGACCTCTACGACATACAATACTAAATTCTAGTACCATAATTTTTCTTAAAACCAGAAATTTCTTTCTTGATTAATCCTTATAGTTCATTTCATAGCTAGAGGCATTTCTAATATTCAGAATTATCTCCATTTGAACTATATGACATAGGAATTCTTAAATATTATGATATGTTTTTGATGAAAAAACTAAAAATATATCTATTTTCATATCTGGCTACTTTTCTGCCACTAAATAATGGTGGAAAAAGCAGTAATTTATTTTATGCCATTCAACAACAATTTGCACAATCAATATATATTATATATGTATTAGAATAATATGACTGTAAAAAAAAAATGATGATTTATAACATTATAAAGTATATAAGGTTTATATATGATCATATTCTAGAAAGATTACTTAAATCAAATATTTTGTTTTGCATTGGATAAAACATGTTTAATGTGCAGCTAAGATTTTGATTAAATATTTATAAATAAATAAATGAGAGATAATAAATGAAAAATTCTATTATTCTATTTTTGTAAAAAGATATAAAAATAAAAAAAATTATATAATCTGAACAGATGATTTAAGAAGCATTCTATGGTTTATAAATTTTATGTATCTCTCAAAGGCAAACAAACCTCAAAACATTTGCTATAATTTAATTTTTTCTACAATTGTTGCATATAGATTTCAAAAATGTCATTAGATAAATTCTATTTTTAAAATATGATTTCACTGATATGTGTTTTATACTCTTTCCGTATATGTCTATAAATATAACAATAATGAAATTATATTTATATAAAATCAATTACTGAATTTGAGAATGTGATTCAAAGTAATAATGTAATATTCAATTAACAATAAAAATGATTTATCATATATATTAAATAAACTTTTTCTTTGATTCACTATATTATTAATTAAAAAATTGTATTTCTTAACCAATTTTGATAAACCTTATTTAATGATTCAGAATTATAAACAAGATTTATCAAGTTTGATGAAAAAATATAATTGTCTATTAATAAAATTGAAATTTTTATTTGGATGTTACATAATTACTAATTATTTTATTATTGAGAATTAGCAATTAATTTTATGTAACATCTAAAAAGAATCTTAGTTTCATTGCCAACTAAAGAATAATCACATTAGTACATTGAATTGTATATGCATATGAGTGTATACATATATATGTTATATATAGACCTTACAAATAAGGTCTTAACAAGCTTTGCAGAATATCCCCAACACCAGACCGGTTTCTGCTACTAGCTTCTTCAGTGAGGTGCTAGGATATTCCTAATACCTCACTGAGAAAGCCAATAGCAGAAATTATTTCTAGCGCCTCACTGAGAAAGCCAGTAGCAGAATCCAGTCTGGTGTTGGTGATATTTTGCAAAGCTTGTTAAGAGCATATTTGTGAGCTCTATATATAACATTTGTAATACAAATTTGTTAAATTAGGTCATGTGACAAATGACTATTTCTTTGTAATATATATATATGGATAAAATGTATATAACCTTTATATAGCCCACTCACTGCAAGGCGAAGACATGTTCAACATCCACCTTCCCCTCTATTATCAAGCAGAGAAATAATTAAAAAACTGCATTATTCACCAAGCTTGCCAAATGCCAGATAGTGAATATTTGAACAGTTTTATAATTTTGTTTTACCCATTAATTAAGAATAATTGGATATCCATTTGTTTACCAAATATTAGAAGGTTAGGTCAAAATGTTTATCCATGATTGTCTAAAAAATAATCCTAATGAATATTTTATAGTTTTGAGACAGAAATTTGATTCTGTATCTGATATTTCAAAGAGAAATCTGTATTTTGTTTTATGATTACTTTGCATCAATCAAGATACCATAATATCATACTTCTAAATTATTTTTATTTTTTTCTATATTGTATGGAGCAAATATAATATTTTTATAAGTGAAGATTTTGTTCTAATATTCAAAAATTGTATGATGATTTGTGAGTCTGAAAATATTGTAGGAACAAAATTTGCAAATTTTGCTCAGTATTAGATAGTTTAATTACTTGAAAGATGAATAAATAAAATAAATAAATAAGTTGATAGCTGGTTGAAGAAGAAAAAAGAAGTAAAAAATCATTAAAAATATATAAACAATCACAAAAGAAACAAGTAGAAGTTTTCTCTACCTGTGAATAGCTTCCATCTCTGCACAAAATGTTGATAATTATGTATCTTTGGGCTTCCACACATTGGTAGTCTATATTGAGGCACCTAAAAAAGTAATAAGATAAAAAATTTTAATAAGATAAATTGAGTTTGACTTTTAAACATGAATTATGTAAATATTTTAAACATAATATCTAAAAAAATAATTAAAAAAAAACTATAATATAACAAGTCACACATCACATAATTCCCTAATATTATTATAACTGACTACAAATAATGACAGAAGTATTAATTTAAAAAAAAAAAAAAATCATGAAAGCCAATATACTTTTAAAATATTCTTTTAGCAGGATTTATATTTTTCTTCTTTTTAAACTATGATTCTTAAATATATCATGAAAAAATAAAAAGCAAAAGCATGAAATTAAAATAGTAAAAAAAATATGAAAAAGTAAAATAATGGTTCACTTTTGATCATCTCAAAGAAATCCACTTGCAAAAACAATTTAATCATATATAAGGATCTAGAAAAATTGGGTGCTAAGTTTGGGCAATAGCTGGCTTGCGATTTACTTTATTAAAATTCACATCCAAAAGATATGTTCACTTCTAATAAATATTTAAATCAATTCAGCAACAATAAACATGAGAGGCAAGAAAATTTGGGTCAAATCATTTCATCTGATTTTTTATAAAAGGAAGTGAATATTGTTAAATACATTATACTAAATGGCAAGCTTGTTCAAAACAAATGTAGAAAAATTATAGATGCTAACGATAAATATCTTCTTTTGCCAAAATGCTCTTCATTTCAAGATGATGTTAACTAAGAGTGTTCTCTTTGTTTTTTTTCTTCTCACATTGGCTTCTCTTTATTCTTCACTGATCAGTTAATGACATTGAATAAATGACTGTTTTGCTATCATATGGTTTTCTCTCTCAATATTTTCAGAGCATTTAGTTCTATTTTTGGATACATTAATATTTCTAACTTTATCTAATTGATTAATGTTTAGCATATATTTATTTCCATCTTGCTTTTTATTATTTATTCTTTCTTCCAGAAATAAAAATTAAGATAAAAGGGTTCATAATGCACTGATTACAATGATATATATATATAATTAAAAAATATAATTTTTAAATTCTAAGCAATTCTTCTTTTGTATAGTTTCCTACATTTCAAGGCTTACTTCAACTAGTTTTCTGTCTCACATATTTCCTGTTTTGGTAATTATGAAATAATTAAAATAAAATAAAATAACATTTAAATAAAAAAAATATTAACTCAATAAAAATAAATAATTTCCAAATTTAAATTACAGATAAAAGAATTTATTTTAGTATTGTTATTATATGCTGTTATATGTTAATAATAAAATTACTATTACAAAGCTATTATTATAACTATTTTTTGTAATAAACTTTCACAATTATCATTTCTTTTCTATTATTAAATGTTAAGAGAATATTATTTACTAATAAACAATGGATCTAGAGGCTATCTTTTTTCACTATCATATTTTTATTATTGAATCTATAGTATGTGCAATGTTGGCATAGAGTTAAATAAAATGTTTTTTAAATGTAAAAAATAAATTAATAATAATGTTGATAATGTAAAACTAACTAATAGAAATAAACTGTTCTTACCTATTTGCAACCTCAACCATTTGCTCCCAGTCTTGAAGTGCCAACTGTACCTTCATTTTTTCCAGAAGAGCAGGTAAAAAATTAGGAAATGCAACTACTGCCTGATTAATAAGCTCTAGGGCACCACTAAAATTGGTTTTCATCTCAAAATATTTAGCTTTCCCAAACAAAGCATCAATATCTTTAGTACCATCCACACTGAAAATATTGAGATTAAACAGCTTAATTATCCAAAACATAAAAAAATTTTATTGTCGAAAATAGATGCAATCTTTTTTAAAAGTTAATATGATTAGATTTATATTATTAAAAACATATGTTCTGAAAACAATTTTTATCTAAGTCTGAATTTATTAATTTAAGATTTTTCAGAACTTTTAAAACAATATTTCTAATAGCAACTATTCATAAAAATGTACAATTTATTAACTTATTTAAATTAATTCAATTTTATAAATTATAACTAACAACATACACCCTCTTAAAATTATGACTTAAACAATGCACTTCAAACCAATTCCAAATAGAATAATACTTAATTAATAGATATAAACACCTCCACACTTCTCCAATTATTTTCAAATTCATATAAATAAAGATATAATAAAAGACAAATGACCCCCAAGATGCATTTCGTGCTGAACCAGCGCTCATCAGTTGGCCCAGGTCACTATCTCTCATATATATCTCTATTATATGCCAAGTATTTATCTAGAGTAAATTGTTACATTTTCATTTACCATTGTCAAACTCCCTCCACTCACAACTTTGACGCCATCCATTTCAGATAAATACACTAATGATTATTACTAATCATTTTCAAAACTAGAGATCATCTCTAGCACAGATATAAACTATATTAAGGCTATAACCTTAAGACTATGCACCTAATTGCGACAGTAGGGAACCTCTATAAATCTTAACACAAGATTAATAATGACTTTAAAAGACAAGTGCGGCCACTCTTATCTTCAACCTACTTTTTAATTATATAGGCAAATCTAAAGTATTTTGATTTGAGAGTGTGAAGCTATTAAATACTTCACTGATTAAGTCCACAATTTCTATACAAACTAACGTATATGAAATCTTATGATTTACAGCGAGTCAGTGTGAAGCTCTTATAATTAGAAATCTTTTAAGACAATTTAAAGTTGTAATTAATAATTTGTTAAGCGCATACTCATTACCTAAGTAATATATACTATGTGCCTAGATGCATAGTCTTAAGGTTATACAATTGATATATATTACTTATGTGCTTAAGTAATTATTAATTGCAACTTTAAATAATACTTAATATATATTGCCTTTTTTGAAAAGTCTACTTTGCAATGAAAATAGTTGCTTGTGAATAATTTTAATTTTTATATTTTGGCTATTTTTTAATTTTGAATTTGAAATGATTTATTTATTTTTATTAACTAGTTTATGTTTTAGCTTTTGATATTTTACATTTTTAGAAATTTCTAATTAAATATATATATTTTATATTCACAGACCATCTGTCAAAGCTTAATAAACTGATAGAATATCCACAACATGTTGCCAAGACAACTTATGAATTAGCCATTTGAAAGTTTTGATAAATATAATTGCTGTTAACTAAAAGAAAATCCTTTGATTTCTCTTTGAAGTCTTAAAGGAACCAAGCAAGACAAATTCCTAATATCTATTTCATACATATGTGATTATTCATATGATAAACAGGGATTGATTGCTCACTAACATGAATCAGCCAGTATGGTGAATAGCCTGATAGTTTTTAAATGAAATATCGGTTTATTTGTTTGTTTATTTTTTGAGGACAGGATGTGTAAATGTTTTTTTTTTTTCATTATAGCTATTTACAAACATGATAGATCAAACTAAATTATAGCCCTTATTTCCAGAAAAATGTAAAGTTGCTAGAAAGTGCAGTAATTGGTGGCCAAAGGAAGAGGATACTAAGAATCACTTGATTGTAGATGTAGGCTGCTATTCGATGATGGTCTTTTATTTAGTTAATTACAACTGCAGATGTCTTTCAATTAAAGTAAGATTGATGAAATAGATAAAGCACTGTCTAATATTAAATGGGACATTATTGGATTGTGTGAAGTTAGAAGAAAAATGTGCAAAAGCAATTGATAAGTAAATATGTACTATACAACAAAGGCACAAATATTGAAAGCACATATGAAATGAGATTCATTATAAATAAAAAGTGGAAAAACAACAATGTGGACATTGATAATATATCAAACAGTGTAGTAATTATAGTAATTTAAATTAATGGAAGATACTAAATACAGATAAATGATTAAGAAATATAGGAGTTATACATAGATGTATGCCTAAACATTTTAAAATTGTCAGGAAAGACTTTAATGCTAGAACTGGTAAACAATTGAAAGATGAAAGTAGTGTGGATAAATATGATTATAGTGAAAAGAATAAAAGAGGACAGAGACTTGATTAGTTTGCAAAAAAACTGTATATCAAAAATTATTTCTTCAAAAAAAAAAATGCTAAACAGAAATGGAAATGAAATTACTGACTGCAGAATTGGATTGTATTTTGCTAACAGAAAATATTAATGTCAAGATTGGAATGTTTTAATAGATTCAAGATAACAAGTGATCATCAATTAATGAAATATAATGTATATATTGCTTATAACACTTCTTTAATATACACTTCAATGCAAACATTTTCTTAAAAGCTTCTTTATTTTCCTTACAGTTTTGACTGTCCAGCAATCTTCATCTGAACTCTAATCTTCTTCTCTGCTGAAATATAATGTATGTGATAATGCAAAACTAAAGAGATGAAAACTATTAAGAAAGAGCTGATATTCTTAATCTTCAAAAACACTCTAATGACTTTGAATCAAAACTTTCAAATCATTTTAAAATATTAACAGATTTTGAAGAAGATTCAGACTTGACTGAAATTAATAAAAAGATAATTGGTACTCTATTAACAATAGTAATAAAGATAGCTGGTACAAAAAAACAGCAATTTTCAGTAAATTTTCTATTGAGATAAGACAATATTTGAAGAAGAGAAGGAATATAAAAAATTTTTTAAATGATCCATTAAAAAAAAGCGAATATCTAGAATTTTGAAAAATAATATGAAAAGAATTTAATAATAATATAAGAAAATATAATTGTGAATTTACAAAGAATGCTAAATACTAGATTTTTACTTCTCTCAAGATAATTATAATAATATTACAAGTATTTATTAAAGAAAGCTAAAAATAAGAATAAAGGTCTTCAAACATAAATATCATATTATTGTAAGGGAAATTGTTTTAGCAATAAGAAGAAAAGTTAAAACAATTATTAAAAAGAGATGGCAGCATAAAATGTGTAGAAGAATTCTCTAAAGCATTATATAGTAATAAATAACAAATATATATATATATATTTCAAAACAAAACAACACTCTCCATATAGTAGTGCCATCTTGTGCTAACAAGAGCAATCAATGGATGCCAGAAGGCTTGTGCATAAAATCCCTATCTAATGCCTACTCATCCAATATCCCCAGACTAGTTTCTGGCTTGTGGCCTTCATCAGTGAGGAGCCTTGGATCTGAGAGCACTGCACCTAGATCTTAGGATCTAATGCAACCCTCCAGCACCCACCTTTTAACTCTATTTAACTACAAAACTATGGGAATGAAATTTAAAACACTATTAATATTTTCAATCCAAGCTCAATAGCTTATATAGTCATATGGGTCTGAACTCAATTCAGTACCCATACATTTTGGTGTCTTTGGCTCTTTAACAACCATAGCCACCACTATCCTAATAGGCAGGATTGGTGTTAAACCACTAAACATCACATGATCATTATCTCATACTAGCACAATAATTGTTATTAAACAATTCAAAACAAAACAACACTCTCCATATAGTAGTGCCATCTTGTGCTAACAAGAGCAATCAATGGATGCCAGAAGGCTTGTGCATAAAATCCCTATCTAATGCCTACTCATCCAATATCCCCAGACTAGTTTCTGGCTTGTGGCCTTCATCAGTGAGGAGCCTTGGATCTGAGAGCACTGCACTTAGATCTTAGGATCTTATGCAACCCTCCAGCAACCACCTTTTATCTCCAATTAACTACAAAAATATTAAGGTGTTTTTAGTTTAAGACTCATAGTTTTGTAGTTAAATAGAGTTAAAAGGTGGGTGCTGGAGGATTGCATTAGATCCTAAGATCTAGGTGCAGTGCTCTCAGATCCAAGGCTCCTCACTGATGAAGGCCACAAGCCAGAAACTAGTCTGGGGATATTGGATGAGTAGGCATTAGATAGGGATTTTATGCACAAGCCTTCTGGCATCCATTGATTGCTCTTGTTAGCACAAGATGGCACTACTATATGGAGAGTGTTGTTTTGTTTTGAATTGTTTAATAACAATTATTGTGCTAGTATGAGATAATGATCATGTGATGTTTAGTGGTTTAACACCAATCCTGCCTATTAGGATAGTGGTGGCTATGGTTGTTAAAGAGCCAAAGACACCAAAATGTATGGGTCTGAACTCAATTCAGCACCCATATGACTATATAAGCTATTGAGCTTGGATTGAAAATATTAATAGTGTTTTCAATTTCATTCTCATAGTTTTGTAGTTAAATAGAGTTAAAAGGTGGGTGCTGGAGGGTTGCATTAGATCCTAAGATTAGGTGCAGTGCTCTCAGATCCAAGGCTCCTCACTGATGAAGGCCACAAGCCAGAAACTAGTCTGGGGATATTGGATGAGTAGGCATTAGATAGGGATTTTATGCACAAGCCTTCTGGCATCCATTGATTGCTCTTGTTAGCACAAGATGGCACTACTATATGGAGAGTGTTGTTTTGTTTTGAATTGTTTAATAACAATTATTGTGCTAGTATGAGATAGTGATCATGTGATGTTTATATATATATTTCCTACAATTACTATATTTTCTGAATTGTTAAGTATTTTAAATGAAGAAGTGATATATGCAATTAAATTTATGAAAAAGAGTTCTCAGAATATGATGGAATTATTATTCATATTTTAAAAGAAGCAAGTAAAGGAATAAAAAAAATTGTTGGAAAAGCTACATACCAAATGTTTAAATGATAAAGATGTATCAGATAATTGAAAGAATACAGTAATAGAATTAATATTTTAAAAAGGTGATAATGATGATATTAGAAATTATAAATCTATTAGTCTTCTATCAATGCTGTACAAAATACTTATCAAAATAATTATAACTCATCTACAATGAAATTTGGATCCAAACAATCATAAAAATAGATTGGATTTAGAAGTATTTTTAGCACATCAGATCGTATTCAAGGGTATTATAAGAAATTATAGAAAAAAATCAATGAGTACGATTTGTATTATACTTTGGATTTATAGAATATAAAAAGGTATATGAATTTATAAGCATGTAATAATTAAGGTTGTAAATCAGTAAGATATAGAATGAGGATATGATCATATACTGAAGAATATTTATCAAAAGATAGCAGCAGTAAACAGACTATATGATAATACATAAAAAGATTAACACAATAAGGATATGTGACAGGATAATTCTATATCTCCAAAACTTTTTACAACAGTTTTACAAAAAATATTTTGTGAATTAAAATGGAAAGCTAAGGAGTAAAAGTAAATGGAGAAGTTATCTAGATTTTACAGATGATATGATTGTTTTTACAAATAGTACATCAGAGTTTCAGAAAATGTTGCAAAAGTTTTCAGATGAAAATAAGAAAACAGACTTAAAGAAAAATGATTAAAAGACTAAAGGTTTTCATAGAAAAATAAGATTAATACTCATGAATTATAAAAAGTTAATAATTATAAATATCTTGGTCAGATTATTAATATACATGAAAAATATAATGGATGAAATAAATCATAGAATTAAACTTGGATGGAATATCTTTTGGTAGAAATAACATATTAAAATACTTCTGACTACTTACCAAAGTATTTATGTTAGGAATAACAAGAAATCAAACATAAAATATATGGATGAGCATCAGTGAATGAATAAAAGACTGAAATGAAGCTATAATATAGTATATGAATAATTGAAGTTTTAAACTGGATCCAAGAAAATATAAAAGACCCAGAAAGAGATAACATGCAAGACGAAGCAATGAAGCAATGAATTTGGTTGGTGTGATGTGGAAAAGAAAGACTATCAGTTGAAAAAATTGGATTAAACTTCATGAAATCTTCATTCTGCAGTGAATTAATAATGGTTGAAAATGATGATGGTAATATATGCATCTTGGGGGTCATATGCTTTTTACATACAACTTTATCCATATGCTTTATAAGTGTATAGAGTTTAGAATTTTATTTGTAATTAATATGTGTATATATATTCTACTGGTATGAAGTATGACTATATGAATTTGGGTTGCCCATAAGGTAAAGACTCTATTGAAATTGAGTTAAAAGATTAATCAAACATAGAATTAACCTAAGTAGAATAAGGGACTTTATATATCTTACGCAAATTTCCACAAGTAATTTATGCTTCTTGAATACTACTTACAAATATTTATTTTAGCTGATAAATAATCCCTAATTCAGCAATACATAAAATTAATAATAAGAATGCATTTACAATTTGTAAATGAATTATGAATGTATATAAAATATAATAAATAAACAAACTTCTTATATGGTATTGATATTAAATGTTCGGACCCATAGTAGTGCAAAAACAATAGACATATATTTATAATTAAGAGAACATATATATGATCATGTGTAACTACATTTTAATAAAAGATATCAATAAATGTTTTAACTTATTACAATTTAATCAGTCTAATGAATCAAAAATCTCAATAAGTTGTTCATACTTTATAAAGTAATGAGGTTGTAATTTGGAATAATAATAATTATTTCTCTTATTTATATTTTGTTGATACCATTAATCATAAATTAAAAGAACTAACATAAATAATTATAATAAACATAAATAAACTTATGAATAGGAATTAATAATCTATGGTAGGCATTAATTGCTTGATAAAAATATGTTTGTTAGATGTTTCACACTAAATAAATTATGCTATATTAGCAGAACGTAAAAATATAAAATATTGTTGCAAGATTTCCTATTAATAGATAGTGTAAATCATGTTAGATGCCTCTGACAATAATCATCCATTTATTATTTACAATACACAATATATTATATGATAGGCTGAATGTGGTTGAGCTACAATTTTAAATATATATATCCATGTGATTTAGTTATCCTAATTTTTTCATAGAGTGACGGTGTTTTATGCCCAAGTTATATAATGCGTCTTAAACACATATAAAAATTATACATGAGCTGAGTCTATTCATGAAAAAACCAGCTATCACTTATGAAGTAGCCCGATATGATGTCATGATATTATAATGATGCTGAATATAATTAAAATCGATGTTTCTCTATAGACAATCCTTTCATAACATATATATTTCAGCACAACTGCTTAACTTTCTTATTGATATTAATATTAAATTGAATATACTGTGAGAGTACATAAAACTACTCATATATATATATATATATAAGCATTTATCATTTAACATTAGAATACATATATATACAGATATATAATTTAAAGATTAAATTATAAAAACATTGATGACAAAAGTCCATTTAAATAAATAGTTGTTTTAAATTGAAATAAATACTAAAATGATTATTTTTTTAAATCATGTATATATATAATGATTATTTGAGTTGACTAAGATCACTAATCAAGATGTCAAACATAGAGACAACCTTAGATCAAATCGCATCTTAGCAACAAAACACAAAGAAAATAAAAATTAGAATTCAACTATATAATTATTAATTATAATAATTTCAACAATAATCGAATATGAAATTGTGAAATCAAATAGTATATATAACATATGCTACCGAAAATTTATTCTACTTATAAAAGCTGGATTAATCATTTCCAAATTAATTCTATCTTTTGTCAATGAACTAGCTACTATGCAGTCATTTTCCTGTGTTCGAATTCCAAATATATTAAAGATGAATCAATAGCTTGAATGAATTTTCTTCTTGATAAAAATTTTATTAAAAAAGAACTCTAATCTCACTCAATAAAGATTAATAAATTACTCTTTAGTATCATTAATTGTAATTTTAAATGAAATTATATGTATTTATTTTATTAATTAGAGAAACTCATAAGAATGTTCTAAATTGGAATTCTAAAGAAGATAAATTTTGTCAAAAAAAAAAAATTATATATTTAAACTAAATTATTTTTAAAAAGATAATAAGTATAGAAAATGCATCATGAGTAAAGACCACTTGCCATAGGATCAAATGCTATTGTTTTAATTGAAAATAATGTAATTACTTATTTCTACAGAAATGCCTAAAGTATATGCGTACTTCGTCTATATAATTTTAGATGAAATTTCAATTGATAGCGAAATAATTTGTGGAAGATATCAATATCACACAAGAAGAAATTCTGAACAAAGAGTATGCTGACTGACTCATCTATGGTTGATGACCGAAGAATAAGAACTTTATCTTTAATGAACATTATTAATCTTATTATGAAAAGGAATAGAACAATACCATCAAATTTTAATATACCATATTATCTTTGTGTGTCATCAGGTTCAGACATCTAATTTTATTTCCTTTGCTTCTAAAATCTGTTTACGTTAAAATAGATCATTTAATTAAATTATTAGATGAAGAAAAATGAAAAATCATTGAGTTAAATATTTTTTTATTTAATAAAATTTAGGTCTTCCCTGTAAAGCGACTTGACCAAAGTAAATAAGTAGACTTAATATGGAGGTAAGATTTTATTGCTCTTCATATTAAATTCATTCATGACAGGACAGAATTTTTGTTTATTACTAACCTAATTAATATAAAAATATTTGTTTATTATACTTTGTGTAAATGATTAACATTCTTGCATGAAAGGTTTTTTATTTCATAATAATGACCACACATAGAAGAGGGTCTCATAAAATTGGAATTCCTTCACAAGGATTGGATAATATAAGATCATCATTTATACATATATTATTAAAATTAAATTTAGCTAGTTAGTATTATTAAAAAATTTTTATATATAAAATTTCATTTATTGTTTTATAACCTATAAAAAAATTGGTTTGTGTTATGATATATATCTACTATGGGAACATTGGGAAGATATTATTTAATTTGATATCATAAATAGTAGAAATGTATGTAAAGCACTTATAATAATAATTTTTTTTGTTATATGAAATAAATTTAAATTGTTATCTGTTAATAAACCTGTTAAAATTTATTTTAAATTCAAGGAGGTCTCTAATTTATTTAAGTTATTTATTTTCCAAAACAAAATAATATTGAATACACATACCCATATACATAAATCAGTAAAATTCTATTCTCTGGTGTTGGCCGTAAGATGGCATTGATGCTAACCGAAAACATATATATATAACGATTCCAGCCTGTGATTGATTTTATATAAAAATATCTGATTTAGATTTCTAATAAAATATTCTAGTAACTAATGCTATATGATGTTAGTCGGTTCATTTTTGTAAATGTTTATTAATCTTATATTGTTTTGTTTTTTTTTACTTTGTGTGTGTGGGTGTCTTTAAAGTTACGGTGTTTTTTTAAGAGTAAATAAATAATTTTATTAAAAACAAATACGTAATTATAAAGATATAAAAAGGAATGTAATTTATATACTACAATTTAGAATTGAAACCCGACTACTATTAGTAAATAATATTACTATTTTAAAAAAAAAAAAAAAATTTAGAAATTCACATTCAATTTAAAAATGATACCCGAATAATTGACATTTTTTGGACAGTAATTAATCATAAAATGGGTAGTTTTGTTGGTGTGTATCTGTCAAAAGTTATGGGATTTTTTTAATCGAAAATAAGACACAATTAAACATTTTTTAAAATTCAATTTACACAAAATTGCTACATTCACACTAAATTTACAAATGATACCCGACTAAATTTGCTCTTTCTTTTTTTATATATATATATTTTTGGACAGTAATTAATCAGAAAGTGGATTCTTTTTGTGTGTGTATAGATATAAAAAGTACCATTCTTAAATACTACATTTCAAAATGATACCCGACTATGTTGCAATTTTTTTTTTTTGGACAGTAAGGAATCCGAAAGTAGATTATTTTTATTAGTGTGTAGATTTTATCAAAAGCCGTAATATTATTGAAATACTAAATTTAAAAATGATACCCGCGAATAACTTTTATTTGGGGGTATTGACAGTAATTAATCAGAAAGTGGGTTTTATTTTCTTTGTGAGTATATATAAAAAGTTATGATCTTTTTTTCAATCGAAAATAATACGTAATTCTACATGATTCGATTTAACCACAACATTGAAAAAATTCACACTACAATTTTAAAATGATATCCATCAACTAATTTGCTTTTTTTTTTTTTTTTTTTTTGGAGAGCAGTAATTGATCAGAAAGTGGGCTCTTTTTGTTAGTGTGTATATCCAAAAAGGACCATCAATGAAAGACTCAATTGAAAAATGATACCCGACTAATTTGCTTTCTTTTTTTGGGGACAGTAATGAATCAGAAAGTGGGTTGTTTTTGTTAGTGTGTCTATATAAAAAGGTACCATTATTTAAATACTAAATTTAAAAATAATAGCCGACTAATTTGCATTTCTTTTGACAGTAATTAATCAGAAAGTGGGTTTCTTCTTTTGTAAATCTTGTGTATATATAAAAAATACTGTAATTCAAATACTACAGTGAAAAATCAAACCCCGTTTAATTTGCTTTCTTTTTTTTTAGACAGTAATTAATCAGGAACTGGGTTGTTTTTGTTAGTGTGTAGATATAAAAACTAATCTTATTTTGAAATAATAAATGTAAAAAAAAATAATACCTGACTAATTTTCTTTTTTGGACAAGTAATTACTAATAATTAGACACTGGGTTGTTTTTGTTTGTGCGTATATATAGCAAAAGTAACTCGTCACGGACGAATTCTCGTGAAAACGGTACTTTTCGTGTGATCCTTGAAATTTTTGCCATTCCGCACCCTTAGAAGCAATTTTTGAGGGTTACCGATTCGTAATGGAATATTCAGAATATTATTACTAAACTTACAACAGTAAAGTAAGTTAAACACATTAAAAAAAATATATGTCTTATCAAATTTTAAAAAACTATGACTGGCTCAAATACACAAACTCTCACACGAAACTACAGAGAAAATAGATATTCTACTATTACGATAAAATGATTAACAAAATCAACTACTATGGCAGCCAATAAAGGCATTTATTTCTCTTTGCTTTTAGCATAGAAAAAGGCCATAACCGGCAGCCATCGGGAACTCTTTCTGTGTTTCATCATAGAAAGAAGTCTTTTTGTGTTGGCTTCTGTCGCCGCTGCTGTCCAACATAATGTGAGGACTCCCTTCTGCATTTATAACGTAGAAAATTTCCTCTTTTGTTGGGTGAATGCCGGTGAAACTGTATATTTCTAGGAATTGACCTAGAAATCACAACATCTCATGGCTAACACCAGGGAATAGAAAACAACCCATAAATCATATTAATTTAGTATCCAGATAACATGGTTGAAATTAATTTTAAAAATCTATTGAGATTATATTAAGTATTATTACTACTGTAGGATATTGATGGAAACCCCTGAAGAGAGTTAAATGTAAAAACTATCCTGAGTTTGAATACTGAACATAAGGGAACAATCAACAAAGGTGAAGATTAGATCAATTAGTCCAAGTTGCATCTAAATTAAATATTTAATTCTAAATTATCTTGCTTGAAATGGATTCAATTTTGGATTAAAGTTAAATTGTATCATTCATAGCACCCTATATGAAGACCTTAAATCCGATTATAGTCAGACGCGATCACTATGATTCCTTAAGGAAATCCGAACTGTTACAATATATTCCATGAATATTTCAGTAAAATTAAATTTTATTTAGAACACAAGTTATCAATGATCAATCATTGTTAAACCATTACACTTTTTCATTTGATTAGGAGAATAGTTTATAAACGTTTAAGCTTTCATGAAGTAAATTTTCTTTATACAGAACTTCATAACACATATACATTGTTGTTCCTGTGATAATATAAAATCTGCTAAATTTTAATTTTCTTCTATGGCAGATAAATGTATATAAAAACCAAATATGCTAAAAGAAAAAAAGAAGCAATATCCCTTCATTTTATTGAAATAATTTGTGAACTGTTTCTCTCCTCTTTTTCTTTTTTAATATAATCCCTGGTTGCTATGGTTATGAACAGCTTCCTCATGATTTTATTTATAAAATTTTATCAAGCAATTTAATATTGTTTTCTTTTTTTTAACATTATTTAAAACATTAATCACTTTTACAAATAACAGATTTATATAAAATTGGCATTTCTTGTTTATTCCTAATATTCCTATCCAGATGTGTGCATGTAACTGTGAATGGGTACGTAGATAATGGCTACTGACTTCTGAATAAAGTAATGAGATAATTTAATTCATATAAAAAATTTGAACTGTATACAACGCTGTTATGACTTCTGTTATAAGGAAATCATTTCAGTCAGAGGTTTAAATGATATATTCAATGAACAAAAACATTTTTATGATGTATCCTTTGATTACAAAAGGGGTGAAATAATATATATATAATATTTAGATTTCTACATTGTATACATATATATGATATAAAATAAATAGTTATAAGACATTAACTGAAAATCAAAATTTCTTAAAAATTCTTGATTATAATTTCATTTAAAGATTTTTACATTACGCATTTTATAAGTGTTTGTTTACTTTACATATATATTCTAAGTAAAAAGAAAACTATCTGTGATTGATTTTCTGAGATTTTAATTTGGTATTTTTTACTTTTGGAATTTTATGATGTGTCAATATAAGAATAACAATAATGAAAGTTGTACCATATTACAGTGGTGTTCTGGACAACTCTTGTAAACTCAAGATTTTTATTTCTAAAATAAGAATATATAGTTAATTAATTGCAGACCAATGTTAAATGATTAGTTATTTTGAGTATGTACCAACTATTTGAAATAAAAATCTCATGTTTGCTTGGAAAATTCTTAAACTAAATAAAAAAAATTCCAAGGTCATGGATTTTATTTGCTTTATATTAAGCTCAATGTCACTGTCTGCAATTGTATACATAAAATTTGATTTTACCTCTAATATGATTTTTTTGTTATGTTTCTAAACACAATTCATTTATCACTTTTCTTAAAAAATATTAAATAATTAGACAAAAACTATCTATTATAATTTATTTATATTTATCTCATCTGAAACATCAGTCTTACAAATAAATACATTACCAGTCAAACAATAATTAAATAAGCAATCAAATGAAATAATAAATGCAAAATTTTTCAAAATTAATGAAACAGATATTTCTCTTTCATTCCTTTTTTCAAAATAATTGTTCTCTCTGGTCAACTCCAACATACTGCAGCCATCAATGAGCATGGTGATTCAAGTATTTGATAACATTAGCTCACCTGACAAACTAAGATGTGTAAAAGAACCATGTATAGTGAGAGATGATGATCAGAATTTTTGCACTGATTTCATGATGGTTGTATAGTGGTGGTGAGATGAAGAATTTATTGATGAAAGTCAAAAAAACTTAAAAAAATAGTTATTACTAATATATTTCTCATTCTTTTTTTCTCATCACATTTAGGCCACTCAGTACAAGCTTTAGTAATTAGGAGATGCCAGAGGGTAGTGTATAATAAATCACTATTGGCATCTTCATTTGAACTGCATCCACTTCAAAACAGACCTAATTTGATCAGTTACCCATTCTGCAACCCTTCCCAAATCTTTCAGAACTTACATGGATATGTAATAATTCTATCACTATCATTATGAGCAAAAGTTCCAATGTTATTAAGTTTATGAAAATTACCTCTTTGATAAAAGTCTGAAAACTTAAGGGCTTAGAATGCAACACTGTCGGCCAGTGAACAGCTTTAAGAAACTTCTTTCCACCATCTCTTGCCTCATCTGAAGAAGAACTTTCCAATATCAGTTATTAGAAATTGATGTATTGTCTGGTGAAAAGATTCTACCTTCTCTTCTCTTCTCTTGCTAAACATGTCAGATTTGAAATGCCTAAGGAGATAACCACTATTCATCCTCAGTTACTAAAATTGAAATGGGTAATACCTCTTCAGAAGGTTTTGTTGATCATTATTTTACTTCAATTGCACACCAAGAAAGTAATTTGTCTTCTATTTTTTCTTTTAAATATTTTCATTCTAGGAATGATGAAAGCCCTGTCTATTATAAACTTCCATAGCAGAAGGCCAGCTTAGAAATCCAGTTGGAAACTAATGAGAATTAGGCAAATTCTCTTTTAAAAGAAAGAGCATAGCTTCAGATGAATTGCCCACAACTAGGCATCAAAAATGTGCTGAGAAAAACAGAATTTGATATTGAACAGCATTGTGTGGAATCATGCGATATTTATTTAGTTTTCTATTTCTCATTCTTTTATTACTTTTATATTCAAGTTATTTCTTGGATAAAAATTCATCAGATTTCCTATAAATCCTTCTACTTATAACTTTAAATACCTTAATTACACGGTAAATTAAATTATCTAAAAAATCCTTCTCTATTGGGGTCATAATTGCAAAAAAAAGTCTAGTTGCTATCACATGATCTATAAATTACAATATGAATATTATTACCTCTTTTAAGTTTTTCTTTATCAAATAATTTTACCAGAATTTTATTAACTTCCTGAGCTTTTTTATTTTTATCTTAGATATAGACTTTATGATCTTGTTCTTCAATAATGTAATCTTTCTTCAGTATTGTATATCTTATTTGATCTGATTTACTTCATAAGAATTAAATTGATTATTTAAACCATTTATATTTTATTCATATCTTTTCAGAATATTTATCTCTTTTACTATTCTTTGATTCAATAACTTTTTGATTTCCACTAGCATAGTTTATAAAATCAAACAATTTTGTTCACAGCGATGATATTCCTGCTTTCACATTTTGGTCACGGTAACTTCATTTATGTTCAAATCGCTAACCATTAATCCCAAATATTTTTTTATTATCATAACTTCTACTTTACCATATTCAAATATAGTTTAAATTTTTTCATATTTTCTATTTAATATCTTTTTTTTTTCTTTTCATTCCCTACTATCTTCTGCAAAAAGCTATTATAAGCTTATAAACTGTCCATAACACTTCTTAATGCATTATTCCCTGAGAATTCCTATCATCAAAACAACAAATACAGCTCAAGTGCTTAACCCTGATTCATTTCAAAGGTAATTAATGACTATAGTAAAAAATAAGAAATGATAAACATAATCGTGGATTTACTGATCATAAAATATGACATATAACTCACCTAAAATAAAGGTATAATAATATTACAATTATTTGGGGGCAGGGTTTAAGAGTCAAAACTTCAACAATCATCTGACAAAACTAAGCTAACCTGGCATTTTTATCTTTCAATCAACAATAGCTAGAAATCCATTTACTAATCCAAATTGAATGGTTTTGTAGATTACTACCAGAAACTTACCTATTGGAAAAAAAAGCAATCCTGCCTGTTTGGGATAAGGAAAAAATTTTCCAAGATTCACCCAACTGAACAATGACAAGTTATGAAAACACACTAAAAACTAGACCTTGATTACATTAATAAATATTATTCAGCAGTAAGTATTATCTGAACTCTTGCAATTCTAGGATTAAATAAATATTTTTTTTTTTAAAAAAATAGTCCTTTTCTTTACAAATGTTTTTAGAAATCATAAAAAAAAAAAATTATAATGTAATAAATGAGTATTAGTATAAAGATCAATTACTTCATGGCTTCATCAAAGTATTTAACAGCTCTTTTAGCTGCCCCATCACTTGAACCCATTAACTCAAGCCATCCTTTGAGAACCAAACCCTAGAGGACAGAAAAAAAATACATATTACTATTAACCGAATGTTGGTAAAATAATGATAGACTGAAATATATACAAATAATTATAAAATTTGAATTTCCAATTTATGTAAAAATTGTGTTTATTAAATCCCAAAATATACAATTTTAATTAGATGATAAATGATTTTACTATGATTATTTTTTAAAAAAAATTGAAGTGTAGAGACTTCAATATCTTTTTTCTAATCGCATAAATATAACAAATACTTATCCATGTTGAGGAAAAAATAATTATATAATTCCTTGTTCAGAAGATCACATGATGTTTGAAAACTCAAATAGCAAACCAAATACAACAGTTGCAATCAATTGATTAAAGAATTTTTTCCCCCTTTACTCAGCTGGAAATCGATTCAGGGACTTTTATCTCTCATATCCATCACTTGTCCAGTTTTCTAACTTGCACAAGATATTTCAAATATATATATAATTATGCAGCAAAACCAAATAATCTAAAATTGTTTTTATGTATTATTTTGGGAAAAAATGGTCCATGGATTTTCGGAGTTTTACATTCATACAATAAAATGAGCAAAACTCACTATACGTATTGCCACACACAGCAAGCTAGAGCAATCAATGGATGCCAGAAGGCTTGTGCATAAAATTCCCATCTAGTGCTGACTCATCCAATATCCTCAGACTAGTTTCTGGCTTGTGGCCTTCGTCAGTGAGGAGCCTTGGATCTGAGAGCACTGCACCTCTCTGATGAAGGCCAATACACTGATAATTCATATTCCAAGGCCTTCAATATGATATAAACAGTTATAAGTATTTTTTATTTGAATAATTATTTGAATGGTATAATTTATTAATTTATTTGCGTTTGTCTGTGTACTATATAAATTATATAATATTAAATCATTTATGCTTTCTATTAGCCAGTATATAAATTTGTATTCAAAGTGGTTTTTGTACAGTGTAATTTTGTGTCTCTGATCCAAGTTTGAGGCAACCTTATTTCATATACTTGCATGTTTGTGTTTGTATAACAAACAAGTAATGATTTCCATATATAGATCAGTATAATGTAAATTTAAAACTGATTATCAGATGTACAGAAAGATTGCAGTAAAGCAATCTCAAAATTTATTGGGCATAGTACAATGTGAAAATATAAATACTTAAAACCAATAAAGAGAGATTTCAAATGGTGTGTGCATGATGATAGCCACAATGGTTATGTATATACCACATGGAATTGTATGCAGGCAAAGATACTCATGCTATGGAGTCAATAGTTTTTGCCACAACTTGCATCACATTATTTTCAAGTCTATAGCTAGCAAATGAGCTATATGCAAATAAATTATACCTCTGTGGGACAATAAATATAACAAGATAGCACCACTGATGTGCATAAGAATATAAACATCACTGATGTACACACAAAATATAAAATAAAGAGATAAAACTCATTTTATCAGTGATATAGACAGTAACCTACAATTTTAGTTTTAGATAGACAAGAAGCCAATTGCTATGATTACAAATGCATATCCACATTCTGGAAATGATTTGTTTTGTATCTTTTATTAGGATGAATCTTTTTCTTATAGATGCCTTTGAGATTTTTTAACTTTTGGGGTACAAGATAAATTTGAAGAATTCTTATGTGATTAGTTTTGGAGATTCTGAAGCTATGGATTATCTCAGGTAAGAAGTATTATATATATGATTTGAAAAATAATTTTGTGAGGAATATAAAAAAATTATCAATGAAGATGTAATTTAAACTTAACTAATGATAAATTAGAAAATATGAACAAACAATTCAGTAATAATTATGTCGGATGTTGAAATTTTCAAATCGTTATCACTATTTGTCTCAACCTTATTGTTTTCCTTAGTTTTTCTAGTTTCTATTAATGTAAAGTTTTTTCCTCTAACATTATTAAAACTGAAGTTATTTGAAAATTGTGTCTCGAGTCACTTTTTTTTTTTTAAATTCAATATGGTGCCTGGAGAATAATGAAGATATTAGACATTACAAATCTAACAGACTTCTATCAGGACATAAAATTTTAAGCAAGATAATTTCAATCTATCTATAATGAACTTTGAACTTAAATCAACCAAAAAAAATAAACTGAATTCAAAAATAGTTTCAGAACAGTGGATCACATCCCAAATATTGAAAGAAATTATAGAAAAGATGAATGAATTTCCAATGTGCTTTGGATCTATAGATTATGAAAAGGTATTTAACTCTTTAAGCACTTCCACAGTGATTAAATCTTTGAATCATCCAAGATATAGAATTGAGATAACATCATAATCTGAAGAATATCTGTCAAAACACAGCAGTGATTAGATTACATGGTGATATTAAGAAGATTAACATTGATAAGAATGCAGGATAGATTTTTTACTATAATTTTGTAAGACATATTTTGTGGATTAAAATGAGAAGAAAAGAAAATAAAAAATACATGGATCTTATTAAAGTCATTTAGATTTTGCAGATGTATATTTGCTTTTGAAAGTAATGCTTCAGAAGTTTATGAAATGTTGCAAGAATTACCAGATGAAAATAAGAAAGTAGGACTAAAAAACTAACATTCACTGGATTTTTAAAACAAAATAAAGATTGATAATCAGGCATCAGAAAAAAATATAATGGATAAAATTCATTATAGAATTAAGTTTAGATAAAATGTTTTTGATAGAAATAATTCAATATTAAAAGAAAATATGCCTACATGTTTGAAAAAGATTTTTAATAGATGTCGTTTACTAATTCTTAATTATGGATCTGAGATTTGGACACTAATAGAAGATCAATATAAAGACTTTAAATCACTCAATCAAATATGAAGAGCATATCTGTAGAAAATCACAAAAAAGTATGAAAAGTGAAAAACATAGTTAAAAAAATTAATAAGTATCTTGATATCATTGAAAAAATCAGAAAAATGAAATGAAATTGATATAGACATATTTTTAAAAAAGATGATAATAGATAGACGAAGTATTAAACTAAAAAATGAATGAGATGGATGATGAAATAAGGAAGTTTGCTGGTACGGTGCAGAGAAGAAAGGCTATGAAACAGGAGAAACTGAATTAAACTTGGAAAAATCTCCATCTTGCAGTGATTTGATAATGGTTAAAAATAATACATACACACAAAAAAATATAAGAAAGAGAAAACAATATCTATAACACCCGTCCATAGTGTAGCAGTGAAGAAGAAATCTAAAAATCAGAAAGCTAGTCAAAAGTTTGCTCATGAACTTGCAGTACCCTTTCCTTGATACCATTTACCTAGATATAGCATGTGCAAAATGGATGGTATCTGGATTATATAAAAACTGATTATCTAGATAAAAAAGTTTTAAACTAAGGCTTAAAAAAAAATTCTTAATTTAATCAAATTTTAAATCTAGGTTATGGAATGACAAGTGGCTGAGCTAACTACTGTATACATTTATTTGACCTGATTCTTGTTTTAAAGATTGGGCAATAAAAAAATTAATGACATCAAAAAAATTATTTAAAAAAAAGCTTAGATTTTCATTGATAAAATATCTAGTATTTAGCATTCAATCAAGTAGATGGTCACAGCTTGGTTAAAGCTAATGAGCTGAAACTTCAAAAAACTAAGACTTTGAATTTAAATTATCAACTAGATCAACAGCATAAATGTGAAGGTAATTCAAAATTCTATAAATATTTTTAATACTTTCAGTTATCAGCTACTTGCATATAAATAACATTTTCATCATAAAATGATTTTAAAATATTCCATATGATTTTTTTTTTATTTGTTCTTTATGCACATATAATAGTAACATCTATTTTTGAATGCTGATATTATTAATTTAATTTTTTTTCTTGGGCTTAATAACATATTTTGAGAATATAGGTTTCACTACAATATATTATATAAGAAGTAGATAAAGTCATGTGACATTTTAATATTAATTCATATGTATGGTATTTGCAATTTAATTAAAGTTTATTTAAGCATAAAGTGGAGTAAAAAGATTATATATATAAAATATTGTGATCAAGCAATAACAGTTATTCAATAACAGTGGAAATCTCTAAAAAAATTTAGATTTAATGAACATTAATTTCATTTAGGTTTTCTAAGTATCGATTCAATGAATGTAAAATCAAATTTTTAATTTAGAAATAACTTTAAACTTTTAAAGTAGTTTATGTTTTACACAAAATGACTCATCATCAATAAGTAACATCCCATTTAATTTTCCAAAATTTGTGAACATATTTTTCTTTTAGGCAATCAGCCCCTAGTCAATTCAGTTAATTGCCTAGTATTGTTGGTACTTTGCCATCTAACTATTGTTTATTAAAATATAATGGTCAGTGTCAATGTATTAACTATAAAAATAAAAAATATGATTGCAGTAATATGATGTACTTTTCACTATTGGTGGAAAATGTATCACATTCCTGTGAATTATAAAACAACAGTTTCCATGATCTTTATTTTATATTTTATATTAATTTTCGTTCTACAAAATTACAAAAATTATTTTTCACTATTTAATATGTATCATCAAGAACTCTTAATTTATATGAAAGTTATGTTCTAAAATAATTTGTGATTATAAACATTCTGGTAGCACAAACAATAAACCTATGAAAATATTTCAAATCAAGTTTTCATTATAAGTAAATCATTTGTTTTCTTTGACTATAGACTAAACATTGTATAAAAGTAAACTGGAAAACTTTTTTAATAGATACTTATATTTTTATTAAGTGCCTAATGTTTATTAAATAAAGAAAACTATCTTTCTTTTTTCTTTTTTGCACAAGACTAGTTAAACAATAATTATAAATTATTTTACCATTGTAAAATAAATTTTATCATTTACTTTTCTCAATAAAGTTTAGTAAAATTTGGATATGAATGAAAAGTAGAAAATAGTCTGAAAAATAAACTATTAATAAATAATAGAATTACTTATTTATTAAAGTAAATATTTTTTAAAATTTATTAATCAACATAATAAATTTTTTGTTCATAAATTTGTTTTCATTAGTTAAAAATACATTCAACTTTATTTATTTTGTATTTGGTTGAACATAATATCTTCTTATATAAAAATTAAGTTCTCTTCATTACAAATAATATTTCTAAAAATATCAAAAACGGATTTCTTATGAAGACATTAAAACATTTACTGAAAGTTGTGGAATTAGGTTACTTATTAATGAGTAATTATTTCATTTTCTTTGTTAAAATAATAATTATTTAAATAATACTGAGTATGTGAAAACTGATCAGTTTTTATGGTAACAAGTAGTTTTGAAATTTCTTTTATCAGTTAAAATTTGATTAATAAAAAATATATTTTTATAATAAAAAATATATATATATTTATTTATTTTTATATCAATTTATTTATTATGATGGTTGACTCTAACAAGAGTACTTGCACCAGAAATGTGTTAAAATTATATTTAATAACTTCAATGATATCTCCAAATATATAATATTAGTAATGTCTTTATTACATTTCAATGTCAGAGTTCATATAGCTTTTAATCAGTAAGACAATGTAATTAAGTTAATTTTAGGTTTATAATAAATTTCCTGGAATCTTTTCTTAATTCTGTATTTGTAAAACTTGATGCAATGTAATGTTCACTCAGTTTATGCCAATGTAACTTCAAATAGATATTTAAAAACATTCACATTTTAAATTTTATATAAATTAAGAATTCATTATATATATTGTAACCACTTGGTTACATAACTGTACTAGAAAAATAAATAATTAGATAGTTAGCAGCATGTTCCCCAGGTTTGAGAATATAAAAAAATATTTAATTAATGGGGAAAATAAAATTTAATTTTCCAATACATATTTTTCATGGGTCTTTATTTAACTAAATATTTTAAATCCCAACAAGATAGTATGAGAATTCTCAAACATTAAATATATTTGAGTTTGTTTTTTCTTTTTTTTTTAAAAAAAAAAGGGGGGAAAACAAATTAAAATTTTAATAACTTTGTAAATTTTATTTTTAATTAATCAGAGTTGTTTTCCTTTCTTTATCTCTAGTTAATGAAAAAGAAAAATCAAATCAGTGCAATTAACAAATTATCTTGTTATTGTTTTTTTTCTTTGGAAGATTTGATTTTTAATTATAAAGAAATGTCAAGAATTTTATGTTGTTAAATTTAAGTTCTTAATTTGTTTTCAATATCTATGATTAAGAAGAAAATTGGCCGAACCATTGTATTTATGAAATTTTATCTAATTAGTTGTCATGAAAATTATCATGTAAGAGACAGATTGTAATTGGCTTATGGGCAAGATTGTTCAAGGAAAATAATATATGTGGGGGTATGAATTAGTGATTATACCCAAGTGTCTAGAGAGAGGTATTGCTAACTTTAACTGTTGAAGAGAGCAGTCAAATCAATCCTGTGACTGAAAAAATATAAAAGAAATTATTGCTAACTTAAATGTTGAAGAAACCAGTCAAATTTTAATCCTGCTGCTGATACGAGAAGAAAGTATTCGTAACCTTAGCTGTTGAAGAGAAAGCAGTGAAGTTTTAATCCAGTTGCTGAAAAGAAAGAAGCAGAAGCCTTTACAAACCTGTGGCACAACACAGTTGGAATATTAACCAAGCAATTGAATATAATAGTAGAAATTTTTATCCAGCTCTTAGCATACTGTGAGTTTAACATTAAAAATGGTTTGTACAATGAAAACCATGTGCTAAGTTCAAGCTAAAAGCTAGGCATCACCTTCCTCCATATAACTTACCTTCATTGGAAGAAAATGTAGGGAAGGTAAAACCCCCTTTAAGCAATCTGCAGGCTTGTCATCAACCAAGAGCATGAAAAGTCTCTGCCTAAATTTGGCTCACCTGGAAATTCAAGAGGAAAACCAAATGGACAAAATTGCTATTTTCATTTACCTGGAATTGCTACAGACCCAGAAAAGGACAAATTTAACCAAACCCATGTTTAGAAGCCTTCAAGAAGAAACTTCATTAGGAAAAACTGAAATTGTAACTGCAAAGGCCTCCTTCACACTTTAATTTTTTTTCTTTTGTTAATAAAAACTTTTTTTTTTTGTTTTATAAAGGTATTATTTTTTTATAAGAATTGATAATGGTAAAACTTTCATTAAGTTGATGTCTTCAAATTGCAAAATAGTTTTAAAAAAAAGAATAATAATAATAAGCAATAATAATAAATCTATTGTAAAATTAAATAATTTTTTTTCTAAACTAAATCAAAGATTATCTTTGAAATTAAAACAAAGATTGTTATGTTTGCTTTTGAAATGGTTAACAAACTCAGTTATTTTTAAAGAAATAACTTAATGAATTGAAAGCTAATCCATGAATAAAAATTAATTGATAGGTTAATATAATTTTATCAAACTCTATATTTATTTATTTTTTATGATAAAATGGATGTTTGAAATTATCTACTAATATTGCATTTTTTTTATTAATTAGATATTAAATAAATGTTTTAAAAAAATATTATTTTTAGTCTTAATTACTTTATTCTATCAAATTCCTGTTTCATGAATTGCAATGTATGTGACCTTGTATCATGACAGTTTATATTCTAGGATTGTTTTTTATGACCCCAATAAAGCTAGTTATTTATAAGTAGTGGAAGCCCATGATTTGCTTAAGTTTATTTATAATAAACTAATTTATTTATTTATTTCCCTCTTACAATAATAAATTATTGAGTTCTTGCTTCCTGAGATAGATTTGTACATAACAGCTATGAGATAGGGGATTTATATTTAGTGTGTGGCATCAATATGATGGTGATGATGATCCCTGGATTGGCATGAAGATGATATTCTTCAAAGTCCATGCACTACATTTTATTTAGTTTGGGATCTATTAGAAATTAAGTTTATTATTGGCCAATACATTAATGATACTAAGTGGTCAGAAAATTGATTATGATCAGCATGTTTTAATATCCCAGCATTATTTTTTTGATTGTATTCTTATGGATTAGCACTTAAGTTTGTGTATCCAAATTTATGGGTTTAAATAATTTCCCAAACTGGCAAAGGCACAATAGTTAGCCTGGTCTACAGGAGACCCATCTCAACTCCAGTCACAAGATTGACTGATTTATTTTGATAAATCATTCCTGATGATGAATGATTATTACTTTGGGGAGTGCTAGTGAACTTATAGTTAGCTATGCTGATCTCTGTGAGTTATCTCTTATACTCATCCTTTTGACATTAAATTTTATTTTTTTTAACTTGAGGATAAAACTACAATTCCTCTGATCCCTTATGATTTAAACCCCAATTTTCTGTAGAGGTGCAAATGGCTAACTAATTAAGGGCAGTTGGGACCATAACCCAGATATGATCCTGTAATTCTCCATAGTGTTCTAATATATAAAATGTTTAGGAGTAATAGTTGTGCATCTCTCTGCCATGTTTATGACTTGGGTTCGAATACTGTCTGAATAACACTTGAAAATTTTTTCAGATTCCAACCAGGTTTATGATTTCTCTTTCAGATAGCCTGCCGGCCCATAACAAACCTAAATAATCATCCAATATCATTAGTAAATGTATATCTAGCAATTTTTACTGAGAGAAAGTAACAAAAATGAAAATTGCTCAAATTAGAAAGCTTTGCTGAGCAATATCTTCTCTTTAACTGCTCTTCTATGAAGATCTGCTGAAAAAACCTTTGCTCTGAATTGAATGTTTTACCTCTGACATATATAGATGTATAAATATTTTAAATAATCAAATTTCAATATTAAAATTTGTCCATAATGTTGCCTTGTATATATAAAATTTAAAATAATCAATTTAAAACAAAAATGATAGCGACAACTCGCTGTAAATAAAAAAATTATTTAATACATCAATTCAGCCTTTATTATTGAAATCATATCAAGATTTTTCTTTTTACATAATCACATGCAATGTGCTGTGCTATGGCTTCTCCTTTATCGAAATCAGGAATCTCTCAGCTCCTATGACCAGAGAAACCTGTTATCCACCTTAGTTTCCCTTTCCTTTCCCAACCCTAAGTATTATATTCTTCTCTATCCTGGCCCATCCCATTTCCACAACATTATCTTTGACCACACTATGGCCTTTATATCTAGAGCCCCATTATATTTTTCTAAACCCAGCATAAAAATACAAAAACCGACTTTCTGTATAATCACTTTGTTCATATTTACCTCATACAACTTCAGTGTTCGTACCCTTTCTGCTTGTAAGCATTTACATTTCAATTAGCAGATGCCTAATATTTTCCATGCCTTCTTTACATAATTTTCAGATTAAATCACCCACATTTCTCCATTTATGTGTATATTCCTTGTTGTTAACAATCCTGTTTTAGCATTAAACAGTAAACTACTTTCCCTGCTATTATCATAAATTAATTCACACTCAATTTTGAACTCTTTTTATTCTCCATACTAATTCTCAATCTCTCCAACTCCCTATTTTTATTAATGCATCTACTCTTCTAATCCGATTTTTTGTGACAATAACCCTCAACAAGTCTCCTAACATAAGTATCCTACTTTTATATAAGTATACTGATACCTTTTGTATAAGTATACTGACATAAAGTCTTTATCCAAATCTTCTGCATACCTCACTACCTTTCTCACCCATCTTGTTGTCGGTCCTTTACTTGTAACCCAATTAAAAATACTATTTTGCTATTTTCTTTATTATCCATAAATTACAATCTACCTAACATTTTCATTTTGCTTTTTGAATCTCTCATATAAAAACTTGACCAGCCCATTTCTCCTTGAATTGCCTCCTTTGCCTTGCACACATCTGCATTTCACGTATGTCTTCCTAAGTAATCGAACACCTCTTTACTAACACATAACACATTGTTACCATAAGTTAACCCTGCCCCTCCATACAATTCTAGTTACATCATATTTATTATATAAAAACACTGCTAATATCAATCCCTTTCTGTTCTTTGCTTCATTTATCAATTTTTTTCTCCCATTCATCCAAGCAATTTCTCTAATTTGTTAAGACGATTTCCAAATAGTTATACCTATTCATGACATTTAACTTTCATCCCCCAAGAAAAATTATTTCTCTTCCCTTTCCACGGAATTTATCATCATTACTTTTGATTTACCTTCACTAAATTTAATTCCCATCTTTTTACCTACCCTTGTGCATGACTTCAGCATAACTTCCAAATCTTTCCTACTTTCTGTGCACACAAACATATCATTAGCAAATAGAAAACCTGATAATATATACACTTCTTGCCATCCATTAATGGTATTTCTACCTCTCTTCCTAGTCTTTCTATTGCTCTTCCCATTTCTCTCAAATATAACAAAAACAAAATAGATGATATAGTGCATCCTTGCCTTAGTCCCACTCCATTTTTAATTCTGATTCCATATTTCCTAATTAATATATATAATAATTATTTTCATACAATCTCTTAATAAGATCCACTAAAGCTCCATTCATTCCCAAATTTACTAAACTTACCCATAATCTACAAAATAAGAGTCATAGATCAATTCATAGATCACATAACCCTGGCAATCCTCACTGTTTATAACTTACAAGCTTAAGAGATAGGGTCATGTGATCTATGAATTGATCTATGACTCTTATTTTGACTATTTACAGTCTCTGCCAAAAGTCTTATGCAATTTTATATTGCTGTGACTACTAATATATGGTATGGCTGAAGATCTATCAGCCCCATATAACTATTTGAGTTGGATAGCTGGGTTTGAAGACATGTAGATGTCTGAAAATTTCAGATTTTCCACTCAATAGATAACTTTTAGCTAAGTGCTCAGCTTTGGGTTGGTATTTTTAGATCTAGTGTCTGAACCTACCCTGACACCTCTCTGAGGAGTGCCAAAGCATGAAACCATGGTCAGGGGTTTGGGGAGGGGTTCCTGACAGAGATATTTTAAGTGCTGGCTCTGGCTAAGCATTTATCATAAAGCTTGTAGAGGAATTGGCAATCCTCACTGTTTACCCATAATCTATTTCTATTTATTCTATCATATGCTTTCTCTATATCTATAAAGATCATATATAACTGTCTATCTGTATTCCACTCATATCTATAAGTTGTGTGACTACAAATAAACTATCTCCTATATGCCTATCCATTCTAAAACCTCTTTGCATTTCTCTCACTATATTATTTTATTCCATTCATTTTGCCACCCTACCAGCCATCATATATACAAAAGTTTTATAAACACTGACTTTACCGCTATTGGTCTATAATTGTTTATCTTTCTATGGTCCTTACTCTTTCTTTTAAATAATAGCCTCACTCTTGTATTATTCCAGCTATGTGAAAATTATATTTTTTGTGCCGTCTTATTAAAACATGATAATAGATTTAATTTTGACCTATTTCCCAAATTCATCACCATTTCTGCTGCCCATCTATCTAAACCTCTCACTTTCCACTTTTCCCATTTCAATTTCTGCAGTGCCTCATCCAATTCATTTTCTGTAAAACTAATATATCCATTACTATGTGCTCTTATGTTTGTTATCAATCTAACCTTCACATCTAACATCTTCTCTACATCCATTATATACTTATTTAAGATTGTCTCTAATTCTTTTCTAGACCTACACTCTATTCCCTAATCATCTAGTAATATTATTTTTCCCTCATCTACATTCCTTCTTTTAAAAATTTCCAAAATTTTTTACTTTCATCTTTTGCACTTTTATTAATATCCTCCAATAATTTACTATTTCTCATTTAATATTAACATCTTTTTTATTTTCTTTATTTTTAATAGCACATTTATAATCTCTGTATGCTTTTTTGCTCTCTTTTACACTTTTATTACTTCTTACTTTTTTATTACTTTTATTCTTCTGAATATTCTCACCCAAAACCCTATTTGCCATTCACCATATCAGTCCTTATATTCATCTCCAACAAACTCTCCCATGGTTTCTTTTTCTTTTCTTTTATATTCTTCTAACTTATTCTTATCATTCAGTCTCCATCCTTATCTTATCATTACCTTTTCTACTTTTATTATTATTTTCCATCACATTACTAACCATTTCTATTATAAAGAAATTATGATCATTATTACATACTTTAATTTTCATTATTTTATTCATTCCCTCTTTCTCTCCTAATACATAATCTATGCAATGTGATAGAATATGGCTTCTACTTTATCAAAGTCAAAAATCTCTCAGCCACTATGCCCGGAGAAATCTGTTAGCCACCTTACCTTCCCTTGCCATTCTCCATCCTGTTTTTTTTTCATATTCTTTTCTATCCTGTTTCATCCCATTTCCACAACATTATCTTTGTCCACTCTATGGCCTTTATATATAAAACCCCCTTATCTTTTTCCAAACCCAGCATAAAAACCAAAACCACTTTCTGTATAATCATTTCTTTTATATTTATTCTCCCACAACTTCATTATTTGTACTCTTTCTGCTTGTAAGCATTTACATTTAATTAACAGATGCCTAATATTCTCCATGTCTTCCTTAAATAACTTGCAGACTAAATCACTCACATTTCTCTATTTAAGCGTAAGCTCCCTTGTTGCTAATAATCCTGTTCAAGCCTTAAACAGTAAACCACTTTCCTTGCTATTATCATAACTCACACCCAATATTCTGTTTACTTCTTTTTTTAAAAAAAAATATTTTTTATTCTCCAAACTAGTTCTTCATCTCACCAACTGTCTATTTTTTATTAATGAATATATTCTTCTATCCCATTTCTTATCACTATAACACTCAAAAATTCTCCTAACACAATCATGCCATCTTTTGTGCAAGTATACTGACATAAAGGGTCTTTATCCAAATCTTCTGCATATAGTACTACCTTACTCACCCATCTTGTTGCCTGTCCTTTCCTCATAACCCTATTAAATAGTATTTTGGCTATTCTCTTATTTCCATTAATACTGTAACTCCACCCAATGGATATTATTTACATTATATTACAATAAATATAATTAATAAAATACATACATATACACTTCATAAATGATTAAACTTATTACAATCCTTTTGTTGTTGTTTTTTTTTTAATATATATATTTTTACAAAACAATCTAAAAAATATTTTAAATTATAACTCTAAAGTTTCCAATAATCTAACAATGGTCATTTCCACCTTAGTTGTGCTGGACTTTTAACCATGTTTATACAATTGTTTACATTTTCTTGAATATACAAAATTTCATAACACCTTTCCTTATAATTTTTAACATGCTTTATTATCTGAATACTTTTCACACAATTCATTTTATGTCCAGTATCCAAATAATGTATATATGGCCTTGATTTTATATCTTTTCTATTAATTACTCTATCATGCTCCTTACCTCTTTCAATAGCAGTCTTTCCTATCTAACCTATATATATCATATTGCAAAATTCACAAATAATTTTATACACTAGCCCTACTCTATTTTTAATATTACCCATCCTTTTTGCATTACAAATCTATTTCCCTAAAGATTTATTATTTTTCCATTCTATTTCAATATGACCAAATAACTTTTCTTTTATCAATGTCTTATATAAATATTCTGAATATGAAATAGAAACTCACTTCCTATTTTCATACACATACACTATCTTTTGTATTATTATTATCTTTATTTCTGAAATTTTTTTAATGTCTTCTTTTATAGCCCATATTCACATAAGCATTCTCAACTTCCAATTTCTGTTCAAATACTTTTCTTTATTCAATGCTAGCCTACCATTTTGTAACTTAAAACCTTTCAACACTGCTATTTTCTGAGACTATGACTGATATGAATTTGGATCAATTATACCTTTTTTACTTTATCCTTAATATAATGTTTAATAAGTATTTCACCATTAATTCTTTTTCTTTGTTTATTCAAAAAAATTTAAATATTATTTTATATAGCACTGCGTTTTTTTATGTAATAGTGATATTAGCGATTAAGCCAATGCACATGCACTCTTATTTCCACATTCTTAAGATTTGCCCATACATAAACGTTTGGGTCGAAAGAATGGGTGGATTCATTCCATTCTTTCTAAAATACTATATCTCGTGTCTGGAAAAAGAGTATTCATTTATAATTTATCTTTAAAGCACATGTGCAATGGCTTAATCGCTAATATCATTATTACATAAAAAAATTTAAACAAAAATGTAAATATGGTTAAAAGTCCAGCACAATTAGAAGGGAAATGGGCATTGTAGATTATTGGAAGGTTTAGTTATAATTTAAAATATTTTTTACATTGTTTTGCAAATATATGTATATTTTTTTAAAAAAGAATTGTAATAAGTTTCATCATTTTTATGTACATGTAGGTATTTTATTAATTATATTTATTATAATGTAATGGAAATAATAGCTATTGGGTGGAGTTGCAGCAGGATAGCTAGTCGTGTGATTTTATAAAAACATCTTGATAAGATTCCAATAAGGAATGAAAACCAGTTTAATGGATTAAATATTTTTTTTATTTATAGTGAGTTGTCTGTTTCAATTTTATTTTAGACTGATTATTTTAAATAGATATACAAAGTATATACATTTATAGAAGTCCACATTGTTTTTTTAATACTATTTCCAGTGATACTAAAGCATCTCTCATATAAAAATCACTTTATATAAAAAATTTCAAAACTATTACAAATTATTTTAATACATACCTCTTTAGAAAAGGGTGAAAGTTTTAACATCCTATCTATATATTCCTTAGCTTTTTCAAAACGTAAACAATGAAAAAGAAATAGACCAGCAAAATACAAGCCCTAGAAAAAAGAAGGTTTAGATTTACATAATCTATCTCCTACATTTGTCATAACTTATTTAAAAAATTATATAAATTTAAAATGTTTATAAGAATGTTTTATAATATACTCAAGTATATTTACTTCATGAAAAAAAAAAGACAAAATGCACGGTTTAAATAAAAATGATATTCTGATATATTTGAAACATAAACATATATCATAGAAATAATTAAATCCTAATCAGGATAAATCCACTGCAATTGTCTTTCTATTGTATTTTCAATTTTCTGATAATATTCATCAGAAATGTTCATATAATTTAAAGATAAATTTAAACATACAATTTAAAACCAAACATTGGTATATTTATTTTAAAAAGTCTTAAGAAATACATCAATAAAATATATTGCCTTACTTAATTTAGTACAGTAGTGGTCCACTCGGAATTCAAGATCCATGAATTGCAGAGCTAGCTCTGACAGTTTTGTGCTTAAACTTCTATGAACTCCCAAACAGTAAACCATTCAATTATTTTAATAAAATATTCTCATGTTAGGAAATTATTAAATTATATCCTTCAACAACAACCTTTACCACAAATTTTATCCAATATAAAATTACATAAAGAAGGTTCCCAGTTTGTTTAATGTGTGATTTTGGAATAGCATATAATTACAAATAATCTAAAATTGGAACATAAAAATATCTTGTTATATGTGGAGATATGTATCTCCATTAATAGAAAAGCACCTACTGATATCATTAAAAAAAAAATCCTGTAAAAAAAATTGACAATATTATAAGACCGCTGTTTAACACCTGATTGGCTGTCTGAGAAACAACATTAAGCACATGTGAAAGACTGGCAACTTTTAATTTATTTACTTGATTACTGAAATTCTGTAGTGGATGGATTCTGAGAATATAATTATTTCTTAGCACATAGTTGGGTGATGGCATTCCCACTACTAGCATTGTTTGTAATTTAGATTTACTATATTGTATTTATAATTGCAAAACAGAAATAACTACTTCCCACAGAGTTATAAAGCATCAAGATTTATATAGCATCAAAAACATATTGCATAACTCAATGAGAGATCGTTACTCCAGCTTTGCAATTACAAATATTTAGAAGTTATGATTATTTATTTATTATTATTATATTGTATTTAGAAAATATTATTTTTTAGATTTTAAATCATTTTTCTAGGTTCTATGCTTAAATATTATATGAATACTGTATTTGTATGAGGATCATTAGACCAAATCAACAAAATATATAACAATTTAAATTCCAAAAGTAATCTAAGATGGTTTAAGGAATTAGCTATAAAAAAAAAAAAAAATTAAACATTTAGACTTTGCACATTAAATAAATTGTAGCATATTTATTTATAGAATGATTATAAAACTAATTAATATTAGAGTTTCTTGATCAAAAAGTGATTTTGCAAAAGATCTATAAAGTATTTGGGTTTAGAACATTTCTTTATAAGAACTACAAAATTATATTATTCTGAACAAGACCAAAAATTAATTATTGAAAAATATTTACAAGATTTCATTAAAGTGAGTTACAGTTATATTTTAATAAAAACTATACACAGATTTAGATTTGTAGAGGTCTCTACTGTCGCATTTTAGGTGCATAGTAAAAGGGAGGATCCTAAAAGGTGGACATCTTACCTTATAATTTTAATTTTGATGGATTTTTTTCTAATATATATAAGAAGGATTTCCAAAATAGGGTTTTAAATTTCTCTGAATTTAAATAGATTTATAAATAATACTAAAAATAAAGTATGCATAATGAATAGAACTAATATAATTTATAAAATTAAATACCCACAGAATTCTTGCTCATCTGAATATATACTGAGACAAAAATGAAGTTAGGAATTAAAGTAGCACATGTCAATGTATATAAGATTGCTCTTGGTAATAGCTTGGTATTTTTTTATTACAGAATTGATTCAGGGCCACATATTTAAATCTAATAATGTCAATATAATAAAAATATGAGAATATATATTGACAGAATTGAAAATTTATGCCTAAACAAAAATTAAGCAATATTAATAAAGAATGCAAAACAATTACAATATATGAAGCACCAAAACGATATTAAAAAGATGTTTCATTGACATGGATTATAAGCTGAATTTATTCATATTTTAAAACTGCATCAAAATGCTTACTACAAACAAGTATGTTGATAATGTTATTAAAACAGGCAAAACTCTCCATACAATAGTGCCACTCAGTGCAAGCCAGAGTAATCAATAGATGTCGGAAGACTTGTAAACAAAATCCCTATCTAGTGCCTACTCATCCAATATCACCAAACTAGTTTCTGGCTTATGGCAATACTGTATGGAGAGTTTTGCCAGTTTTAATAACAGTTATGAGCAAGCATAAGAAATGGTGATCATATGATATGTTGATAATGGCAAAAAATTATATATAAACAATTAAAACAAAAACTAATTAAATACATACATGAAAAAGTTAATAAGGATAAAAAATAAAAAAAATTGTAAAAATTAATACAGTATTTTAATGTAAATAAAACTATAAAATAACAATTGAAAAATAAGATATTTATTACAGAAACTTACAAAAATATATTACAAACAAATAACTTCCAAATTAAAAAAGAAAATTATTTACAAAAATAAAATTTATTAAGAAGAATAATGACTTGAAGGTATCAACTTAATTCTTTTATGAAAATAAACTATTATTTTATAAAAGATGTATAAATAATTCCATTTATAAATATAGTTAATAATTAAACAAATTGATAAATGTATAGAATACATAAATAAAATAGAAAAATAAATAAAATTCACTATAAAAAAGAAGACAATAAAATTAATTACTTATATAAATAATTAAAAAAAAAAAAAACTTTACAAGAATAAAACAACCATATATAGGAAACAAAACAATATATGAATAAAAAAACTGATTTTCTAATATAAATAAAATACATATACATTCTTTATTCTTCTAAAATTATTTTATACAAACTATAAATAAATAGTTCTGGATATAATTTAATAATGAGACTCTTAGATTTCATTAATTCTTAATCAATAAAGTATGAACATTGTTAACATTTCCTGGCAAACTATTTAAAAGAAACAAAGAATAAAGAACTAGTAGAATAAATTTATCTTTATTATTTATAACTTTTCTTTTGTAAATAACTTTAATAACAACTAAATAAGTTGTAAATTCCTTATTCTCAGAATTTCTTCATAAATTTTTTGATCATGACAATATATGATAATATATGTGATGCTATAAATAAGAAAGGGAATTTCATTCGTACTCATAGATCATATAAGATTTTCTTATAATTGAAACTAAAATAATATAACTAATATAATCTTAAATATTAATGTAATTTCAATACTATATGATGTGAATTTCAATTATGTGACTTTTAAATACTATGTACTCTAATAACTCAAATATTTTTATAATTTAATGATTTGAATTTTCTGAATATGCAAATGATGATAATGAAGACAAAATCATAAATTAATAATATAACAAGATTTTATTAATAATATAAAATATAATAATTATAAATACTTTAGGCATTAATGTAATCACAAAATAATTCAACAATATTTTAGTAAACAATTCAAAATCATAAATAAAAATACTTATCACTTACGAATAAATAAAGTTCTCGCTTGTGTTTAATCTAGCCATCTTTCTAAATATAACACTTGTATAAAAACTTTTCATCTATATATTTGATAAATAATGTTGCCAACAACAGAACAACACTAAGTTTGAGGGGGATGTATAAATTTTCTCAGCCTATACAAAATAACTACTTAAGTTTAGACAAAAAACGTTTTATCATAGTCTTTTCACAGCAAATATTCATGCTATGAATACTAATACCATTTTCATTGCCAAAGTTACTCTGATAAGATTAAGAGCAAATAAAGACACACATCATAACACATATGCCTTCAACATTTCATTCTAAACATCAAAAAAATAGGATAGACAAAATAATGGGAGAATCAAAAGTACACACTTATTGTGTCATTAGTATCATATCACTAATCTCTACAAACTTCATAAGAATAAACCATCATAAAAACTGCCCAACACAATAATTATGTCATCTATGACTTTTCTAAGGCATAATTAAAACAACATATGAAAATAGTTTCTAATACCTACTATTTGTTATATAATAAGACTATAAACCTGATATGAAAGACTGATAAAATACATTGTATCCATAATAAAAGTATTTAGACATAAGAAATATAAATTAGCAAATGTACATTCATTCATCCATACAATTCTTTTAATAAACCTATTCTAATTGATCATACTACCTTTGTTGATACCATAATACAACTATACTTTGAGAACTCCAATATCCACACATGATACATACAAATTCTAAACAAATTATTAGCAAATACAAAATATTATATGTGTAAGAAAAATTTATAACTCAATTTATATCTAAATATTTTACTTTGCTTTTTCCACTTTAGCCAGTTTAGCACATTTCATAACATTCAAGTTCAAATCATAACTCCATGACAATCCAGAATATTTTATTAAAAAATAATTTTCATGTTTTAAGATCACAAACAGTATCCAAGGCAATGAATAGAACACTGACATGATTTAAAGTAATATGAAGTTTATGTAGCATATTATTCCTTTTACATCGCTAGGCATGTAAAATTTTCCAACACAATAAAGCACACTTCAATGAATATATTTCATTTCAAAGTAAATGCAAAATAAAGGATTAATCTTTCACATTATCCTTGAAAACAAAACACAGTTCCTTGGAATATGGTAAATTTCACTTTTCAATTAGGTAAACATTTAAAAAGCATTTTTTTTATGAATCGATACAATGTTATCCCTACATCGGATATCAGCATTAATTACAAAGTATATCACTGACAAAACAGTTTATTCTAAAGATAAAGTAAATATAATTTAGATATCCATAATTAGTAGCATTTACAGCTATTTTATTTGTCTTCTTCTAAATATTACTTCAGTCAGCATGTAGTTCAAATTTCTTCTTTTTTTTTTAAATCAAAATTTAACGTGACAAAGAATATAATGGATATTAATAACATAATAATAGGTTATGAAAAAGTTTATAATTATTTTCAGGATAAATACTTAATAAATCCTTCCTGGAATCAAGCATAATTCATATATTAACAATAAGAACACAGTAATTTTCATTTTAGTCAAAGCATTTTGCAGTAAAACTAAGCTAATTTTACCTAAATTTGACAAATTCAACAAATATTTTTACTATGAATATTATATATTGTACTACATCTCTTAAAATGACCCCATTAGATTTCAAAAGAAGAAGGGCAAATAATTTTTTCTAATTTTATGAATCCTAATAAATTAACATTACATTTCAGTAAAACTAAGTTAGTTTTACCTAAATTTGACAAAATGAGCAAATATTTTTATTGGGAATAATATATGGTGCACTACATCTCTATTTGTCTTCTCCTAAATATCACTTCAGTCAGCGTATACTTCAAATTTCTTTTTTTTTAATCAAAATTTAGCATGACAAAAAATATAGTGGGATATTAATATTATAATAGTAGGTTATAAAAAGTTTATAAGTATTTTCAGGATAAAGACTTAATAAATCCTTCCTTGAATCAAGAAAATTCTTATATTAACAATAAGAACACAGTAATTTTCATTTTAGTCAAAGCATTAACACAAAAATAAATTGAGAGTTGAAAAGTTAATAATAATGCAATTTTAACATACATAGTATAAATGATATCAGCAAATCCATATTACATGTTCTGTATTTCTTTCCTTTCATAAAGCAAGCTGTTGAAGTTGTATAATTGTATATTTAACAAATATATTGTGATAAGACAAATGGGCCATTTTGGAGAAGGCCCCAGCAGATGGTATTCTAGCTTCCACTTTTTTTACAATCTATTGATTAACTAATAGTATAACAAGCTAGTTAGATAGTTAATTAATAAGAAAACAAGTAAATGAATAAATTAGCAACACATGGTAAGCTTCTTTTGTAAGATAAATCATGTGATTTTAACTAAATCAATGACTAATGAATTAAGATGTTATTAATTGATAATTAATATGATCTTAATTAGTTGTCAAAACATATGTTCTAATAGTAGATTTTTTTAAACTGTCTGGATTTCTAGACATAATAAATTAATATTACATTTAAAATACAATTTATTATTTAACAATTAAAATTATTACAACAAATTAATTAAACTTTTTTTTCAAAAAAGTCTCAAAATTTAAATAATATTTTAAATAATAACAAATTTATTACAATAATATTATAGTTTAGGTAATATTAAATATTAATTCTTTTTAAACAATGGACTTTAATTGCAATCAATTTCTTTTAAACTTTTCTCTCAGTCAAAATAACTATTATACGTGCATGCACGCACTTGTACAATTTAAAATGGTAATTAGAAGTGTCTAAACAAACTGTACTAACTATTTGTATTATAAAATACTATAGAAATATTATCAAATTATTTAAAATGTTTGTTTTAATGTACTTATTTACTGTACACTTTTTTTAAAAACTATATCAGGTATGTAACTGTATTTTAAACTAATAGTAAATTATATTAATAGTAATACAAAATCTATGGATTTAACACGTATAGTTACAAAATTAACTTAACTGATATTTTAAAATTAACTAAAATTCTTCTTATTTAGATCAATGTAAAGAAATAGCCTATAACAACAGTTTTATAGCTAAATTTTAACTTCTTAAACTATTCACCATGTTTGACATGTACATTGATTTGTTGGAATAGAAATAAAATATAAAATCACTTATAAAACTGTTTTTTTTTTAATATTTATATACACATATACAGTTTCCCCCATTCAACACAGTTTTCCTCTCTTGAACAACACACCACAGGCCCGCACACTGTTGAATGCACACAATGAACTTTGCATCTGTTCGAAATACATCATTTAATATGTATACTATTACCAATTAGCCTAGAAAAAGTCATCAGAAACAACTGGAATAAAGCTGGCATTACTTTTTATTTATGGTTACACTGATAGATAAGTGCTGTTAATATAGATATTATATAAAAGGAAGAAAAATTATATGAAACTTTATTTGTCACACACATTATTCATGACATCAAAACACTCACCTTTTCACTTGCTGACTTTCTCTCTTCTTTGAGTTTTGCATCTAATTCCTGAATAGCTTCTCGATCTTAAAAACAATTATCTTTGTTTTAAATTCTTTCTCAAATAATTTTATATAATGTAATAATTATAGACATTTTTTTAAGGAAAAGGAATTTCTAAAAGTATATAAAATAGAACTTACTTGCTAAAAAATTTAATTGTCAAGTCTTATTAATATTTTAAAATCTTACATTTAGCATTTTAAAAAATGCATATGAAAAGAATTATTCAAATTGTTAGTTTAAGCCCTCAAATATTTTAATTACATTTCTTAAACATTATTTCTCAAATAAACACTATAACTGAAAAGATAATAAAAGCCTCAAAAAATAGTTAATAAAATACAGAAATTTCTCATATAACATGTTTTTATAACATGAATTTCTTCATATCCACTAAATGAAAAAAATAAGTGTTGCACATAATAATTGTATTTACTAATATATAAAGTATAAAAATGAAATATTTATATATATTACTATATACTTATGATTATACATCTGCATATATATGTAAAAATAGAAAGATTAATACAGCAGAGAATATGTAATACAGTATACAAATAAGCAAGTAAATAATACAGTAAAGCAATATAAGCATAAAATAAATTAATTAATCTGCTAAGCCAAGCTTTCAATTTGGAGTATCTTAATCAAAATATGACTGAGAGGGAATTAGAAAATGTATCGGCACTTCCACCTGCATGTAATTAAACTTGGCATTAACTTTAATGAATTTGCATGTTTGTATGCTTAACAATTGTAAATGTGAATCAACAATACTCTACTTATGTTATCAAATTAAATGGCCACTCTTTTAACCTCACCACCACTAAGATTATTTGCTTTAAAAACCATCACAGAAGCTTGGCACATCATTAATTCTGTTAATATGATAAACGTTACGGCCCATAGCATTCCCCTCAAAAAACACTGGTCATTTAATTTCACAACATAGGCAGAACCTCATTAATTGGCACTTATAGCTATTATACATGCAAATTCATTAGAATTAACACCCAGTTTAATTATCTTCTTATGCATATGGAAATTCTGATACATTTTGCTAATTCACTTTCAGTTGTGCTTTGACAAAGATATTCTGAATCAAAAGCCTGGATTAGCAGATTAATAAATTTATTTTATGCTTATTTTACCTTACCGTAATTAGTAAAAATCAGTCATATGTCACATGACCTATATAGCTTGTATTACCAATATGTAATATATAAAGAGCATGCTAATAGCTCTAAACAAGCTTATTTATTTTATTTTTTATGATAAATGCTACAAGAGAAAATATGAAAAAAAGTTGACTAATTTCCATGAACTGAAAATACAAATGTATACATTGCATTTCATTGTCAAAAAAACTTGAAAATAAAATATTACACCTGCTTTACTCTAAGTATTTCTTTGATAACTACAGGAGGTAAGAGTGAATTTCAAATTCAAACCAGATTTAAAGTCAGAAATAATAATAATAATAACAATATATATATATATTGTAATGGCAGAAGGATGAGAAAGAAAGAGCAAATGATTCAATCAATGATTATTGGTTTTATATGCTATATATGGATAACACAAATATAAAGAGAAGATATGTACAAGCTAGAATGTGATTAACTAAGTCACGATCATTTATTTTTATCCAGACTTTCAAATATTTTTAAATACTTGAGAACTATATGAATTAGGTTAGTGCTAAATCCTTCTAATATTATGTTTGAGCCCACGATGGTCAAGCACATAGGAATATGATCCTAAGATTGGATCAAAATTGCTATATTGATAAAATTAACAGAAAAATTATGAATTGTAAATTAACTAACCATAATGATGACTACTTGGAGTTTCATTAACCTCCAAAATAAGATACATAAATAATGAATGAGTGAAGTAATTGAAATAAAGATCAGCAAATAAATAAATCCAATTTATTTATATAAATTTAAATAATATAACAAAAGAAAATTGAATGACAACAATAAATAAATAAATGGCTAAATACTTGATAGATATATTATTCATAATATGCCTAATGTATCATACTGCAATATTTTATAGCATTTTCAAAAAAATACATAACAAATATGATACTTAAATGTTTCAAATAACTTTGTGTAGATCAGAAGTGTATCACGGCCACAAATTCACATATATAAATTTATTCTAGGACATGAAACATATACTCATTTCATTTTCTAATCATTCCTCATTCAGGATGAACATTATGTGTGATAATATTAATTGGCGAGTATTGTCATTCATAAATTTGGGCAGAGATATTAAATACATATTCTAAACTGCTTATTTCTCAAATATTCCCATTTTAATTTCTGTGCTTTGCTTCACATATAAGACAAAATCAGATAAGCACATTGTAAATGTCATATATGTAAGAGATTGTTTTGTAGATAAGCACATTGTAAATGTCATATATGTAAGAGATTGTTTTGTAGAACTAATTTATTTATTAATCATTGCCATCTATGTTTAATAAGGTCATGTTTAATATCCTATTCTCCATTAATCAAGTCAGAAGGTTTTAATAAAAAAAATACTTGTGTCCAACTTCAACAAATATGAATCTTTTTTTATGAAGATAATGTCAAGATTTCACTGAGTCTTTAGTAAATGGGTATTCCTCAACATGCATTAAATATACATGGATAATTTAATATTTATGTCTGTGTATTTATTTATTTTTACCAACAATATTATCAATATAAAGCAAGCCCATAATATTCTATCTCTAATAATTTAATCAAGCACATAATGTGTCAGTTTCTTTTTGTTTTGAATTTAAATTTACTATGTTATCCTTAGAGTTCTCTTTTAAGGTCTCTTTTTTTTTTTTTAAAAGAGAGAATTTGCCAAATATAAGTTATCAAAATTATTTATTTTCTTTCATGTGATTTAAGATTACAATAAATAATGAATAAAATTAACAGAACGTTTTATCTTTTTTTTTGTATTAAAGTTCTTTTTGTTGTTAAAGACATTTCTTTTTTTTTTGTTTTGTCTAATGATTTTCTTCATTCTTTGGGGACCCACCATAATCAGAAATTGATGGATCAATATTACCAGTCAATAAACTGAACTATAGATTTCCAATTATTTTTAATCTCATTGATGGTTGGATATTTATAGATCAGTTATGTGAGAGAAATAGATTTGAAAATTTAGTTATCTTTCCAGTTTCTTAGAAATATACTTAATGAAGGAAAGGAGGCCTCTGCCTGCTGTATCCCCAACTATGACTGGACGATCAGCAAACAGATATATAATTAGCAACAGTAATTTTTTAACAATTTGGAAAAATAATTATCTTTAACCCTAATATAAAGTCTGCATTTAAGCAACCTTAATTCACTGGTTAATTATTGAATAGCGAATACCGTTTATACAATTAAGGAAAAGCTATTAATTAACTTTACCGTCACTACTATCTATAAGCTTTATAATACAACCCTCAATGAGCCTCTTGAGGCATTTCAAAACAATAATAAGACGGAGATGGCCTGTTAAAAGCACTAGTTGGCTTAGTAATCTACAGGAACCGAGATCCTGGAAAAAAAAATCCTCTGATGATGATGCTCTTCAACTTGTGGACACACTAACAGTAGCAGCTACTACAGAAAAAGCAAGCAGTCCTTTTTCTCTAACTATTTATATCATCTCTTCTTTTGTTTCTCTTATCTTTTCTGGAGTAAATTCTTTAGCTTTAATCAGTTCGTATTATTTAGTTTATCATACAATGAAATTCCTTAGGTTTTTAATTATACAATTATTTACTTTCTTAGAAATTTATTTCCATATATGGTAAGTTTATAAGGTCTATAATATTAATTAATCTTAGGAATTTATTTCCGTATCTGTAAGGTTTTACAATTAATTTAATGTTTTAGGAATTCCTTTCCATATAAGGTTTTATAAACTTGGTTCCATAGATGCATCTATGTTTCTTTAAACTACGTTTAATTGAAAACATTTCTTTTCAACGATTTAATTATTTAAGTTTAAACATTCTTTAATATTTTGCACTGCCCATCTCTTATTGTTGTTTCTTAGCCAGTCATTGCCAATGTTTCAAATTTTCCTTTTTCTTATTATCTCTTAGAATGAATATGACATTCCTTTTTGTTTTAAAATCACATGTTGTAAATGGCAGAAATATATTTATACATAAATATTTCATTGACATCTTATTTATTTTAATACAAGAATAATGAATTCATTATTTATAGTAGCATTTTTATTATTATAAATGAATATATGAAATTAAACCTTAAAACATCACATGATCACTATTTTCCATGCTTGCTCATAACTGTTACTACTGTATGGAGAGAGTTTTGCCTATGTTAATACAGTATATGAAATTGCTGGTATGTGTGCATTTGTTTACATTAGCTCAATATCACTCTTGTTCATTTCATAATTGTTCTGAACATTTACAGTTGAGGATAAAGTTGTGCCCTAATATCTTTCCAATTACTGTGCCCTTATATTTGCAATGAGTTTTGATGAGTTCATCCCACCAAAGAATTTAATGGAATACTCTTGCTAGTGATTTCATTTTCTTTTTTATTTACAGTATATATATATATAATTACTTATTTCCACTAATTTTCTGGATTGAGGCTGTCAGTCCCATTATATAGACAAATATGATATATTTATAATATTATACAGATATTTTAATTATTTCAGTGGGAAAATGTTGACAAAATTAATTACTACTTCAGCTTAATTTGTAAACAAATCACATTATTATTCAGTTTAAATAATAATGTTTTAGATTTTTCTTTTTTAAAAAAAACAAAACAACTGTATAATTATTTCAAATGTAGTATAGTAAACAAATGTCATCTTTAAATAAATAAAAGCAAATAATAAAAAATAATCATGTTTTGAATATGAAAATTAAAAAAAATTTCTTCTTACCTTAGTTTAAAAGATTATGAAAAGAATTTGATGGAAAAAGTTTTCCATCCTTGTAAAAAAAATAGTTCAATTTTTTTATATATATCTTTTTGTTTTTATTAACCTAAAGAATAATGAAAGATAATATTTTGTCATTTTTTATATTAAAAATAACTACCGAAATGAAGTTAACCATTCCCATCAAAGCGTTACTTTATCAAAGAATTATATTTATTATATTAATCTGGCCATATATAATGATATAAACTTTGTAATATTATTATAATATAGTATTATATATGAGATTGTTCAACTCTTAATTCCTTTTTTTCAATAAATCCTATTATTTTAATAACTTGAGTTTTTAAACTACAATATTTTTAAGAATACATTAATCATATTGCTGAAGAACTATCTATATGACATACTGAAATGTCAGTTTTTCTAAATACTTTAATTACTCTGTATAAAAGTACAATTTAAAGATTTAATGGATTCACAAAAGAGATTAACAATATTTAAAAATCACTACTACATATTATATAATCATCAAGTGATAAATGTTGTGTATTTAGAATTATACTAGTATTTAAAAAGCAAGTATTTATCCAGATGTAAGCATAAAATCAAATTTATAATAATACAGAAGATATAATTGCAAAAAATACGATAACTAACATAATAAAAAAAGATCCAGAATTTTTCATCAAAGAAATAGAGTTGCAAGGGAATTCATTTAAGAGATAAATAATAAATTATGTTGAATGAAATATCAGTGAATAATACATAAAGGTGTGGAGTTTATGATTTTCTTTCTATGTTGTTGTACACTTACAATTCTAATCATAATTTTGAATGAGAAAGGTAGACATATTAAAAAACATTTAGATATAAAAATTATTAATTATAAATTGTAATAATAAATCACAAATAGTTATTTACTTTGTTAAGCTGAAAAAAAACTATATGAGTTTTGTAACAAATTCTTTTTCTTTTTCTAAAAAATAATTTTTACAGTCATGATTTTTTTTTTTAAAATAACTTTTTAGAGGGAAAAACCATAAATAAAGAATTAAAAAATGAATTGAAGTTTTAGATTAAAAACCCACCTATAGTTTTGCACTGTTTATGAGCATAAATAAGCATCAGGATGGCAGCTAACATGGTATCCCTCACATCTTTAATACCTTCAAGCTCTCGTATTCCTTCCTGAATGCGACCTAAAAAAAATCATAAAATTAAAACAAAAAATATTAATACATTAGAAGTAAATATTTTTTATTATTTCCACATAAAACAAAATGTAAACTTTTCCTTATTCTATGTATAACTTAAAAAATAAACAAGGGGAAATTTTTTCAAGAATATTGCTACTACAGGAAAAAATGATGTAACAATAAAATTTAGGAATTACATTGATTTCAGTGAATAATAATTTTGAAAGTAGTAGCTTGTTTTGAAATGGTTTAAATGGCTTAAAAAAACAAAAATGTTTTGAAATTATATATATATATTTCTATTTTATAGCTGGTATTTTCAAATTGGAATGATTAAAATGACGAGAAGTATTTCATCATTATATTATATATATATATGTAACTTTATAAATAAATATTTGAAAATACAGTAATTAAAAGTCTATAAAAATTATATGTATAACTATAACTTAAAAGCGCTTTCACTACCTTGTAGCTTTGTCAACTATCACATTTAAAATGTCAACTTTCCCATAATTCAATGTCAACTTTTCCATAATTCTGTGATCTTAACGTTTGCTGCTTGCCGATTAATTAAATTTTGCTTGTATTTATATATTAACATTGCCTCTTTAATTTTTCTTTTTATTATTATTAAAACAGATGAAAATTCAATGAGTGTTCAATTTTTGGATCTCAAGATTACTAGAAATAAGGATAAACTGGATTACTATATGACTCTTAAACCAATAGCAAAAAGAGGATCTATTCCATATGAATCAAAAGTGCCAATGTCACATAAAATGGCAGATTTGAAGTCCTTTTTATTTAGAAATGATAACCTTTGTAAATATGCATCAGATAAAACTAAAAATATTAAAATTTATTGTAATGAGTTGTTAAACGTTGGATACAATTATGATTGTGTATATTATTCTGTTAAAAATTTTACTTCTAAATATAAAAATATTAATAATAATGTTAATTTTTCTGATAAAAAGTTGTGGATATCAATACCATATATATCTAATCAACAGGCAAGTTTCATTAAGAAAATTTATAAAGGAATATGCGATATTGCATTTTATGCACCACCTACATTAAATAAATTAATAAACAATTCAAAAGATAAAACTTTATTGATAAATAAAAATTGTATCATTTACAAATGGACATGTAGGTGTGGTAGTGGATATATAGGTGAATCGAGGTGCACATTGGAAAAAAGAACAAAAGAGCACGTATTATTATTTAAAAGGGTTCAAAATACGAAACAAAATATTAAAAATAGTGATAATTTATCAGCTTGTTTTTTATGACCATAATAAATCATGTATATATGGTTTTGATTTTGATTATAACAACGTAAAAATATTGGAAACTGAAAGACATAATAATAAAAGAAAAATTAAAGAGGCGATGTTAATATATAAATACAAGCAAAATTTAATTAATCGGCAAGCAGCAAACGTTAAGATCACAGAATTATGGTAAAATTGACATTGAATTATGGGAAAGTTGACATTTCAAATGTGATAGTTGACAAAGCTACAAGGTAGTGAAAGCGCTTCTAAGTTATAGTTATACATATAATTTTTATAGACTTTTAATTACTGTATTTTCAAATCATTATTCATAAAGTTATGTATATTATTTTAAAGAAATACAGACATCGATTTGAAATATTATATATATATGTTCTAATTACAAGTTTCAGATGAGAATTTCAAATTTACTTAGATTACTATATCTTATGTTTCTACATTTATTTAAGTTGAAGTTAGATTAAAACACCTCATACCTCTTAGAAAACTGTTATATTTTATATTATTATACTTAATTAGATTCAAGAGTAGATTTAAAAATAATCTTATTTGTTAATTGCTTATTAGTTTTTTTCAATTTTTTTTTTTTTTAAATTATATATGTAAATGATCTGTTTTGATAGAAAATAATATAAGTTATTACAACATGTAGACATGAATATAATACAAGCAAGTTAATTTAAGTTGCAACAGCCCATAAATTACATGAATAAAGAATTGCATTAACAGACAGTTGTTTCTATAAATAATTTATTATATAGTACTGTGTAATACTAATAATGAATTCTATGACAATAATCTAAAAATCTTAAAACTTCTTGAAATTGACTGCATAATATATGGCTTAGTAATAGTTTTAACAATTCACTTGTAAATTACACTTCAGTCTTAAACTCAATTTCTGGAAATGTTTAGAGCAGTGTTTTCCAACCTTTTTTGGCTCGCGTATCACTTGATAGTACATCACGCTAAATTGTACCACTTCATAAAAATGATTGTATTTCGTGAAATCTGTTATTGCGAGTGTGTTATTTTATTTGCATTATAAATATTATAGGATGACCATGTATGTATTCACATCTCATAATGAGACAAATTACATTGAAACACGCCTAAATGTCACGCCAGATTATAAACTCACTGAAATTATAAACTCACTGTAACATATTTATATGTATGTGTTTGTTCAAAGTTTCATATTTTTTCCAAAATAATTTATTAAAGATTACATTATTACATTAAAGGTTATTTGGTACATATTTTGTTCAAAGTGTTTTCTCATTCCTTCATTTGGTTTTCCCGAATTTGAGTCTGTTTTCTCTTTTTTGGAGCATCTTGCTATTGGTTGGGCCATGGAGAGGATAAATCCAGCATGTCCCAAGTCATGGTAAAAATAACCAGGGTTATCAGGCTATCTCTTGTTCTTGTTTTCTTTATATTGTTCAGCATGAAGTTAATATGATTAAAATTTTGATGATTAAATAATAACTTACATCTAGTAATCCACAATAGATGATCAAGAATTAATGAGAGTCTAATTTCTGGGCATGATCCTTTTCTGATACATTCTTTCAAATTAAATAATTTATATTGATTTGCCTTGATCTGACTCATTATTTATCTACTATTTTGTCATATTTTGTTTACTAATAAATGGTTTTAATAAAAACAAAATTATAAAATAACAATTAGTATATTTTCTTATCATAATCAAATATTTTTATAAAATAAATTTAATGAGATCTTTGTGCTTGCTTCGAACAACATAATTTTTTGAAATTTGGTTCAAAAGATGTAAGGTATATCCTTAAGTCTACAGCTGCATTCAATCTGTTTCAATACTTATTTTTTTAAAAAATATATGAAGAAAAAGCTCTTCTATTAATTCCGTACTAGTAAATGGTAATAATAATTTAAGAGCCTTCTCAGAAAATTGTTCATATTCTTTAATGTTTAACCAAAAATTAATTAGATTGTGTCGTTTGAATTCTACTTGTAATGTTCTGTCACATGATAATTCTATTAAATTTTCTTTAGCCTTTATTGATAATGATGTAGCTTTTTCTAAATTTTCTGCATAGAAGGGGTTTGAAATCCAATTATCATTTGTGTTTTCGGGTTTTGGAAAATATTCCATGAAAGACAATTTTAATCCTGTTAAATGTGCTATTATATTTTCTCGTATATCTTGAGACAGACTAACCTTATTTTCAAACAAAAAAATAGGTAGAGTTTCGAATGCTTCCAGTTGATTGTTTTCGATACTTATATATATTACTGTTTCCAAAAATCTAATTTCTTAATCATATTTTCAATTTTATCATTAACATTAAAGATCGTTATCGACTGTACATATTAACAACTTTACTGTATAATATTATTAATTAAAATAATTTTTATGAATTATAGGAAAAAACGTTTCTATATTTTTATGATTTATTTTTTTTTATGTCCGCCATTATTGATTATTTTTCGTGTACCACCAACCACAAACTCGCATACCACAGGTTGGGAAACACTGATTTAGAGCATAAAAAGTCATTTTATTCTGATTTGTGTAAGAACACAAAACCTGTATACAAAGAGATTATATTTAACAATATGAATGTGTTTAATGTAACTATTGTCTATTTATAACATTAGTAGGAAGATAGTAATACAATTTCTGTGACATATTATTCCTAATAATTTATATGCATTATATTTTTTATAGATAAAGAGAAAGCAGTATCTAGTTACCATATATTATGAAGAACAGAGAAATTATCCTAACTTGTACAGATTTAAATGAATTATATTTGCTAACAAACTAATATTAATATTCTAGAATAAGCAAATTCACTTTACTGCAATCAGACAAATATTCTTTTAAAAGATATTCGTATGTTTTTTAAAGATGCATGATAGTAGAGGTATTCAATGTTAAGTAGAAATATTTGATTGCCATTTTGTATGACGTCCAAAAATTAGACTGATTACAAATATAAAATGTCAAATGAATTAAAAGTTTCTGAAGATATTTTATCACTAACAGGAATATAAGTTGATAACATAATCAGTTCATATGCTTTTTTTTTTTTGTTGCTAAATCTTAAATATGACAAAATTTCTCTTACCAAAATTATTCAGCATATAAAAATTTGCAATTTGCAATGAATCAATTTATGTTCCATAGTTATAAGATGTGAAGCATTAGAAAAAATGCCGACAATAAAAAAAAAAAGATATTTTTTTGGAATTTTATATATTCTGCTAACCATTATTGCACTATTTTATATAGTGAAAGTTATTTCTCTGCATTTATTTGCAATTTTAATCCTTTTTACCTTAAAATATAATTTAGCTTCATGTATTATGTGACTTCATTTAAATCCTATACAATTTCTTGAATTCACTTACTTTATTTAGATTTTACAATCTTCATGCATTGTATCATATATTCTGATGACTTCACAATTATTAAGTATTATTTATTTTACTTTTTGGATTTTCCCTCATTTTTCTTAACCATTACCTCATTGTGAAAATGAGATATATGATGTAATATATTTGTATAATAGCCAGTCATTATTAATTATTACCAGATTCACAGTCATTTCTGAAGAATTATCTTAATCAGCTATTACATGCTCTAAACATAACTATCCACAAATAAGAATCAGTTTGAATCTTATTTACATTAAGCAGATTTTACTTATTTTATCTTATGCAAAAGACTAAGTACACACAACTATTTATTAAATACAGGTGTTTCTTATGGTTAATAAGGATGCATATTCTGGATAAAAAGTAATTATAATCAGTTTCATTTTTTTATAAATCTTCTCATTAATATATATATATGTAATAAAAATTAATTATCTGTATTTGTATGACAAATCTTTTTTAATAAATAATATAGAATTGAAAAATAAATATAGTTTACAAAAATATGAACATTATTTTTTAATTTTTTAGATATGTTATTCAATCAATTTTAACAAATACACATTAAATTTCATTTAGTTTTAGTTTTTAATCAGATTTTTTTTTCTTGCTTCATTTAAAAAATAAATTTGTCATATGACTTTTTACTTTTCTAATTATAGATAATCATAAATATTTCTATTTCTTTTTGTCAAAAGATAGAAAAATTTGCTTATAAAGAAGGTAATAGATAAACAAATATTACAAATTCTTGAAGCAATTTTTTGAAAAAATAAAAATCATCAAATCTCCTTTCAGCAATAAACTATTATTCTTTGAAATTATTCTGTAATGATTAATTCCTACCTATCATAAAAGAATTAAACAAATATATAAAAATAATTATCACAAATTAAATCACTTTTTTTTTAGGAGTATAATTAAGTCACAAATTAGAAGATTTTAATTCAATGATGATTTAATGTTTATTCTAGTGTCTATTGTCCAAAGAATCTTTTTTATCAATTAATTTGCTTTCAAATAGATCTATTAATACAGAAATTATATTATATATATATATAATTCTTTTTTGTTAGATATTATTAATTTTGCACTATAACTTTAATTTTTTAAAGATTGTAATTCTTACCTTCTAATATTAATGAATATCCATAGAAAAGCTTTAATACAGGATCACTACCATAGTTTTTTAAGGCATCCAAGCAAACTGTCTGCATATGCCGGAAAAATTTTTCCCGACAATAATAATTAATTTTTGCCTTCATAATTTAAAAAATAAATAAAAGAAAAAAACTTATTATAACAAATAGCATTAAAAAATTAAAAAACTTAAAAAAAAAAAATGTTCTTTTTTTACTTTAATTTGGAATAATTATATAAAAGAATAAAATAAGTCTAATACAATGCATTGCAGAAATATAATTATTTTGTTGTTACCCTATTATAAAAAATTTCAGGTCATAAAAAGTCTTGGCATTTTTCTTTCTGGTAGCCATCTCAGTTAGCTATCAATTACTTATTGGTGAAGGGGTTTTAACTATTATTAGCAAAAGAGTTATTCATAAGTGTTAATTATAAAGATGATTACAAATATAAAAAAATATTATAGAATACAATCCTTATTATTGGTAAAGAGATATAGTTCTACATGATTCTGAACATATGACTATGCCTTTATGGCATATATATATATATATTAATTCTAATATTGTCATGGATAAATGATGAATTCATAATATAATTTCTGGAGGCTTCCATGTAATAAAAAATATAATAGCTAAATAGCTGATGTTTCAGTAACAATAATAAATACTTTCCTTGGAGCTTCTTTTTTCTCAAAAGAATGTGTGTGGTGAGATTTAAAATAACAAAAGAAAAAAAATAATGATTTTAAATCTCATCCACACATTCTTATGATTTAAGAAAAAGAAGCTCTGAGAAAAGTACTTGTTATTGTACTGAAACATCATTTACTTACCTATATATATCCAAATAAAATGTCTGTATTATTATTGATGAGACGAGCTTAGGAATAGTGTCTCTGGCCTTTCTTTAGTTTATAATTTTTTATGAGGCTTGAAATGTTTTGTGATATGAGGTTACACACACATCTAAGTTGAGATGTGAAACTACAACATCTAAATACTTTAAGGTTATTAAAGAACAATTAGTTAAAATAATTGCACATATTTCATAAAAAAATTATTTAGTGTCAAAAGAACAATGTGTTGTTTGTTTGTTTTTTAATGAACAAGAATAAACTATCTTGATTAGTTATTTAATTAAAATTATCCATAATTGAATTTATTTTAAATTTATATATTCGATTTTATGTATTGTCAATTAGTGCTTAATAAATGTGATTATTTAAATTTGCCTAGCATTTGTTTTTTGTTGTCTGTCTATCAATTGTTTATTAAATAAGAATCACTTTCTTTTAGCTGAGCTAGCCTAATGATTAATAAAGTGATAAAGGTACATCAGTATAGTCATCATTAACATTATCCAGGCCAAAAAATAAATTATGTAGGTTATATGAAAGCTTGGTGGTGCCCTCCAATGATAAATATATGGATGACTGTCTGATATAATATATATGCATGTATTATTTATATATATATATATATTTTTACTAGCAATTATTTATTTCCTTTTAATAATAATTTTAAATATTAATGTGACCCATAGACTGAAAGCTAATAAATGTATGATGCTCTTCCAATTAGAGGTGAAATTGCATCAATATATTGCCTTGTTTTTTCAGTGCAATGATTGAATGACAGACTTAATTATATGACATCCTGAGAGTCAAACAATTCAACTACTTTGTTTACTGACATTTAAATGATCAATCAACCAATTTGAAATTTATTTATACACTTGCTAAATATGTCTATAGAGAAATCCTGAACTCACTTAAAAAATTCTTCAGCAACAGAAAAACTAACTTCTCAATCTGTATTGATTTCTATTATGAGCTTCACTTTCAATCTTTATAAATTCTTAATGATAGACTATAGCAGTATAGAATGATGTTGGCAATAGTTGATTCCAGCTATGTCAATAATAAAAAATATTTTAAATTGGATGTGAGAAAGCAATTGTAAACTTCTTCCATATGTGGTATTAGAAATATTATGAATAAAAAAAAACAGAGCAATATTTAAATACCTTGAGATAAATTAAGTAAATAGTCAATCATCTACTTATTAAAAAATCAAAAAATATTTTACAATTTGTCTCACAGTTAAGATCTTTAATTACCATATTGTTATGTGATAAAACAAATTCCAATATAGCAAGGAGCCCACAAATAAAGCCTGGAGTGTGTGAAGTAAAATCAAAAATAAATTGATATGGTAAATAAGAAAATGATTCACTTATGCATTGATATCTGAGCAGTTAGTAAAGTAAAATAAACTAAACTGAAAGATTCGGATTCATAAAAACATTATTCAATTGTTCAGGCTATAGATAAAGAAAAATATTGCAAAGAAAGTCATTGTATATAAAGATGTGAATGATCAACTGATATATAGTCAGTTTCTTGGATACTCATTAACACTAAAGTTTATGTTTCATCAACTTATACAAATGATTTAAGGCTGAAAAGTTTCATGATCTCATTCAGACAAAAAATGTCATAACTTGCAGGTAAGATTAATTTCGTGATGAACAGTGATTGAAATGCTAAATTTGGAAACAAAAAAAAAAAAAGAAAATGATTTTGAATGGTATATGAATGAAAGTGAAATAAATGACTAAAGATTAATCAAAGAAAAGTTTGAAAAAAATAAAACAATCAGAAAAATCAAAATAGATATTAGAAGATATGGTTAAATCTGAAAAAAAAAATAATAATTAAAAAATGATACAACCTTTGGGAATGTTAGGAAACTAAATTAAAGAATTCTAAATAGCAATCAGAGTAAATGAAAAGAAATCTTACAGTAATCTTTCAAAAACATTGAAAACAAGTATAGGAAAAACAATAGTTTTTCAGAGAATTCATGAAATTAAAAAAAAATTCCGATGTTGAATGAATTTGTTGAAAAATAGTAAGAAATGGATTATAACCAAATTAAAAAAGGTAGGAGATGAAAAAATGTATTGATGAGGTAAACTGCAAAAATAATAAGCAGAACTCTTATGATTAAATCAGCTGTAAAGAAATTCTCAAAACTGGAAGATGTTGGATTTGAAATTATTGTCAAAAACAAAATTCACAGAAAAAAATTTAAAGAATTGCAATAAAAGAATTCATCAAATTATTCCATTTAATCTCATTTGTCTTCAGACTGAAAGAAATGAATTTGTCCGAGTATACAAATTTTGAATAATATCTTTTCTAGTCAAACAAATAAGATTATGATTAAAATCATTTACAGCAAGAGACATTATGGTTAATATATACTACATGTTTAAAAAAGCCAACGAATGATTGAAGAAAGTTAATGTGTTATTGATGATTTTTGATTTAAATAACTTTGCTAAATTAGGAATAACTTAGCATGATCAACTAAAAATGATTTTATATAGGTTTAAGAATTACCCAATGATGCATACATAATGTTAATCCACTTTCTTCAATTATCCACTGAATATGTAATGAAGAAAGCCAGGTTTTAAAAAAATGGAAAAAAGTGAAAGAAATGTATTAAAAAATATAAAATTTCAGATGAACAAAGATTATAAACAGCAGATAGCACAAAATTAATGCTGAATCATCAGTTTTTGTTTTCCTGTATTATGCAGAGATCTATAAATGATTAAGAGTTAGTAAAAAAAAAAAAAAAAGCCAGAAAAAAATCTTGTATATAGAAACTATTTTTAAAAAATTAAAATCAAAAAATGTATATGTCATAGTATTTGCTGCTGTAAATTGAATAAAAAAGAATTTTTTTAACTTTTTATTACTGCATCAGTTCTACCATATCATAATCATCCACCAGTGCAGAACCTTTGCAAACAACTTCAACTTGGTCGGTATGATGAAGTATCAAACATCTGAATTTCTATGCCTATGATGACAGTTTGATATTTTTTCATTACAGCATTATCTTGAAAAGCAGAGATATTGTTGAATAGTGCTAATAGTAAAAAAATTGTTAGATTACTATAAGCAAGAAAATAAATACACAAAAACTCAATGATGAAAACGAAACAATATGATCAATAAAAAAATGGCTGGACTTCATCATTATAATAATTTAATGTCTCAATATTTCATTATAATACATTATTCTGATATAATTCCATTAATATGATTGTCAGGAATCAACATCTGATTTGATGGTAATGTCTTAACAGATGGATCAATAAGAATATAGCAGTTATTAGTACAGAAAATATCAGTTTTCTCTTTTCTTTTTTTTTAAAAAGTATATACTATATATCTATAAATGGCATTGGGTGTTTTTAGAAAAATGCTATTTAAAGCATGAATGACAATTTGCAATAAAAAAAAATATGTAACCATTTTTATTTCCAAGTAAGCTATTTCATAAAAAATAGGAAATATGGTTGACAAAATAATTTGAACCAAATATCAGAAGCTTTTAACTATGTATCATATTACATTAGGATACTCATAATATTCAAATGTTTTTCCTTTATATACAAAAATTACATAAAATTAAAAAAATTCTCAAAGTTTATTTTTTAAAAAAAATATTACAAACATATGCAGATGTAAATGACAAAGAATGTTTTTTTTTAAGATGGAATGATATATAGTAAAAAAAAAAAAAATGGTTATTAAAAAAAGTACATCTATAAATCATTGCCATGATCTTCATTTCTGACCAAATTACTGCACAAAAAATAATAAATCTTAATTCTAATTTAGATTAACCAGTCACTGACAATTACAATTTTATTAATGAAAGTTCTGGAAAAGAAATTTAAAACTTATCAAGTTATCTATTCAATTTGCAATTTTTAAGGAAAGGTATTCAAATAATATTTATATTAAAGTGATAAACTAATAATAAATTTATCTTTGAATGACTGAAGTAATCCAAATATAGCACTTTACAAAATTAAAAGTTCATAAATGTAAAATAGTTAGGCCAAAAAACTTTTCACCCATAACAAAAAAAAAAATTGTTAAATATGCAGCAAACTTTCTTATATATTTATAAAGATGTTAAATTTAGATTATTTTTTGAAAAATCCTTTCAATGATCTACTTTTCTTTATTTTAAAATATGTTTGCTTAAATAAAAAGACTAATGTTAATAATAAAATGCAGCACATTTGCCACACATTTACCACCCATCAACAAATGACAGCACGACACTCAAATCAATGAGAGCTATATCTTAATAGCAAGATTTTAGTCTTTCTCAATCGCCTTCTAATCTTATTTCAGTGTTAATAATATAATATTTGAAGCAGTTACAATCAATACACTAACAATAATAAAGTGAGAGCTATATGCTAACATGTATACTGAAAGTCATAATCTTTCTCTATTCTTTTAGTATTTTTTCTTCTATTTTTAACTTCAACTTCTGTTAATAATCTGACCTAGAATACCAGAACTGAAAAATTGATATAAATATAAAGCTATTAGCGGAGATTATGAAAAATCAAATAGAAACATGAAAAGACCAACTGGTATATTTTTCAATTAGAAAAACAGGTAATTGTCTTTTGTTGTGATATTGAATTTATTATTGAAATGGTATTAGTGTATCTTTGATAAATAGAGCATATGAAGTAATAAATTATAACAATCTTTCTTTTAAAAAAATGACATCATGATAAACTTTATACATTTAACTATAATTTTTCCAGCCATGAGGGAAAAATTCTCCATGTCAGACTGTGCCAGATCTGTTGTGATTGGCTTGATTTACAGGTTCAGTTCCAAACCAAGAGAAAAAGTAATGACAAACTACTCAACAATTAATATGTGTAATTTATTAATTACAAAATACACACGTTAGTTAATCAATAAATATAGTTTATACAATTAATGATGAGATAGTCATACCGAGTGACGTAATTCACGTCCAGCTACATGATTAGCCTGCCTCGCGAGTTCAAATAAGATTTTTTCAGCTGTACTGGATAGCTTGCCTCAACTCAACTCTAATTCAAACTCTTCCAGCTGCACTCAGACAGCTTGCCTCAAGTCTATTGCAGTCATAGCAGTTTCCAGTCCTAGGTGGACTTGCCTCACTGTGTAGACATATCAGTAGTGACTAATGCTATAGGCAGAGGTTTCACTGGAGAGCATGTTCAGTCGTACAAGTTGACAGAAGTTAACGCTCTCTGCCTTGCCTCCAAAAAGGCTGACTCATTATTGTCAGATTCCCTACCTTGCTAGGAACATACAGATTCAGAGCACGAACCCTAACAAAGGATTCATCCCAAGGAATCTGGAATAGTCCACTTCTGAAGGGAAGGTCAGATATGACAAACTAAAATATGGTTTTTAGAGACACAGATCCTGCTAACTTTATAAAAATTATTTCAAAGCTAGTCCAAAGAGTTTTAAATTTTTTTATTTGGAAAATATGATTCAGAATAAAATGAAATGAAATGAACTATAACTAGAAAAGCACTGCTGAAGAAATCAAAACCTAACATCACAAAACAAATACACATATCAAAAACTAGAATGACATATAAGAATATAATGTATTATGTATTGGTTAGTATAATCATCGCAAAATTCATCTCTTTCGTTGTTTTTTCTGAGCTAGAATATTCATATTTATTTATGATGCCTTCTAAAGATGGCTTCATAGTATACAATATTTATAATTTAAAGACATCTGATAAGTTTTTCATTGCAATTAAATAACTTTAATTCATTTTAAATGATCACTGCATTTAAGAATAGTATATCCTAATACTTATAATTTTTTCATTGATATATATATAAACTCGCATATCATACTAGATTTGATCTATCCGTGATTAAATCTTAGATTTTATATCCTATCGAACAACTAAAATATATGCATATATTACGACTACTTGCAATATCAATTTCATGTTTTGTTCCAGAGTACAATTACAACTCATATTAATATATATATATGTCACTGCAACTTTTAAATAGTTTATATATCTATAATGTATAGAGAGAGAGAGAGATTATGATCTAAGTATCTGTCACTTAGAAGAAAAAAAAAAGTTATTTGGATGTAAATTATTTAAAGCTTTTAAAATTTTACTAAATCAAGGCATGAAAAAAAAATAAAAATTAAAACTTAGATTCCCCCACCCTCACTTGATTGTTTATGCATAGAATTAATGTAATCCAGCCTAAATTATAATTATATTTGAATTCAGTTAATATGAACATAAAATGTAGTTTATATTATTTTTTGCCATATCTAATATGTATATATATACAACGGATCGGATATGTAATTTACAGCATAGTTCTCAATAAGAATCTGATTTTTTGAATGAAATTTGTATCTAAGATCCGTCCGCTTTTATAGCAGATCACGTATTTATACATCATAATATTTACTTTTTTTTAATTACAAAATGCATTTTACTTAAGATAAAATTAATCAATTTACCAACGTAACAGCATCAGCATCTGCCATTGTGTATTTAACGAAAAATGTATGTTAATTGGTGGTATAAATTAAAATAAAATAAAAGATTTGCATTAATAAACTTTCGTTTACATTTTGCCACCATGACAGCAAAATATACACAATTTTACGCCCTCTATAAATATTTGAACGTATTAAGGAATAACGTAAATCAAAATGATAAAAGAAACATATAAGTAAAATCAACAAAATATAGCAAAACTTCACAGAATATTAATGTAATCGAATGATTTATTTTATTTACTTCAATATCCAAAAATAAATTAACTTTTATTTAATTCAAGTAATTTCTTGACTAACTATTAGAGGTTCAACAACCTTTTTTTTTTAAATTCAATTCACAAAGAATGGGGGGGGGGGGCTTTACTAATCAAAAATTGACTAGACTGATAAGTAGTGACTATTCTTCCAATGTTCCTAAACCATTTGTAAGAAAGATAACATTAAAACTATTACTTTAAATTATATTTATATATGGTATGTATATTAAATTTATCCAAACAATTAAAAGCCCAGTATTTGCCTGCAAGTTTGTGATAGTATGTGATAATATATTATTAGATGTGATATGTTGGACTATTTCCATCATCTATGAGTGAATGTTGAATGTACAGAAAATTTTAAACTTTTCAAATACAAACAACTTGTTACTAATAACAAACAATTAGACAACACGGGTTAGTAATTACACAACGTTTTGAGTAGTTTTATTCTCCACTCTTCTTCAAGTGTTATTGGCCTGATATGTACAGTGACAGATTTCGCATAGAGGTTGAAAGCACCTTTAGATTCTTGAATATCGAATTTAAGGCAAATGCTATTCTGTCAAAGGCAAATAGAAATTTGATATATTTATATATGAGGGTTGATTCAAATCCTCCTGAGTCCTTCAATTTTTTTTTCTTTTTCAAGCCTTTCAATTTCTTGATTTTTTTTAATATTAATTTTTTTTAAGAGCAAGATTAATTAGAGGCTTCCATACATTGTGTATTACCACACTGGGATGACTTATAGAATTTTTTACAATTGTCATATTTATCTTGCTCTTATGAAAAATTAATATTAAAAAAAATAAATTGAAAGGTCTGGGGGAAAAAAATTGAAGGGCTCAGGAGGATTTGAACCAACTCTCATATATAAATATATCAAATTTCTACTATCTGTTGCCTTTGATAGAATAGTTCAGTTGGTTAGAATGTTTGCCTTAATTCAATATTCAAGAATCTGAAGGTGCGAGTTCAACTTCTATACGAATACCGTCCCTGTACATGTCAGGCCAGCAAGACCTGAAGAAGAGTGGAGAATAATATTACTTGAAACATTGTGTAATTACTAACCTGTGTTGTCTAATTGTGTGTTATTATTAACAAGTTGTTTGTAGTTGAAAAGTTTAAATAAAGTTTAAAATTTTCTGTGCATTCAACATATGATGGAAGTCCAACATATCACATCTAATTAAAAAGCCCATGAATAAAATGTTAGCTTATCGATGTTTTATGCAACTACAATAAAAATAAAAGCAAATATATATGTCCTCGCAGTTGTAAATTTATCCATGTGTCTGATGCTTGTAATTTATTACTGTATTATATAAGAAAAAAATAAGAAGCTCAGTCATTGTTGTTAAAAAATCTAGTAACAGATTAATTATTATATAATTTATCAATTGAATATTTATGCCAATACAAAATTTAGAAGTTACATTAAAAATAACATTGATAGTGAATAATTCATTTGAAGTTCTTTGTTTTTAACTGACAATTTTGTTTATATAATTATTACGCATAAAGAAAAAAAAATACTATAACTCAGTCATTCAAATGAATTTGAAATACAAATCAATAAACATTAAAAGCAAAAAAATGTCAAGTTAATTATATAAAATTATTCATTAATACTCTCTTTTCTCATCTAACTTTGTATAAATTTTATATTGGATACCATAATCAACAGCTGAGTCACAAGACAATCTGCAGTCTATTTTTTAACCATTCATCTAATAAATCATGATTATAAGTACAATTGTACAAAGCACATAATTAAATATCATGTAAACCCATACACACATAAATCTATTCACACACAGCATATCAGAGACCAAAATTCTATGCTCATAATACAATTAATAATGTAATACACATTGAGCAATGGTTATACACTGGACAATCAAAATACTCATCAATACTGAAGATAAAGTTGATTATATGATAGGTAGAACTCCTCAATATGTTGGTATGTCATAATGCATCTATTGCAAACTAATGACAAGTTATGCAAAAATTAAATTCATCCTGCATAATATTGGTCAATAACTGAATTATTTTTAGAACTATCCATCATCAATGAATTTCCATAGTTTCATTACTCTAAGTATGATATTAATAAAAGAATACTGATTTCTCTAGTAATAATCAGTGTTAATCATTCATCTTGACTGATTGTAAAATAATAATGTCCTAATTAGCTTTATTTGTTCTAAATGCAAGAATGCTTTCGTATCGTTCAGTGTCACCTTCTAGATTTGGATTCTATTGCTCTTTAAACATTTGTTTTAAGTTATCCATAGTCTAGCAAAATTTAAAATCAGTTTGAATTCTTTACTATGCATCAGATTCCATATAATCAAATATATATGTTAACTAAATGCTATGCAGTCAGGTTGAAAAATAAATAAAAAATGGATATAACTACAACTCCTGAACTTCAAAAATGGCAAAATAATTTATAGTATTAAATAAATTACATTGCATCCTTACAAATGCATACGCCATCCTTATATAATATGCCTATTTGCAACATTCTCTTAATAAGTTTATTTCTTTATTTACACACATCACTTTCTATACCCAATACTGCATAAAGATTTCTATTAATTATATTCAATAATTTTATGAAATATCTTTTAAAAAATTTACATGGTTTAGCGACCCATATTATTCAGATTTTATGTTTGTTTCACAGAAAATGTGGCTGAAATGATTTAACAATAGTGATAACAAAAGCTATATTATTATTGTTAAAAAATTCATTTAAAGTAGAGTTAATAAAAAATGGTAATTCATATTGGCTATGGATAAATAACGTGGTCAATACGTGATGCATATGTATATTATAATAAATAACTATATGTTAAGAAGTGTACACATCAATATTAAAATATTGTACATAAAATTAATATTTTGTTAGTATCTAGAATAAATAATAAAAAAATATTTGTTATTCTAAATTATTATTTATTTATTGTTACATTTTATATTAAAAAAAAATTTTATATATATTATTTGTATTTATTTAAATTAGTTGATTTGTAAGAATGCTAGGTAAGGTGAGAAAACTAATAAAATTTGATGAAAATTATTGCCTGTTTGGTAAAACAGCTTGATTGTGGATAAAGATAGAATAAGAAGAATACATCGAACTAAATAACATGTATTTTCAAATCTACCATTTTTAAAACTTAATTGTAATAATAATTCTATGTTTTACGCGATTAAGAAAAAAAAAATATGAATTGCTAAATTATTAAGTTAGAGAAGTGGTTTATTTCCTCATCTTTTTTTTTTTCCATATGTCATAGCATCGGCCGGGAGGTGAACCCACAATCGTCTGCAACCAACTACTTACTTGCAAGTTTCCCAGGAGATTGGATGATAGAATTCATGTGAAATTGGAATTATACAATGCAACTTTCTCTCTTTGAAATTAATTTAAAATATAAAACATGGAATAAGTATTGTGTAATACAAATTTCTCTCATCAAAATTAATGGATATATTATAATTTGGAATACTTTTGATCAACAATGAAACAAAAGAATACAAAATATATTGTTTAAAAAACAAAATTGGATATGGATTATTAATGAATAATAATAATTCTACTCAATTACATTTTTCCACATTTTGATGGATTATTATGAGCCCAAAGGACAAATACATGAAAACAGTTAACAATTTTTATTCAGTGTTGCTATCCAAGGCAAATAAAAAATGACTGTTTGGAGTTTGTGCAAAAAAAAATGGTAATATTGTTATTTTTAATCTATATAAAAATAATTTCCCAATGCATTTTTGGTAAAGTAATCTTAATAACAGTTATGTTTAGTAAATATAAATAATTAAAAAATATGAAGTAATCCATAATATGCATATGCAAATTGATTATAAAGATGATTGTTTTAGTTGAATGATTTATTCATATTATTATTGAACAAGCACATAAAAATATTAGTTAATAAACAGGATTATAGATATTAAGTTTGCTATACTTTAAAGCTGTATAACTTGAAACAAGGCAGAAATATATATATATATTTAATTTTTATCTTACAGGAATAGTTAAATTTACCATGTAATACTAAATCATCCATGCACTTTACTACTGTTACACTATGCTTTATTTACCACCTTCTTTTATAGTTTACAGTTTCGATTGCTCCACCAATCTTCTTCAGAACTTTAAGAGTTCTGAAGAAGATTGGTGGAGCAATCGAAACTGTAAACTGTAAAACAGGGTGGTAAATAAAGCATAGTGTAACAGTAGTAAAGTGCATGGATGATTTAGTATTATATGGTATACATTTGGTAATGCAATAAGAAAGAGTAATTATTATACTTCTTGAAGAAGATAAAGGATAGTTAAATATTGTTAACTCTTAATGAGATATACTTCTGGTCTGTTTTACAAATATCTTATCCAGCTCAAAAACACAATCTATATTGTAAATGATATATATTAGATTGTTTCAATCATCATATAAATATAAATACTAATAAAAGATTTTGAAATGTTATTTTATAATAGTTCATCAATTTGATTGTTTAAAATATATAAAATATTCTTGTTAAAATTGTAAAATTATTACTCAAAGTATATAAAAGTGTATATTTATTCATTTATTTTATTTAATGTATTAATTATAATTATCTTAATGCATACTTTATATATTAAAATCATTATTGTTATCATTTACTATGGTGTTCTTTATCTCTAAAGTTTATTTAGTCTATTTTATTTTGGAGTTAATGCAAAATCTATCAATGATGGATATTGCATTTGTATTTGTTACTTTTTATTGTTTTACTCTTATTTTGATATTCTAATATAAAGCCTTAAAGCATTTATATCTTGTATATGCACCTTGACTACAGGCTTTAAGATCACTGTAGCTGGATTAATCAGTGACATCTAACCAGTTGTACAATAAATACCTAACTTGCATGGTGCTCATCCTCATTATTATTAAATTATAAATGTTTGCAAGTTAGAATCTCTACGATTTTGATGTCATGCTTCATTTTCATGCTTTTATTTATTTATTCTGTTACAATATATATCAATCATAAAATGAAAATATAAAATCTTAAAAAAAAAAAAAATATGAAAGTTTATAAATTAATTCATTTATTTATTCAAATAATTGCTAACTTAATGAAAGATTTTATTTAATCATAATTACTGAATATATTAAAAATATAATTTAGATTGATATCTACTAAGAATTTCATTATTAATTGTCACTTTTTTATGTATATTATGCGTAGTCAACTTGTAGAACTACTCTTTTGATAGTGTTCAAAATAATCGTTTTCTTGATGAGGTCCTTTTAAATTTGAAGATTTTTCATACCTAATCATATCTATAGCTTTGCTGAATTTTATTCTTCATCACTTTAAGATTTTTCCATGAGATTATTTTTGTATTAATAGATATGCTGAATTTTAGTTTTATGATAACTCTTTTATTGATAGATGGCTATCAATTCAGAGACACATTTTCTCTTTGTAGGACAGATAGTAGACAAGTTATAAAGCATTTTTAGTTTCTGTATCAATTGCCTAACTAACAATTATATATGTAGATATTCATAATGGTTTTCAAAGTGATTGATATCACCATCCATGGATCAGTTTCACTTTCAGGAGGTCCATGCCAGTGACAAAAAAATTTGGGAGTCCACGATATGTAAATGGGAGTCCACGCACCAAAATCATTATTTCAGGCATTTTGTAAACTTTTAAGTAGACATTTTAAATTTGAAATAATTAATTATATGAATAGGTAGATAAGTTTTGGATTTTGTTATTATAATTCTTGCAAATCACAAAAATTACAATATAGCTTTTAAAAATAAAGATAATAGTAGTTTTTACAATGTTTTTTATTGAAAATTATAATTTTTTGAATTATCACAGTATTTCTTGCTGATATTTAAACCAAAATTTTCTGCGTATTATTAAAATATGACAAAATCAAATAATTATTGGTTCACCAGATTATTTGAATATCTGCTTTGTAGTGTTCTATGATTACATACAAGTTTCTACAAGTTTTCATATCAGCATCACATTGAGAAACCACGTGCAGTGAATAAAATTTGTTCAGACTTCTTTGGACAAAAACCTTTGCATGGACATGTTAAATTATGCAATTATAAATATGAATGTTTAGAATCAGACATTGATTATTTCTATTCTGAATTTTGAGAAGAAATTAAAAAATATTAACTTTATTTAGTGCAAAATACAGATGCAAATCAAAGTGAATCCAAAACATCTTGTTTAGGAGTATCTAAGGAAAGTAAGTACAAACTTTTAGTTAGTTGGTCATCCAGATTGTGATCTCAGTTGCATTTTTTGGTTAAATATTTCAAATAAAGATAATACCTGCTAAAACATATGATCAAAAAGTCTAATTGCATGCTCGAACAAAAAATTAAATATCCCAAACAAAGAAATAGTCATTGCTTCAGATATAGTAAAAAATAATTATTTCCTACTTTTAAATTTGTTTTAGTTTGTGTATGTGTTTTTTTTTTAAGATTTTGTGTTAAAAAAGTAGGAATTGTTTGGATACTTTTCCAATTTTCATTATGCTTAGTTTTAATGTAAGTGTCTCAAAATAGTCTTATTCCAGTCAATTAATTTTAAATTGTTTATCTTATGAGATTTAAATAGATTGTTCTTTGTCAACAGATATCTTCTACTCAACATGGCAGAGGCTAAAAAAAATTAGGCAGTATAGCATTGATTATTTGAAGTTTATTCAATCACTGTCAGATAAGCATTTGCCCATATGTCTTTTATGCAACAAAGTTTTAAACAACGATGCTATGAAACCATCTAAGCTGGAGGAGCATGATTTGAAGTTTATTCAATTACTGTCAGATAAGCATTTGCCCATATGTCTTTTGTGCAACTAAGTTTTAAACAACGATGCTATGAAGATTTGATATACTTTAAAATACTAAAAGAATAACTTCAGAAGAAAATTATGCTAGACAACATATTTGTCCAATGTGAAAAAGAGATGATGATGGTTTACTGGTGTCTTATAATACTTCATTACTCATAGCAAAATCAGGAAAACCTTATAATATCAGAGAACAATTGATTTTGCCAACTGATAAGGTTTTAAAAACTATTCTATATAAAACTGCATATGATATACTCAATAAAATTCCTTTGAATGCCAACACATTTCAAAGCCATATTGATGAAATGAGTCATGATGTGGAAAGCTTCTTGTGTAATTATCTAAAAACAAACCATTTTTCCCTTCAAGTCAACTTTTATTTGGTAATGAAGCAATATTAATGGCATATTTCATTTTGTTATGGACCAAGAAATCCATCAAAAATTGTTTTTTATGAAAAATTTGACAACAGATACTAAAGGTGAATCAATATTTAATGTTTTAAAAGACTTTCATGGAAAAAGCAAACCCCTTAACAAATATAATATCAGAAACAGCAGATGGAGCACCAGCGATGTTTGGTTGCTATCGCAGTTTTATAAACTATTTAAAACAAAAAGTACCTGGTATATTTGCAACTCAATGCATTATTCACTGATAACATTTAGTAGCTAAAAATCTAAGTGTCAAATTGCATCAATCTCTTCAATTTATCATAACAGCAATAAACAAGGTTCATAACAATGTGTTAAATTTTAGGTTGTTTGAACAGTTGTGTAAAGAAAATGATGAGCACTTTCATTGATTACTTCTTGATACTGAAGTACACTGGCTATCAAAAGGCTTATGTTTGAAAATATTTTTTTCACTTTTTGAACCCATTTTAGAGATTTTGGATGATAAAGATCCTATTTTGAAAGAAAATTTAATAAAATGAAAACCAGATATTGCTTATTTAACAGATTTATTTGCTAAATTTAATGAGGTTAACTTGCAGTTACAAAGAGACAGTCTGAATTTAATAAAAACAAAGTTCATAATTTCAGCTTTTCTTGCCAGAATTAACCTATTCAAACAAAACATTGGAAGTTTCAAATTTTCACAGTTCCACAACTTATCATTGACAAATATTCAGGATGATGACATTTTGGCATATGTTCGATATTTAAATGATCTCCACTCAGACTTTAAAACCAGATTTGATGATGTTTTAATTATGGAAATACCACACTGGGTTAGCAATCTGTATGGCGCAATTAAAGAATCAGATATCATACTACAAGAAGCACTCATTGAAATAAATACTAATGAAGAACTTAAAGTGCAGTTCAAAAAGGGGTATCAGCAATTCTGGTTTCAAAAAAATGTAGCATTATGGAGTATTGCAAGAAAAATTTTGGTAGCTTTTCTATCTTCACATCTTATGGAAAGGGGTTTTAGTGCAATAACTAATCTGCTGACAAAAAAAGGAAATCAAGCAAATAACTGAACAAGAAGATTTAAGGCTATACCTCAATTATTTGACTCCAAATACTAAGCAATTGCTATCAGAGCATCAAGTTTATCCCTTCCATAAACACCAATAATTATTAGCTGAAATACACAGGCTTATATATACCTGTGTCTATATATGTAATAGACAGGGTATGAGCACAGACTTTCACATAACCCACCACTCTCCACACTATCTCATAACACTGATACACTTGAACACACATATGTTGAAAAGATAAATAATCACCAATATAGGTCGTGTGAAAGTCTGTGCTCATACCCTGTCTATTACCATTAATTATTGTATTTTTAATTTTGAACCTTAGCTTTATTTTATGATTTTGTTACCAAATTCTGACTTTTGTCCAAAATCTAAATATTTCCAGGGTTTTGTGCTACATTTTAAAGAGAATTTTAATTTAGCTTTTTTTTTTTTTTGAGATATTAACGTTTAATTTTGTTTTATTTCACATAAAAGTAAGATTTTAAATTTAATTGTTTCAATAAAGGTCTGAATAAAAAATTTAAGTTCGTTGTTTTTTTTTTTTTACAAAGCCCTGTCAAAATGAACAGCACTATGTCAGCTGTGAAAAGCATATTTGATGATATAAAGTTTGGAAATTTAATATTAGTCAGACAGAGGGTCTATGGCAAAAAAATAATTCTAAAGTAATGCACAGGGTAAAAAAATTTAAGGACCTGTGCTAGATAAGAAATGACATTTCAGTTAACATTATTAGATAACAAATTATTTTATAATGCATACTAATAGGAAATAATTTCCTCATAACTGTAATTGAAAATATATATAACTTACAATTTTTTAAAGCTGCTTTAGCTTTGTTTTACTGGTAATTTTTTGTGTGTGATTTTGGCAGTGACTTTTATTAATTTCTTGGGAAATTATATATTTGATGCGATTAGATTAGGTGATTATTGTTTTTTTTTCACATTTCGTCCTAGATAAATCTTTGACAAGGTAAATCTCATGTAGATTAATTATTTAAATCGTTATATTTACTTCAAACACAACCATATACATGATTTCGCCAGAATTAATTATTTTTGCATATTTTTGTATAGATCAGTACTTTTCGAACTTTTTAATATGTGGGCCCCCTGAAAAACAATATATTTTCATTCCCAATGGACTAACAATGTATTTAAAACCGTGATCATGATTTCTTTATAGTAGAAATGGTTTGTAATGTGATGGAAAATAGTAATAAAAGTAGAAAGGATAGTGAAAGATATGGATGGAGAATGAATGATAAGATAGGTACAATGATGGAAAATAGTAATAGAAGTAGAATGGATAGTGAAAGATGTGGATGGAAAATGAATGATAGCAATAAATTAGAAGAATATAAAAAAGTAAAAGAAATCATGGAAGAGTTTGTTGGAAATGAATCTAGGGACTGGTATGGTAAAGTAGAAAAAGTGGAAAATAGGATTTTAAATGAGAATGTTCAGAAGAAATAAAAATTATAGAAAAGTGAGAATTAGTAAAAGTGTAAAAGATAGGGGGGGGGAGCATGCAGAAAATATAAATGTGCTATTAAAATCAAACAAAGTGAAAAAGATGTTAATGTTAAATGGAAAAAGTATTTTAAAAAAAGAAAGTTGGCTAAATAGAATATTATATAGACAGAATAAAATTAACTAGTAAATTGTTGGAGGATATTAATAAAAGTGAAAGAGATGGGAGTAAAAAATTTTGGAATATTAAAAGGGGTGTAGGGGAGAGAGAAATAGTATTACTAGATAATGAGAAAATAGAGTGTAGCTGTAGAGAAGAATTAGAGGTAATCTTAAATAATTATGTAATGGATATTGAAAAGATCTTAGATGTGAAGGACAGAGTGATAACAAACATAATAGCACATAGAACGAGAAATATTAGATTTACCAGAAAATGATGAGGCAGGAAAGAAATTGAAAAGTGGAAAGGCAAGAAGTTTATATGGATGGGCAGTAGAGATGTTGGGGAATTTAGGAAATAGGACAAAAGTGAGAATTAGTAAAAGTGTAAAAGAGAGGGGGGAAGCATGCAGAGAACACAAATGTGCTATTAAAAACAAAGTGAAAAAGGTGTTAATGTTAAATGGAAAAAGTATTTAAAAAAAGAAGTTGGCTAAATAGAATATTATATAGAGAGAATAAAATTAACTAGTAAATTGTTGGAGGATATTAATAAAAGTGAAAGAGATGGGAGTAAAACATTCTGGAATATTAGAAGGGATGTAGGGGAGAGAGAAATAGTATTGCTAGATAATGAGAAAATAGAGTGTAGCTGTAGAGAAGAATTGGAGGCTGAATGACAGAGTGATAACAAATGTAATAGCACATAGTAAGGGAAATATTAGATTTAGAGAAAATGATGAGGCATGGAAAAAATTGAAACGTGGAAAGGCAAGAGGTTTAGATGGATGGGCAGCAGAGATGTTGAGGAATTTAGGAAATAGCGCAAAATTAAATCTATTATCATGTTTTAATAAGATGGCACAGAAGAGAGAATTTCCAGATAGCTGGAATAATACAAGAATAAGACCACTATTTAAAGAAAAGGATAAAGATCACAGAAAGTTAAACAATTATAGAACTGAGAATGTCAGTGTTATATAAAGTTTTTGCATATATGATGCTGGGAAGGATTGCAAAATGGATGGGAAAAAATAATAATATAGTGGGAGAAATGCAAGGAGGTTTACAATTGGAAAAAATTTATAGGACAGAGTTTATTTGTAGTTGCACAACTTATAAATATGAATAGGAATACAGGTAGATGGTTATATATTTTTTTATAGATATAGGGAAGGCATATGATAGAGTAAATAGAATAGATTATGGGTAAGTTTAGTCAATTTGGGAATGAATAAAGTTTTAGTGGATCTTATAAAGTAGATGTATGAAAATAATTACTATAGATAACAATAAGAAAATATAGAATCAGTTAAAGTAAAAAATGGGGTGGGAGTAAGACAAGGATGCCCTATATAACCTATTTTGTTTTTGTTATATTTGAGAGAAATGGAGAGAGCAATAGAAAACTAGGAAGAGTGATAAAAATACCATTAATAGGTGGCAAGGGAGTATATACATTATTATCGGGTTTTTTATTTGTGAATAATATCTTCTTGTGCACAGAAAGTAAACAATATATGGAAGTTACACTGAAGACATGCACAAGGGTGGGTGAAAAAATGGGAATTAAATTTAGTGAAGAAAATCAAAAGTAATGATGATAAATGTGGCAGAAAAAGAAGAGGAAGGATTTTTATTGGGGGACATAAAGTTAAATATGGGGAATATGTATAACTATTTAGGAATTATTTTAAATAACCAGAGGAGTTGCTTGGATGAATGGGAGAAAAAATTGTTAAATGAAGCAAAGAAAAGGAGTGATAAAGAAATTAACAGTGTTTTCATATAATAAATATGATGTAGCTAGAATTGTATGGAATGGTGTGGCAGTAGTGTAACAATGTGTTATGTGTTAGTAAATGTGTGTTAGTATATTTAGAAAAAGTACAAAAAGAAGTTGGAAGAAATCTATAAAAGTTGCAAAAGTGTGAATGGTAAAAGAAGAAATTCAGAGAGAAATGGAATGGCCATGTTTTATATGAAAGATGCAAAAAGCAAAATAAGAATTACTGGTAGATTGCAATTTATAGATAATAAGAGAATAGTCAAAATAATATTTAATTGGGTTATGAGTAAACGACAGGTAACAAGATGGGTGAGAAAAGTAGTATAGTATGCAGAAGATTTGGATAAAGAATTTATGTCAGTATACTTATACTAAAGGTGAGATGATTGGTATTAGGAGAATTGTTAGTGGCAAGGAATGATATAGAAGAATACAATGCATTAATAAAAAATAGGGAGTTGGGGAGATGAACAACTAATATGGAGAGGTAAAAAGAGTTTAAATCCGTATAGAAGTATTGAGTGTGCATTAATTTATGATAGTAGCAAGGAAAATAGTTTACTGTTGCAAGATTGAACAGGGAATAGACACATAAATGAAGAAATGTGGGCGATTTATTTTGCAAGTCATGTAACGAAGGCATGGAAAATATTACGCATCTGTTAATGGAATGTAAATGTTTACAAGCCAAAAGAAAAAATTATTAATGATTTTGTGGGGAAAAAATATAAACAGTAATTATACTGAAAGTGGGTTTTTGGTTTTTATGCCTGGGTTTGAGAAAAGATAAGGGGGATTTAGATATAAAGGCCATGGTATGGACAAAGATAATGTTGTGGAAATCAGATGGAACAGGATAGAGAAGAATATGGAAAAAATGTAGGGGGGAGAATGGAAAGGGAAGATAAAGTGGTTAACAGGTTTTTCTGGGTATAGTGGTTGAGACATTTCTGACTCTAAATAAAAAGATGTCACAGTGCATCACAACATCTAAGGCCTAATCGTTTGTTCTATAACAAAAAAAAATACTCAGAAATCATTCATTTCCCTTTTGGTCTAGTTTTCAGTTTTTAAAATAAAAAAAATGACTTCTTGCTTGATTATAAAAATACTTTTAATTATTTTTACACACTAGTTGATTGATTATTATTTAAAAGAAAAAATATACATATAGACTTATAATTTATTCATTTATCTTCTATTTTTAAAACTAGAAATTAATAAATTTGATTGGAGTGTTAAAAAAAAGCATTTTGTGCATGATATTATGTCAGAATTGACATGATATTAAAATGTTTTCACAATTATAAAAATTGTTTTTTCACACTTAAAAAAAAATTTAATAAAAATTTTTTTTTCATTTTCAAAAAGAGTGTTCACATATACATTGGTGGTCATATTAATGGTCCCTAGTTTATATTTACAGGTGAGTTCTTAAGTATTTAAAAAGATCAAATGTGATTTTTTTACAATATTATTGATAGCAAGCTCAATTTATTGACTTTTAGTACAACATAAAGATTTTATATGAAACAGAAAGGTTGAGAATTTTCCAAAACTCTCACCAAATGAAGCAATAGTAACTGTCAAAATTTGAAACAGTTAATGCTTCATAGAATTGATTATGTTTCAGGCTTATTTAATTTAATATAAAATACATATTCACTTTAATATGACTCATATTAACTATCTAGTTTTAATTAAATTTGATTTATTGAATTAAATTTTGTGATCTAGAAGTCTGATCATAATTAACTATTTAGTGAAAAATGTACCATATTAAGTTCTATGATTACATATTATTAAATTGATAAAGAAATTAACAGTAAACAAATAAAAACTTTCATTATGTTAACTATAAGGCTATCAGCTCAAAATAAAACTAACATTTTCAATCCAAGCTAATTTGATTGTGCAGTCTTACAGATCTGAATACAATTCAGTAAATGTTTAAATACCTTTGCTTTTTTCATAAGTATAGTCACCTCATTTTGGGGCGAAGATTGCTAGTAACTATTAAACATCAGATGACCATCATTTCTAATGCGTACACAAGTTTTTAAAGAATCGCATTTTTTCTATACAATAGTATTACCTAGTCCAAACTATAGTGATCAATAAAACAGTAGCAAATTTCTTTCTAAAATAGTGTCATCTAGTGCAGATTATAGTAGGCAATAAATGCTAACATTTATGATTATTATAGTTTACACTAGGAGGCATTATTGTATAAAGAAATTTGCTACTGTTTTGTTAAATCAAATATTGATGCTATAGTTGTACAATGTCTCTTATTTTCATCAATTTCTTTTTACCCATTCTGACATTTGGCAATAATAACCCAGATGAGTAATTATTATAACATTAAACAGTTAGTGTTCAGAATAATGGCTTATTTGGAGAAGTGAAGGTTATTATGATCTTTTTAACTAGAAACTTTTATTTTTAATTTATTAAATGCAAACATAATGACGCCATATATATACATCCACACAAATAAACAAGCAATGATAATGCATATACAAAAGAATATTTTTTTTTATAATTCATGTAACAATTAAGCATTTTAGATAGTTTAAATGTTTTTGTTGGATAAGGTAATACTTTCATGTGCATCAAACATTGTCATTTATTAATTTTTTTAAATCTTTTAGTTTTGTGTTTTAATAAATAACTTTTTTTATTAATTATTGGCAAATATTAAAAAAGCATAAATCACCTGATTATTGTGTTTATCCATTTCTCCAAGACAAATGCCATTCAATTTTATTCTTTCTAGGAAGTCATTTGAATTCTGACAGTTTCTATTGTTACACCTGGTGTAAGTTTTTAAACATGCTCAACTTTTCATTTGTGTACAAAATCTTTATTTTATACTAAAACTCAATGAATTGGACTTGATTTCTTTTCAATTTACTTTTATAAATGAATATTACTCTAAAAAATCATATTTGAGCTTTATTAATATTTAAAAACAGAATTGTAAATAAGAATGATGAATGTAAACATCATCAACAATGTTAGTGAGAACACTCAGAAAATCAAAGAATTATTTTTTATTTAAAATTTTTAAAAAAATGCAAGATTCTGCTTTAACATCTGATATTTGCTTTATAATAATTAAATTATTTGAAAAAATTCTAACACCACGTAAATTTTGACAGATAATCATGTTATGTAATGGAAGTTTTATAAAGCAGGACCAAACCTCTGCTGTGATTTCCATTACAGACAAATTTATTAACTTCTATTTCTGGCAGCTAGACAATGAAGTCTTCCTTCGAGTTCATTAAAGAAATTAAGAACACATTAATTGATCAAGATATTGAAATTGCAGCTATGTATGTGACAGAATTATATGGATCGATTAACAGAAAGTGGTCAATCAACATCATTCACAAAGAAGTAATAATTATTCATTGTCCATCTGAATGCATGGACTTTATTCTAATCTTCCTTAATTGGTTATACAATCACATTTTTACAACTTTTGAGGGTAAATGGTATGATATGAAAGATGGTTGGCCGATGGACCTTCTTTTAGGTGACATAATTTCTAGCATATTCTCTAAATACCAAGCGAACACTCCTGGAATATTATACTAACATTATGTTGATGATGTGTTCATTGTAGCTCCAAGAGATATAATCAAAAACATTCAAAATGAATTACAGCTGCAAACTAAATTAATCATGAATGCCATCTGGGAGAACAAATGCAAAAACTAAAATATTTAGATTTGCTAGTTCATAGACAAGGCAGATCTGTGCATTATCGCATGATTATCAAACCTCTTGAGGTTAGAGGATTTACCCACCCAAACTCCAATTAACCTACATCGCATAAATTCGCAGGTCTAAATGGATTTTTATTTAGAAATCAGAATTTATGTAAATTCGAGGCTGATAGGAAGGCTAATATTGCAAGCTACATAGGGGTTTATTAAGCGACGGATTCAGCTACAGATTAATTACTGAAAAAAGTGATCAATTATATAAAAAATCAATAGTTAACAACACTATTAAAGATAAACCTCAAATCACCCTCCCTTACATCACCAAAGTATCTAAACAATGTATAAAAATTTTAGCTAATAAATTTAAAGATGGTTTCCACACACCCACACACACCCAATACTAACAGACTCATTAACAATGTGAAGGACAGACTTGATCCATCTCAACCCTCCAAGTTTTATATAGCATATATGTCCTCAGGCTGGATGCTGCACCACATACTATGGGGAGACCAAAGCGATGATCTATAATAAAGCTACTTAGCACATGTATACATACAGAAGAGCAAAAAAGAACAATGATAACATCTCAATATTTTTTTAATATGAAAATCATGCTGGTCATATGCTTGAACCCTCTAACCCCAAAATAGTGTGCACTGAGGCTAACGATTGCAAGAGAAAGATAAAAGAAACATATTTTATCATCAACAATAACAATGTGATCAATAGATGTGACACATGATTTTCCATCTCCAGAAAAGGGACGTGCTAATTTACATACATTACCATTTACCAATATCACAACAATCATTTAAAATCTGTTTTGGTGCTAGGCCTACATTAATTTATTTTGATTGTTTTCTTACCATTAACTGAACAGCTTCTTCCCGCAGCATGTTAAAGTGCTTGTATGTACTAAGTATAACTTCCATTTTAAAAATTAATCACAAATAAATTAAATTGAATATGTGTATTGTTTTTGTTTGGTATGCAAAAATAACCAGACATATTTAATAAATAAGAAAAAAGTCATTATTTGTTCTAAACTTTGAGTGAAAATGAAACACAAAACATTGGTGGTCAAAAGGTCAGCGACAGCTGCTTTACAAGCAGTTGTCTCAGGTTAGTGGGGTTCGCTTCCTGGCTGTTGCTATGACATGTGAAAAAAAAAACTCTTAATAGAAACTTTTTCTTTGAGAACAATAAAGTAATGATTATTAATATTTACCAACATCTGTAAAATAGTGACCTCTTCAGATTTTATTTCAATTAAGAAATTAATAAAAACAGTTACAACAGAATCTACATTATAAAAAAATATTATATTAATATAATCTAATGTATTGAAATGGGGGGAAGCCCCACTTTAGATTTAGCAAATTTTCAAAAATACACAGTCATTCAAATACAAATCTGTAATTATATCAGTAAAATGAAAATTATTTAAAAATTAAACTAATATGTTTATGGAACTTAAAGATAACTTATTAGCAAATATTACTTAAAAAATTAATTTAATAAAAAATAAAATTCATTTAATATACAAAATTAAAAAAGCGTATGACACACTTGAATGTGAAGCTATCAAGATACACAGAAATTATTACACACTAAGCGCTTTCGAGGCCTTTTGCCTCATATTCATAGCGGTACTGTGAGCTGTAGAATGAGGAAATAGGGCAAGGAAACAACCAGCACACTATAAATAGTATTACACAAGAGTTAACACATAACACTAATCTAACTATCAATTCCACAGCAGAAGACGTATTCCAAAGTCTAGATTACCTCAACCTTCGGTTAACACGTGATGAGAGAATTATAAATTATTCAATGATAATAAAGCCCTTTGAAATCAGAGGCTTTATACACCCACACTCCAACTCTCCAAGCTCTCACAAATTGGCAGGCCTGCAAGCATTTTTATAAAGAAATATGCAGCTGTGCAAGTTTGAAGTGGATAGAAAGAATAATATACATCTTTACACCAAAGACCTACTACAAGAAGGCTAAAAACTCAACACTATTAACAATAAAATCAAACAATTTTATAGGAAAATCACAGACAATAAAAACAATATTAAACTTCCATATATTACTCTTCCCCACATACACAAAATCTCCTATCAATTAATCAAGGTTTTGTCCAATAAATTTAAAATTAGCTTTCATTCACCCCCATGCACTAATTGTCTTATCAATAACTCTAAGGACAAAATTGAACCTTCTCAGACTCCCCATGTCATTTACAGCATATCATGCCCACAACCTGGTTGCCAGGCCATTTATTTTGGAGAAACCAAAGCAGGCATAATCAACAGGGCAGCACAACACAAATATACATATAATAGAGCTATGAAAAACAAAGATAATTCATCAACATTTTTAGAGCATTCCAAGAAGACAGGACATGTGTTTGAACCCTCCAGCCCTAAAATAGTCTGTATTGAGAAAAATGACATCAAGCGGAAAATCAGAGAAGCATATTTTATTAATGGCAATAATAACTCCATCAATAGATGAGATACCTGCTTTGACATCTCCAAACATTGGACTATCTAGTTTATTTGCATACGCTTTGCATACTGTTTTGTTTCCTTGCCCTATTTTCTCATTCTGCAGCTCACAGTACCGCTATGAATATGAGGCAAAAGGCCTCGAAAGCACCTAGCATGTAATAATTTCTGTGTATCTTGATAGCTTCACATTCAAGTGTGTCATACGCTTTGTTAATTTTGTATATTAAATTATCGAATGAGAAGTCTTAAAATCTTTAATATTTTACAAAATTCATTTAAATAAATTAGTGATATTTGTGTGATTATAAAAAAGCTTTGAATTAAAAAATGAGACATTTGAATACAATATTGTGCTATGAAAAATTTGTGAATTTTTTTACACAACATAAAAATGATGGTAAAAAAGGAAATGTTTAAAAACTTGTTTAATTTATTAGACTGCTTAAAATATTTAATTACTAAAAAACGCATCTAAATTTATTAGTTACTTATATTTACTTGAAATTTTGCATTTTATTCAACTTTACAGATTATATATTTTAATTTTTACCTTTGTCCAAAGATGGAAGGAGTAGTTTAAAAAGCATTTATAAACAGAAGTCAGGTTTAAAATTGCAGTATTGTCAAAAAAAAAAAATGGACGGGATATAAGAAATAAATAAAGGGTAGCTGGTTTGGATAAAGGTATGGATGTAGAGAGGGAATGATTCTGTAAAATTAATGGTAAGGAAGTTACTTGCAAATGTAATGGAGAAAAAAAAGTCAAAAGAATTTCTAAAAGGGTAGTTGGAAAAGAAAAAATTGTTAAAATGGATATTTGAATATGCAAGGTGGAAGGAGACAAGAGAGGTGGCTAGAATTAAACAAAGCAGTTAAAAATTAAGAGCTTGAGGCATAGCTGTAGTAGAAATACATCTAAGAGAAGAAGAATAACCTATACTGGAATACTTCATATGGCAAACAATAAATAGAAAAGAAAAAAGATGTTGTTGTATTGGAGTTCATGTCAAAAAAAATTTTTAAGTACTGTTGTGTCAAAACGTTTTGTGGTTTGAGATATGGTTAGGAAAATAAGAATGGAAGGTGGATATAGTGTATATAGCCATTGGAGATAGTCAAACTATAATGGAGTGGAACAATAGCATATACGAATGCCTAGTTAAGGATATACAGAGTTTCACAAAAAGAGGAAGAAAATAATGATTATAGGGGATATGAATGGACATATTGAAGAAATTGATTACATAGGAAAAAAGAATGGACAGCTTTTGAAGAATTTTTGTCAGAGAGTAAATTTGGGCATTGGAAATTTGTCAAATATTTATGAGAGATAATACACATGGTCTAGAAATAATATATTTCACACAATGGACTACATATTTGTACAGAAAGAAGGAATGAATAAAGTATGGAAAATTAAAGTATTTGATAATGAAGAGAGAGTATGTAATAGTGATCATGATTTCTTATAACTTCTATGTAATGCATTATTTATTGTGTATATTTCTTTTAGGATTCCTTTTTTTGCTCTACTATTAGAAATCTCATTCCATTGTAAAATCTACGAATTATTAACGTTAATGATATGAAACTCAATTACGAATAGTCTATGAAATGACCAAAGACTAAAACTATTTACCGCATAAAACACAAAAGAAAGCTGTTGAGTGTATATATAATCTAAGAGACATCTTTTTTTAAAAAAATTTGAACCGCTGTCTATTTTTAATTAAAACTATTAGTTGATATAATATCTTGATGTAGAAATAACATTTTTTTCTGTCAAAGCAAACATATATTTTTTTTAATTATACTATTAAAAAATTGTAAAAGAAATGCTTTATTTAAGACAATAAAAATATAGAATATTTTAGATATTAAAAATATAGAATAAATAAAATTGTAATTGTTTTATTAAATAATAAAGAGATATATTTTATGACGTCATAGCTATTTTCTTAGCTCAACAGAAAGCTGTCGTTTTAGTGAGCTCTCTTAAAGCTTTTAATATGCTCATGTGTATTTTCTGTTGTTGTTTTCTGTGTGCGGGTTTTGTGGTGCTTGCCCATTGCCTTTTTCACTGTAGCTTCCGTGTGGATCATGCACATTACTCTGTGTAATTTTATTCCTGATCCGGAGTTTATGTTCGGTATCGTGGACCTTCCGTTTGATAGCACTGAATTCATTGAGTAAACAGGGAAGTTATGAAGAGTATAACACTATTTATTATGATATTGATGCCAATATGTCAGCTGTATTTATATCAATATAGCGAGAAGAGGAATTTGGTTTTATCACAAAGATTTTTATATCCTAAAAGAGAGACATTTATTTCACAAAAGAGATACTAGGTTACTTATCCTAAACTGAGTCATTATTCCCGATCTTGACAAAGGATTTAATGAATCCTATACCTAATTTGTCGTCTTAAATATCAGAATTTGGACACTTTTTTTCACGATGAATTTGAACGGTAGACAGAATGTCTCCCATCATCACATAAGCAAGGACGAGATGGTTTTAGACGCACTATTCATTTCAACAAAAATTTTATTAACAATAAATAGTGATTACATACTAATAAAGGATAGATAAATGAATAAATTGTACAATAATATGATTGTATAATGTTCTATTTGTTATCTGGCTAGATTTTGTTATGAGAGTACAATTGTTATACTCTTATGTGGTTAGGTATAGTGATGAGATTCTAATAACTTGATTAATGGAATAAGCATTTTTTATATAAACATGAATATTTTCTTTTAGAATTTCCTATTCTATAATGCTGGGTAGGTGGGAGTTGATAATCAGGAAAAGGAAAGTGCAGTTAAAGACCAGGTGTCATCAAAGACTTTACTGGAGGCCAGGAGCTGGTCACGTTTCTTGATTTTTTTGAGCGTTTGATAAAACAATGGTATGATTTGTGGCGGGGGTAATTCCATGAGAGTTTTGCATCTCACTAACCATATGGAATAAAGGACAAAGGTAGAAAGCCTTATTATTATTCATCTTGTTACTATTAAAAGTCAAAACCCTATTGAGGAATTATAATATTTTAAATAGTTGATTTAAGTTTTTAAATGTATTCTTGTTTTATTTATTAAAAAATGTGTTTATAGTCAAGCGTTGTTAGCCGAGAGATCAGCGCCTCATGGCCGATGCTGTGGTATAAGGAAGGAAAATGTGTTTATAATTACTTGTACTACTATTGTTTTTTATTTAATAAAATTTTTTAATTTTAATTCACTGAATTTACACTCTTTTAAACCTATTTATAAACTTAACAACATATCTCTCACACACACAAGCCACCACGCACCCATACAAAGAATGTGCTATTTTAATTAACGAACTAATATGTCTCATACTTGAAAGTAAATGTTTACTTTGTTGCGTTGCAATCATAAAACTTTTTTCAGTAGTCCACAAATCTACTCAACCACTTATTATTAATAAATGTATGTAATTAATTATTGCTTTTTTGCAGAAAAATGAAGAAAATCAAACTTTAAACTCTTACCTAGTGACTAAATTTCATTTTTAATTAATTCTAAGTAAATGCATCTGATTGATTATTATCATCTTAGGTGATAAATTATGTAGGCTGAAATTGAAAAACAATGAAAGATATTTTTACCCAATAATATTAATTTGTTCAGGCATTTTTTGGTTAGTAACTCAGTTAATTGAACAAACACACACACAAAATCAGCTTAATTGCCATAAGATTTTTTTAACTTTAACTATGTTTAAGTTTCTAAAATTGAAATTTAAACGTTAAAATTGTCTTTGCATAAATTAATTATTACAATGAAAAAATATATCTTTACTTTTCAAGCAATAAAAATATATTTTATAATAACTAATTTTCAATCTATACTTTAATTTCAATTACATAAAATTGTATTTAGAAATATTTATGAATTTTATAAATGATAAAATTCTATTTTATATTTATAACTTACCTTAAAAATCCAATATGATTTCTTTTATTTCCATCACATCACAATAAATATTAATTTTAATCAATATTGTTTTATAATATTTTAATCATTTTTACTCAGTTTACTAATTGAGACATTTTATTTAAATTATTGAATGTTCACATATTTCAGACCTTGTAAGAAATTTATTTATTTATTAACACATGTAAATGATTTTCATACTTGCATATACATATTTTAAATATTACATACCTGTTGATATTAGTTATTTTATTTTTATTTATTTATTATTATTATTATTTTCTACTTTAATCTCCATGCTCTTGCTTCTCTAATTATATAGCTTTACTGTTCCATATATTTTCTAATTAACCTATTGTCATACTACATATATACCATCATCTTCATTTTCAATTATTATCAATTCACTGCAGGATAAAGAACTCTCCAAATTCAATTCATCTTCTCTTATCTCTCCCTCCCTTTACCAAATCACTCCAGTACACTTTCTTAGTTTAGTCATCTTTTACAATATATTGGAATCCAGTTTAAGATTTCAACTGTCCATCTATTGTTATCTCTTCTAACAATATATCCAGTCCAACTCAACTTCAGTAATTATTTCAATAATATCAATAATATCTGTTTGTTCTCTCTCACCCATGTATTTCATTTTTGTTCTCTTCTTGTTATTTCTAACATATATTTCTTGATACTTCATTGGATAATCCAAACTTTCTGTATTGCTCTTCTGTTAAGTGTCCAAGATCTGTAAATAAGAACTGGTAATACAATTTATTAAAAATCTCCCTTTTCAAACACATAAGCATATTTTATTTTAACATTAAATTATTTCTATCAAAAGCACTCCAAACTAAGTTTAATTCTATGATTAATTCATCCATTATGTTTCCATCTGTAGATAATCTGGCCAAGATATTTATAATTGTTAACTTTTTCTAACACATCAATATCAATCTTTATTTTCTTCTTTTGAGAAAATCCATTGATCATTATTTTAGTATTGTTAATATTTATTTTTAATCCTATTTTTGTTCTTTCATCTAATAATTTTTGCAAAATTTCATGAAGTTCTAAAGCACCATTTTCAGAAACAACTGTATCATCTGCAAATTCTAAATGTATTAAATAATCTTTTTTTTTTTTATTCCCTTAGCTTCCCATTTTAATCTATAAAATAGTTTAAACTGCTGTAAAAAGTTTTGGAGATGTGGAGTTACCCTGTCACACACCCTTCTGAATGTTAATCTTTTTAGTATCATTATGTAATCTAATTATTGCTGTTGCACTTTTATAAATATTCTTCAGAATATAACAATATCCTGGGTCTATACTTCATTGACTTTTCATAATCTATAAATCCAAAGCATAATGGGAATTCATATTCATTGGTCTTTCTATAACTTTTCTCAGTACTTGGATATGATTCATTTTACTAAAACCACTTTTAAATCCAGCTTGCTCTTTTGTTTGATTAAAATTTAAAGTTCACTGTAAATTAATTATAATTATTCTGGTAAACATTTTGTATAGAATTGATAAAGGCTGATAAGTCTATAATTTCTAATATCTTCTTTATCACCTTTTTAAATATTAATATTAAAATACTGCATTTTCCCAATCATTTGGTACATCTTTATCATTTAGACATTTGGTATATAACTTTGACAAAAAAAATTCTATTTCTTCAACCGTTCTTTTAAGTTATCGATTATAATTCCATCATTACCTGAAGCTTTTCCCTTCTTATGTCTCAATTCATTTAAAATTCTGAGCAATTCAGAAAATATAGTAGTTGCAAGAGATACTTTTTCTATTTCTTTATTGCTATATAATTCTTGATAGCACTCTTTTGTGTATTTAGTGATGTCATCTCTCTTTTTAGTAATAGTTCTATATTTTTTTCTATTGAAAAAATAAGTTTCTTATCAATACAAAGATATTTACATTATTGAGACTTTTATTCTCTTCTACAGATTTTTTTGATAGTTCATAATTATAATTTCTTATATCATTATCAACTCTTTTTCACACCATTTTACAAAATTTGAGATATTAAATCCTTCTTAATACATTCCTTTTTATTTTCATATTTCTTCTTTTCTTCGTAAATTGTCATCTCATTATCTTTGTTGCAGTTTTTAAAAGTGTATCACTTATCTTCCTATTGATTTCATTAAAATCTGAATCATGTTCAAAATCTATTAATATGTAAAAATGATTTGCAAGTTCTAATTTAAATTCATTGGAATGTTTCTGAAGATTAGGAATATCAACTGTGAATATTGTTTTTCTTAATAATTTTTGACTCTAGTTTTTTGCATTAACATGTATCTTACATCTGACTATTGAATGATAACTTTTTGTGTTGAACTTGTTAAGAACATATTATCATGAAATACATATTTTTTGTTAGTCAAAATATAATCCAATTCTGTTTATACTTTCAGTTGGATGCTTCCATGTACATTTCCATTTCCACTTAATATTTTTCTCAAAAACAATAATAATAATATAAAGTTATTCTTTTTCTGCAAACTCCACAAGTCTCTGATCTCTCATAACTAAATTGATGTACAGTACTTTCAATTATTTAATAATTTAAGTATTAATCTCTCTTGACAATTTTAAAATGTTGTTTTGTCTGTTGTATATTTACATAAAAATCCTCTATTTCATCATCACAATGAGAACTTCTTGGAGCATGAACTGGAATTATCTGCATTTGACATCTGCTATTAAGTTGCATGACTAATCTTGTTACTCTATCTGATACACTATCAATCTCCACAGTGTTATTCTTCCACTTTTTATTTATAAAAAATCCTACTCCATTTGTACTTTCAATGCTTGTGACTTTGTAATAGAGTATATGTCCACTTTTTAAATCAATTGTCTCTTCATCTTTTTTTCTAACTTCACAAAGTCCAATAATATCCCATTTAATATGAGACAGTACTTCATCCAATTCTCACAATCTTCCTTCACTTGAAATTATCTGCAGTAGTAATGTTATGAAATAGCAGCCTGCATCTGCAACTGGAAGATTCTTAGCACCCTCAGTCTTCAATCACTAACCACTGCCTTGGCTGATGACTTTACAACCTATTAGGATTAAGGGCCACAATTTATTTTACATGTCATGATTGCAAATATCTACTAGAAAAAAATTATTTAACACACACATCCATTCTGTCTTAAAAAAAACTCAAATGATTCCAGTTAAGAACTATCAGGAAAATGAGAAGAAAGACCATGGTGTTTCTAGATCTTAAACTCAGAAGCAAAAGACCAATAAACTCACCACACTGGCTAATGCATATTGGTGAGCTGTCTATCCATGCTCATATTTTATGTGATTAATCATAGTAATAACAGCTGCGATGACAAGAATTTATGCAGTGGATTTTAGGAATTTGTCCTGCTCATCAGTTCCTTTAAGCTCTCCAAGAGGAATCAAAGTGTCTCCTTTCAGTTAACAGTCTATCTATCTATATATTCATGAAAATAATAAATATACAAACTAACTAAAGGAAAAATAAAAATATAATAAAAAAAACACACAATTACTTTGTTATAGAGCTGCTTTAATATCTCAACCAGCAGACTGGTTTTCATCAGAAAGCATAGCAAAATATATTTCCAGAATTTAAACACTAAAATATTACAAACGGATATGTGTCAGATAACAAATTCCTATAGGCTAAAAATCTTTACAAAACTTTGTATAAAAGATACAAAAAAACTTTTTTTAGAAACTAAAACCATACATATATTTTATTATTATATATTAAAATATAACAAAAAATCATAAAAATATACTATTATATATTGTAACATAATTAAAGTTACTCAAAGAAATATTTAAAGGAGTCCAAATATCAAGAATTATAAGCAAATTATTAATAACAAGTATTATAACTCAGGTATATGAAATCACGTGAAGTGAGTACACTAGCAATTCAATAAAATATAACTCAGGTATATAGGCAGTAGATCTTATCCACTTTCATTTCTTGGTTTGATGTTAAGTGCATGTTTAAACAAATACTAAGTGAATATGGTCTAGCAGGGCGCCACTAGATTATCTGAATCTAGACACGGTTATATCTAATAACCTTTTCACATGTACCGGGTTTGAATCCCCTTTTGGTACTTTATTTCTAATAAAAATGAGAGATTTTGCTTTTTGAGCCATATCACTATAAGCACTAATATTTAGGTAAAAGTAAAACATCTATAAACCAAAGTGGAGTATATTAGACATAAATCACTTCTCAGATCTTAGCATAACAAATGTGTTTCAATATTTTTATAAGTTTACTAGCTCAGATTATATATAACTAATTTAGGATGGCAATTCACTCATCCTTGCATGAAATAGATGACGGGATGTGGTTATAATAATACTAAGAAATCACTAAATATTATAAAATCAATATTTATTTATGGCCTTTAAACAGTTAAACAGCTCATTAATTAAAATGTTGATGACGATGATGATGATGATAATAATAACGATAATGACAATGGTTTCAACTACAGCTCTAGGACTAAGCCTGAACATAAAACTAATTTTTATAAAGAAATTCATAATTATTGCTTAATTTTAGCATACTTACTTATATCTTAAATAACTAATATTCAACCATTGATGATGATGAATAATCACACTTAACAAAGACTACACTTAATGAAATATATACGCCTCATTTAATAAAACCAACTAATATTTATTGCTGAATTTCTAACATATACATAAAAATTTCTAGATAAACATGAAAATTGACATGAATAATAATAATGATAATAATTGATTATATATCAATCCTCAATTAATTTCAAGTTCTTCCCCCTTTCCCTTCAAATGTATTTTGTATTAAGTTGGACGTCACATTGACCATGATTTTCACTCCATGAGAAAAGTATTTCAAGAAAAAAAAAATTATCTGCTCATTAGCACACATACTTTATAAATCTAACATGTAAGTAGAATGTAAAAGAAAATGTTAATAGAATTGAAAGAGCAAGTTTTAGAAACAAGTTTTAAATTATTTTCTCCCCCGCTCTTCTACCTCTGAAATGCTATACTTAACTTGAAACAAAATAATCTAATATTCTAATACTACTTGTTACTTCACATTCACTCGCAATTATACACATATAAAAATATTATTATGTATGTGTGTGTTTTATCCCATAATAACAAAATATTATTTAAAACCAAAATAATAATAATATATTAGTTAAAACTAAAATCATAATACCATAAAAAAAAAATTGTTTTACACGTTAATATTTTTCATAACTGTAAAATTAATAAACAAATAATTTTCATACATTCAAGATAATTTATGAAGCTCAAAGTTATTATTAGTAAGACATTCTTGTTTTAATCGATCTGAATAGTCTTTAAAAGTTCTTTAAATAAAATATACCACTTTATTGCTAAAATGTTTATTAAGACTCTGATATCATAAAGAAAATAGATATAAAAAGTCATATTACCGATCTTTTGTTTGTGGCGAATTTCCAACGGTTCAAACTTGTCTTGTATAATGTCTATATTTCTGCAGCTACCATTTCCGGTTTACGTGGGAACAATCTCTTTCTTGAGGTGTATAACTATTTGATGATGATGACTCTATTGAGGTTATTTGCTTTAGTGGACAATTTGGAAATCATTATATTAATTTTTCTTCTTTTCCTGTCAAGCATGATTCTTAGTGGATGAAATACAGCGGTTGTTTTCACATTTGTAAATTTTCTTGAGTTTAAAATCAGTTGCTGGAACAATTAATTGGACTTGATGATTAATATTTATCAGTAGATTAATTCATCTTCTTTGAATGCAGGTGAATGCTTTCTTCCTTCTATTAAAAACATCTTATTTCTCTGGTCAGTTGAAAGGTGTAGAATATTATTTTAGACACATCTTTTCTTTCCTATGTGATGTGCAGCTTCCCCAGATGGTCTGGAAAAGATGGGACATACATATAATTTTTCTAGCCAGCCATTTCTTATATTTTCAACATTCAATTTAATAGTTTAATAATCTGAATCATAATCACAATAATAATAATTCCAGACACTTTTTATATCCAATTTTTAGCTAACTTAACCAATCAGAGATAGCGTCACTTGCTATTTTTGGACAAATTTGTTTTAATTAGATCTCTAATTTATTTTCAACTAAATTATTTTTCAACTGAAAAGTTTAATCCTTTTTCCAGACACTTTTGTTTAAAAAATAGACTTAATCCTTATTTCCTTTCTTTTTTTTTTTTTTACATCTAGGTAACATTTCAAATTTTTGAGCTTCCTTCTTTAGATCTTAAGATAAGACAATTTCAAAATTAGAGCTCTCACCCATTATAAGCTCCCAAAGTGAAAAACAATCATTTACAAAAAAAATTGCTACAAAGATAGATATCTGATTAAACAGATTTCCTCTTTTAACATAAAATTGTACAAAAAAAAATAATTTGACAGATTTAATCCTTCCTTTTCTTTCAATATTTAGTAAATGTAAATTTCTGTATGTAATGTACACACATCCTTCATTCTTTCAAATCATTCATAAACTAACATTAAATAATATAATTGCTAGCTTAGTAATTATAACCCTATTATTTAAAATTAAATCTGTAACTTTTAAATCCCAATTACATTTAAAGAAAAGCAAAATAGAAGTATAGAATAAGACATTAAAATTGATCAAGCATAAGTTAGTTTTAAAGAAAGTTAAAATGTTGAATATTTGAAATATAAAACAATTAAATAGCTTACACATACACTGCCTATACGTATGCATTATAACTTTGCTTTTGAACAGAAAATTTAAATATTAAATAGTTTAAATGTGTGTATTACCTTTCTATCAACACACAAACAAATAAAGCATATAATTGTTGACCCACTCTCTCTCTGTTTAAAGCTTTTAGACTTGGACCTTGTAGGGTTTAAACTTGGATGCCCTACAACTTCCTTTATGGTTATATAAAAATGTGATGATGATTTTGGTTTACCTTTTCTACATGCACATTACTATAAATTTAGCTAGTGACTAAATTGTAATGGCACAACTCCCCCCCCCTTGGATAAAATCATCAGCACTTTTGTTCTAACTATATTTAATAAAGAAAATCCTAATTAATAAAATACACTAATAATAATAAACACACTAATAATAAAAAAAAATTTTAACTACTGGTAAATATCATATTTTTCATTAGAAAACCTAAAAGTAATTTATTTGGAGATCTTTGCCAAGCTACTCTGCTGAAGGATAAGGGATCAAACTCCTAGCATTATAGGTTCCCTTATTCCCATCAAGAGCAGCAAGCATAAAGGCATTCTCCCCTATTTTCTTGGTAATTTGGAATGGCTTTTTCTTTTCAAATAATATCGTGGTCTGCATAAAATTGCACATGTACATCCAGTCCCTTTTTAATATTTCCATTTTTCATCTTGACTGGACATTTATAAAACATATCTGGAGGAATTATTTTATATAACCTCCTATTACAAACTCCATTTAGAAATATGGACTCTTGGTACCTTATGTAATATGCCTTGAAGTTTTTCAGAGAGATTGACTCTCTATACCATACATACTTTATCTTTAAACTTTCTAGAAAGATGGACTCCCTGTACCATATATAATTCATTCTTAAATCTTCCAGAGAGATTAATTCTCTGGGCCACGTATAATTTATTTTTAAATTTTCTAGAAAGGTTGACTCTTTGTACCATATATAAGGCACATTTAAATTTTCCAGAGCATTCACATTTTTCAGAGAGATAGATTCTCTGTCCCATATATAATGGACATTTAAACTCTTCAGAGAGATTGACTCTCTGTACCAGATATAATTCATTACATCTCCCAGAGAAATTGATTCTCTGTGCCATGTATAATTTATTTTTAAACTCTCTAAAAATGTTGACTCTTTGTACCAAATATAATTGATTCTTAACTTTTTCATAGTATTTAAATTTTTCAGAGAGATTTGGACATTTACATTTTTCAGAGAGATTGCCTCTCTGTACCAGATATAACTTATTTTTGACTTTTCCAGAGCAGTTGAATTTTTCAGAGAGATTTGGACATTTACATTTTTCAGAGAGATTGCCTCTCTATACCATATATAAGGTATCTCCAATCTATTTAAGAAGACAGATTTTTGAAACCACACATGCTAATTTGTTACTAGATTGAGAACTACAGACTGTTGAAACTTTTGTTCTCTTTCTAAAATATTTGGTTTCATCTCCCCTGTTGCCTCTCTTAACTCAATCACCTTATCTGGTGTATGTAGTTTTTCCTCCAACTCTCTTTTCCTGCTTTTCACTTCATGATCTATCCCCATCTGCTCTGTGTCCATCACCTCATGTATTCTCTTTACTGGGAGACTTGGTTTTGCAGCTACTATTGGCCTTTCTACTTCTGGGAACTTATCCTCTATCAGTGTTTTAGCTGATTTACCTATTTCTTCCTCTAATCTCTCACTCCTTTCTCTATTATCAGTAGTCTGACAATCTAACTTATTCTTTAACACTAGTGAGCTTTGACTACCTTCTATTATGCTTTCAGTAGTTTTCTCTATATGAGGTTCTTCGATTTCTGTTTCCCAGGTCATGATCATTTGGTTGTTGCTTTCAATAGAGTTATCTATTTTTGCTTTGAGATCTTCTCTCAAACTCTCTATACCATGCTTACTATCTTCTCTTAAACTTTTATTATCTTCTTTTAAACTCTTAGTATCCTCTTTTAGACTTTCTATATTTTTCTCCATCTTCTGTTCCAAATTCACCATCCCTTGCTTCCTATCTTCTCTTAAACTTTCTATGAGCTGCTTACTATCTTCTCTTAAACTTTTTATATTTTTCTCCATCTTTTGTTCTAGATTTACTATACTTTTATTATTTTTCTATCTTTTGTTCTAGATTTACCATCCCTTGCTTACTATCTTCTCTCATACTTCTGAGCATCTGCATTATCATGTCCATGTCTGATGGTGACATCTTTGCTATCTGAGCCTGGCCCACTTCTGGCTCCTCATCTACATCCACACTTGAGGCCGTATTATTGCTACTAACATTAAAGGCATCTTCCTCTACTTCCTCTCTTTCCTCTTGTGTTTGTTTTAAGAAAACCTCCCCATCCTCTTTTTCAGTAGGAAAACGATCACTGATTCCTGGTATTGGGGCACCTTCCTCTTCCATAACCTCTTCTATACTATAATTTAGTTCACTCATGTTATAAAACTATATATATCCCATCTGTACTTCCCTGACCATCAAAAATCCACACATCTTCTCCCTGTCTGACACCTATTCTGACCAACTGACTGATTTGATTTTCACCTTATTATGCATTACAAATACAACAAAAAAAATTTAATATTCTCATTTGATGAACTACACAACAATAATCTATATAGTGCATGTCTGTCTGTAATAGCCCAAATTATACATTCATCCATTCTCCCAGAAATTCGACAGATATTGACAGTCCACAGAATGACTAGCAGTTCACAATCTTGAGATAAATAAAAGAATTCAGTCACAGCACTATAATCACACAATGCATCATGAGCACTCAGAAGATCATCCCAATTCGATCACTATTAGCTACCACAACCCTTGATTGAATGATTCAAACTCTGTTGCAATAAAAGATGTATTTTAAGTCTTAGGGGCTAAAGTAGATAAGCTATGCCTTGCTCTCTCTCTTGGAGTCTTATGTGGCTAGTATCAAAGAATGCCCTGCTTATTAAGGACTACAGAAAACTAAGCCTTGCTCTCTGTCTTGGAGACTTATAGGCTGACATCATGGCAGAACTACTGTTAACTGCTTCATGAAAAAAATAAGACTAACATATAAACTTGATTGGAAAACTATGCCATGCTCTCTCTCTTGGAGACTTATAGGCTGATATCATGGCAGGTCTGCTGTTAACTGCTTCATGATAAAATAAAGATAACATATAAATTGGGTTGGAGCAGTGAATGGGTTCGATCATTCATAAGTTACACGAAATACACAGCATTCTCAAGGCAATGACAAAACTCTCCACTCATCATCAAAACTGCAACCTAACCAACCAAACTCCAACGATCAACCATCCAATCAAACCTCTAAAATCATAGACTTTTTACAAAAATGAACTCCCCAAACACACATGAGTCTACTATTCCATAATTCATCACTATTACTGTGCCTATCCTATCTGGCAATAAATCATTTTAATGTTCCACAAAAAAAAATTCTATTATTTATTTCACCTTTGTCTTAAGTTGTGATATTCATCTCTATTTTCAAAATTGATAAAACAAAACTAAGCTATTTTGGCTGTACCCATTTTATCATCATCAATGAATAATTAAATCATATTAAACATCATCATCTAAAATAAGACTGTTTGGCCAAGAAAATTTTGTAAGACAAAAAAAAAATTTTACTAAAAAAAATTTCTCTATTTTTAACCACACATCTCCTATCATTCTATAGACTCCCTTTTTCAGGTATATGGCAAAATATCAAGCCCCAGTTGGGTGTCCATTGTAACAAAATTTAAAGGATCGATCAAAAGATATTACCATATCTGAATTGAAAGGTAGTCCATAGAATGATCATAATATTTACAATAACATTTCTCAAGATAAAAGTACTATCAATAATTATAATAATTGATTATATATCAATCCTCAATTAATTTCAAGTTCCCCCTTTCCCTTCAAATGTATTTTGTATTAAGTTGGATGTCACATTGACCATGATTTTCACTCCATAAGAAAAGTATTTCAAGAAAAAAAATATTATCTGCTCATTAGCACACATACTTTATAAATCTAACATGTAAGTAGAATGTAAAAGAAAATGTTAATAGAATTGAAAGAGCAAGTTTTAGAAACAAATTTTATATTATTTTCTCCCCTGCTCTTCTACCTCTGAAATGCTATACTTAACTTGAAACAAAATAATCTAATATTCTAATACTACTTGTTACTACACATTCACTCGCAATTATACACATATAAAAATATTATTATGTATGTGCGTGTTTTATCCCATAATAACAAAATATTATTTAAAACCAAAATAATAATAATATATTCGTTAAAACTAAAATCATAATACCATAAAAAAAAATTGTTTTACACATTAATATTTTTCATAACTGTAAAATTAATAAACAAATAATTTTCATACATTCAAGATAATTTATGAAGCTCAAAGTTATTATTAGTAAGACATTCTTGTTTTAATTGATCTGAATAGTCTTTAAAAGTTCTTTAAATAAATTATACCACTTTATTACTAAAATGTTTATTAAGACTCTGATATCATAAAGAAAATAGATATAAAAAGTCATATTACCGATCTTTTGTTTGTGGTGAATTTCCAAGGGTTCAAACTTGTCTTGTATAATGTCTATATTTCTGCAGCTACCATTTCCGTTTTACATGGGAACAATCTCTTTCTTGAGGTGTATAACTATTTGATGATGATGACTCTATTGAGGTTATTTGCTTTAGTGGATAATTTGGAAATCATTATATTAATTTTTCTTCTCTTCCTGTCAAGCATGATTCTTAGTGGATGAAATACAGCGGTTGTTTTCACATTTGTAAATTTTCTTGAGTTTAAAATCAGTTGCTGGAACAATTAATTGGACTTGATGATTAATATTTATCAGTAGATTAATTCATCTTCTTTGAATGCAGGTGAACGCTTTCTTCCTTCTATTAAAAACATCTTATTTCTCTGGTCAGTTGAAAGGTGTAGAATATTATTTTAGACACATCTTTTCTTTCCTATGTGATGTGCAGCTTCCCCAGATGGTCTGGAAAAGATGGGACATACATATAATTTTTCTAGCCAGCCATTTCTTATATTTTCAACATTCAATTTAATAGTTTAATAATCTGAATCATAATCACAATAATAATAATTCCAGACACTTTTTATATCCAATTTTTAGCTAACTTAACCAATCAGAGATAGCATCACTTGCTATTTTTGGACAAATTTGTTTTAATTAGATCTCTAATTTATTTTCAACTAAATTATTTTTCAACTGAAAAGTTTAATCCTTTTTCCAGACACTTTTGTTTAAAAAATAGGCTTAATCCTTATTTCCTTTCTTTTTTTTTCTTTTTTTTACATCTAGGTAACATTTCAAATTTTTGAGCTTCCTTCTTTAGATCTTAAGATAAGACAATTTCAAAATTAGAGCTCTCACCCATTATAAGCTCCCAAAGTGAAAAACAATCATTTACAAAAAAAATTGCTACAAAGATAGATATCTGATTAAACAGATTTCCTCTTTTAACATAAAATTGTACAAAAAATAATAATTTGACAGATTTAATCCTTCCTTTTCTTTCAATATTTAGTAAATGTAAATTTCTGTATGTAATGTACACACATCCTTCATTCTTTCAAATCATTCATAAACTAACATTAAATAATATAATTGCTAGCTTAGTAATTATAACCCTATTATTTAAAATTAAATCTGTAACTTTTAAATCCCAATTACATTTAAAGAAAAGCAAAATAGAAGTATAAAATAAGACATTAAAATTGATCAAGCATAAGTTAGTTTTAAAGAAAGTTAAAATGTTGAATATTTGAAATATAAAACAATTAAATAGCTTACACATACACTGCCTATACGTATGCATTATAACTTTGCTTTTGAACAGAAAATTTAAATATTAAATAGTTTAAATGTGTGTATTACCTTTCTATCAACACACAAACAAATAAAGCATATAATTGTTGACCCACTCTCTCTCTGTTTAAAGCTTTTAGACTTGGACCTTGTAGGGTTTAAACTTGGATGCCCTACAACTTCCTTTATGGTTATATAAAAATGTGATGATGATTTTGGTTTACCTTTTTTACATGCACATTACTATAAATTTAGCTAGTGACTAAATTGTAATGGCACAATATGTGCACAGCAAAAAAAACTATATATATTCTATTATATGTATTTTACTGTATACATATATATCTTATACATATATATTTTATATACATTCCCCTTCATGCTAGTCCACTTATAAAATAATTCCCTAGGAAACAAAAAAACAAATCCCTAGGAATATAAATAATTCAAAGACATTATAGTACCTATATTCATGTTCATACCATGAGGATGTAATGTCTTAAATTTAAAAATAAAAAAACTTTCCTTCTGCTTTCTTTTTCTCATGGAAGAAAAATTATTTTACAATATAACCACTCTTAAATCATCAATTGAGTGATCAGGTAAATTGAAATATTTAAAAACTGGTTTATCTTCATTTTTATATAAAATATCAAACCTATGGTTGGTCATTCTATTATATAGACTGTTTGCTGACTCACCTATGTAATGATCCAAGCATCTATTACATTCTATTAAATATACCAAGTTCATACTTTTACAATTGACATAGTTGGAGATATACCATTTAAAACCATGAATAGTATCTCCCTGAACCATCTTCATAACAATATGTTTGCATGTAAGACATCTCTTACCCTCACATGAAAAAACATCTTTCCTGATACAAAATTAGTGCCAAAATTTGTCCTTACAAGTCAATCCCTAAGTATCGTATGTCTACGATATATAACTTTAGATGAATATATATATATATTGTGGGCACTAGCTATGATAATATTACAAGCTTCTTAAGTTTAAATTTAGATTTAATTAAAAAGGAAATATTTAATTTTCTATATATTTTTAATAATAATAGGTAGTTCTTTTAATTTAATGTTGTTTCTTATCTAATGGATAATATGAAAATTCTAGATATTTTTTTTTAAATAATAGTGTGATTATTTTAATGAATTATAAATAATTATAAAATAGAAAGTAAATCATAAAAATAGATCATTCCTTTTGTTATCTATATTCAGTAATTATAATTACTAATTTTAACTTTGAAAATGTATTAAGAGAAGAAATTTTTCTCATCAGTAAATTACTTCATAAATTCTAATTCTAACTTTTAAGAGAGATAAATAAATAGTTTTAAAAAAAGAAGAAAAATAAATTTAACATTTTGTTAAATTTTCTTTTAAATATTTAGAGTTTTTTCTTCTTGTCTCTCTTCAATACAATAGGCAGCATTTATCAGATCAATGTGATTAGTCTGATTAACTTGTTTTACTTTTGGAAAAAAATTATGATTGAAATTTTTTTTAATTAAAAAAAGGAGGGAAATATCTAAACAATGTTTTTTATAAAAAACCTTATTGGTTCATGGTTAAATTTGTCTTGTAGGAGTCAGGATTGTGATTGGTTTGAAGCAAGATTATTCCAAATTTGGAGTGTAGTTAGTCAGAAGACCTGTCTTGTGAAAGGCAATCAGTAAGTCTTGATACAGATGCTAAAGAAGACAGTGGGAGAAAAGTTCCTCACTCAACCACTAAAAAAGAAGTTTTAACCAAGCTGTTAGCACACTATAAGTTTAGTTATAAAATGTTTTCTACAATGAAAACCATGTGCTAAATTTATCATCATCCTTCATATAACCTGTTTCACTGGAATAAAATGTAAAGAAAAATACCCTTGAAGTAATCTGAAAGTCTTCAATCTTGAGCAAAACCTTGGTATGTGTTAGCATCACCTAAAAATTTATTGAAAGGAAAATAGATAAATGTTGGCTGATTGTTAAGCTGAAAATACTGCATACCAAAAATGAACAAATTAATCAATACATTGTGTAGAAGTCTTCAAGAAGGAAATTTGCCTGAAATAACTGGAAATTATAATTGCAAAGAAAGACTCCAAACAAATTTTAAAACCATGGTTAAAGGTGTTTTTATGTGTATATTGTATTTTCATTTATAGTTAAAAAGATTTTTTAAGGTGATAATTTTATAAAAGTAATAATTAATAATTTTGAATAATTTCATTAATTTAATATTTTTTTGTGAAACATATTTTTTATCAATTTCATTTTCTCTTCAAAATTATAAAAAGTTTTTTAGAAAATTTAATTTTATTAAATTTATTTTTAAAAACATGATTTTCTCTTCAAAACTTAACAAAGAGTTAATTAAGCTAAGATAAAGATTGTTATCTCTCATTATGGAAAAGTTGTTTTCTCTCATTATTTAAAGAAATAAATCAATAGCAAAAACTTAATTTAATAAATAGAAATCAACTGGTTTATTATAATTTTTATAAAACTATATTTTTTAATAAAATGAATAAGTTTAAAATTTCATATTATGTCATTTTTTATTTCTATTTATCAGTTCATTTATTAAATAATTGATTAAAAATATTTTAGTATTAATGTTGTTATTCCTCCAATTATCTGATTATGTGAATTGGCAGTGTGTGACTTGATTTCAATACAGCTTAGAATTTAAAGGATTTAAAATTAACCTAGTAAAGCTATTTAATTATAGTAGAGTAAACCTATAAATTATTTAAAATTATTTAGAATAAAATGTTATATTTATTTATCTCTTGCTCACAATAATAGTTCATTGAGTTCTTGCTTCCTGAGCTAGATTAGAGTGTAATGATTAGTTATTATGAATATGGATTTTAAGTTGGTGTTTGGACTTCCAAATGATAACCATGGATGGCAAAAAGATATCACCTTTAAATTCCACACACTACAATTTATATTTTTATTAGAAATTTAGTTTATAGTTGAGCAGTGCCATAATGATACTAGATGTCCAGAGCACTGGTGATAATCAGCATGGTTTAGGTTTAGTATCTCAGCATTATTTTTTATTTTGAGTAATTAGTTAGAACTTAGATATGTGCACCCAGAGTTTTATGGGCAATTTTCCCCTACATTAGACAGTGGCTAGATTAATTAGCCTCTCTTTAGTGGAACCCTTTCAAATCCAGTCACAATATTGACTGTTCATTTTTTGACTGCAGATTAGTTTTTTGATTTACTGATTATTATTCTTTTCTGTAATGCTGGTGTCATATCTTATGGTTTTCTTTAAGCTGATTTCATGCTCATTCCTTTTATATTTGGTGATTCAATCTCTCATGAAAATCAGTGATTTATTAAGTTGGGATGTTGATAGTTTCCCATTTCCCCATATCCTCCCTATGTTTACCCTTTTTTGTTTTCCTTACCTTTACAATATATATTTGTATGTGACAGTTTAACATATAGTTGAATGCATTACTTAAACTGCCAAACTTATTAAATGGAATGCTAATTCAAATAATTATAAAATATTTATTTGATAATGAAATAAGAATATAAATAAAGAAAATGCACGTATTTGAAAAATTTACATTAAATTGAAAAACATATATTTATAAATATATTGTAACTTTTCATATTGATATATTCTAATGTCTATGATAGTTATTAGGATTTGACCTACATCTTAATGACTGTTATGTATATATGAGTTATCAAATATATATTTTATTATGAATATTAAAGAAGCACAAATGACATGTTATTTTAAGTAAAATAAATATTAATGATGCTTCCACATGATAGTAGTTCTTTTTTGTTATTATATTAAATCTATGTCAGAGAAAATAAATTCAAATATCAAATATTATAGCTTGATTTTAGTGGCTATTAATACTAACTCACTGATATTTGTGCAGATAATTTAACAAACATTGAAACATAAATTATAACTGGGTCATTGTACACTACTACTTAATTACTCAATCTATTTTTAAACAAAGATCAAACAAGCCTTCAAATTAACTTTAAACTTATGATTATTGGCCATATTTTTTTAATACTTTGATTTTGAATTACATATTCTGAGATCATCAAAGATAGCTTATAAATTATTTGGAATTCACAATAAGATTTTGCAAGAAGAAAATGATCAGTGTGTTAATCAAATTCTATTTTCAGCATCATATTTGAATCTGTTCATATTCTAATAATATTATTTCATAGTTATGTTTTTCTCTTATGCAGAATTAAAATTAGTTAGTGTATTATTTGAATTTTAAACTAATTAGAGTGGATATGAATACAAAATTTCAAGCTCCTTTCAGCTATCCACTCCATCTTATTTAATGATTCACATGAACGTGTACATGTGGAAAAAAAAGATATCTAATATATATATTTCGTGCTGAACCAACACTCATCAGTTGATGCAGATCATCATCTCCTACACATAAATATAATCAGTGCTCATTTTATATTAAGATAGCAAATCTTTAAATGTTAATGGACAGGCTTCAATCTTCTCCATTCCCCAACTCTTGCCATTTATATTATTGAAAATCTCAAAGTCTTGTTGTTTGAAGATTTGTGCTATCTTAATATAAACAGACTAACCTCTGATTATATATGTATGTCATAGATGATAATCTGGATATTTTATATTTTGGAGATCATTTATCTTTTTCACATGTATGTGGTCAAGGGTATTGTTATATAAGATGGAATGAATAGTTGAAGGGAGCTTGAAAGTTTGTATTCAAATCCCCTCTAATTACATCTAATGTTCAGTATGTTCATTATACTTGTAGTTGAATTTTAAACTAAAATAATATATAGAAAAAATACATAACTAGATATGGACAATGCATAAGAAATATGATTATCATATTAAGATTATGTGTAATAAAAAATTGAAGAATGCTTAATTATAGATCTCTAGACTATCAAATATACATAAAAATGAGCAGTTGACTGAGGAATAAAATAATTTGCTGATGAATAATTATCTCTGTTTCTACTTTCTGATTGAGAAAAATACCTGAGGAGAAGAGAAAATAAATCTAGTATAATTACTCTACTAAAATATTTTTAAAAACTAGTAAACTGAAAGAAAAAAGAAAAATTACTACAGACTAAAAAAATGCAAGATTATTATTAATAAAGAAAGATTATCAAAGGAAGACATTGGTAAGAACTATTGAAGAAGTATGGACAGAATGACTTTTCATCCCATAATAAAGAAAGAAGTGGAAAAAAAATAGGCCTTAGAAATTGTTAGATCATCCTTGAAACCAATAAAGATAACCCAGTTATCAATTTATCTAATATTTATTTTTCTTCTCCAAATGTAATTCATTATTTCCTGTTTTAACTAACTCTTGCAAAAAAAAAGAGAGAGATATGATGTATTGTGACTTCTCCTTATACGTAATCAGGTATCTCTCAGCAACTATGCCCAGAGAAACATGTTAGCCACTTTGAATTCCTTTCCATTCCCCACCCAAAGTTTTCCCATATTCTTTTCTACCCTGCTCCATTCCATTTCCATAACATAATCTTTGTCAACTCCATGGCTTTTAGATCTAAAAAACCCTATCTTTTCTCAAACCCAGCACAAAAACCAATAATCCACTTTATGTATAATCATTTTGTTCATATTTATTCTTCCACAACTTCATTATTTGTGTCCTTTCTGCTTTAATGCAAGCTAGATTCACAGTGCCATCTATCTATGTTTTAAAAGATCTTCTTTGTTGGCATTGTGCAGCTGAACAAAAAATTAGAAGATTTATTTCCAACAAATGCAGCTTTATTTGAATGAATGAAATATAAGCAATACTATTATGTTTGACTCTTGCATAAATATATATAATCAAAAAAAAAAGCCACCGTTTTGTAATTTCATTTGAACAAAATATATTTTAAAAAATAATCAATGATTAACGATATTAAAATAGAAAATTCACAATTTATTATAAAGTGAATTTAAAAAAAAAATACATGAACCAATATGTTTTTACCAATAATTAAATGTTAATTTTATTTTTTTCATATTAAGTATAAGCTTCAAGATCATGTGACATAATCGTTATCTCAAAATTTCAAGTAATACCTGTAAAATTGTGAATTTTAAATTGTATATTTTAAAGACATATATTACAATTTTTGCATCATGAGTTAACTCTAAATTTCTGATAATAAATGCAGAAAGATAAGTATATAAGTAGGCAATAGATAAAAGTGAAAAAAAAATACAATTTCTCTCTAAACTTTCCAATTATCTGGTAGTAAAGTAGTTTTCCATCATTCTTTTACTCTCTGAATAAGAATAGAATGATAATCATCATTTGGATTGTCTATGGGATGACTATTTAGAAAAAAATTCCAGATTTGTTGATAAAAGTTTTAAGTTTATTTGACCTGGAACGGAACTCAGTTCATAGACATAAAAAGTAGATAGGTTATTATTGCTCTATGATCTTTTCTTAAAGAGAGTAAATACTCTGACATTATTACAAAGTTCATTTTTCTCAAATTTTGGACACTGTTCTAGAATTCAAAAAATGATTGAACACTGAAAGGAACAGAATTGGACCATGATTCTCAAATCTTGAACTCCAAAGTCTGTCACTCAACACCCAACAATACAAGGCATTTTGAGTTATTACTACTAATAATAAAAAATAGTCATTCATAAATGAGTAATGCCATTCTAAATTCCAAAAAAAAAATAGGAGAAAGAAAGGGGGACTGTTCTAGAAATGAGTTCTGCAATGACTATACAAGTCAATCTGTGAATCACAAATACATTCACAAATATAATATACTGGGCTACTTTTCTTTTTATTAAAAATGTTGTCTTTTAATGTTTTCAGCAGATAACCTTTCTTACTGAAATACTTCAACATCATGTCTAATTGCAGCTTTCCAACATATTTTCTTTTTAGCCATATCTCCAAATGGAAATACCAATGAAATTTTTTAGAATATCTTTGAGATAAGCAATATAATGCATAGACAGGGTCTACCTCTCTGACAAAATCATGCTCAAATTTACTATAAGGCACACTTTTAGGAAGTTTTGCATTATTCATTTGTTTTACATGTCTAATCTAATATAATTGTGATTTTACAATAGTGAATTCTATAGTATCATATGCAGAAAATTGATGAACATATTGATTTGCTTAATGATCTTGTCATTGTAGTTTTAAAATTTTATAAAGCATCCTCAAATATTTATATTGCACTGATAGGGCATAGTTAACTTCCACCATCATATTTGTACCATATCTTGTTTCTTGTTTGAATGAGCCACTTATAAACAATTCCAAAGACCACTATCATAAAAGTTGAAAACAATATTGATGCAACTGCACATCCTTGTTTAACACCAGTTTTCATTTCAACTATCACAGATTATATAAATAAATTTTGGTGGACAACCAAATAATTTTAAACAGCACCATAGATATATCCTGTTAACTGAATCAAATGTCGTGGCTAATATCAATAAAATTAATATCCTGTGTACCCTGATACTTTTTTTGCATTTACTTGGCAACTAAAATCATAACTATATGGTTTCTTGATGATATAAAACCATTAATGAGTCTCTAGTAGCCAATCATCTATGACTGTAAACAATCTATTCAACTAATTTTTTGAAAGTACTTTTGTTATAAAGCAAAAATAATGATATTCCATGGTCAATACTACAATCTTGTCTATTCCTTTTGTTTTTAAAAATTGGAACAATGAAAGTATCCTTAAAATAGTTACACAAATTCATGGATCATTAATTTCTTTAAAAATTCCATTATTTTTTAAGCTAATATATCTCCTTTATATTTTAAATACGATTCCAGATGTTTTATCAGGATTGTGGCCTTTTCATTTTTAAGATTAAAAGAGTTGTTTTGACTTTACTAAGCTGGTTGTCTTTTTTTAAATCCAAATAAGTAGATAAATGGATATATCATTAAAAATTGTCTTCCCAATTTTTGTATCATTATTCAGAAGATGATCAAAATACTCCTTTTATATTTTCAAACTATAATTGTCATGGTATAAGAGAATGTTATTGCAGGATATAAGATTATGATACCATTTCTCAGATCCATATGTTGTTTATTGATATATTGAAAAAAGATCTACAATGATCACAATCAGAGAATGTCTATTTTATTCACAGTTTTAATTCACCAATCATTTTAAGCCTTGTTTATAATTATTAAACTTCTGCATTCTAATTTTTATATTTCTTATGAAAGATACACATTTAATCTATTATTCTGACAAAAGGTCTTACTGCATTTTCCTTTTAATAAAATCACTACTAATATCATTGTCAAGAAACCAGTCATTATTTTTCTTATAAGTGAACTTTAGAATAGATTACTTGTATCCATAACACAGTCCTTAAGAAAATTCCATGCTGTAAGAGTATGACAGTTCTGAAGATCCAAATTAGTAATTTTAGTGTTTAATAGCTGTTGAAATTTAGTTACTATAGGAGATTCTTCTAAGAAAACAAACCAATTTCTTAAGAATATGATTGGAATAATATGTTTTCAATGCAACAATCATTTTAATTTCAGAGCATACCAATCTATGAACTGTCCAACAATCAGGGTTTGTAAGTGTTCATATATCTATTAAATGCAATTATTTTTGAAATGAATCCAACCACAGTGTTCCTAAAGAAGTGCTTATGATAGTCATCTCCATGTGTGTGTTGAGAAAAAATTCAATAATTATCAGACCATTAGAATTTACAGCACTAACACCATTATTACCAAATACCTTTGATGAAAGCCTAATATTTCTATCAACACATGTCCTAAAGTATCCAAGAATAAAAATGTGATATTTCAATGCTCTAGCTGTAATAATGATATCCAACAAGAAATAAAAGCTTTCCTTCTCTGAATTTGCAGTATCTAAGGTTGAAGTATAGGCACTAATAATATGTAAATTATTATCACTGTGCAAGAATAGTTTTAACATTACTAGCTTTTCATTAATACAATGACCGATTCCAACAATAAAAAATGATAAATTAATCTTTATTTCAAACAATAAAAAATGATGAGCCACCATATCCCACTGGATGGCGCTGTTTTCGCGCTAAAACACCTAAAAATACTGTTTCCACGGCCGACATGTTCGAACCCGCGTTTTCTATAATACAACTATTTTTGTTGTACTACAGATTGCAGGCCGATATGTCACGTCGCAGTACGGCATGTATGTTTACGCAGCAAATACATTTTCCCAATTCTTATAGTTTATAAAATGGTTACTGCTTGGGGAGAGGGTGTGTTTTTTTGAATTGGATGGAAATGTTATTTTCATTGGATTTTTTTTTATTTTAAAGTATTGAAATGTTCAGATTTTGTAAAGTAATAATTAACAGACTTTTTACACCGTAGTGTATTGAAGTTTTAAGTAGTAAATGTTGACAAGATATATGTATAAAGTGAATTGGAATTAGGTAACGCGTCAAGTAACGTACTGTTCGTAACATTTCCACGAGACATTTTAAGATTGTACCGTGTGTATATTTTTGAAATAAAAAAGAGCGTTAACACAAAAATATCCAGTAAGAAAAGTGCAATTGTACACTGTTTTTTTTAAATGTCACAAAAATCATATATTATACACATTATATATATATTTGTCGTTGTTTAAAAAAGTTTTAGTTTCTTTCTTTTCTCCGACTTCTGTTATACTTTGTTGAATATAGTTTACGTTTATTGTTATCATTTATTTTATAGATGTTAGTAAAAAAAAAATTTACAAAAATACGATTTTGATATTTTTTATTTTAGCATTACAAACAACAGAACACTAACCTTAAACCTAACCGTAACAACTTTTACTTTTAGTTGTCATTCTATTTGAAATAAAAAATAGCGGTAAACAACAAAAAAAAAAAAGCCGTAACCCCAGTAAAAATATCTCCGATAGAAAATTGATTTTTCTAATAAAAAGAAAACTAAAAATGACGAATCAAATTGTAATTTGTTTATTTTATCATTTAATTTGTATACGTTAATAAAAAAATAATATTTAAAATTAAATAATATTTAAAAAAGACGATTTTCTTTTGTTTTTATTTTCGCATTACAAAAAACACATCAAAATGATTATAATTAACGGCCCGTGAATGAACATATTTTATAGTTTAAGCGTGATAACTGCGCCATCCAGTGGGATATGGTTGCTCATCAACGACAACCCTTTATTCTTTTGGGAAACAAGTTTTAGTAAAACAGCTATATTGATCTTAAATTTTAACAGCTCCATATTTAGAAAAAAAAAAGATTTATAGGATTTACTTTCAGTACTACCACTACCTCCTGCTTCACCACTATTATTATTGTGATTGTTATTATTTCTACTATTACAATGAAAACATGAATTTATCATCGCAATAAAAAAAATTATTTCATTTAAAAAAATAATATAATCAAATCCATTAATCTTTCAAAAGAGAGGAAGTACTTAAATTCTTATCTAGAACGCAATACACCCTACATTCTATTATTTTTTTCTATAATATTCAAAGTTCAGTCTAAGTTAAAACAAGATGACTCATTATATTAATTCCCACTAATTTGATTTTTCTTAATATAGTATCTGATTCTTTCAAAATACAGTAATTAATATTTACAAAAGTATTTTTAAGCTTCATTTTTTAATTCCAAGTCACGGGCATTTTTATAATTTTATTTTGAATTTATTGTAGCTTACATTTACCATTAACTGTAGAGTGAAAATCTATCTCAAGCATTTACTTTTTATCAATATTTATTAAAGCAACTAGTGTGGGCCAGTGTCTTTATAAAAAGTTTATTTCCTTTTTTAAAAAATAACCAAAATAACATTTCCCCTTTTTTTTGAAAAAGAGAATATTCATCTTTTCTAACCCATCGGCAGAAGCAAATTGAAATACAATACGTTTTATTTTAAAAAATAGATTTTACATTATTTTGAAATAAATCAACAAATGGATTTGTTATTTGTAGATATTTTAATTCATACTAAATATATATTTGCCTGAAGGTATGTAATGATGGTATAGTAGATGTGGTAATATGTTGAACTAGTTCCATCATCTATCATTAAAAGTTGAATGTATAGAAATTTTTTAAACTTTAGTTAAACTCTTCAAAAGCAAACAAATTTTTAGTAATAACACACAAACAGACATTACAGGTTAGTAATTATACAAAATTTCTAGTAGTATTCTCTCTTTTTCAACAGTTGCTGGCCTGACCAGTGACAATATTATTATAAGTATTGATCTTACAATTTTTAGATTTGAATATCAAATTTCAAGGCAATATTCTAATCCATTGAGCTCTTCTATAAAAGACAACATGAGGTTGGTTCAAATCCTCCTGAATTCTTCAATTTTTTTACTACTTTTTTCTAAGAGCAATGTTAATTAGAGGCTTCTACACAATTTGTATAACCACACTGTGTTGACTTATATAATTATTTGCCATATTCATATGAGCAGCTAGCTCCCTTGTATTTTTTTCTTTGCACTTTTCCCCTCTCTATTCAATATATTTGTATTTTCTCAATTGAACATATGGGCATTAGACATACATAGTCTGCTACTATAGATACATTTGTTTTTTTCTCTTTTAACCATTAGTTTGGTTCTTTCAATTGCTATTCAACAGAGTAACAGGTCTCACTAATATACTTCCTTTCACATTCACATGGTATTTCATAGACGCAGTTTTGTTTTTCAGCATTTCCAGTTTAGGCTTTGTAAAAGTTAAAATTCCTTGAAATGTGGCATGACTTTGAAAAGCTGTTCTAATGTTATATTGTTTGCAGATTGTTTTTAATTTATTTGCCATTCCTGGTATAGTATGAATACACTGTAGTATCAATAATTGTTTTTCTTTTGGTGTCTCTTTTTGTTGTATATTAAAGATTTTCTTAATGGCAGTTAATGGACAATCATTCTTCATGAGAATTTGTTCTATGTACATCTTTTCTATTTTCCAAATCACTGGTTTTCTAACAAACATCCTGCATTCTATTTCTTAATGAGAGTATAATTTCATGTTTTGTGCTTCTAGAATGATTGAATGTATATGTCAAGCACTTGAAGGTGTGTGTTCGTTTTCTATAAACTGTTGTGTTTACTTTGTCTTGACAGAATCTTGTCAAAGAACATCTAAGAATGCCAATTTTCATTCTCATTCTGGCTCCATTGTGATTTTAATTGAAGGAAATATGTTATTGATGTGCATCCAGAATCACTATAATTGTGCTTTACCATGCGCCCATACCACACTGTATGTGGAAAATAGTGTTTATATCCATGATTTCAAGTTCTTCCATGTAAATGTTGCTAAGCAAGAGTAGCAGTGGTGATACAATGGCTACCCCTTAATTTTGTTGGAAGAATTCTCAGCTATATTGAAAGAATGTTGTTGTTATGCAAAAGTTTAATAGTTCCATTATACTATCAATAGGTAGAGTTATTCTGGTTTATAGACTATTATCATCATGTAATCTTTTCTTTACAGTAAACAATGCTTCAATATACGATACATTTGTAAATAAACCTTCTGCTACTAATATGTCAGTTCTTTCTATTTTCATATTCTTGATTAATTCCACAAAGTACTTAGAATTCCTAACAAAGGCTTGTGTCATAATGGAATAAGAACTTTGAGAAGAAATCTCTACAAATTCTGATATGGTGAATTCCTACAACTAACAATAGGCCTTAATGGAACATTATCTTTATAGATATTAGGGAAATGTGGGAATTTTGCTAAAATATGATAATTTCCTTATTTCTAAGTCACTGAAATACCTATGATGTTTCTGGACTAATGCTTGTAACTTTATCCCTTTACTAAGAATTGGATTTTTACCATGTTTTTGTGTTGACCTGTTCTGAGAAATTCTTGTATTTTGTTATCATAATCAGTATTATTCATTGCAACCATAGTATTACTTTTATCAAAAGTGAGAATGATTACAGATATATCCTGTTTGAGAGATTTAATAACTTATCTTTCATAACATGAAATGTTTGATTTTTCACTTTTGATGTCTCCCAAGTGTTCTTTTAACTCTCCAGAATAGTTCTATTGCTTATTGCAGGGGCAATTTTTGGGTAAATTCCTAACTGTAGATGGTGAAATAGTAAAGTTTAAACCTTTTCCAAGAATAGATAATTCAGAATTTGTAAGATAAGACTTATCACTGATGAACCTGATAATTTATTACAAACATGACTTTTGCCCTGCCCATGTAGATTTATAAGTTTCCTCTTCTGACCTTCTTTTATCCTTCCATGTAAATTACCATATGATCATTTCTCTGTTTGACAAACTTTTAAGAAGCCTTTATCTGAAAGTTTACTTATTAAAAAACATTCCACATTTCTAATGGCTCCCAAGGTTTGATACTTGGAAAACCATTTAGTATTTTTTCTTACAATAGGGCCTCATTTGCTCTCCAAATAATCTTCTGATTCTCTTGGAGGAATTAGGTTTTAATTGCATATTCTTAGAAATAATCCCTTCTGATTTCTATTGGAAAGTTAAATGATTTTCTACTTTAGTCAGTTTTAGACATAATTTTTCATAGTATCTAAACTTCAACATAGCATTGAGTCCATACTGATGACTTAGTATTTGCCTGAAAGTTTGTGGTGATGGTATATTAGATGTTATAATACATTGGACTATTTTCATCATCTATCATTAAATGTTGAATGTATATAAAATGTTAAACTTTTATTTAAATTATTGTAATGCAAATAACTTGTTAGTAATCGCACACAAATAGACAACCCAAGTCAGTAATGATACAATGTTTGGAGTAGTATTATTTATCAATCTTCTTTGGGTATTACTGGTCTGTCCAATGACAATATTAGCATAGGAGCTGAACCTACATTTTTAGATTCTTGAATATTGAAATTTCAAAGCAACTCTTTAACCAACAGAATTATTTTATCAAAGGCAATAGATAGCAGAAATTTCATATACTTATCTATGGGTTGGTTCAAATCTCCTGAGTCCTTCAATTTTTTTAATACTTCTACAAAACCTAAACAGGAAATACCGAAAAATTAAAACTGCATCTATGGAAGAAGTATATTGTTAATACCTATTGCCCTGTTGAACAGTAATTGAGAGAACACAAGCTAATGATCAAATGAGGAAAACCAAATATGTCTAGAATAGTAGGTTAGGTATGTATTAATGATCATATGTTCAATTGGGAAAATATAAAATATTGGATAGAAAGGAAAAAGTACAAAAAAATTCAAGGAAACTGCTCATATGATGATGGCAAATAATTCTATAAGTTAAGCCAAAGTGGCAATACCTAATGTATGGAAGCCTCTAATTAACCTTGCTCTTTAGAAATGTATTTAAAATTTTTGAAGGATTCAGTAGAATTTTAATCAACTCTATTAGATAAGTATATGAAATTTCTATTATCTATTTTCTTTGACAGAATAGTTCAGTTGGCTAGAGTATTTCCTTGAAATTTGATATTCAAGAATCTAAAAATATAAGTTTAATTCACATGCTAATATTGTCACTGATCAGACCAGCAATGCCTGAAGAAGAGTGGAGACTAATGCTAACTCAAAACATTGGCTAATTATTAATCTGTATTGTCTATTTGTATGTTGTTACTAACAAGTTGTTTGTATTGAAGAACTTAAATAATGTTTGAAATTCTCTATACATTCAGCACTTAATGGCAAATGATACAAATAGTCCAACATATCATATCTAATATAACATCATCACAAACCTTCAGAAAAATACTAAGTACTAATGGGTGTAAGTGCATTTTTATATGGAAGATTTGTTAGACTAAATGCATAGAAGGATATTTGCAAATATTGCTAGAGTGCCAGATAATAAATTCCTGGATTTGTCAATAAACTGTAGATACAGAAAGGTGTAATTCCTGTTTTTCATATTTGTATTTGTTCATGTACTAGAATACCTAGTTTTACTATTTAATGGATTATACCAGAGGTGCAAGTTCTGGTGGTCCATATTAATATTTATAGTTTATTGAATGTAAAATGCTCATTGTTGCTATTTAGAAATTTGTATCAGTGAATTCAGGTCAATAGTTAGTTATTCTTGTTACATCATTAAAATAATAAGGTATGGATGATGCAGTTATTGTTATATTTTAAATAAAGGGGTTGTCAAAGAACTTCACAATTTTTTTTGTGATGGTGTCACCATTAATGAATATGATATAAGATTTATTAGATCTAATAAAGGAATGAAATTTTGTGAAAGATGGTGATAATAAATATGTGAAAGAAATTGTAATGACATAATGAAACAAATCCAGAATTAAAAAAATGAAAAGAGGCAAGAGACTATACCATGTAATAATTTTTTTATTTTGGAGAATCCATTAAAAATAAAACATTTAAATTAATAATTAACAGTTAATAGTAAAAAATTTATAAAGAAATTTTGAGAGAGAAATTTTTATTTTTAAATATATTCATCTGGTTCTTGGTGAGAGAATAGATTTCAATCTCTTTATGTTATGTTATTGATCATAAATGAATCTTATTTAAAATAGAAGGAGAAACTGTAAAACCATTTACAGAAAAATCAAAACCTTATTGACTATGGAAAATTATTTGAATTCTTATTGCAAAAAAATGGATTCCAAATTTAAAAAAAATAGTGCAAATATAAATTCCAAAATGGGAGAAAATAGTTTTAAAATAAAACAAGAGATAAATTTGAAATTAGAAAAGATGGGTTCTAAATTTGAGAATTTGAATTCAAAATCAGAAGAATTAGAAAATAAAATAGAAGTGTAAAGTTTCAAACAAAAATTTCAGAATTTACAAGTCAAATTTGAGAAAAAATAAAGTAAGTTAATAAGAAAATAATGGGGATGGATAAGAAAAAATGAAAGAAAAGAAGTAGTCAAGTTAGAAAAAGATTTAATAGATCATCAAAAAGTTCAAAAAGACAGTTAATTGGGAGAAGTTATGGGAAAATTCTCAACAAGTGACTGAAAGCAGGTTGAATGTCTTGGAAAAAAATTTATTAGTCATTCAAAATGATTAACTACTTAAATGGAAAATGTATCCATTATTCAAAAGACTTGAAGAAAAGCTAACATTAAATATAAATACCAGTTTGATAAAGTATATAAAGCCATAAAAGATGTACAGGAGTTTGTGATAGTATCACAACTACCAGGTCAAGAACTACATAAAGAATTGGACATTTTGAAAATTCAAGTGGATCATTTAATTGTCAAACCAAAGATAAAATTAAGTCAGATGTTAAATGTAATAAATTGAATGATACTTTTAGTAAATTATGTGGTAAGATAAATGGTTCTAGCTAAAGTTGAGGCTATTGCCTCTAATAGAACAACCCTATTTAATAAGTTGATGAGTAAATTAGATGCAGTCATTAATCAAGGAGCTGAAAAATCTGAGTTATTCAAATGCTAAATTGTATGAATTTAAAGAGGAAATAAAAGCTGGTTCAGATAATGTTTAGTAAGTTAAAAACTAATCTTAATGAAATGAAAATTGAAGCTAAAGTTGAATTAGCAAAATCTATAAGCATTAATAAAGATAGCAGTGATAATGCAGAAAATGAACTTCTGGATAATAATGAAGAAAATATTATCATAAATGATAAAAATATATATTTATAAAACACCTAATAATAATAATAGATATTTCAATCTGAGTAAGACAGCTAGTTAGAATTATCCTCAGATATTTATGAGTTGTAAGAAAGAAAATAATTGTATATGATATTAATATGAAAAGAGAAAAATATTTTAAATTTAATAAAGAAGATGAAAGTTATAATAAAATAATTTTGTATGCTTTAGTATGTGATAGTTATAAATTGATTAATGATGAAAGAGATTATGATACTAGAAAACATATTGGATGGAAAATATTTGAAGATAAATCAAATATAGTGAGAAAGTTTGGTTCATCTCGTTCTTTTTTCTTTTTTTTTTTGCAATGACAATATCCCTTATGATAGCTTAGAAATTAATCATTTTATTTAGACATATGTAATTTTCATATAGTTGAATTTGACAGTACTGATTATTGGTTTAGATATAATTACAGCTATGAATGCTTTCATTATATTAAAGTTATTTTTAATATAGAGAAATTAATGGATAATCAGACAATATAACATTGTTACATTTTCAATTACGATTATCAAACTTTCTCAGATCTCAACTCTGACACCATCCATTATAACATATGGATAAAATAAATCATTGAAAGAAAACAGAGTAGTTTTGTTTTTTCAAAACAAAAATGAAATATAATTAGGATGGCCATATGCAGGTTTAAAAGAGGGGTATTTTAAAAAAAATAAAAACTCTATTATTTAAAAGATTTATATACAATATTATTACTGAATGATTACTTTTTTCATTAACCATGGATAAACAATTTGATCAATACATGATGTGTGTGCAAGTATGATAATAAATAAATAAAATTATACACATCAATATTTAAATTTATTATATAAATTATTAATATTGTTATTAGTTATTGATTATAATAAATAATAAAAAGGAGTAATATACTGTTTTTGAATGTTAATAATGATTATTACCATCTATAATATAGGATTTATAGTTTCATTTATGAAGATGAGTTTTTTTTAAAAGAATACTAGACAGAATGTGGGAAAATCAATAAAGGTTTATTGATATGAAAGCCTTATTTGTAAAAAGAGTGAGATTTTTTTAATATGAAAGAGAGAAAGCAGACATTAAATTGAGTAATAACTAGAGAGATTACCTTCAAATTTCATGATTGAAAAACTTAACTGTGGCTTAATTATATATTTTAATAGCCTAGAAATTTAAACAAATGATTTACTAAGATAATAAGATTGGTAGAAAGGTTTATCTCTCATTTGATATTATGTTTTTCCAAGTAATCAGATGGAAAGTTCAATGTATTGAATAAGTAAATGACATTAATGAATATCTCTATTTAAAATTTTATGGATGTCTTATCATTTTGTTATATTTATTAATCAACTAGGTAAAAAAAAAGAATCTACAAAAAATTAGTGTTCAAAAATAAATTGTATATTCAAAGTTAATGAATAATAATAATAATGATGATGATGATGATGATGATGATAACAACAACAACAACAACAACAACAATAATAATAATAATAATAATAATAATAATAATAATAATAATAATAATAATAATAATAATAATAATTTATTTATTTATTCATTATGAAGCAAACAATAAATGTATAATACAGTGAGATAAAATTCCATACAAGAAAAATCCTGTGTGAGGAATTTAAATGTAACAACTAAAAACACTAATAAAATACAAAAAAAAAAGTATAAATATAACATAAAAATATTAAAATCACACAGATATTGCATTTGGCAATTCAATCACAGTAGTAAATAATTACAACATAACATACAATATAAACAAAAAAATCACAGTAGTAAATAATTACAACATAGCATACAATATAAACAAAAAAATAAATAAATAAATAAAATAAAACTAATAATAATAATAATAATAATAATAATAATAATAATAATAATAATAATAATAATAATAATAATAATAATAATAATAATAATAATAATAATAATAATAATAATAATAATAATAATAATAATAATAATAATAATAATAATAATAATAATAATAATAATAATAATAATAATAATAATAATAATAATAATAATAATAATAATAATAATAATAATAATAATAATAATAATAATAATAATAATAATAATAATTCCATTCAATTACCATGTTGCAAATTTTGTCATAGATTATTCAGTATCACATCATTCAGGTTAAATAAAAAAAATAGTTGGATTATTTTATGTTTATTTTATAAAAGAATATAATTTCCCAAAGCATTCTATATAAAAATATAATATCAATAGTACTTCTATTTAACAAACATTAAATTTAAAAAATGTGTATTAATTAATGATTGATATATGCATATGTGAACCTATTATAAAGTTATGAGAGGCACATATTACTTTAGTTAAATCTTTATTCTTATTCATATGATAGATATATAAAATATTTAATAAATGATTATCATTAAAAATATTAACCTTTGCTATGCATAAATATGTTTAACTTGAAAGAGAGCAGAAATGTATATATATTTTTATCTTTATCACATGTGGAAGATTTAAGTATTGTTAATACTTGATGAGATATACTTCTGTTCTTTTTCATGATTCTAATATCTAAATTTAAAATAATTTAAATAATAAACAGTAAATAAATAATGTGATTATTGTAATTGTTGTATAATAATAAACTATGATAAAAAGGGTTTAAACCATTAGTTTATATACAAAAGTCTATATTTGAAAATATATTTTTTAATGGTTGTAATTTTTTTTATATTTAAAATAAAAAAAATAGGGTATAAACATTAATTTATTATTTTTAATATTATTTCTTTGGGATTTTAATTATCATATTCATTTTGTAAATTATGTATAATAAAGTTAGTATTGTTATCAATTGCCATAGTGTTATTAATCTCAAAAATTTATTTATTCCTCTACTTTATTTTGAAGTTAATGTAAAATCTGTTAATAATGGATGTTGTATTGGGTTTGTTGCATTTATTCATTATGTTACACTTATTTTAAGATTATAATATAAAACTTTAAATATCCCCAACATGTACTTGCATATTTACTACAGACCATAGAGTCATTGAACTTGTCAGTGAAATGGCATCCATATTATTGTGAATAAAACATCTAGCTTGCATGACACTCATCAGTATCAACCTATAAATTTTTTCAGGTTAGAATATGCTATCAATGCTACAGTTGATGCATTTTATTACTACCATTATAATATGTATATATAGTAACTATATGTAACTTAAATAAAATAAGCTAACAAAATGTATGTTTACTCAGTCAAATGTTAATAAATAATATATATGTGTGTGTAAAGTTATGTGAATGGATGAAAAACATGAGTTTGTTAAATAGGAAGAGTGTGTGCAATAATGTCCAAAATATTAAGAACAAACACATTAATATATATTTTCATGCTTAAATAAATTATTATAAGTTAAGAAAATTGCACTATTCTAATTTTAAAAAAATGCTTGTTTTAATGCAATAATATCTTATGATTAAGTTTATTATAAAACTTATAATTTTAATAAAATTAACAAAATTTAATAGTTATACCTTTAAATAAGAAAATTTTGGTAAATGTGAAATTGTTTTTCTTTTTGTACAGCATTAATCAAAATTTACAGAGAATTATATTTATTTAAAATTAATAAATAATTATATTTGAAATAACATTGAAACGTGTAAGTGGATTTTCAACCCGTGCATATAATTTAAAATTATCCATAAGTTAGACCAAAGAACAAATAATTTCTGATAAATAAATTGATTTAAATAAAAATATTTAATGTGAACTTTTGAATTGATTTATTACGAAATATATATATATATTAGTAATAAAAAGTAAAAATATGTTTTTGAAACTTGATGCTGATGATTTTTTTATTAATTAAGAAAAAGATTAAATCTAAAGATAGATTCAGAAAACACTTTTAATCACACTCTGAGGAAATAATGAACATTAAAGGGTTGCTTAATTACTATATTACTTGAAAAACAAGAGGTTTGGTGAAACAGTTGCTGCTTTTATTTGTTTTGTTTTTTTAATTCTAAAGAAAAGGAGTACAGTATTTAAAAAGTTTCAAATAGATTAGAAAAACTACATATAAAATTAAATGGCTGAATAAATATATCACTTAGAATTGTGATTATAAAAAAATAGTTGTCACAAATTCTATAATCATAGCTATAACTGTAGCAAGCTGCAATCTTAAGAAGAAAATAATGCTTTTTTAAAAAATTATAAAGTATATACAAAATAATTAAGTTAATATCAAGAAGTTTGATTGGGTACCCCTTTTGCATTGCAGCAACGTGACCATGTAGAAATCAATTTTTCTGCGATGGAAGAACAGAAAGATGTCTATAATTCTTTGAAATATTTATGAGAATGCCTTCTTTTCCCAAACAATGTGCTGTACCAAATTAGAAATAATTTTAATTTCAAGAATCTCTAAATTCCAAAATAACTTGTAAATTTGTAAAATCTTCTAAGTAAAAAAAGAATACTAGAAACTTAAAGAAAAAATAAAGGAAATTAATAACACAAGAAAGAAAAAAAAGAAATCTAAAAGCCATCAAAAATACTTTATCTATAGATGTTTAAACGAGATCATATCTGATATATGAAGGACTGAAGATGAAAAATTTTAGATATAAAAGTTCATTATATTATGTAATATATAAATTTGAAGTATATACAAAATAAAATATTAATGTTTAATCAATAATATACTTTATATATAATATCAAATCTTAAATATTAATAATAATTTTAAATTACTTTATTTTAATTTTTTTTTAATGTTAATACTTGTTTAAGCTGTTGTTGGTTAGGCTAATGATTAAGAAAAAAGTATTTTTTCATTATTTCTGTTTTGTTTAAATTGATTTTTCTGAGAATATGAAATAAGAGTATTGTACTTTTTGTTCTAGTTATCACTGTCAAAAAACTAGAAGGGATATATAAAAGTGTGTACTTTTACAGATAATGTCTGATAAATATACATATGTTAATAAAGCATTTTAAAATAAAGCTAAGGAAATGAGATGTAATGATTGAAATATTGTAACTATAGTAAAAGATAATGTGTTCTTTTAATAATTGATTCAATACTGGAGTGTGCAATTTATGATTAAAAGAAACTGCACTTTGAAATATAATCAAAAATGTTTGACTAAACAATCCTAATTACTCTTCCTTGACCTCCAACTAAACTTAATAATAAATGGTCTGAAATTATAAAATACAGTTAATTGAACAAATAAAGTAAAAAGATGAATGATATATTTTACATTCAATACATAACATAAATGATATTAATACTGATTGAGTTCCCATTGGAACTAAATGAGCAAATCTTATCATTTTATTAAATCAATCAAAAATTATAAACTTAATTCATAAAGGTACTTCTAATCTTAATGTTGCTAATCTAGTAATAGATATATCTATTTAGAAATAGTGATTTTTATATATAAATCAAATGAGTATTGTCAAATCCAACCATGATTATTTGTATGCATTTATATTTATTAAAATTTGATTAAATTTAAATCTTAGTGTTTTTTAATCCCTCTTGCGATTACACTATCTAAACAAAAATGTGTATTTGCATACATTATATATATATATATGATCACTAGATGGAGCTTACCAATAGCTCTAAACAAACTTTGTTTTTATAAGTGCCGAAAGAGAAAGAATTCAAAATCTCTATATATATTGTAATGGTAACTTCTCTTTTAACAATTGGTAATGAATCCAGTTAACCATAAAATAAAACAAAATACAATATTCGGCAAATTAATTTTTGTCTAGGGAATTTAATATAACTAATGGGCAATCATATATATATAGTGAAATGACTATATTCAAATTATTTTTAATTGACAAGTTGATACTAGTCACAACAAGTTTCCATGTACATTCAATTATATTTCCCAATTGTTAATCCCCTTCATGCAATTATTTATTACATTAACAAAACAATCAATTTGGTTTGAATGAGTAATGATAAACATTAAAATTATTAACAACAACTATAACTTTAATTAAAGAATAGAATTATATGATAATAATGATAATAAAAACATATTTACATATTTATAATTAAGGAAATTACATGGTGATCACACACGAGAGAGAAAAAATCGTTGTAACCTCCAATAATTCTTTGAGAATAGCTATAGAAAGTTCAGCTAATTTGCTTTAACATCTTTGAGAGATCACATATATATTTTATATCTTTAAATGTGGGAATATGGCCATTAATCATTAAATTTTAATGTCTGCTGGTAATGTAATATTTTAGCTTCTTTTGGTTCATTCCAATGCAGTTTTCTTATGAGAGTTTCCATTGCAATTTTCTTCTGAGCATTTAAAATAGGTAGTTTCACAGATTAATTTATAGAAATACATTTCCATGAGATAATCACTTTAGATTACTAGTTTTTCTTTTGTAGCAAGCAATGTCAAATATTTCATCAGCATTGAATAGTGATAAATAGATTGGCAGAATCAAGGTTAATGTTTAAAGTATTTTTTGGCTCCCTGCTCCATATTCAGCTACAATACTGGGAAGATCTGGTAAAGCATTTTGGAAGATTTCCTATTCCATAAAATGCATATTTACTTTAAATCCCTATAATTTTTTTTTTACTTCTATATAATAAAAGATACAACAACAAAGTGTTACAATTTTTCCCACAGTTTCTTGGAAAGCAGATTGTTAGAAAGCTTCTGTTGGTTCCCATATTTTTATTTAAAAAATAATCTTTATTTAAAAAAAAAAAAAATAAGACATTTTATTTTTACACTTACTTTTAACATTATAATCTTTCCACTGGTACAAATTCCTATTGGCTGAATGAGTTAAAGTGCTAAACTTTTGATTGATCAATTACAAAATCAGCAATAAAAATATAATTGTCTTTTAATATTAAATTCATTTTAGTTTACTTTCTAAAAAGCAAATTAATAATTTATCAGATTATTAAAGCGAATAAAAGTTTTTTCAAAAATACATTTCTATTTATAATTATAAAAATAATCTATAGCAGAAAACCTAAAATGAACATTTTTTAACCTATAAAAAAATGTGACCTATGACATTGATTTCTTTTTCAATTTATGTTCATGTAAAATTAAAGATTTTTTACTAAAATCTTAACTATTCTTACAATAATTATATTTTCAACATATTTTATCAAAATAATTTATAATATGTAAAAAAATATTTAAAAAATACTCTAAAATATTTATTTTCATTTTGAAAATCAAAACAAAGAACTTGGAGCTGTCAACATTATTGACAAGCAATCCCTTTTGTTAAAAAATGAGAAACAACCAACCAGCATCTTAGAAAGTCTGTCTTCTCCCATTGTTACAGCTTTAAATTTAAATATTATTGATTTTTTACTTATAAAATAATTCTAGAGAGGGGAGCATCTTACAGTATATTTTAAGCGTTAAAATGGGCATAAATTTGCTATGATATCATAAAATTACCAGTTTTATAGCCGATTCGATTATAGTCAGAGAAGCCCATTGAAAAGTTAAAACCACTTTAAAATTTATTCTGTATCCATAGGTTTTAATATTTTGTTATACACAATAAACAAAAATATTAAAAATATTAGCATAAAAGCAATGCCTGTAAACTCAGACACGAGGGTTACAATATATATGTATAGTAACCTTTAGTTTTGTCAATAAAGCTAAATTTCCAGCCATGTAATTGTTAATACACCTAAACCTCACTTAGCGATTGGCTACTTAGCAATATTTCACAATAGTGATCATCATCAATTTGTGCCCACTACTTCGATTTACAATCGATTATTCACTATAACAATCAGGATTTTTTTTTAAAATTTAGAATGTATTAATTTAAAATGTATATAATTAATGAATCTATAATACTATATACTGTACATGTAAGTGTTTAATGTCTTTAGAAAAATTAAACTTTATTTAAATATAATGTACAGTACTTGGATTATTTAAATAAAGTTTAATTTTTCTTAAGACATTCAACACTTATATTAGATGATGAAATAATCCAATATATAAATACGGTACAGTATTATGTAAAAATAGTTATTATTTTGTAACTCTGTTTAAAATGTTGTTTATTTCTAAGTGGTTTCAAATCAAAAGAAAAACAACATTTCAAAATGCCAATATTGAATTAGAAAAAAATTTAAAAAGAAAAACAGATTACATTTAAAATAAGTGTTAATGAATATTTTTTTAATATGTACTTTATTTCTAAGTTAGTGTAATTTTTAAGCTTTAGGATCCAACCAATTTTTTTCCATAGACCCCTATTATATGATATTCTTGCTTAACGATGAGTTTTGGAGAACCAATTACCATCGCTAAGGGGGTAAAGGTATATTTTAAAAAAATTTCAATAAGTTAATTTTTATAGCAAGTCAACTTATCAGCGTTTGATGTTCAAATGTTAATTCTTCCTCTAAGTTATTTCATTTTTAACTTTTGTAAGGATTAATTGTTTTAAATCATTTTAATATTTTACTGTAGCGATTTAAAACCTATCTGTAGTTGTAGATGACTTCAAATTGCCTAGTTTAGGAATATTCTTAACCTAAATATTGATGAGTTAGTGTTAGAATGATATTAATAATTAAAATTATTTTACTAGAGATACTAGTATGTTAAAAATCAATGTTAGAGTTAAACTTTAATGCTAAGTTTGAATCTTTAATGCTTATTGATAGTACTTAATTTACTTTCTTATAAAAGGCATTTTTATTCACGTCATTTGCTAATAAAGTATATTTTTGTTAATGCTAATTATAATAAAGATTAATTCAGATATGTTTAGATAATTAATTAAAAAAGATGAAGAGTTAATTTATTATTATTAAAGGCTATTATTTTAAAATAAAAGAAAGTATTAGTAAATGTTTGTAAGTGTTCTTGGATAATAAATTTCAATTTTAACTTCTGGTTGCAATATTAAAGTTATTCCTAAATATTTATTTAAAAACATGTTTTATTTAAATAATGTAATTTATTATATATTTTGTTTTATTTTCATTGTAATAATGTTTAGCTTCATAAAATTTAACATTTTATTTAAACAGTTTAGACAGCTATGTAAATGGGTTTATTTTTAGCTATGTCTCCCAGAATACCAGTTAATCAAATGTCAATTTCAAATATTAAAATCAATTACATAATTAAGAGTATAAAAGATGAAGACTTGCTCACACTGATGAACTTGTTTATTTCTTCACTTTTAATTAATTTTAATTATCTGGTTGCAATTAATTTTTTTTAAAAAAAATTCTGTTTAATTACTTTTAGTTGCATGTTCAGCAAACAAGTAAAGCTCAATATTAAGAGAATTATTAGGCTGAGCGCTATTGAGAAACTTTAGTCCCCACATTCATAGCCTATCTTGGGAGTGTCAGCTTGACTTGTGATTTTAAACAATTGGTAGTAATTTATGCAAATTTATTCAACGTCTTCATATCATCCACTTTTTAGAAATGGAAAAACATGATTCTTTCTGATTTATTACATTGCCATCATTTGCAATGAAGCATGCTTCTTTTATTTTGTGTTTAGTATCATTACACTCTGTGCACAGTGCCTTTGCTACTGTGGTTTCGAATATATGGCCTGTGGATCTTTGGTATGAGAGGAATATAGATTTACTTTCAGTGTTGGTTAGTGCTCTCCTATATAAATAGTTATGCTGAGAAGTTCTGGTTATGATGTTGGCATGGGTCTCTCTATAGTATGCTGCTTTACATCTGTTGCTTGGGCATGCAATTTCGTACACTGCTGGTGCTATTTTATCAGATAGTATTTGATCTTTGGTATTGTTTATTAGTCTGTTCATTGAAGGCAGTGTAAGAAATCCTAATTCGAAGGACGCAGCAAATATTTTATAACATTTTTTGGAAATTGACAGTATGTAAGCTAGCAGCATTCTTGGTTTGTTGTTTCTAACAGTGTCAGTTCTTAGTTTATGAAATTGTCTAATCCTTTTGTTGATAGTGTTCTGTGAGAATCCAATGCTTTTCAGTTCTTTTATATAGTTTATGAAGTTCTTTTTGTGGTCTGATTTAAATTTGTATAGCCTGTGATTTCTGTGCAAGAAGGATGTAAATCTAGCTAATTTGTGCATATAGGGTGAATTTGAGTTTGGGTGTATATATCCTCGAATTTCCAATGGCTTGACTATGTGAGTTGGTTGGGGATTCTATGACTTGAATGTCCAGGTATTTAATATTGTGCAGGAGGTCTTATACTATGTTGTTAACTATCAAGGAGGTTTGTGCTTGCAAATTATGTTTGGTTCAATTGAGTAGTAATTAGTCAATATTTGCTTTTCACAATAATTGAAGAAAATACTAGCTATGATTCCACTTATTGGGAGTCCCATAGGCCATCCATCCATCATTTTAAATCATAATTTACTACCCAGTTGTTTAAAACTACAACTCAAGCTGAAACTCCCGAGATAGGCTATGTATATGGGAACTAAAGGTTTTTGAAAGTGCTCAGCCTAATAATTCTCTCAATATTGAGCTTCACATGTTTGTGTAATGCAGAAAGTGTAACTTACTGTTCAAAGTAAATAATATTTAATTTATAAAGCACAAACATTATTTGAAATTAAACTGAGAGACTGCAAACCTCTCATGCTTATTAGCCAATCAGGTGTTATTAATAGCGATCAAATCGTAAATACAAAACAGAGAATTTAACAAGAAGAGGGCATCCACTCTCCTCTTTACTTGTCTTTCTATATATTCAAGCCAGTCTGAAGTACTTAGATTTGAAAGCATGAATCTTCAAGCATATTCACATTTAATTCACTGAATTTTAAATTACAAACATACAGCATGAAATCCTATGATTTATTATGCAGTAGTTTTTAGATATTATAACTTGCAGTAATGTATGTAAATAATATTTAATTTATAAAGTGCAAACATTATTTGAAATTAAACTGAGAGACTGCAAACCTCTTCTTGTTAAATTCTCTGTCTTGTATTTATGATTTGATCGCTATTAATAACACTTGATTGACTAATAAGCGTGAGAGGTTTGCAGTCCCTCAGTTTAATTACTCCTCAAAGGTGAAGTAAAAACAAATATTTTATTTTAATTACTTTCAATAAATTTTATTTTGTTTAAAGTAACATGTATCATTAAGTAAATTTTCATCCAGATACAAAAGTTCAAAGTTAAAATTTACTAGGAAGCCTGACATCTACATCTCTTTTAAATGTGATGGGAATCTTAAATAATTATTTTTTAACAATTGGTAAGTTTTTTTCATGCAAAACTGGTATTTAGAGGGAATTTTCTATGGCTCACCGTGCTTATGTAAAAACTTTTATTATTTCTTTATTTACAATAGACTGTATTATCATTTTAACATTCTTTATGCAATATTAAGACTGTTAAAAACTTTATGCTCTTTTGGTATTTCATAGTCCTTCTTAATATTTAAAAAAATTAATTTGCTTAAATATTAAAAGATACTGATAATAATATAAGTTTATTTAAAGACTTTAAAATGTTTATTCTTCAGCAGCATATATTTAGAAATATCTTTAGTTTAATATTGTCATATTTTTAAATAATTGTTTTCTTTGGCATAATTCATCTTTCCATAAATAGACTATTTGAATTCTGGATAGCAGAATCTATTCATTGATGAATGGAATTTAATAAATTAGTCATTTGAAATTAGAAATTACATTTTAATTAATTATTATCTTAGCAGCAGAATAAAAATATTCACTTGTAAAAAATTTCTATTTATTTCAGATTAGAGATAGGAAAATATTTCTTAAATCTGTGAAATTAAACTTATTGATTTACTTTTTCATCTGAAAATTACTATTTGGCCATTTATTTACAGTTAATAGTCTATAATAGTAATTGAAGATTTATTTAAAATGTCTTGCTAGTATTATCATCTAACTAGTCTGTACTAAATAACTGGAACAATCATATGTGCTAATAAAAGAAATATAAATGCTCCTTAGTGAATTACTACTCAAGTTTATTATGCAATTAGTTTTATTATAAATTTGCTTTATTATATGTCTCATTGTAGTCTCTATTATAATTAATTTTTAAAAGTCTGCTCTATAATAAAATCTGCATTCTGTGTGAAGAATATATGTTCCTGAATATTAACTTAAATTTTTCCAAGGAATTAATGAAAAATAATATATTGTACAAAAGATTGCCGGTACTTTATTTAAATATTCTTTGGAAAATTGAATGGACATTAATGTATTGGGTGTTTATGTTATTAGGAAATCTATTGCTTATAGTAAATATTTCAAATGCTGTACACATAAATTTGCTATGCTTTCAACAAAAAAGATGTTGATGTTTGTAGAATGGTGATTGCAGAAACCTCATCCTGTTGAATGGTAGAACCTCCTGAATGAATGACTTTTTATTATGTATTTTGGTAAACTGGGTATTTTAAATTTTAATATTATGCTATTGTAATTTATATATATATATATTTTCTTTTATTTGTCTTATGCATTTTGTCTGATATAATTTTATAAATCATTTGTAAGTGCTATTAAAAGTTCACAAAATATTTAACTTTTTGTGATGTTATATAGTTTAATGTTATTTGTCCCTGGTCATGAGTAATTTATTTATTTGAATGTATATGTTTATACTGAGCAAATGAAGGTGGTGTATATTCTTATTGTTTATTTCAAGACATGTTTTTATTAGGCCAGTTGGTTTTGCACATCAGTTAATTATATTTATTTAGGAGATTGTAGTGTTAGACCCTTTCATTTTATTGTTATGCTTATTTTGCCATTATATTTTCAAGAGATGATAGGTTTCCCTATCTTGTAGGTATTTATTGTATACACTTATCTTGCCATCATATTTTTTCAAGAGACAGTAGCTTTGTCTCTCTTGTAGATATTTATTTCATTATCTTATATTTTCACAAGAGATTGTTGCTGTGTTATTCTCTTGTAGATATTTATACCATTATCATGTTTCTAAAGAGATTTAGCCTTGTCTCTCTTCTCATTTTTTATATATTCTGTGAGTTATATCTTTCAAGACTCATATTTAAGCATAAATGCTTTATTTAAGGCAGATATTATTGTTCATAATCTATTTTGATGGTTCAGTCTCATTTTACTTATATCCAGAGACACAATTCCAGCACAATTTTTGCCCTCAAAATATAGGTACTCCCTTTTCCATTCATGTCATTATTTATGTTCTTTGCCTTATTATCTTTACCTTGTAAATATATTGTATCATATATTTGTTTGTAAGAAGCCATGGGCGGTATACCACCATGACTTTATTTTTGGCAATTGATAGTTTTTTGTTCTGAGGAACATCTTTTCTTCTGTTGCACTCTTGAATACTGTGTAGGTTATTGATGTTTTTGATGTGAAATGTTCTTGCTGTGCTTTGCCAGTTTTGCAGAATGTAAAATCAATAAATATATATTTTAGAAATTGTATTCATGGCTTGAATAAGTAATATGCATCACTTTTAACATTTAATTCATCACTGGATTAATAAGATATGCTTGATATTTAAATACTCATTTTGGGACAATATCATGGTATGATTGTAGTGTAAAAATGTGGAACTCCTTGTGATAATGCTAATATTAAGAAAATCTTTCATTAGTCAGATGAAGCTAATAATAGACAATTATTATTTAATCTGTAGATTTTATTTTATTCTCATCTATAAACTTTAAAAATTGTTTCTCCTCTGCAGTCAATTGTATAGCATAGTGTCTAAATAATTTATTTTGAAATATTATAGATATTCAAGATTGTTATTTAATTATCTTTATTGTCAAAATAAATGTAGTTTTTATTAAGTATGTCTTATAGTATTTATATCATCATTAACACATATTATCCAGAAATCTTAACATTATAAAATCTATTATAATAACTGAAACACAGGCTTGTTATATACCTGTGTCTATATATGTAATATAGGGTATATGAGCACAGACTTTCAGATGACCCATCACTATCCACTCCATCTAATAACACTGATACCCTCAAGCACATATATGCTGAAAAGATAAATAATCACCAATATATGTATTTCATGCTAAACCAGCAATCATCAGTTGGTCCAGATTATCATCTCCCACACATATATACTATAAGTGCTCAGATATATATTAAGATAGACAATCCTCAGTTATTTTATATGTCGACCATTAAGAGTACATGAACATAAAATTGAATATAATAATCACTTTATTCAGATTAATTTGTGGATGTAAAGAAAGCATCTAATATATTGATTTCTTAAATTTAAATAATCACTTTAACCAATTGCATTTATTAAAAGACTGCTTTCGTGATGAAATTCTTGTTTACTTTATCCCGAAAATTCCAATTGATTATATCATAAGTAAATTATTTATCTTAACTCATAAAGATTTAGTAGGATATCCTGAATGCCCATAAAATTCCTTATACTCTCCTTGTGTCTGAATGAATTCTGGTATATATTATTTTATTCCATATTAAGAATTTCTCATATATTTTATTTTAATTAAAGTATTTCCTTTAAAATTTTATATTATTGTCACTTAGGTAGTCATTATCTTTATGGGTAAAAGGATGTCCCCTCATATTTCTATTAGGATTCCATTCATTGCCTAATAATTCTTAAATGAAAGAAAAGAGTAAATTTTTATTATTATAAATATTTAATTAAAGAACTCTGAGATTTCAGTATAACATAATTGAATACTAACAAAATTGTTTTACAAAAGAAATCATTTTAATAAACAAGATGGCACATAATATAAGAAACCTATTATTCTTTATCAAAAGATTTGAAATGTGGATCTGATCATAGCAATGAGATGCTGTAGATGATTATTAGATATGTTGTAATGAGGTTGGGAAAAGAGAAATCTAATATAACCTAACCACTTGATGATGTATGCTTTTAATATCAAGAGCATCCTTGTAAATTACAAGAATATGATAGTTTCTCCGCCTCCTAAAATTTATTAAATGTTACATACTATATTGATATTTATTTATTGCTATTCTTACTCACTATCATTCTTTTTATTGTATCTTATACCATTTGGGCATTATTATATCTCAATAATTTGAATATCATTTTATATTATCTTCATTCATTTGTGTTTTCATTTAGGTTATAATTTGGCTTGCCCAATATGTTGGCTTTTGATTGGTTATAAGGTACCAAGCAATCATCTTGAAGAACTGTAGCTTGGTATTTATTTGGTGTTTTTCTTTTTAGGTTATAATATATATAACATAATGATAATGAAATAGATGTTAAATATATAAGCATGATGATAATATACATTTTACAATAATATTAAAAAAATAGATGATAATGTATATGTGATGAAATTATCTAAGTGATTGTGATAAAGTAATTATAAGGTGATAAAATAAGAGTTATAAAACTGATATCAAGAAATGACTGAGTTATGTGAAGTATTATGCTATACCAAGAATACAATTAAGAACATCAAATCTTTCCATGCCATTTTCTGGAAACTTTAGTAAGTAATCATGAATGCTAGATGGTAGTCTTTGATAAATCTCTAGCCTATGCTATTCTATCCAATATCCTCAGATTAACATTAAGCTTATAGCTTTCATCAGTGAAAAGCTTTGGATCTTGGAACAGTACAAATAGATCTTTAGAATCTAATGCATTTTTCTTCCAACTAATATCACTTACCTTTGTATTATACTATCAAGCTATTATCTCAAATTGAAAAAGATATGCTTTCAATCTAAGCTAATTTTCTTGTATAACTATAGAGATCTGACTCCAGTTCAGTTTCTATATATTGTGGCATCCTTAGTCATAGTTTATTGGTTTATAACAAATCCTGGACACAGGGAAGAGATACCAATAGTTATTAAAAAAACTAGATATACCAGAATATATAGAAACTGAATTCAGATCTGTATGTCTATACTAGAAAATTGGCTCAGATTGTTTGATAGTAATACATAGAGGTAAATTATAATAGCTGGAAGGAAAGTGTATTAGATCCTAAATGTCCATATGCATTATTCCAAAATCCAAACTTCCTCATAGATGAAAGCTAAGAGCTTAAAACTAATCAGAGGATTTAGAATAGGATAGCATAAAATAAGGATTTTTTAAAGTCATCTGGAATTTATCATAATTTATTAAAACTTACAGTAATTGGTATAGAGAATGGGGAAAAGTATGCTGTTAAACCAGCAGTATGTAAGTTAAAGTTATGAGAAAATTTATTACTTCATACAAAATAGAAACTGAACTGGATTCAGATCTACATAGCTATACAAGAAAATTGATTTAGATTGAAAACATTTATATGTTTTTCAGTTTGGGATGATAGCTTGATAGTAGGACAGAGAGGTAAATGGTAGTAGCTGGAAGAAAAGTGCATTCATGATAAAAGTCCAGTTGGACTGTTCCAAAATTCAAAGCTCCTCACGGATCAAAGTCTTGGGCTTGAAATCAGTCTGAAAATGAAGGGGAGGACTACACAGTATAGGATTTATTAAGCACCATTATTTGGCATCTATCATACAGTAAATGGCATAGACAAGGAAACAAGTATGTTGCAAAATATCAATATGTTAAAGCTGAAGTCATGTGATAGTTTATTGAGTAATGTAGAATTTTGTTGAGCCCATGAAAGCAAATGCATGAAAGTTAAGAATTTTAGAGAAAGTATGATTAAAATCTCTAAAAATATTAGTTCACTGATCCATATTAATGAATGATACTCTCATGAATTGGACTGATAATAAATTAAAGCTAATTTCTATCTTATATCCTAACCTGACTTCTTGTGACATCAGAGTATATGGTAGTTATCAATTATAATATATTATAAATATTTTAGTAACACATACACAAAAAGAAAACATCAATGAATATTTAGGTATTGTTAGTGATCTAACTTAAGCTTCCTTAAGAAAAAAGCAATGGAAAAAATAATTCTTCTAAACATATGTATTTATTTGTCAAAAAAACTACTGTATAAAAAAATAAAAGTAATTCATAACTATTTAAATGCCAATAATAAGTATGGCAAATGTAATATGATATACTTTAACAATAAACGAATATTTCTTTATTAGTAATTTCTAATTGAAGAGCTGACTTTTTTTTAAAGAAGCAATGATTTTTTTAAAACGTATCATTATTCAAATGGTATTTAAAAGATCAAGATCTTCAATGAAGTTGGGGGGGGGGGGGGATAGACTAAATTATTATTTTTTTTGAAAAATGAAAGCAGTCATAAGTTTCAAATTTTAGTATGTGATTTTGAAATGTATACATTTCAAACACTTGTTTCCATTATTTAACTTGTAATAGATTTTTTTTCATTTCCAATTTTTTTTAACAAATACATTATATGCATTTAATTTCTTATGGATTTCTTTTTTTATGGCTTTTATTTAACATATTTATTACTTTCCTTTTTGTATCGCTTAATAATTTCAATAATAAATGTATACATTTAATTTCTTATGGATTAATCTTGCTTTCCTTGTTAAATATATAGGGTATATGAACACAGACTTTCACACCACCTCCCACTCTCCACACTACCTCATAACACTGTTACACTTGAACACATACGTTGAAAAGATAAATGGTTGAAGAGTTGGAGTGTGGAGTAGATTGAAGCCTGTCCATTACAATATGAGGATTGGCTATCTTAATATATATCTGAGCACTTATAGCATATATGTGTAGAGATGGTAATATGGACCAACTGATGATTGCTGGTTTAGCATGAAATACGTATATTGGTGATACCCTATATATTACATATATAGACACAGATATATAATAAGCCTGTGTGTTTCAGTTATTTCCTTGTTAAAGTACATTGACTAAGAAAGATCATAATTATAACAATACTAAGATTTGAATATGTTACATCTTAGAAAAATCTATTTACAAATTCTTAGAGATTAACACATAATAGTTGAATTATCAAGTTTTGTATATTACAATTTTACTAATTTGAAATATTTGTAAAAATAACCCACCTATTTTCTCACTTTCCTTTTTGCACTGGTTATATTACATTTAACATACATATAATAAATCCTTCATTTATGCTTGTATTTCCATATTATTATACTAAAGTTGACTATAGTATAATCTTCTTCAATGTTGTAAATAAACAAACATAACATATATATATCTTTGAAAAAGACTCCTGTATTTTTTTAATAATAATGATGATGATGTTGATGATGATGATAATAATAATAATAGTAGTAGTAGTAGTAGTAGTAGTAGTAGTAGTAGTAGTAGTAGTAGTAGTAGTAGTAGTAATAGAGTGCCACCTAGCTACTCACACGGTTGCGGGTAAACAAAAAGTCTCCTTTAAGATTAAATAGCTACAAAAGTGATTTTTTTTTCTTAAAGAGTTAAAAATGTTCAACTCAATGTTAACCTGGGTGTTTTAAGAAATGTGCAGAGTCTTAAAACAATTAGTGAACAAAGGTAAAAATCAGCAAAAGCTACAGGTGGTATAATAATTCTCTAGCATGGCGGATAGCCGTCAATTCAAACAATTATAATTGATAACATTATTTAGAAGCAAAAAGAAAAAAGTGTAAAAGGAAAAATAGTGAAAAAGTTAATAAGAGTTGAAAAAAATTAGAGAAAAAGAAAATAGTTTAAAAAACAAAAACAAAACATTACCTTGTTGGAAAATTACTCGCGTAAACTATAAAAAGGGGACTGTCCAGTAAATTGATCAGGAGCTGGTCCTTTGCAAAACACAAGAAAAACGTATGCAACAATAGCAAAAACTTACCAAAATAACGTAAATCTGGGGGGGAAATCCAGATTTAGAAAAACTACATCAGATGATCTTAAAAACTTAGATCTAGTAAATCAAAATAAAATTGAGCCCCCCCAAACACACACACAATGGATAGATGAAATGCTTGAACTGATTGGGGAGAGGTTCAATAACATGATACTTAGAATACTTTTTGCAACATTCAAAAGATTTTTTTACTGAGAAATCAATAGTGTTGGTGGTAACAGACAATCACTGCACTCTCTACCATTTTCGCAAGGCACTCCTAATTGAAGCACCACATAAAAATAATTTAGTGGAGACAGTACAATGCATAGGCAACCATTCTAATAGCTGATATGTAGCAGTTGAGTTTTAAGCTACACAAAGAAATCAATTCAAAAATTACATTAGAACTCTGAGAAATTTTGCAATCATATGAGTTGATGATAGCAGATACAATAATATCACCAGAGTATTAAAAAATACCTATTTCAGATATAGCTATGATGATTTCCAAAGAATTTGGAAAGGTTATTATTTTTCAACAAATGTATCTTAAAGAAACATCAGTACCTGTATTCACAAATAGTTTTGAATATAAAGTCAAGTTACATAAAGAAATAGACCCAGAAAACATCCCAACACACATAACAGACCAAGAAGCCATGCTATACTTATATATCCAAAGACTAAAGCCACATTTTTTTGCCTGTGGCAAAAAAAAAAGCCACATAGCAATGCAATAAAGAAGTAAATCTAGCGCAAAAGAATAACCACTCCTCACAAAGATTAAAAGAGAATCCAGATAGCACACACAAATACAGGCAGCAGGAAAACAGAATTCCTCCTACTCAAGTCAATAAAATCAAAAATTAAAAGAAATAAAACTATAGACCATCCCCCAAGCAATTCAATGGAATTGACAATTAACATAAACACAAATGATGAAAATGAAAAACTTGATCCCCAGGCAAAATCACTTAGTGATAATTTAATGGAAAATGAAAATACTTACCTACAAAAAAGAAAGAAAAGAACTGCCAAACAGAGATAATAATCAAGCAGAGCACACAATTATAAACAAAATGACAACTGAAATAATGGATACTATCACACAGTGCCTTCCAGTAATCGAAAACACACCTGTGGAAAGCAAAAGAAAACAAGGTGAACCAAAGAAAACTAGAGAAAATAAAAAGATTAAAACAAATAATCTGGAATATAGCCAACTAAATTTGATAAAACAACTAATAGATGAAAATATGAAAATGGAACCAACCTCTCAATATTCAAAAGAATTTGAAAATTTCAGAAACAGTGACTCGAGTAAATAAATATTTACAGAACCAACAAACAACTCTAACCCTACTTCAAAAAAGTTAGACTTACAAAAGACAAAAAATGAAAGTCACTAACTTCAGTAAAATTGTGCACACATCCCCCTCCCCTCTCTACAACATTAAATAATATGAAAATAAAAAATAGCGGCACTTAACGTCCAAGGTTTAAACTCCACAAAAAAAATACAACAAATTAACAAATGGAACAGACAATGCAACCCAGTATATTGGGTCTATTAGAAACAAAAATATATAATGGATCCCAAATAAACCCAGCAACATATATGAGCAAATTTGGTTTTTGCACATGCTTGAGAGACACCTCAGCACCATCAAGTGGGACAGGTATATTTATCAATCAAAAATGCCCTTTCACATCATTTAAAATAATTTTCATAGACTCCAATCTTTTGGTAACTACACTTAAACACAGATTCTTTTCAATTAACATGATATTTGTATAGATTCCCCCAGTCCTATTGTAATTAACAGAATAATTTTAACCATTAACTCCCTGTTAGCATCCTATCCCTATCCCACTATACTTGCCAGAGATTTTAATATGAGCTATCAAAAGTTTGTTGCAAAATGGATAAATCAATTTGCAATACCGCATATGAGTGGCAAAGGTATTCTCCCATGGAATTCATTATTTTTTTATAACAATCGCCATGGTACTCACATATATCTTATGTTTTATTCTCCAATGTTATATCACGCAATTGAAGTAAGATTCTCCCCCTCCCCATTTTCTGATCATACAATACAAATAATAAAATTAAATTTAAGCACATACCACAACAGAATTACTAATATACAAAAGATGATAAGGATTCTGTTACCAGTCAACCATCCAGAATTCTTCTCCAAAACACATGTCATGATAAATAAGCTCCATCAAATGCAACTTGACCCAATATCTAAATATATAGCATATACACACATACTCTCATTTAATATCAATCATATTACTCAAAAATCAACTCCCTCTAAACTAATTAAATTAGCAGATGAGCTACACAAAGAATCGGCATGTCAAAAACAGTCACTCCCAATCAAGAAAACATAATGACGCTGACGCAGCTATATAATCAAACATGCAATAAACTAAAGCAATATCTAGCAATTAAAAAAAAGAATTTGTCTAACACAGCAGCACACATGGACCCATGGATACATTCGATGGGTATTAGGCTATCCATCCACAAATAGAGTTCCCATAGCACTATAATAGGATGGGAAAAACAAAGCTGGACAAAATATGATACAACTAATATATCAGCACTTCAAAGAAAAGTTAACAAAGCATAACCAATTCAAACCCCCAGAAATTTTTTTTGGGAAAATGAGAAACAGAAACATTCTAGCATCAATTCCAGGTACATGCCATCCAGGACCACCAAGAATCCTACAATTGTATTGTCACATCTCAGCCAATTTACAAACACATATCTGTGCCAGCTTGCAAATCAACTATCACAAAAGCCATACAATATACAAGAGCTATATCCGATTTCAATAGTCCCCTTCTTTAAAAAACAAGCACCAATTACCACAGTCTCCAATGTGAGGCCAATCTCTATGGAGCCTTTGGGAATAAAAATTCTGGAAAAAGTTTTAAAAAGAAAAAATTGAACCATATATAATAAAACTAATATCACAACATCAGTATGAAAAAAAGTGATCATCAACAGGTCAAGCAGCACTGATATACAAAACAGTCATTAACTCAGTAATTAAAAGAAATGGTCATGCAATTAGATTTTGAAAGCACATTTGATTCAGTGCCAATCAAAATACTGTTAATTCAATTAAAAAAACAGAAATACCTCAAAAATCTTATATACAATCTCTAGCCTGCTACTAAACAGAGAAATTCACATCACACTCAATGGCAGATCTTCATCATCTTTCTACCTCAGCCAATCAATCCCACAAGGATCTTCACTCAGCACACTATTATTTACATTATACTTAAACTCCCTGTTAGAGCAAATAAATAAAAAAATCCAAGGAATTCAAATTCCAAACACCAACATATACATACCATGTATAGCTTACATGGATGATGTCACAATATTTTTAAAATCCAAAAAGCAATTACCTATACAGTAGGAAATCATAAAAGAATATACAGTAAATTTCAGATTAAAAATCACCAACAAATCAGCTGCATGGACAATATTTACAAGTAAATTAAATACACAGATATATCAAGAGAAACCCAATAGGTTTCTGGGTTTCCCTTTCCACTTGGGCATGAATCAAATGGGCATGAATCAAATGAGAAAATCAATACGAAACAAACTTAAAACAGAAGCAGAGAGAATTACTCTCCAAATCCTATCTCTCAATCTGCTCAAAAGTATCTTTATACAATCAGCTTATTACATAAAAATCACTTACTATTTGCCAATAATACATTTCACAAAATCATTTATTTCAGCAATTAACTCATTATGCAACAAGGTGCTATGGAAAAGAAAAGTAGTAGCAATCTCAATAAAGCAATTAAACCAACAAACAAAATGGAATGGTCTCGGACTGCATGAAATACAAACTTTCTACACACAGAAAACAGTAAATCACACCCACTGACTGACCCCCTCCCATAGATAATTATATAACTATTGGTAAGTATTGAAAACATTAAAAACAAAATAACACTTAAAAACCCTATTAAATATACTTATTGGCAAATACATGATTTTCTATCTCAGAACCAAGAAGATAATAATAAGCTAACAGTACTGGAAATAGATAATAGCCAACTACTCAAAAAATACAAAAAAAGATACCTAGAACCAAAATTATTTGTCTTTATCCTCAAATTGAATCTAAATGCTTTACCTACAACACATTTCATTCACTTCAGGAGATTCTACCTAAATGTTGATCCAATATGTGCTTTGTGTCACAGGGAAGAAGACATACACTACTATAGAGACTTAGAGAAAATTACACAACTGATGAAAAGTGAAACCACAATAGAAAAAATTTCTGAAATCATTCAAGGAAAACAAAATACCAACAATACACACAGACACTTTCAGCATATATGTCTTATGGTGTACCAGATTACATTCACCTTGGGAAACAATCCAAGAAGACATCCTGACACATATCATAACACGCTTGAAAAATCAAAGAAAGAGACAGTCTTCTTGCACTACTAGACATTTTTGCTACCACTTGGTCTCTCTTTAAAATAAGAGCAGCAATATAATGAATAAACAAAACATAACCTCAGAAAAAATGAAAAACCAGAACGGACTAACAATAAGAATTGAAATATGAAAACTATAATTAATGATGAATCCTAGTATATTATGTTTGGTACAATGTACAACCTGATATGATGTAACTAATTTTTGCTAATAAAGTTTGCTTTAAGTAATAGTAGTAGTAGTAGTGGGAGGAGGAGGGGGAAGAGAAAGGGAAGTAGTAGTAGTGGTGGTAGTGGTGGTGATATTAATGGTGGTAATAGTAGCAGTAATAATAATAATAATAATAATAATAATAATAATAATAATAATAATAATAATAATAATATTATTATTATTATTATTATTATTATTATTATTATTATTATTATTATTATTAATTTAATTTAGTACATTTAACAGATTTTACACCCAAACAAAAATGAACAGCTAATCCAGTTCACAAAGCATTTGCAGTTTTTTGCACAGTAGTTTTAAATGTTCTATCATCTGTTTCAAATATGTAATCTTACTAATGCTGAATTTTTTAATGTTTCACTTTCAAATTTTGGAATATTATACAAATTTTTTGATCTCATATCCTTTATTTTCACCTTAAGTAATAATGTTGTTTGGCAACTTCTCACAACTATTATATCTGATGTAATTTTTTTTTTAATATTTCATATAAGTATAGATTCGTTTTTTGTAGAGTGCATTGTTATCACATATTATTTCTGATTTAATGTATCTTAAAAAAAATTTATAAACTTTTTTCAGTGCTAATCTATTACTTAATTTACAGGAGTTTTAGATCAAAGATCCATAATTTAAAATAGGTAAGACCAATGTATGAAAAAAATACACACATGTATTTCTCTTAAACATTTTACAGTTTCTGAGAATTAAACCCATTATTTTATAACTTTTTGGATAGTAGTTTGCTAGACAAAGATGCCGCCAAATGGTGCCATTTGTCTGCTAAAGCACATAAAAATGCCATTTCCATGGTTGACAGCATGTTCGAATCTGCATTTACTATAATACATTTTTGTCATGTTACAGATTGCAGGCCGCTTTGTCGCATCGCAGTACAGCGTATTCGAACCCGTGGTTGCTGTGTCATATCGCAGTAAATAATTTTTGTGAATTCACATACTTCATACATTTTTATGGCTTCATGTGAGGGTGTGTGTATTTGAATTGTATAAAAATCACTCTTTCATTTAACTTTTTTTTTTTAATATTGAATTATTGCGATTTTCTTAAATAATAATTATCTGACTCTTTACATCATTCTGTTTTGAAGTTTTAAGTGGCAAAACCTTGTCCAGATAGATGTGTGAAGTTAGTTTGAATTAGGTAGCGTGTCAAGTAATGTACTGTCTGTAATATTCGAGACTAACAAAATGGTGCAGGAAATCACACATCATGTTCAATTCTGTGATTTACCAGCAACAGAATCAGATGTTGTGTCATATTTGCAAAGAATCAATGTGCTTCCACATTCAAAGAAATGCATTTGTGGATCAGCAATGAAGTTATTCTGTTCTAAAGAAACCACTCAATTTCGCTGTCTGTTGTGTTCATGCAAGCGAACGTGATCTGTTCGAAAGATGAGTTGGTTTGATGGCTCCAGAATACTATTAGTTTAAGCAGTGTGTGTTATATATTACTTCAGCCACAGACAGCTGAGTCTCCAAGGCATCGAGATAGAACTGTCAATCGGCAGAAATGCCATTTTACATTGGCCCAACAGTCTGTGGGAGCTGTGTTCTGAGAGCTTGGTAGCTTGACCACGCTGTCAAATTGGCGGGTTCGGTTTGACAGTTGAGGTAGATAAAACTCTTTAGCAGGAGGAAATACCATCAGGGAAAAGTATTACTTCAATAGTGGATTTTTTTTTTGGGGGGGGGTGCCATGAGACATGTGAATGTTTTTTGAAATGTGTTTCTTGCCAATCTTCATTCACCTGTTTGCAGGCCCTGAAAAACAATGTCAAGTCCTGATCGACTATTTTCTCAGACTGTTGGAACAGTTATAAGTCTGCCGCTGATCTTGAGGCATCAGGATTCCATCATCTGTTAGTGAATCACACCTACAGCTTTGTGGACCCTTCCACAGGTGCTCACACACAAATCATTAAGCATATTTGGGGGCCTTTTAAAATGGAAAAATAGGAAACACTGTGGAACTCACCATCAAGTTCTGCCAAACTACCTGGCAGAATTTATGTGGCGACATCTCCACAAAGATGAAGATGTTTTCCTGGCCATCCTTTCAAAGATGTTTTTGACATGGCACTCCCAGTAGAATTTTACAAATAGGATTTGAAGTTGTTCTTAATAATCAAAGTTATTTTGAATATTTTTAATATTTGTTGTTGTTGTTCTTTTGACTTGTTTATTTTTACAAATGTTTTCATTTTTTAATGTTTACCTAACAAAAATTTCCTTTTACAAATATTGTTTTTGAAGATATTTAAGATTTGTTGTTGTAGTTCTTTTTTGAAAAGAAAACCAGTTTAAAGTATTCATTGGTTATTTGGGTAATAGTTTTTAAAGTAATTGCTCTTTCATTTTAGTTGCTGTTATCGTAAAAAAGCTTCAAAAGTTTTAAACTGGTTTTTTTAAAAACTCAAGAAGCATATTATTTTTTAATTTGTTGTTGTTGTTTATAGTTTAAAAAAGGCTAACAAATTTTACATTTTATTGACATTATTTTTGAAACAAAAAATAGTAGGTAACAGAAAAAACCAGTAATAAAATTGCAATTTTTTTTTCTTAAAACAAAAAAGCATGTTAAAAAAAAAAAAGCTTAATAAGTTTAAAGCCATTTTATTATTTGTTGAAGTTTCTCTGTAAAAATGAAAATGTAAAAGAAAGACCAAGAACTTTTACTTTTTGTACCAATTATTGCTTTTTAAACAAAAAAAAAGTGGCATAACACAAAAAAAGACTAATCAAATTAAAAATTGTTTTTAAAACAAATAGCATGGTAAGCGTAATAAATTTAAAACCATTTTAGTATTCTTGTTGCTTCTATATAAAACTGAAAATGTAAAAAAAAGACTAAGAACTTTTAGTTTTCGTTCCGATTATTGATTTTTAAACAAAAAAAAAAGTGGTGAAACACACAACGCTGCCAGTTCTTAAACAGCAAGCAATGTGAACGATAGCTCTCCTCAAATATTGAAATCAGCAGAAAAGGGGGTGTCAAACCCCATTCCAAACCCCTAAATACAAGGTAAGAGAAGTTTTATATATTTAAAAATGGAATGTGACAATGATATAGATAATATACATAGCAATTCAAGCTTAAAATGTCACACTCAGTTGTTCAACAGAAACGATGGCCGAAATCTTCCTAGCTATAATAACAAATCTCAGGCACCATCTGAGATCAAAAACCTTCCCATTAGCAATACTAAGCACCAAATAATTACTGACAACATTAAAATGCAAGAAATTATACAAACTTCATCAGTTATATGCAATAGCGTTGGTCTCCCATCGGGCGAAATAACAGCCAATATTAATAATACATACGAAAACAGTAACAACACTCACCATATTTCCCAAACTCCTTTAGGAGAAATAAATAAACACAATTCATCCACAACCGCGAAACACTCGCAAAATAATTTGGAACAAAAAATAAAATATCAGCAAAATCTATCTGAAGAGAGTGAAAATAATTTTTTTAAATCACCAGAGGGCACCAAATTCGCTGCTGTAACACCAGAGACTGTCAACAGTATTTCGGGAGAAAAAAATGAAATAATAGATAAAAAAATCAACAAAACCCATTCACAAACAAATGAAAATTTCAAACTAGATGAACCTTTAATATCTACATCGTTCGAACATTTCAAAACAGACTCACAAATCCAAACCCTTCCAAAAAAATCTATATCCTATGCTAATGCTTTAAGTATCAACAAAGACATTAAAACCGCAGAGACTAACTTGGTCAGCAATATTAATGAAATGCTTATAGGTATATCAGAATATGAAAGAGAAATCACAACAGAAGACAATCAACACCCCCAATCAATTAAGATATTAGATTATAATAATATTACCGACGAAATGCATCAAAACATAAACTATAATTTCAACAAAACTATTCCAAACATGCTCTATAAATCTTTTCCAAAATTATTACAATGACAAAACTCTAATCCTAGCAGTAACGAATGAAAACTTATCATTATACAAATTCCCCATGGAGCATTTATATTCCATAATTAAACAACATGATTCAGAGTTGGGAATTTATCAAATACTAACTCACCCTAATGACAGATATGTGGCAATAGAATTTAAGACCTGGGCAGACAGGCTCCAATTTAAAAACAACATTAAAATACTGGGAAATAAAATACTTTGCACTGTAGAAATGAACAGACCTATGATACTACAAGGGAAAATCAAAAACGGCATAACAAGATTCACTGAACAAGAGCTCCAAAATATCCTCAATCCCTATGGCAATGTTTCAAAATTTAAATTCCTTCCAGACCCCATCTTGAACAGAAACATAATATCAAACACAGCAATCTTTTCACTAGCCATGAAAAAAAACATTTCTCCCACTGACATCCCTACTGTAGTTAATGCAAGAGGTTCACCAATGGTCCTAACATTCAGGGTGTGTGGCCTCAGTGCTTTCACTGTTTACAAAGGACACACTTTATAAAAGACTGTATGGCACATATCTGCACTATCTGCAATCAAAAGAAAGGCAAGTTCCACTGCTGCAGTGGAAAGAATATAGAAACAACAACTACAGACACCAAACAGTCACCTAAAACAGACAATAATATTGAAAAACACACTGATAAACACAGGGCTACAACATCAAACTACACTGAATCTATAGACATAACTCCCACAGATGTAACACCAGATCACATAATATCTAGAGATGAAGACCAAGATGATAATCTTTTCCAACAAACTGAAATGGAATTCCACAACAATACAACCAAAAATAGAAATGATAAACAAACAACTACATCAAGTACACTTCATCTCATTTCAAACCAATACACAGATAATATTCAGTCAATAAATAGTACAACATTGGAAAAAAGGGCTATGAATCAATGCTTGACAATCCTTCCAACTTGAAGTCACTTCCAATAGAAGAACCAGACACCAGAATCAAAATAGACAAAAATAACACCCAATCACATAGAAAGTCACCAAGTAAACAAAATACAATAACTCCACATCCTCAAAAAGAAAGTAGCAAAACCAATAAACCAAGGAAAAACTCAACCCAGCACACACCAAAACTCCAAACCTGGGGAAAAAGGATGGTTTGTCTGGATATTGGAATCAGGATCTTTCACAAGAAGTAGAGCTAATACGACAAGCTATACCTAATATTAATAAACAGAAATCAGATGTTCTGGATAAATCAAGCTCAGATGATAATATAAATTCTGGGTTTATAACACAACTACCTACATTAAAACCAAACTCACAAGAATCACAAAGTAAACACAGAGTGTCATGGGGAAAAAAAAGAAAAAACTCTGAGCACTCTGATTCTGATTCAGCACCAATGGAAGATAATCCCTATTTGGAATTACCAGATTCTATGGAAAATGAGGACCTTCTAGTACTCATGGAATCAAATCTACATCAACTCTCATTGGAAGAAGCAACATATCAAGAAACTAATTATAGTCATTTACTTCCAAATTCTCCCTGAGACCAGGGGCCAGCAATTGCAGGGATTAATGTCCATGGCCTCAACTCATTGGCCCGTGCTCACGCAATTAGAAATTGGATAAGCATTAACTCTCCCCACATCCTTCTAATGGGGGAAACCAAATTCCATAATAACAATGACACTAAAATAGAAACATTAATTGCCACTATGGCTTCACTAAATTTTCAGTTGGACATTCAGCAAACAAACAAACAAATTCTGTATACTCTATTTGGATAACAACTTAATCTTATTAGAAATAGACTATTGGGGCTACAGCATAAATCTAGCTTATATATACACTTCAAATAATCCTACTATCTATCACAAAATCATTCAGATTTTAAATGCTATCCTTAGCAACAAATCAGGCTCTTTACTTATATTGGGAGATTTTAGCACCACATATGGTCGCTTTAACTTAAAATTTCTTCCACTGATAAATAGAAACTTGATGTGTGGGGAAGGATTCCTTCCTCCAGGATCCTACTCCTTTTACACCAAATCCCACCAAATCCTAATAGACCTATTATATTATTCACCAGATTTACATTTTCATCTAAATGCAAAACTTTTATCAGTTTCATTTTCAGACCATATGGCCCTTGTAGTTACTCTTGAAACCATGGCTGGCCTCCCAACCCCAGAGGCTCTTCACAAAACCATGCAGATGGTAACAAAATCAAACATGACAGAGGCCATAGTGTCCGAATCTTATATATATTTTCACAAAATCAACATCCTCTCAAGACCAGCTGAAGAAACCTGGTTTTCATTTATAGGCATCCTACAGACAATATTAAAACACCACACTGTGAAAGCCAAAGGCCCTAATGGCCTCTTCAGAGATCTTTTACAAATAGAGAATCAGCTTCAGATGCTCCAAAGTCAACCTATCAAAACACAAGATATGTCTTAAAAACCTATAACGATCAAGACAAAAATCCCTGGCAGAATACCTATCCATTAGGAGAGCCAAATGCTATTTATCACAACAACACCACTGGACAAAAGGTTACTTGAGATGGGCACTTGGAGGGAAAAATAACAAAACCACTCCCACCTCCATCATTGCAGATGGGAAAACCTTACTGGGAACACCTATGATGAACACTATAAAAGAACACTTCCGGCAAAGAATGCAAACTGCAATCTTCAATGGCACACAATCCTGGTCTGAAGTTGATCCACAGGCACCACATAGGATCACAGAAAACCTACAACAGAAAATATCTTCCCTTCCAGATGGTATACATCCTGGATTACATGGGATTCCCAGATTCCTAATCCTACACCTCAATCAATTTGCAATTCCCATAATGAAGAAGATGGTGGATTACCTAGCAACTGGTAATAGAATGATACCTAACCTTTACCCAGTGGCGCTGGTTCCATTTATAAAAAAAAATCAGGTTATGGATCTCTCAAACATCAGACCTGTTTCCATGACACCCCTGCTAATTAAAATTGTAGAGTCTGTGATCAAAGACCTCATTCTACCAAATGTCTTAAAGCACATATCTAACAACAATATGCCAAGAAGGGATCTTCTACTGCACATTCAATGGGCAACATAATCTCCATTATTGATTAGGTCAGAATCCATCAGAAGTCATGGCCAATAGCTATTCAACTGGACATTGCTACAGCCTTTGACTCTGTACATATAGACATACTCTTAAATATTTTGGCCGAGTATGATGTTCCTGCAGCTGCTGTCCAGATCATAAGCAATTTACTATACACAGGGAAATTTTTATCACTATGGATGATACCATCACCTCCGGATTTAAACCGACACAAGCTCTCCCTCAGGGTTCTGCCCTCAGTACCCTATGCTTCATTGCATATATAAATCCTCTCCTGATGGATTTGGAAAAAAATCTACCAGGTCTTCTTATACCCAATTTAAGCAGATAATTCAACACGTTTGCCTACATGGATGATGTAATGATCATCCTACATCAAGAAAACATATTCCTTTGCTACAAACAATATTAAGCCGCTATACTGAGAAATACAGGCTGCAATTCAACCCCAGCAAATCTGCCGACTGGTAAATTGTTTCAGAAAGGAAAATCAACACCCTTTTCTCTGCCAAGCCACAGAGATATCTTGAGTTTTCCATACAGGCTGCAATTCAACCCCAGCAAATCTGCCGACTGGTAAATTGTTTCAGAAAGGAAAATCAACACCCTTTTCTCTGCCAAGCCACAGAGATATCTTGAGTTTTCCATATTCAAATCTACCACAGCAATGACCAAAGAGATTCAGGATAACATCCTGGAAACAACAAACAAATTCATCACTTCCTTGTCATAAGTCTACCTTTCCCTCCCTGGCAGGATAGCACTAATTAACATGAATGTGATGCCAAAAATAGCATACTTTCTTCCATTTATCAAATGTAACAAAAGCTTCATAAATAAAATAAATGGCCTGTGCTCAAGGCTTTTCTGGAAAGGTAAAACGGTTGCGATCAGCCTCAAAGGCACTCAGCGACCAAGAAAGCTAAATGGTCTTGCTCTCCACTCCATTCAGGCATTGATTACCAAAAAACCCACAATGTCATACACAACTTGGTAGCATCATATGGTTTTAACACAATTCTCCAAAAAGCTTTCCTTCAAAAGGTAACCCCCACTGACTGACCCCCACCAGACAGACAAACACGGATCACTAGAAACACAAGTCTTATCAAACAACACTGCCCAATAAACGACTCCACATTCAATTCTAAAATATCATTATGGCAAGCATACACAATCCTCCATCCAATCTTACATCCTATAATCAACACATTTTATTACAATAATTAGAAACTGTTATCCAACTTTAAAAGATGGAGTCTAGAGGCCAAATACCTAGACTTCCTCATTAAATACAACATTAATGGACTACCTACTAATCACTTCTTCTTTTACAAACATGGTCACAACATAGACCCTACTTGCAACATTTGCATGAACGGCGATGAGACATCGGAACACCTTTTCTCACAATGTATGGGATTCGGAGTGATCTGAGAAATCGTACTCTCCAACACCAAGATAGATTTCCAACTGATCTCATCTCTGAAAGATAGTATCAATACTAAAACCTATCCAATAATACATCTCTCAATATTTTTGAACTATGCCATATGGGTTACACATTGTAATCTAATCATGGAACACCCACAACCTACTATAAAACAGGTTTTTTTTTTCAAAGCAATGATTAAAATCCAGAAGAGAGACCAACTCCTGGCATCATCAAAAACATTTGAGGACACTTGGACATTATACAATATGCCAAACTAACAACAAGGCAAAAAAAGGGGAGGGACTAACAATCAGATAACAAATATGTGAAAGATCTAATGTTCACACCATATTGCACAGCATAGACTCATCAGAACCCAAATAGAAATAACAAGATAGAACAACAATGTAAACCCCAATTGTATGGTTACACATCACTATATACATTAGTAATAATAAATTATTATTGAAACTAAAATTGAAAATTGTTTTTTAAAACAAATAGCATGTTAAAAAAAAGAACTTTTATTTTTGTTATGATTATTTTTTTTAATAAAAAAAAAGTGTAACACAAAAAAACAGTAATAAAATTGAAATTTGTTGATTTCATTTTATTTAATTTGTTTATGTTAATAAAAAAAAATTGTTAAAAAACACGATTTTTGTATTTTATTTTTTTTTGATAACAAAAAACACCCCAAGATGATTAAAATAGTGGCCTGAGAATATTCATATATTATAGTTTTGGTGAGATAACGGCACCATCAGGTGGCGTCTTTGTCTAGCAAACTACTACCAATTTTTGTAATAATATTTTGACTATTATTATTAAATGTTCCATTATTATTAAAAATAATACCTAAATCTTTATGATCTTCTTTTCTTGAAATCCTTTTTGAGTTTAGAGTATAATTAAAGTCTTGTAGATGATTTTTTAGAAAACGACATGACACAAAATTTTTCAATGTTAATTTCCATATAGTTCCCCACACACCAATCCTGAAATTTTTTGATATTGGACTGCAAAATCTTCTGATCTTAAAAATTCTTAATAGTTTTATACAGTTTAAAATCATCTGTAAAGCATAGAATGTCAGAACCACTTACACACTGCTCTATATCCAAAGAATAAATTGAAAAAAGCAGTGGTCCAAGTATACTTCCTTGAGGCACTCCAGCATTACTAAAATACGTGTATGATTTTACAGACCCAAAAGATACAAAATTAGGTCTGTTTGAGACAAAAGATACAAACCACTGCAGAAGTTCACAACTAAAACCAATAGTGTGCAACTTACTAATCAATCTAGAGTGATCTACTCGGTCAAATTCTTTGCTTAAATCAAAATAAATCACATCTAGTTGTAATCTGTTATCAATTGCATTTGCAATAGCAACTTGAATATGTATCAAATTAGTCTCAACAGATCTACCTGGGACAAAACCATTGCATTTTAGATAAAGATTTACATACTTTATCTTTTATCTTATTATACACATATTTTTCAAAGATTTTTCCAGCTATACATAATAATGAAATAGATCTATAATTACTAACATCATTTGATTTGACTTTTGGTATTGGTATAACTTTTGCAACTTTCCAAGAATCAAGAAAAGTACCCTGCTGTAAAAAGATATCAAAAATATAACAAAGCACATCCTTTATAAATAAAAACAGGTAGCATATCATATCCAAAACTATTTTTATTTTTAAGCTGTTTTATTGCTAATAAAATGTCATTATAATTTAATGAGTCAATAACTATCAAATCATTACTTTTAAAAGCAGATTTAACTGTATATGATTTAGATGGCACATTTCCCCCTGTACGTGATAGCTAAAGTGGATTTTTTATACCAGAATGCTTTTTAATAAATGACCAAAAGTAATTTGAATTGCAATTTATGTTGTCCTGTAGTTTCTTAATATATCTTTTGAAATCAATTTTTCTATGATTTTAAATAATCTTCTAAAATTTATAACGTTATTATAACATATTATTGATCCTGATTTCTTAAACAACTTATGATGCTTATGTTTTCTTTTGTTATGAGAGAGCCAAGGAGGATATATTTTAGATGATTCATAGCATAATGGTATTCTATTATTTAAAATGTTTTGCATAATTTTTTAAAACAGATGTACTGCCTCATTTATATTTGGGGAACAATCTATTTGATCCCAATCAGCATACTTGATGTTACAATATAAATTATAATAATCACCAAGTTTATAATTTCTATTTGAAGTTATCGTACCATTATTTAATGATTTGTATTTGACATAAACAAAAAACTCAATTGCTGGAAGATGAGAGTCTTCCTTCAATAATGGCTGTATACTATGCCTCGCATCTACATCATTAAAGTTAATTAACATAAAATCTAGAACACATCCATTATTATTTTTAACTGATTTCTTTGTACTACACCAGTTATATTCATAAATTTTATAATTCTTTGTCCTTTATTTATTTCATTACTGCATAATTCAGTTATTTCATCTGCTATCATTACACATCATGCATTAAAGTCACCACAGATCAAAATATTGTGCTTATAATTAAGTAAATATTTTTCCAATTTCTCCAAATCATTATTTAATTCAATTATATTAATATAAGGAGGAATATACATATTCTCAAACAAAAATAACTGAGATCCTAATATCATTTCAATCCAAATAGAATCAACAAAATTCAGTTCTATATTTACTTGCTTTGTTACAATGTTGTTTTTAACAGCCAATAAAACACCTCCACCTCTTGAAAGCTTAGAGTTTACATGATCATGTCTATATAGTAAATATCTATGATCCACAATCTGATCAGTAACAAATTGATCATTCAACCATGTTTCTGTCAAGGCTATTAGATCATATTCTTCTGCAAGAACAGCATGTTTCAATAACTGGCATTTAGTTCTTAACCCTCTAACATTTTGCATATAACAACAGAAAATGTTACTTTTATTAATTAACTTCTTATTATCATTGTTATGTGAATAATAATAATAATAATAATAATAATATTATTATTATTATTATTATTATTATTATTATTATTATTATTATTATTGTTGTTGTTGTTGTTGTTGTTTTTGTTGTTGTAATAATAATAATAATTTGATATTTTGGTTCTTGTCTTCTTTTTAATAGCCCAGATTAATGAAAATACTTGTTCCAATTCATAATGAATGTTTATGATTTGTTTGTTGATTGCACGTAGCATATCATCTACATATCATAATATGTTGGAGGATGGAAATGTATACTTTTGAATAAATTTGTTTTCAATATTTGATAAATATAAGCTACATATGATTCCACTGAAAAGATCTATTGGCCATCAGTGGTGCATTCAGTAATGTTTCTCACCAACCACAGCAATGGTGTCCTCATATTCACTTCAATATTTCCAAAATGAACTCTTTTTTATGTGTGTTATACTCGGCATTTTGTAGTATTTAGTGAATAAATTCTACTGACTGTAATTGAGGCATGGATTTGAAGAGCTCTTTTACATCCAGTGAGGCTATTTTGTTGTTAATTGTATAAGATTTAAAGTAATATATAATATAATAAACACTATGTTGAGACTATGCTATGTGCCTTAATAATTATTTATTAATAAGGAATTTAATAAACATAGTATAATTTAACTCCATCAGTTATTTTATGTATGTGCATCAAATCAATCATAATCTATAAGAACATCAATTGTTATTTTAAACTTTATCACGTTGTCTAAGCACAATGTAATAAATATGTCATCATAAATTTAGTTATTCTCATTTGCCTTCTTTGTTGTTAATTTTGACAATTTCTTTATTTCTCTCCTACACCATTATTTATTTTATTATTATTTTTGATACCTGAACAAAAGATTTATCTGTAATTAAGTAAGTATCTACAAAGATCTCATATGAAGTGCTGTACTCAGCCTACCAATGAGATTCACAAGTAGCAGATAGTGGAGTGACCTTTAGATATGAGGGTTGGCTATGAACAACCAATAAACAATGTCTGACTAAGAGTATATCATGTTGCCTTTTAGATAAAAATTTAATTCATCAAAGCCTAGGTATTGTTTTGATAGTCTTTCTGTTTCTTCCTGTGTTTCATTTATTTTATTGTATTCAGTTGTTAAAGTTAGTAATTGATCTGGTTGTTATGAGCCTTTCATGCCATTAATTATCTTCTTGCCCTATATGTAAAAATGTGATTGTGTGTTTATGCAATGACAATCCCTTCTTTTATTCATATACACAATATTTTAATAAAAGCTCTTTGATTGAACAATAACTGAGTAACAGAAAACTTTTTTGAATTGTGGTCACTTTAATTTCCCACCTTATGGCAATCTGTTTTTTATTAAACTTATTGTACCTTTGCTTAGCTAAATTAATCAAAGCATTTTATTAATAGATATGTCACTTTCATTAAAATTCTCTTATTGTTTTTTTTTCATATGTCATAGCATCGGCCGGGATGCGAACCCACAACCATCTGCAAACAACTACTTGCTTGCAAGGCGGTTGCAATGACCTCTCGGCTAACAACGCTTAACAAAGTTCTCTTATTGTTAACAAACATTTTAACTGGAAAAGGAATAACTTATTTTATTGTTTCAAATCATTATATATTGAGTACTTTAACATTAATAAAATATTTAAACTTTTAAAATAGTCTTTTAGCAATAAATTTATTTAAAAATAAAAATATAAATAATAAATCATTTACACACTTCTTTCTATGGAATTATTTATTTTTTATACATTCATAGTTTCAACTGTATGTCTTCTTTAGAGCTAATTTATTTTCATGCTTAAAATATTTGCAAAAAAACAAATTCTGAAGAAGACTGTTGTACAGGCAAAACTTATTTATTATTTATATTAACTACAATATAACAACTGCAAAAAAGGGAAGTGAAATAAGAAGTGGGTCATTTTTATAAAAGTAATACTTTATTTAAATAAAATTTTTGGCTCTTTTAACTTTCTAACATATTAAGTTTATTATCTTTATCATGATGATTTAAGCAGAATTTTAAATGTTATCAACAATATAAACTCTTCTGCATGCAAATTTATATATATATATAAAATCAAAACATCTTCAAATAGCAAATGCATAGCAAAGATAACACTAATAGCTTCCAAAGAAAAACAGAGTAAAAGAGGCAGTAATCACAAGGCATGGCAATTGTTGGGTGATGAATAGTTTTATACATCATTTTTTATCTCGGGCTAAGAATAAGTAGATACCCTTTATCCAGCCAATAATGAATAACCAACAAAAGACTCCTGGAATTTACAATAAATTCCAAGTTTTATTTGTTTTGGATTCAAACTCTGGAACTTTGATATGGTATATGGCAAGGTCTTTCATACATATATTGTGACAAGAAATATCTTATTGAATACATTTGTAAGAAAGAAAAATGAGAAGGGATTTTATTTTAAAAATAAATCTTAACCAAATACTGCAATGTTAAAACTAAATAAATTTATTTGAGATATAGCAAATAAAAAATAAAAAAATGCAATCTATTATTTCATTTTAACATTATTTTTTAAGATTTATTTTCAAACTAACATTTATTTTTTGAATTTATTTCTCATCATTTTATTGGCACCACTAAAATGTCTCTTTTCCATTCCAACAATCATTTGACAAACTTTTAGTCTTGAGAGAAAATTTATAGTAAAAGTATGTTAATAATTATTTAGTTTGTATTAGTTTATTAATTTTATTGTAATTGCTGTTATACGTATGCATTGTATTTTTAATTTGAATTTTAAATAATCTTATTTTAGTGGCAACTACTAATTATTTTTTAATTTATAATATTAATTGTAAATTCTATTATTCAAGCACAGGAAGTGACAGGTTGGGTCACAATCAATGGATACTCAGCTCAGAATCTGCCATTCTTTGACTGCAACAAACTATGCAGGGAAAGTTTTAATTAATATATATTACTAATGTAGTCTAAAAATAAATCATAGGCTCAGCAAGCCGGTTGATACTTTTCTCAGCAGCAGTAAACACCAATAAATTACCATCATGTGGTCAAAGCATCAATACTCACCTAGACTAAGCATAATCATCTGAAGACTTTATTGTCTAGCTAAAACTAGCTACATATTCATTTACTGACCAATTTCAAATAGCTATTTATGTTAGAAATTAAATTGAAAGGCTGAAACCTCTCGCATGCACTTTTTTAGAATGCTTGTCTGACAGCCAATCAGATGTAATGATAGCTGTCTAGAGGGCTCTCAAATCGCAACCCAAGACAGAGATTTTACAAAAAAAGAATGGTTCCACTCTGTTCTTAACTTTCTATATTGAAACAGTAAGGTCTGCTTTGCAGATCTTCGTTTCATCTTTTCTCACCTATTTCCTACCCTCATACCTTAGTTTGAACCCCAATCTATCATAGTGTGTCTGCAATATGCTTATATACCGAAAATCCCACCTAATTTTAAATCACGAGTACCATGCTCATATTATATATATAACTCATTCCCAAATAAATAAAAGATTATAGATTATGTATATGTTCACATAATTTTGATTTATTAAAAAGTAGGTTATATAAGTCGTAATTGCGCACACACTATGATATGCATTTTAAAACATATCACAATTATAAATTGTTAAAGTTGTTTTGTTTGAATCTATTTACAAATATATTACCGTCGTAATATATTTTGATTTAAAATAAAATTCATTTAGTAAATATTCGTTTAGTGAATAGATTCAAATATTGCAATGTAAAAGTAAAATAATTTTCATTTAATTTAATAAAAGTCATTTCAAATATTTCTGTTAAAATAAATGAGGGACAATAGTTTAATTAGTTAATGTTATATAAGTTTATCTAAAAACAGCAGATGTCCAATTAAGGTTTTCTTTAATTAGTAAAAATAATTTTTAATTAAATCTAGTTTGTAATTCAAATGTCGACAGGGAAATTAACAAAAGAAATTAATTAATGTTGAATTCCTTTAGGCATTCGGATAGATTTAATTACAGCTGATAAGTCCGATATATTTTGTAATGCTTCAGGGCAGTTCTATTGTAAAATTCTACTATAAAAAGGAGGGTTTTCTTTTGTTCTCCATTCTAATGTTTCTAAGAAAAATCATTCTGAGGTCTAATGTTTCTAACCAAAATTATTGTAGTAATTTGTAAATCTTGACATGACAGAGTAGAGCGCAAGAAGGCTGTTTCTCTCTGAAATGGTCATATGCTGCCGTAGACCATCGGAAGTTATCACACAAGGAACCCCGGAACTGCTGCCGCTGCCAAAAATATGAACATTTCCAGATTTTGCTGTTAAATTATATAAAAACCTGCCGACCATCAATCTACCCAAAATGCTTCTCCAGAGTAACCCTAAATTAACCCAAGAGCTCTTGTGATAACTAACATGCTATAGCTATTTTAAATTGTTTTCTGATATTTCACATAACTTCATTATGTATTTCTTTAACATGTTTAAATATACTCAACATTTTGCTCTCTATCCTTGGGTTAATATTTTCTATTTATTAAGCTTTCTTTTATTATGATAATGTGTCAGAATCATCTTTGACCGAGTGAATTATTCCTTTTGTTGAAAATAAGATGCCACTGTGAAGGCATATTTTAAATTTCTAAATAATTTCCAATTTTATTATCTTGCAAATCACTCATTTGAGGGCGATTCTATTCTTTAATATATAATATAATCACTAGTTTAAAATCTACATGTTATTGATTTTAATCTAATATGAGAGTATGTGCGAGGTCAATGATTTAAATGTGTCCCATAATGCATGATTGCGTATATAAATCTATACTTACTTTTCAAACCTGCAAGCATGCATTTTCCTATTTTAATTACCGTGTTCTACTTTAATTACCAAGTTCATCATTGAGGTTGAGAATGTGCGGACCCTTTTAAATGAATTTCTGGGAATTTGATTGGGCATTTCTCTTAATCCAAGTAAAACCCATTCAGTATGTTTTATATACACTAGTCTCGTATTGCTGATAAATGAATTGGTTGTTGAGACCGCTTTGTTTTACTTTTTCAAGGATTCTTTACACGGCCAAATCCATTCTTTTCGCTTATTGTGGTTTCCAGGCATAGTGTGTCCACAATTGACACACCTGGGAATTAAACCCAATCATCACCCAGTCGCTAAGTTTCGGCTGTTCATAAAAATACTTTCCTACGGATTAGCGGCGAGATATTCTCCGTAATCATTCTGGATCTTCAATATGGTTTTATTTTATATTTATTTTTACAAAGCATCCATGACTTAAATGTGTCACACCCTCCAACTTTAATAAATTCGTTATCAGCAATACTGACCTCCCAATGTAACTTTATTATTATTATTATCGAATAAATGCTTTGATCACATTCCCATTTTGTTGATTAGTAAGCTTTTGTCCGTGCTATTCTCGAAATCAATAAATATTTTAGAACACTTAATTTTCAAATATTTTCTTAGACTTGTATAATTACTCAAAGCACCTCGCACATGTTCCTATCTCATCAAGCACATTATCGTAATGCTATTAGCCCAAGGATTAGAATATATCACTTTGCTTTAAAACCTTTTGTCATTTATTAGAGTGTGATGCCAACAATTATTTAATACGCATCCCTGTCTCATATACGCAGACAGTGGCATTATATATATAATTTATATGAATAAATTTTGTGAAATTATTTAAAACTAAATTTGATCTCTTATTTTATTTGATTCCTATCACTGTCTTGGTCTATATATATATATTCTGCATTTCTTTTGTAAATCCATAGACATTAATTAGCCATCCAAACTTCTTTTAGTATAGTCTTTTGTTTCTCCCTGACCACCAGGCACCGGTCAAAGGTTATACTAGTAGTGGCATCAAAGGCGTTATCACGTAGATGGCGCTGTGAAATTTGGACTTTAGATTCGAACTTAGTATATCTAGAAGGCAACCCCTTCTAGAATGTTCAGTTTCGTGTCTGGGGTTTGAATTCTGCAGTGTGTTAGCGAGATAGACGATTCTGACTGTTACAATATATATAAGCCAATCTAAAGCATTTTGACTTGAGAGTGTGAACCTTTAAATATCTTCACATTTAACTGACTGAGTCTTATTTATAAACAAACAGCATGAAATCTTATGATTTACCATGCAGAAGTTTTTCAGATGTTACGAATTGACAGTAACATATGTAAATAATATTTATTTATAAAGCGCAAACAATTTGAAATTAAATTGAAAGGCTGAAACATCTCGCATGCATTTTTTTAAGCTAAATGTGAGCTTATACACAACTTTTTTTTTTTGAAAGCAATGTAAACAAAAAAAAAAAAGGAATTTACTATTCAAACAACAGTAAATAATATGTGCATAGACATATATATATATATGTGTGTGTGTGCATGTTTTCTTACCAGTAATATAATCTTCATCTCAACATCAAGAACATTTGAAGCAATAAAAGATTAATATTGTCTTTCTTTTAATTTAAAACAATACACATACACAAAACATTATTCAAAGCATAAGGTGTATATATATATATTGATTTTCTCCTCTTCAAAAATCATCCCTTTTAAAAAAGGAAGAGAAAATTTTATTTAAATTTTTGTATTTTTTTTGCTTGTAAGCAAGTATGTGCCAGTACTCGATTATATTTTGAAATCATAAAAATATTTTGATTTAAAAAAGCTTTGATTGAGATAATTCTTTTTGTTTTAATCTATTTTGAAGGCAGAGTCAAGCATTGTTAGCCGAGAAGTCATCGCAGCTGCCTTGCAAGCAAGTAGTTGGTTGCAGACTGTTGTGGGTTCGCCTCCCGGCTGATGCTATAGCATATGAGGAAAAAAAAAAGTAAAATCAAAAGATAAAAAATATCCCTGATTAAAATTTTAATTAAGATCTAGTGAGAGATAAAGAATAGCCTTGGTTAAAACTTTTAATTAAGATCTGGTGGGAGATAAAGACTATCCCTGGTTAGATTTTATGATCTGGCAGGCGATAAAAATAATATGAGAGCTCTGATTTTTTTAAAGAAGATATATATTTTTATATTTGCTAATTGCAGACTGCTGATGTTTTATATTTGCTAATTACGAATTAAGATTTGCATATTAGGAATTGCAAATGGAAAGTTGCTGATTTCTGTTTTTTTGTGTTATTTGTAGAGTGAAGATTGCTAATTGTGCATTGCCAATTGCTAACTGCTAAAGAAACCATTTGAAAATATACTTATTGCTGGAGACAGCATGCAAAAACTACTATTCTCTGAGAAAAAGATCATAAATATACAGTGGTAAAAATATTCCAAGATGTGTTATCATGAACATGTCCTAATTGCCTAGTTCGAGACTGATCCTGAAGATTGTCTTCGTAATCCATGACTAGATTACAGGAGATCAAAAACCACAGTAGTGTACTCTTGATGGGATTAAAATCTTGCATGCAGTGCTGAAATAAATCAGACAAAAAAACTGAAGCCTGGAAGGTAATTGAACATTCCTATATTTTAACCAGGTCTTAGGTCTCTAAGCTTGAATTTAAAGAACAAGATGTACGATATGTTTATTCATCTATGTTTAGATATTATTAATCAATGCATAGCTCTTTATTTTATTATATATTTTTTCTTTATGGAATCTATAAAGTATAGGGGATTAGTTTAAGATTTTAATTTTATTTAGCGCTTTGTCAGAGTGTATTGTGAGTTAATATTTTATATTCATTGTTTTTCTTTATTATTATTAATTGTTATTAAAAGCCAGGGCAGATAATAGTAGTTTTCTTTTTATCTTACCTGTTTCGTATTTTAATTGAAATTAATTTAGTTTAATGTGTATTTGCATTTCCTGCAGACCTTGGATCTTTTGGCTGATGATTTATTGATTAAGCAGTTCTGTTTTCTTATATTTCAGATTATGTAAAATCGTAATCTTTTCTGTTTGCTTGCATGGAGGTAACCTTAAGGGCTGTGTCATAAATGCAAACCCTTATGAATGTTTAAGGAACATAGAACATTCTTGTTTTGTTCAGATGTTTTTACCAGGTTTAACTCTTTACCTACCAAAACCCTTTTGTACCCCTTTTCAGAAGTTTAGATTTTAAACTGAGCTTGCATGGACTCAGTAAATCTTAAACTTATGGGTCTCAGACCATTCAATTCTCCACCTTGTTATGTTCAAAATAATGTATGCATTTTTTTTCTATGATGAAATTTATATTTTTTATGATTTTTTCTGAAATGCAATTTTTAATTTTTTAGATTTAGCACTCGTGAAATGTTTTTTACCACTAAAATGGACTCTCTCATGGCTTGTTCTAATTATTTAATTGCCAATATATGTATTTGTGAGTCTTCTCTTTGTTCAAAAAGATGTATTTTTTTTCTCTATGATGAAATTTACATTTTTTATGATTTTTTTTTCTTTCTGAAATGCAATTTTGAATTTTTTTCCTCTCTTTTTTAGCATTAGCATTTATAAAATGTATGGGCTCTCTCATGGCTTGCTCCAATTATTCAATTGCCAATGTATGTATTTGTGAGTCTTCTCTTTGTAGAAGCTAATTTTAGTCATAATTCAGATCTAGAAACTGCATTAACTAATAAAAAAAGTTGGTGAAGTCATTTTCTTTGCAAGGACAAGCATGGGAATTGCATCTAGAGCTTCTTCATGACCAGACTTCGAACTTGGAATTATAACATTTATGTTTCATGCTGGCTAGGAATAAATTTTCCCATCAGTGAGTATTCAATTAGTGTTTTTTTATTACTTATATATTTATATGATGAAATATGTGTAGAAAAGCAATAAATATGTTGTAAAATTTTAGGAGATTTACATTTCAATGACAATAAAAACATGCACATCCACAGTCAGAGAATCATATACCTATATAATTAATGCAATAGGGAGGATATATCATGATTTTATTTATATGATTATTCATTTATTGCATGATTACAGTAGCATTGTACTCACTTGTTACAATTTTGTAATAATCTCTTGAACACAGACTTTCAATCACCATCAGCCATCAACTATTTCATATATTATCTCCCACACACATATATAATCAGTGCTCATAAATTGTTTATTTTGACGTTTATTGATTTACTTAGTTTTTATTCATTTTATCTTAGAGAAATTTTTGTTTGACTTTTTTGAGTACACTTTTTATTTGAAAAGAATACATATTTTAGGTCACACCCCATTTTTCAATAATATATAATAATACATTACAATTTATAAAGTTCTCTTTGCATAATATCTCATAAACTGTTCTTAATGTTTGATATTTATTTTTTGAGTATACTTTTTACTTGAAAAGAATACATATTTTAGGTCATATCCCATTTTTCAATAATATAATAATTAATATATATAATACATTACAATTTACTAAAGTTCTCTTTGCATAATATCTCCTAAACTGTTCTTACTGTTATTCCCCTCCCCCATTAAAAAACCAGATATATTTCTAACAAATACCCTGCATGGAAGGACAACCAAACATTTCTAGCAGATACCCTGATATGGAAAGACAGGATCCAGATCAGCTAGTAAAAAAGAGTCACCAATTTCATTGTTTTTGTAATTTTTACAATGAAAAATGACCTCAGATAAGTCATGTTATATATCACTTTTTTCAGCATTTTATGACAAATGTGATGAAGCTGTCTATAAAATTGTCATTTTAGCATTTAACTTTCAAAATTTAAAATTTGTCAACCAATGTAAAAATAAACATGTTTAAAAGTGTTAAAAATCTTTTTTTCTTAAATTTTTTTTGAGGTAATGACTATTTTATCAGCTTTATTACATCTTTCACATTTGTTCTTTCTAACAATGCATATATTTTTATATTTACTGTATTCAAATAGAAAATGTAAATTATATTTGTTATAATTTTTTTAAAAATTCAAGATGGTGACTTGGGAAAGATCACTTCGCACTGTTCGTTAACTTCCGCCAAGATCATATTTATTAAAATCTCTAATAAAGGAGGGTGGAAGTTAAGTAGGCAAATTGTTGGCAAAAAGATCATACAAAGCCCTCTAAACTTAGGTGAGAAAAAAAAATATCTGCCAAAGTGTTTGATATACCACAATATTCATTTGCACTTTCAGACAAAGAAGGGTGGGGAATTTGAGTCAACTTATTTTTTTTTTGACTAATATTTTTTGAATTTAATAAAAGTTAAAAATTATTAATAATTATATTTGTTTTTAGCTGATGTTTGTTTCTGTGTCTTGTCTCTCAATTGTCTATACAAATTTAAGATCTCTTTTTTTCCCTAGATCTAGCTGGCGGCATTTATATTCATCATCACTAACTTTTTGATCACCATAAATCAAATTTTCTAGATTGACAGTGGGCTAATGGTGCCCTAAGTGATAAAAAAGAAGTGGAGTCTGGTACAATATATATATATATATATATATATATATTGTAACACTATAAAATAAAAATTAATCAATAAATATTTTATCAAATTGACTATAACATTGGATGCCAAATTGTAATAATATAAAATAACTATAAATCAATAATTTAAAAGAATTAATTTATCTAACATGCTGGATACCCAAAATGTAATAGAATAAATAATTATCTTAGTTTAACCGGTTAGTAATTAATAAAACATTAGCTTAGCCTTTACTAATCATTTAGTCACTGTAGTGGCAAAATATAACTGATAAACTGTTCTCAGGTTAATTATTAACATATCACATGACAGCATCAAAATATAATAATATAAATAAGTAAATATTAATTAAGCTTCACATTTACAAGCACCAAATGTAATATTTATCTCCGATAAAAAGACTTGTTTAGACTCTACTTAGATGCCAAATACAGTGATAATAAAATGAATAAAACATATAAAATATTTATTTAATGTTCTGGTTATCTAATAATGTAATATATGAATAATAATAAAAAAAATAGAGACTTTCTAAGTTTGTATTAATGTTGCATGTAATAATTTAACTACCAAAGATCATGGAGAAACAATTTAATTAAGAAAATAAAAAATTATTAATAATAACAATATTTAAAAAATTAAGCAGCAAATGAAATATTCCTTGTTGAATAATTTAATACTTAATTAATTACCATTTAACTATTATATGTATTATATATCTTTAAAAACGCGACTACCATGTGTTATGAATGATATACTACGAAATACCAAAAAGAAAATATATTTTACTAGCAGAAATATTGCCATAAATAAATAAATAAAAAACAATTTCAAAATTTAATGAGTATGTTTAATTTCTTTACTATTTTCTTACCACAATAAGCAAAAGCTTATTAATTTATATACATAAAAAATTATTGTATTCCAAATGTTTATTAAATATACACTTTATTCAATACTATCCATAAATATTTATACATGAAAATCTATTTTCTTTTAAAGATAATTGAAGAAAATAAACAAACATATTTTTATTCAAACAAACTAAAATTGTCATTAAATATATTTTTATTTTTGTTTATTTTTTTCTTTTGATAGTGCTGTATTTTCTTGTGTACTAAATAAACACATGCATTCTAAAAATATATATATATATAAAATTATACCACCTGTTTAATTCTGCTTTTATACTTACAAGGATTGTCTATCAAATTACCACTCCATGGAAATAATATTTATTATATATCAAACTATTATGATTTACTTATATATTTTATAATATTAAATCGTGCTATCATACTTCCAATGTAAAGCTGTCAACAAATAGAAAACTAAATTAAATGGCTGAGCGCTTTCAAGATGTACTTCTCATATTAATAGCCAGTTATGATTCTTTCTTTGAAATCATTTTATAAATAAATACCACATGCAAATGAGTAACTAAGACCCGCTTTTAGATATAGCAAAACAAGCATCTTTACGATTATTGGCAAAGGAGTCCTCTGCTATGGTTTTATTTATATAATGATTTCAAAGAAAGAATCATAACTGGCTATGAATATGATAAGTACATCTTGAAAGCGCTCAGCCATTTAATTTAGTTTTCTATTTGTTGACAGCTTTAAGTTGTAAGTGTGATAGCATGATTTAATATTATCATATTGAAGACAAACGTAAAGTATAAATCTACAGGTTATTACTTTATATATTTTATATAAATACATAAAAAACTAATAATTTAAGTTTGAAATCTTTAAAAGATTCTGCTGAAAATCTTACATTTCCTGTAATGTGTAGATAAACATTGTATTTAAATCCAGGTATATTCCACCTTAACAGCATTTCAAAAATTTATCCATTTTGGTGATATTTTTAGTTTTAAACAAAGTATTCCATTATTAAAATTTTATAGCATTAATGCTTTATTTAGGTAACATAAACAGTAATGGTCAAAATGTTTATATATTCCATGATTTATATTGTAGCACTTAAATTTAATACTTAATATAATGAGATGATTTTTTTTATTGTACGTTATTTAAATTCTCAAAAGTCATCAAGTCTTTTGCGCAAGTATTTACAAATTTATCTCATTATATCCATAACTAATAATTAAAATAAAATTATTGATATATATAGTGCGTAAAGTTTTACATGATTTAGTTATTAAGACAAAAATTGAGAGACTGCATTGAAACTAAGATCAAGGGCTTAAATAGTTTTTTTCCAATATCACATGTCATTACCCTAGATACTGTTTCTGTGAAATTTCATGTTGACAATACTTGTTTCTAAGTTGTTTGCTATTAAAATGTCTAATTTATACATATATCCACTCAATAATTACAAATACATCAGCATTTCATGACATTAATTTTTTTAAAATTTTATAAAAATATTATATTTTAAAAGAAAGGGGGAAAATATACATTTCAAATCAAAAACATAAAACATATTTTTAAAACCATATAAAATTATATCTTAGATAAAATATAGACATTTCTTTATTTATTCATCTATTTTATGTACTACAATTGTTTTAAATATCCATTTTAAATAAATTACATATCTTAAAATGTAGTGGATACATAACATTGAATGTTTTTGAATTATCTCAAAATATATAATACATATAAGTGTATACACATTATCTTTAAAAATAATTTAGTATCATGTTTATATTTACATATTAATTAATCTTCAAATGTTTGCGGTAAATAAAATGTCAACAAATAAACTTATTAATAAGTTTATTTATTATCATTATGTAAAATCATTTAGATATCAGTTAATCTATTCCTAAAATAATATATATTCATTATTAATTTTAGTGTCTTAAGTACAAAATAATTTTAAAGTTTTTACGCTGCAAGATAATTTTGACATATCAAGCTTATTAGAAAATATGTATGCCATTTTATATTGTTATCAAAATTACCATCTAATAATGAGTAACATTTTTGATTATTTTTATACTAATTTACAATTAAAATAAAAGAAATAAGCTAACAAAATATTTTTATGTATATAATGACACCAAGTTTAAATTCAGGCTATAAAATACAATATATGTGTATATATATTGAGATGGGCTGCAGAAAGGAGTTTGCTATTAACTGAAAGGAGACCCTTTGATTCCTCTTGGAGGCCTTAAAGGAACCGAGCAGGGCAAATTCCTAATGTCCACTCCATACGTTCTTGTCGTTGCAGCTGTTATTACTATATGTTTATTCATATAGTATACGAACATGGATGGGCTGCTCACCAACACGCATTAGCCAGCGTGGTGAGTTTATTGGCTTTTTACCTCTGAGTTTAAGATCAAGAAACACCATGGTCTTTCTTCTCAGTGCCTGATAAGGCAGAATGAATGTTTGTGTAAATGATAAAGATTTTTCCCAATTTTGTTTTTGCAAATAATGCTTCCGAGCTGCAGGAAATGTTGCAGGAGTTATCAGATGAAAGTAGGACTAAAGATAAATGTTAAAAAGACAAAAGTAATGTTTAATCGATTTGCTCAAAATATGAAAATAAAGATTGATTATGATGAATTAGAAGAAGTTAAGAGTTACAAATACCTTGGTCAGATTATTAATACAGATGGAAACATAATAGAGGAAATTAATCATAGAATTAAACTTGGTTGGAGTGCTTTTGGTAGAAATAACTTGATATTAAAAGGAAATATACCTATGTGTTTGAAAAGAAAGGTTTTTAACAAATGTGTTTTACCAGTTCTTACTTATGGATCTGAGACTTGGACACTTAATAGAAGATCAATACAGAGACTTCAGACCACTCAAAGAAGTATGGAGAGATGTATGTTGGGAGTAACAAGAAGAGATCGAAAACGCAATGTATGGGTAAGAGAACAAACAGGTGTTACTGACCTCATTGAAAAAATTAAAAGATTGAAGTGGAGTTGGGCTGGACATATTGCTAGAAGAGATGATAATAGATGGACAATTGAAATTTTAAACTGGATTCCAAGAGATTGTAAAAGACCCAGAAGGAGACCACATGTAAGATGGATGGATGAAATAATAAAATGTGTAGGGGTGATGTGGAGAAGAGAAGCTAAAGATCGGAGAAGATGGATTAAACTTGGAGAGACCTTCATCCTGCAGTGGATTGATAATGGTTGATAATGATGATGATGATATTGAGATGGATGTGTCTCATGGCATACAAGAACATAGTAGTCTGTGTGTGTGTGTTTTATATAAAGTTGAAAGGAAAAGTAGAAATAAACAATTTTTTTTTTAGAAATTTTCCCCATTACACTGGAATAACAGTTAAGGATTAAATAATTTTGAGTTAAAAAAATATATAAATTAAACATTTAAAAAGGTCTAATTAATTCTGATTTTGGAAATTAAAATAAGCATGTTTTTGTTAAAATATACTGGTAATTATAAAATTCCATTATCTATTTTGATTAATTAAAGTTTGTATAACATTCAAAATCCTACAAAGTTGGGTAGTAGTTTGGAGACTGACACCATCAACAACCGGCCCGAACCTTGCAAGTGATAAATTTATTTATGAAAGTGGCTGAAAATTGACAAATAAATATGCCTGAGGCAATATATGTCCAACAAATACATCGAAACTACAAATTATAAAAAAAAACCCTCTTAATGCTATAAAATTCAAATTATAAAAAAAAACCGATGAAAATATGAAAAAGAGCTACCCCCCCCTCCTAAAATCAAAATTACTTCACTTAAATTGACAAATAAAAATGCCCGAGGATATATATATATCCAACAAATACATAGAAACTATAAATTATAAAAAAAAAAAAACAAGAAAATGCTATAAAATTCAAATTATATATAAAAAAAACAATGAAAATATGAGAAATAGCTACCCCCTAAAATCTGAAAATCCACAAAGAAGCATGGTGGACAAAGAGTGGGAAATACAAAAACATCAAATTATTTACGTTTCAACATAAATATGCATCTAAGATCATATTGAAAAGCAATTAATTGTTCTCTTGCTTTCAAATTATTGCATATCTAAATTGAGCAATAATATTTAAATAATCAAAAAGCAATACACAAAAAATAATTACTAACCCCTCCCCAACTAAGAAACATGGTGGAGAGAGAACGGGAAATCCAAAAACATCAAATTATTTACCTTTCAACATTTGTAAATATGAATCTACAATCATAATCAAAATGAATTAATTGTTCTCTGGCTTTCAAATTATGGCATATCTAAATTCAGCAATAATATTTAAATAATTAAAAAGCAATACACAAAAAATAATTATCAAAGTCCTTCCAATCATTTGTAGTAGGCACTTGAATGTGTTCAGCATAAAAATCCATTAAGACCATTATTTTGATTTAGAGTTCACATTTTCAATTGTAACAAAAGATTGAGTAACGGTGGTTATTTGGTATAAAAAATAAAGTAAAGATGTCAGAATTTTGAAGCTCTTAACACACTTGAATAGTAACAGAAGATTAAGTAACGATGGTTATTTTGTGGGAAAAAATGCAGCAAAGATGGCAGAATTTTGAAGCTTTTAACACACCTGAATAGTAACAGAAGATTAGATAATGATGGTTATTTTGTGTAAAAAAAATACAGCAAAGATGGCAGAATTTTGAAGCTTTTAACACACTTGAATAGTAACTGAAGATTAAGTAACAGTGGTTATTTTATGGCAGCATTTTGAAGCTTTGAACACACTTGAATAGTAACAGAAGATTAAGTAACAATGGTTATTTTGCATAAAAAATACAGCAAAGATGGCAGAATTTTGAAGCATTTTGGAACAGATTTTAACACAAATAGTAAGAGAAGATTAGGTAACAGTAGTTACAGCAAAGATGGCAGAAATTAGCAGATTATAATTTAGAAATTTAGATTGATGGTATATTAATCACTTGCAATATTGCATCAAATAGATCTTCACCATCATGCAATCATTGCCACATGAATTCGTCTAAGTATGAATCAAGATAATGTCGAGCGATCCCCCTCTATCATTTATTGCAACATTTTAAAAAACCCCAAAGTCTTTTTACATTTTGGGTATGGGCCCTGTAGTAGGATTGACAAAATTGTATAAATGATTCACTTTGAAGTGTTGGAAACCTGCAGCATTCAATACATCCGATGTGTAGGCCTTCCAGCAGTCAGTATATATGGTGGATCCTGGTGCTACATGTTCTTTAATGGCATCTAGAAGAACAGACACTGTTCGATCTGGAATAGCAACAATGAAACACTCTTTCATTTCTCTACATAAACCACCAAATAACCATTGCTGTGGAAGAATTCTTCCCTGTTGATTTTTATATTTACTAAATAAAGTTTTGTTGACCTCTACAAGTTTTCCCGGTCCTCCAATTTTGCAGGATGGGTGAGAGAGCAGACTTTCTTTACATGCTTCTCTCAAATATTGCTTCCATGCAATGACAGTATTCCTGTTCAAATCCAGATCATTTTCCCGATTGTATGGTCAATTGGTTTTTGCTCCAATAATAAATGATTTGGATGAATGTGACAAAAGACAATTTGCAGCCTTCCAACCAGGTTCCTTTCCGAAGTGCTATGCAACATTGACATGCCTTAATGTTGCATTTCCATTGTGCCCTAGCATTCACGTAAAGCTTCATTTCATGGTCATTAATACACACTCTTTGAAAAGGCAGAACACTTTTACTTTGGAGGAACTTCACTGCTTCAAGTTCTGTCTTTGGTAGATCCCAAACTTTCATCATTTTGAGTAAAATAAATGAATATCACAGAAAAGATGACACTTAAATTTCAGCTGCTACTGATATTTCAACGCGGGATTTTGAAATGTTGCCTCAAAGTTTGCGCACATTTAATGTTGTATTCTTCTGCATCAGAAAATAATCCTTATTAACCCTGTCAAAAAAATAAAAATTATCCCAACAACTTGTATTTCTAGCAGTACAAAATAATTAACATGTCATAATAGAACTAAGCAGGTATTTCAAAAGTCTACTTTAGTTACATTTTGATTAAATTTGTTAGCTTTGGAAATTACTTTTTCATGTAAAATGTCTATTATGTCATATTCATTTTGAAAGTACAAACTGTGATTTAATATATTACGGTGCGATTATATTTAATTTGTATATGGATTTAATTCAGCATTTTCCTAAGAATCTCATATAGCATACTTATATGATGAAATGTTTAGGATACTATTAACCAGTTTCTAGCTTTTGCGAATACATTCAATGGTAATTTAATAAATTAATTTCATTTAGAGTCAGCGCCATTTTTCATTTTATTTTGGAAAATAGCTAACAGATTTATATCTTGCAAATAATCTTTTTCTATGGCATGTCACACTTTGTATTTTCAAAATGAAATGTGATTTTCACATGAAAAACAATTTCTTGAACCAAAAAACTGGAAAAATCCAAATGCCTACTATAAATGAAGTAATTGGTAAATATTTTTTGTGTATTACTTGTTAATTATTAAATATTATTAATGAATTTAGATATGCCGTAATTTCAAAGCCAGAAAAAAATTAATTGCTTTAAAGCTAAATAATTTGATGTTGAAAGTCTTTTCTTTTAAAAGTATTTAGTATATTTTTTGAAAATCTACAGACTTACTTTGTCAATTAAAGCTATTGTGGGGGAAGAGAGGGATTTGACGTTGGTAATTAGACATCTCACATTAAAAAATAGATGCATTTGCAACTTTGTTTAAATAAAACATAATGAAATATGCATCTTATATATATTTACTATGCGCAGAATATTATACTAAAGTATATTTTAAGGAAAATATTTTCTCTTTGGCAAACAATCATTTATTATTTGAAATTGCATTGGTATATTATATACGTGTGTGCATAACTTTCTTTAAATAACTCTGCTAGTGTTTGTAGATATCTTCTGTTAAATTATTCTTTAATCTGCTGGGAATCACCTTTGATAAAAGTGTCAAGAAATTTACCAATAGAAAAAACTAAATTTTGCAGAACATCGTGATGATCAACTCATCATTGTGCAAATGGTGCTGAACCGAATCTGGAACAAGGTAATTTTTCCACTTTCTCTTTTAAACTTACTATAATTACATTTAATTACTTACTATGTATTAATCTGTGTTACGAGTTATTATATGTTACTTAAATAATTTTTAAATATTGATAAGATTTAGTACATTTTAGAAAAGTTACTCGGTGGTTGCCATATTTCATTATAATTTGATTAGTTGGGGGGAGGGATTATTTAAATATTATTGCTCAATTTAGATATGCAGTAATTTGAAAGCCAGAGAACAATTGCTTTTCAATATGATCTTAGATGCATATTTATGTTGAAAGGTAAATAATTTGTTTTTGTATTTCCCACTCTTTGTCTGCCATGCTTCTTTTGTGGATTTTCAGATTTTAGGGGGGAGGTAGCTCTTTCTCGTATTTTTTTTTATAATTTGAATTTTATAGCATTTTTTGGGTTTTTTAAAATAATTTTTAGTTTCGAAGTATTTGAGGAATATATATTGCGTCAGGCATATTTATTTGATTTTTCAGCCACTTTCGTAAATAAATTTATCACTTGCAAGTTTCAGGCTGGTTTTTGATGGTGTCACAGAGCCATCTGATGGTGGCAGTACGGTCTCCAAACTACTACCCAAAGTTGTTTTTCAAAGGATTAAAGTGAATTGAAGTCATTAACTTTTTTCAATCAAAATTATTTTTAATTACTGTATTTTTTCATCCTGACTATAGAAAGATTGAAAAAAAAAAGATTAGGAGAGTTTTTTTACTTTTATAGATTGTGACAGCTTGATGATTATGAAGTTATAATTGAATGCAAGAGAGGGCAAATCCAGCTGTTGCTACTAGTTCACAATGCTTGTTTTGATTCACATGGAGGCCAAGACCAGATTTTCTGTGATCCATTTGCCTGTATGTATTTTTCACCAACTGGGATGCCTGAAATCTGTCAAGTTCTAGACTAAATGGAGCCGACTGTATGTATGACAACAGTTACCTGAATTATACTTATCCAGATGGCAATAGGCCAATCTAGTTTTAAAATATTCTAGCTTACTCAGTGAGTTCATCATCTTGCTGAAGAATTAGTTTATATGTATATTGTTTCATTTATATGCAGAGCACAGATAAAAGTACTGTATCATATATATATATGGATTTCCATTCTTGCTATTCATAGGTGAGGTTGCCTTGACAGCAGTGAGAAATATTGATTACTATCTTTACTGTGAATGTTTAGGTGGTTACTGGTTGGTATCTAATTATATATATAAAGTACAGCTGTAAACAACTTTATTCAACAAAAAGTAAGGTTCATTTCCAGTATATTTTATTAAAAAAGTAAATTCCAAAAATCTTTCTAGATTGGAAAAAAAAAACTTGTGGAGTGTTTTTAAGACATAATTAATCAAGAGTAACCTGTTAAAAATTTTTTTTTATAAAAGACTGTCAAAGAATATTACTTTTTTTTAAAAAAAATGTTTTTTTACCATTAGATAATGAATGAATTAAAACTTTCATTCATATTTATATATATACACATGTATGTGTGATTTTATGTACACTTCCAACATGAAATTGAAAAAATATATTTGTAATGTTTATTATTTTGACAACTTAAAATATGACATGATCACCATCTCTATACTACTGTATGGAGAGTTTTGCCTTTGTTTAACTTAAAATGTCAGTGCACATACATTTCCATGCATACACACATATATGTAAAATCAGCCTTTTTGTATTATAAAAATGAATTTCATTTATAGGTTTATAACAATTCAAATATGTTCATAAATTATTATACCACATATTTGTGTGCTTATATGCATTTTTTAGCATATTGAAACATATTTGTAAATTACAATTTAAGTTGATTTTTTTGTATTAATCAAGGTAAAAAGGCTTAATTTATATGTATAGCTGTATTCTGCAGACCACATTTATTATTAATATATATTTCATTGTTAAAGTTATTCCAGAGAATTTACTCAATCATAAAAGATTTAAAATATTCTTTTTATTATCTCTTGTTCACAGTAAGTTATTGAGCTTATGTTAACTGAGCTGGAAGCATACATAATGGTGTTATATAAAAGGGTTTTATATTTAGTGTTTATGGACATCCATTTTATAATCCTAGTGGATTCAAAGGGGATATCCTTTAAAGTCCATACATTACATTTCACTTTAATTATTTATTTAGAAATGAAGTTTATAGTTGGCTAGTATATTAATGGTAACTAAGTGGATAGATCATTGATGATCAGCATGTTTTAGTATCCCAGCATTAGTTTTTATTTTCTGGTCGATTAGCACTTAAGATTGTGCATCCAAATTATTGTTTAAACAATTTGCCCCAAGCAGGTAAGGGCTAAATAACTAGTCTGGCCTATAGTGGATCCATTGATCATTTTGATGAATGATTATTACTTTTATATAATACTGATGAACTTATAGTTCTATGCTGATCTCATGCTTATTCCTTTGATATTTAATTTTATTATTTGAGGAAGTTGATGGTTTCCCATCTCATAATTCAGCTCTGTGGTAGTTATAATTGTTGCTGAACTTGTGGAATTATTTCCATATCATTACAAATGGCTATCCAACTGTGAGTCCATTGATCAAGTACTGGTGGGCATTACAAAATTGCCACTCAGTTTGATCTAAAATATAACCATATCTGAGAAAAGATGCATTTTACGCAGAATTTTAAAAATTGTGAAATATGTGATAAAAGTATTGATGATTATAAATTATAAAATAGTAGTTTAATGTATATTTGAGTGCATATTTAGAGTTGGGTAGAAAATCTATGATTTTGGAGTTTAGATTGGGTTTTTGACTGTTGGAGTTTGTCTAGCTGTACTTTCAGTTTTTATGATGGATGGTTGTCACTGACTTGAGATACATTTTTTTGCAACTCTGAAGTTTCTATCTTAGGCATGGATCCAACCCACTTTGTGATTTCCTATTGTTTATCATCATGCAGTTAACATAGTCTTGTCATGATCCATCTTTAAATCTCCAAAAAAAAAGTCAAATGAGCAGGGCGTTGCAAAGATTTTTTCATTTTATTTCATATCAAGGGTTGTTATAGGTAGCCAACATGTTGTTTATGGTGCATTGTGTATTAATAGTCCAGTGGCTGAATTATTCTATCTCAGAATTTCAGGTCACTATTCATACTGTTAGCTGCCTGTCAAATCTCTAAAAAAATTTGATTGAGTACACAGTTCGAGGTATGAATTTTATATTGATTATACATGTATATTATGTAAAATAGTTATATAGGTGTTTCATTTCTTTTCCCCATAAGAAGGAATAAGAGATGGTTATGTCTCATGGCAAACAATATAGTACTGTGTGCATATATATGAAGTTGAAAGGAGTAGAAATAAACAATATTTTGTAGATATTTTTTTACATTACACTGGACTAATAGTTAAGGATTAAATAATTTTAAAATAAAAATTATTATAAATTAAATATTTAAAAGGGTCTAATTAATTCTGATTTTGAAAATTAAAACAAGCATGTTTTTTATAACAATAGATATACTGGATTATAAAATTCCACTATCTATTGCAATTAAAAAAATTTTTTAATTAAAACTTGTATAATATAGTAACAAAAATCCTACAAAGTTGTTTTTCAAAGGATTAAAGTGAATTGAAGAGTCATTAACTTTTTTTAATCAATATAAGAAAAATTTTCTTTAATTACTGTTTTTTTCATCCCGACTATAAAAAGATTGGAAAAAAATTAGGGAAGTTTTAAGATTATGACAGCATATGACTACAAAATTATAATTGATGGCAAGAGAAGGTAAGTCTGCTGCTACTACTAGTTCACAAGGGTAGTTTTGATTCACCTGTGGCTAGGGCTAACTTTTGTGGTTCGTTAACCTGTATATATTGTGTACTAATTGGTATGCCTGAAGTCTATCAAGTTCTAGACTAAATGAAGCCAACTGTATATAGGCAAATAGTTACCTGAATTATACCTTCCCTGAAGAAAATAAACCAGTCTATGCTTTTAGAAGAGACCAGTTTACCCAGAGTCCATTAGCTTGCCTAAGAATTAGTTTATATATATACTTTTTCATCTATATGCAGAGCACACATAAAGGTACTGCATTATATATATATTAAGTAAAGCTGTAAACAACTTTATTCAACAAAAAATGCATTTTCAGTACATTTTATATAAAAAAAGTAAACTTCAAAAATCTTTTAGATTGGAAAACAAAATATTTGCTAGTGTTTTTTTTAAGATATTTATAATTAATAAAGAATAATCTGTTAAAAAAGAAAACTTTTATGAAGAATTGTCAAAGAATTAATATTACTTTAAAAAAATTTTTTAACCATTAGATAATGAATGAATTAATAACTTTGATTCATATTATTTTTTATATATACACATGTATGTGTGAATTTTACATATACTTTCAACATGGAATTGTGAAAAATATATTTGTAATAAGTTTATTTTGTCAATTTAAAAATATCACAATATAAATTTCAGTACACACTTTTCCATGTGCACACATGTATTACAAAAATGATTTTCATTTATAGGTTTAAGATAATTCAAATATCCATAAATTATTACATCATGTCTATATGCTTATGTGAACATATTTGTAAATTTCAATGTGATACTGGATTTCTTTTTGTATTAATCAAAATCAGAAGGCTTAATTTATATGTATAGCCATATTCTGAAGACCTTAATTTCATTTTTATTATTAATAAATTAATATTCTATTGTTAATGTTATTCCAGTGAATTTACTCAATCATAGAATATATTAAAAATATTGTTTGTATTATATATCTTGTTCACAATAAGTTATAAAGCTTATATTCACTGAGCTGGATTAGTGCACAAGTCTCGTATATATATATAAAAGGGGTTTATATTTAGTCTTTATGGATATCCAGTTGATGATGATTCTGGTTGATATAAGGAATATTTTTTAAAGTCCATGCACTACATTTCATTCTAATTACTTACTTAGAAATTAAGTTTATAGTTGGCCAGAGCATTGATGATGATCAGCATGTTTCAGTATCCCAGCAGTTTCTATTGTTATACATTCTGGATTAGCATTTTAGTTTGTGCATTCAAATTATTATCTAAATAATCTGTCCCAAGCTGGCAAGGGCTAAATAAGTAGCCTGGTCTATAGTGGACTCCCTTCAAATCCAGTCTTGACTCTTGATTTATTTTTTATTGATTATTTTGATGATGAATGATGGTTACTTTTGTGGAATGCTGGTGAACTTATTTACTTATAGTTAGTTCTTGCTGATCTCATGCTCAATATTATTTAATTTTATATTAACTGGGTTGGTGATGATGAGTGCCATTACCCATGGTTCACCTTTAAATCTCCATATTGTTACAATATATATTAAACAGGTATCAACACATATTATTATATGTAAATTACATTACACTTCCTTTCTCCTCTTGTTTAAAGAAACCAATAGAATATTAAACTGCTGTAAAGGCAAAATTACAAGTATGCACTTATTTTCCATTTATAGTGTTGCATCAGCAATAAATTGCTAATATTCTATTGATTTGTTTGAACATGGTGTTTGTGATGATGCATTTTATATGTATCAATCAATACATTTAAAGTAGTATAAAATTAGAAAAGATGTTCTCTTCAAAGATGTGACAGAGCTATTGAGGACTATATGATTTTTTTCAGACACTGAAAAATATTGATCTGCAACAATTGTCTGTATGCTAGGAAAGATCATTGTGACTATTTTAAGATTAAGTGATCATATGGAGATAAAGATTCCAAAATCATGTGACACATACTAATGCAAATTTGCTGCAGTTTTAAGTAAATTTTAAGACAATTATCCAAGTTCCTTGAAATGGGAGTGGTTGGTGCTTTCTATAAACTCAAGTCCAGAATGAATTAGAAATTTTTGATATGAATACTGTCAAAGCAAGTGCACTGTTGTTGTTTTTTTCAAATAGCTGCCGCATAGTTAACCAACCAAGTCATTCAATATTTCTACGATAATAGTTATCAAGCTATTTCTTATTGAATTCCAAAAGTATTTAATTTCAAATTAATTAACATCAAGAGATAATAAAAAATGAGTGAGAATTCATGGTCCAGAAGAGCTAAAATGATATAAAATAAAGATAATTATCTTAGAATAGTAATTAACCTGTGTTTAAACCCATGTATAAAAACATCAAAATCATAATAATAATCAATATTAAAAATGTTTAATTTATCTATTAAATAATAAAAACAATCATGATACAGAAATTGATAACATCTTGACTAAATAAAGCCCTACTTGCAATATTGTTCTTCATAAATAAGTACTGCTTGATTTTATTGACTGTTCTTTATAAAATGAAATAGTGGCCTTTGAGATTATTAACTTTTTAAATGGATGCTTTGAATATCATGGCACATATTTTATGATGCTAAACAAAGAAAAACACTCTATTCAAGCAAAAAATGAAGATAATTACAATTTGTGTTGTCAACAAAAATGTTTTATCATTAGCTGTTGATTGGAATTATTTCCTCCAAAACTTAATAAAAAATCAAATTTTTCTCTCTTGGATTTTACATTTCTGTAACTTAAAGTTATATTATTTCATAATGGGATTTAAGAAAGGCCAATTAGAATCTAAATATACCAGTTTCTTGAGGTTATTGTTGAAATTCCTTCCAATTAAAACAAAATAAAAGGAACTTTATGTAACTAATATTTGTCTACCAAAGGTCAGAAAATTGCTTATAAACTTATAAAATCTTTGAATAATGGTAGGTGGAAAAAGATAATAAGATTAAGAAAAAACAAGACTTTTTTGTAAGCTGATAATTGTATGAAGTAGTTCTAAAAGAATTACATCATCATTGCTTATAAGAATGTCAATATTACATAAGACTTGTAAAACTAAGATTGACAGAACTAGGAAAAACATTATACGAGCAGAATTATAAAATTTTCTTTCATGATGTCCATCTAATCTCAGCTTAATACAATCACTAAATATTATTTTGGCCTCTATCATCCCAAACCAAAACAGATCCTAGGAACAGATAGCATACTTCTAGTTTCTACAAAATTTACAATTTAAAATCCAAACTATTATTCAGCAATATTATTAATAAGAAATTATTCCAAAAATTAGGTATAAAAACAATCCATAGCGACCTTAAAATCTAATAAATCCAGCAATGTTGGAAAATATATATCACCCAAAATCAGTATAGTTTTCATTACAATATGTACAAAAGAATCACGTTAATATGAATCATGCTAATAGCTGAGTTGGTTTTAAATTAGGAAGAATCTGATGTCAACAAGTTTTATCTTTAACAATGCACAGTGAAAAGCACTTTCGAAACAAACTATAAACTAATACTAACTTTAATTATTCAATCTCAAGTTATGCTTTTTTTACAAAAATAGACATCCTCTAAAAATGTCTAAAATCATTAAATGCAGGAAAAAGATTAATATAATTAACAAAATGCCTTAAATAAAATAAAAAAATAACACTATATGATAATTATAATAGATACACAATTTTACAAAGTGGGATCCAATGGGATGATTCATTTATCTTCATCTGTGTTGAGTGAAATGGTTTGTTTTCACAAAAGTGATCCTTTCCAGAAATGGAAAAATCTTAAAGTCTATGAAAAATTTGAATTTTTTTTCCAATGTTAGATATTTTATTTGTAACTCCCAAAAGAACAATGTGCTAACTTTTTATCTATAGAACAAGGAAACACCTTATAATTTGTATATAAGCTGTAATAGACTGAAATATAATTCTATTCCATGATACTTAGAAGTAATGTTAGATTATAGCTTTACTTACTTTTCTTACTAATCAAATATTAAAATCATTTCTAGAAACAACCACCTTGGAAAACTGGCTGACAATATTAAAAATTGTGCTACAAAACTCTTTGAAAAGCTAACATAGCTTCACCATATTCTATCACTGATACTGTGTTCCTGTTTAAAGAAAAAGTATCCACACTAAACTTCACAATATATAATTAAATATCATGAAAAATATATTGCCAATTCAAATCTACTCCTTTGTTGTAGTTTACCTTTTCATATACTCATTTAGCAGATATAAGAAATTGCCTCAAAAAATTAAAAAAAAAAACTATCAAGCAGATCAGACCATTAACTCAGTTTATAGTTTCTGTCTATGATATTTCTAAAATTGATACTTTTTTTAATGCTCAATGAAGAATTTTTTCCAAACATTTTTTTCTCTCCCTACTCTAATAATAAAGTCAGCTTGGATTTGACTTTCCTGTATATAAACGAAACTTTGCTGATAGATTTAGAACCATCTACGATTATTGTGCGCGCATCTATTTTAGAAATGGAACATTTGATCTATGAGCTACATAGATAACTGCAGGCAAATATTTGCATGCAGTAGCAAAATTAAAGGATTTCATATAATCATTAGTGCATTTATCTATTATTGAAATCTTTATACATTCCTTTATAATTTTAGTAGGCGTCTAAAAAAAATCCATATGGTAAATAAATAAATAATTTTAAAATTACAAAAGAAATTAACTGATTTTTACTTATTTCAAATTATTATTTTCAACATGGAATAATCATCAGCAAAAAATTATAATATATATGATTATAGCAAATGTTTTATTTTTGAATATCAAAAAAAAAAAATTAAAGTAGAATATTAAAAAATTCCACATATTCACTAATGCTCTGCAACTATCTTCACAATAAATTACCTTCTTGACAAAAAAAAAGAAGAATGAAAATCACAACTGCAGAAGTTAACTTTATGTCAAACAAACATCAAGTGAAAACTATGAAATCTGGAAGTTTAATGGAAATTTTGAAGTCAGTAAAATAATTACATAAATTTTTCTAAATCTGTAAATCTGGACATCCACTTCCAATTTTTTAATATATAAATAATTTATAAAAATCATAAATATTATATAAGTGAATAGTTAATTGCTTAAAAGGTCAGGTGATGTTCAAGCACTCAAATTACAAGTTAAACTTTCATCCAAAAAGTTTTAACTTTCAACTCTGATAAACTGCAGAAGATATCATGATATATTTGTCTAAATTAAGAATCACACAACTCTTTTCAAGGTATTTTTAGAAATTTTTAAGTGATCAAATAATTACAAATCGATTATAAAAAAGTCCAATAATTTGTTTAATATCTTAAAACAGACTATTATGAAGTTAACTGACAACCTGCATAGTAAAAAAAGAAGCCATATGACATTTAATTTGATATTTACCATTTTTTCTGCCAAAACCTTACAACTGCAGTTATTTTATCATTGAGTTATCAAAATATTGTTTCTAAACCAGTTTCAAATCTCGATAAATATTTAACTCAATCTATCTGTTTTGTTGAAAATCTTTCCATTTTGAAACTTTAGATCGTGTGCCTGAATATAATCCAAATAGCGAAAATTAACTATGAGAATCTGTTGTTGCGACCTGGTGTCCATTGACTTATTATTAAGGCATATATATATAGTTATGTGTAATATATATAACACTATGAGATGGGTGCACATACATTTTCAGCTTTAAATTTATTGCTCTTTCAAAAGAATATACATTTTTTCACTCATCAAACCCACACAAATTCCTGATTATTTTCAGATTTGATGCTATATAAATCACACAAATTGTTACCAATGATATTTCACTTTTAAAGATTCCTTAAATACATTTCAATTATTTGCTTATACTACTCTAAAACTGAATTAAGAATGTAAATAACAATATACTAAAAAGGTAATACTTCAGTCTGTATTTAATTTTAGCTTATTTTATAATGAAATTTATAATTTAAAAATAACTTTGCAAGTTTGTGACATATAGTAAATCTAATATATAAAGAATGCAAATTGCACGAAAGATTTGCTTTTTTAAAAAAAAAAAAAAATCACGTTCTTTAATATCCTGAAAGCTTGCTAAATAGTATTTTAAAAGTTTAGTATCTGTAATAAAGTTTATAAGAATGACAGGATAAATTGAAATTAAAATGTGGCAAAAAATGATTAATTATTACTTATGATACTTAAGAATTACTATTTGATTGTAGTACTATAAGCATAGATATCTAATTTGTCTTTAGATAGAGAAGACAATCTTCATGGATATAATAAAAATGTTAAAATATTACTATTCATCATACATTAGATCGTAAGAAATAATTTACATATTGTATGTTTGCATTCGTACAATAGTTAAGAATTTCTATAGTAAATTGTTGGAGAGAATTGAAAAAATCAGAATTTGTAATAAAAATCTTCATTGATGGGAAAGCGATAAGTGAATATATTCATTAGAATAATTCAAACGATGATTAATAATAATGGATGCAGAAATAAATAGAGTAATAGGAAGATTAAAAAAAGGAAAAGTAATATGAATAGTCAGCATGAAAACTGAAATGTTTGTAGATATAGAAAAGTATGCAATAATTAGTTTTATAATAAAAGTATAAATGATAATGAGATTTAAAATAAGTGAAAGTGTGACATTAGACTGTTATACAAAAGATAAGTTAATAAATAGTAGTAACTTCCATTGTTAATAAAATATTTACATATATTTGTTATAAACTAAAGATCAACCTTTCAAGCTAACATACATGCGCTTTTTACGAATGTTAATACTAATAAATGAATACTTTCATTTCCAACACAAGATAAAGTCTTTGCGAAAGAATAAATGAATCCACTCATTCTTTCAACCCAAATGCTTATATATGGCAAATCTTAAATACTGGATATGAAAGTGTGAGGATAAACCAATCACTTTAAATTACTGTTTACTATGTCTGAATGAACGACGTCCACGAAAATATCTAGAATTTACGAAACATCACTCTTAAATGAAACTAAACATATGTAAGTGAGCCATTTATTTATATAGTGCTATGTTTATAAATTATAATAAACTAAAGATCAGCCTTTCAAGCTAACATACATGCGCTTTTTACGAATGTTAATACTAATAAATGAATACTTTCATTTCCAACACAAGATAGTCTTTGCGAAAGAATAAATGAATCCACTCGTACATTAGCTTGAAAGGCTGATCTTTAGTTTATTACAATTTATAAACATAGCGCTACATAAATAAATGTCTCATTTACATATATTTGTTATGAAAAAGCTGTGATCTAGGGAGATTCAGAATGGATTTTGTTCAGGGAGATGAATAGATTACCTATTTATTGTTAGATCTGTTGATTTAAAGGTTTTACTGGCAAAACAAATTAATATTTATTTTATTTTTAAATACAGAAGTGTACAAAGAATGAATAGGAATAGATTGTGACGGTATCTTGAAAACATAATGGACTTAAGAGTTAAAAATAATTATGAATCTTTACAAACTATAATGTGAGATTAGAATTATTAGAAGTTAAAGTAATATTACATTAAAAGAGGAAACATCCATTATCATCTTTATTACTTATTTTGATTATAAAAAAATTGGAGATTGAAGTAGAAAGATCAGGAATAAAGATGAGGATTCTCATAGTGAAAATTATAATAATGGGTAACTCCTTTTTTTTTTTTCAGATGATATGGCAAATAATGTAAAAGATATGAAATTATTAAAAAAGCACGCAAAGATAGAAAGAAAATTGAAAATTAAATTCAGTAAGGAAGTCAAAAATATCACTAATTAATGGGAAAGTAAAAACTAAGGCATGAAAAATGGGAGATATTTAATATAATAAAAAAGTGAAAAATTATAGTCCATTAAATTGGAAAAGGAAATATTTTTATAATTGGGAATTAGAATTGATACAAAAAGTAGAGGAGAAATTAAAAATATGTTAATGGTATATAAAATAGTTTGGAACAGTGTTAGATTCTGCTTTAATAGTTCAAAATGAGGCATTTTATATTGGCCAGATTCAAAAAATTTTAGATAGAAATTTTAAAAAAAAAGATAGATATGCATTGAATGATGAAGCAAATGAGGCTACCCAAGTAAAAATGAAGTAGATTTTTTAAGAGAGAAATTAGAAAAAAAAAAAAATTTTTTTTGAAGGACTTCAATATATGGATAAAAACAGATTGTGAAAATATTTTGTTGGATTATACGGAACGATCATCAATCACAATGGATTCTGAAGCGTCGGCAAAAAATAACAATAAGCTCCTCTGAGTTAACGTTAATGAATATAAAAACAGGAAGCGCTTTGGATACCAATGAAAAAAATGGAATGTCTTGGATAGTAATTGTGAAGATGGAAGGCAAAGTGCTGAATATTTATTTTTGGATGTTGAAAGAGGTTCAGAAAATATAGTAAAAATTTGATACTTTGAGTTTTATGATCAAAAATGAGATTACGAGGACAGGGTATTGGAATTAATAAAACATCTTTTATTAAAATGAAATAGTAAAAGAAAAATAATTGCAATGTGCTAAAAAATGATTTGATGGTTATAGATTGTAAGATATAATAGGGAGGAATAGATGAGTTTTTTGCATTATGTTATGAAAGAGTCAAGAGAATGTAATTTGACTAACAGGTATTTGGGGGCATACTGATTATGGACAGGAACATCTGACTCGAAGAACTCATTTTACATCAAATGTGCATAGTTTTCATACAGTATATCCATTAAAAGAAAGTTGTGCTACTTCATTCAAATAACTCATTAACATTTTAAACTCAATTAGCTATTACACAACAAAAACAAATTATAATTTAGAAAAGCCTTTTGCACAGACCCTTGAATGCACAAATAAAAATCACTAAAAAAAAAAAAAATACTTATAAAAACTTAAAAATTCTTAATTTTTAGTTCACAATATTTTCCATGAATATTGTATTGTCTTCTAATTTAAGCAGTCAATATTACAATGGCTTAAAAATATATCAATCTCATTGAAAATAATACTTTTTCTCCTTTATTAAATGCCTCTTTATCTTATTTGATAATATCCAAATGATTTATAGTAAAATAATTGAATGGGATATTGCTATAAAGATCACAGGAAGTGAAAGATTGAGCTTTGGTTTATGGATTCTACTATTAATTTAGTATAATGACAGAGATGGAGTCAAAGTTAAAAGTGCAAAGATTGATTCTCAGCTGAATAATTTAAATAAAAAATAATTTCAGTCAAAAAAAGAAAGTGGTTGTTCTCAACATGCTCCTAATGTTCAAACACCACAATGATCTCTTGAGCAACAAACCATGATTTTTTTTATTCATAATAAAATTTATAATCAATGAATATAAATGTTTAATGAATAAATATAAAGATAACCTATAATATCTATTAACAAAAAATAAAAATAAGCATTTTAAGCAAAGAATAAATGAAAATGCAAATTGAAAAAAATATTATAGAAAAGATACTCTTTCACTTTTTTTTTTTTTTGTTTCTATGTATATTAAATTATTTACCAAGAGTAGTTTGCTGTTGCTTGGGATTTTCTTAAAATAATTCTATTCTATTTCATCAATATTTATAGTTACAACTTTAAGATGAATAATAAAAGTTTTAACTGTTTGTGTGTGTTTATCTCTGATGTCACCAGAAGATTTTCAAAATACAGTTAGATTAAAGCTAAGGTGATTAACTATTTGCTATGAAGAAAATGCAGTAAGTAAAAAAAAAAGGGACACTTACTTATTACTTATTTAATACAATATTAAACAATGCAGATTTTTTTAAAAAAATCATATTTGCCCATTATATGCATTTGTTTCAATTAATCTCATTACAACTTACACTTGGCAAGTTAAATTTTATATGACAGATGATAAAAGTATTTACAGATAATCATGATTCTTCACTGCTCCTGTAGGCATTTCTAATTAAAAACACTCTTTCAACAGATACATTGATGCCAAGGCAACACAATATATTATATTCAATTAGAAGATTTTCACAAGTATGTTGGTCCTTAAAGAGGGTAAATATTTCTACCCTCTTTGACCAATCTCAATTTTTTCTTTGCTAGTTAAAATACTTACTCTTATTTATTCTAACAAAAATGTATCACCAATAACAATATCTTTTAGTTCTCACGTTATAAATTCAAATCGCCTGTCCATTCTATTTTATTTTTTAAAAGAATTCACTGGAAACGGTTTATTTCAGTTAAACTAGCAGTCTATTCTTCAATGTATTGAAAACATATCTTATAAAATATCAAACCTTTTTAAAGAAATTTTTCCTTTACACCTGGTCTGGATTCATTCATTGTTAACAATTTAGGATAGAAAACTTACTTGAAATCTTGCCTTATATTGCTTGAAATATTGTCAGATTTTATTTCTTGTATAATTTTGTGAAAAGTACATATCTGGGTATGTATAAAAAATAGTATCAGTCAGAATATTCATCATTGAAAAATGTTTCCAGTATTTTAAGATATTTATCATCAGTCAATAAATATGAGAAAGTGTTTTGCATAATGCTCTAATTCCGGCATCAAAGTAAGCGATCTTACTTTTGAATAACCTGAGAACTTTTTTATATTTAATATTAGCCTTTTCACAAAATTGTTTTAAATTTATCACACAAATCTTAAAACAGCTAAAATATAAATATATGGTTGATATAATCTCTATATCAATTGACATGGAATTAGAAGTTATATTTATATCACTTGATAATATATGTGCATTGCAACTAATTTCCTAATATATTTCTCTTCAATAACTTTTAATTTTATATGTAAACTATTGCTATATCTCCACTTACATTCTCCAAAATGTAAGTTTGTGTTATATGCCGAAAATGCCACAATTTTACAATCCTTACTTTTTTTGATGACTCAAAATAAATGTTTAATAAAATTTCTTTCCTCAATACCCTTCTAAATTTAAAAATTTTAATTTGAATGCCACTTCTAAAATCACAATATCTTATTAATAATGTACATAATTTTATTTCCTTGTGGTTTGATAAAACTGGTAAAACAGAGACAAACATTTTGCAAATCTTGTAATAATTTTTCACACAAAATTTATTATTGACTCGCTCATAATTTTTGCTCAAGAAAATCGAAAATGATAAAAAATTTTCAATAATTTAATATAATCCATATTTCTAAAGCTGTGGTTATGGATATTATATATATATGAAAAACAAAGTATCTATTGTTAAACATTTTTTTATTTTTTTTGGAAATTTGAAAAATTGTTATTGTAGATATTGTTTTTGCTGTTACATCTGTGATGTTTTGTTATAGCAAACTTTCTGTACACATATAAAAAATTTTTTACAAATGATATATTTCACATATGAACCATTATTTTTTCTAATATTGATATATGTATAAAAAAAATCTTTTTTTAAATTTACATTAAAATGATTTTTTCATCTCTTTGAATTCTGCATTCTTGATCTTAAAAATGTAATTTTTTAATTAAATATTTTTTAACAATCTGAAATATAGCTATACCAAACATCCAAAAATTAATTGGATTAAATGAGACCTTAAAAAAACAGATGTTAAGTATTTACTAATGCTACTAGATTCAACAACTTGGTTAAATTACCATTATTTTAAAATGCTTTTATTTAAGTTACAATCTGATTGTTTGTTGATTAGTTAGTTAGTTTGTAATCACTTTTATTCAAGTTAGAATACAATTTTTAAATCATGGTTTAATATATTTATATTCAATATAATTTGGTGAAATTTGGAACATTTCTTATAAATCACTGGTAATGCAATATGACACTGAAATATTTTAGGTAATTCTTATCTAGTTTCTTATATCCAAAGGAACAAGCAGATGAAATTACAAATATTTCAATATCAAATTTAAAATAATTTATATCACTTCAATAAGTTTTCAATAATGCACGTGAGAATATATATATTTTTTAAAAAAAACTACATTAAAAAGTATCTTAACAATGTTTTAAAATTGAAATAAAAATAAATCTTATAAAAATTCCTTTTTAAAAACATGACATTTTTTATCTTGATAGTTGATTTTTTAAAATGTTTTTCAAATTATATTGTAAATATTTTTTAATCTGCATGCCTTTCAGATATTAATCAGATAAGTGGGTGGTGTGTATATATACTATATTTCAAAAAAAAAAAAAAAAATCTTAGATTGTAAAAGTTCACTTTTTTAAAAAGTGATTTTTTTCTTTGTATTTCAAAACTTAACATTTTTGAAATATAGAAACATATATTGTAAATGGTCTTTATTTAATATGCATGATTTTAATTTCAAACATTAAGATGACTTTGGAATAATTGTAAAAAATATAAGAATGTTAAAAAATTAAAAATAACAGATATAAAAAATATTTATGAATCCTTTTATTTACTAGAGAAATGAAAAATCAAGAAAATAACTGTTTCTTCAAGCACAATTTGAGTTGTTATATTTAAGTTGAAATAAAAGTGTGGAGGGTCAAAAAATTTGACTTAATTTCTGGATCCCCATATTTTTATTAAAAGTTAAATATAAAAACCCCAATTGTAGTGAAGAAACAATTATTTTCTTGGTTTTTAGTTCCCATAGTAAATAAAAAAGTTCATTATAAATATTTTTTATATCTATTATTTTTATAAATCAATAGTACAAAAATTTTATTTCATGTTTTATTTTTTACTAATTCTATTAATTGATAGATAATAAGAATATTACTGCATGATCTTAGTAGAGACAGTGTTTATTTTCAGAGACTTCACATGATTTACTTACTTTTTGAATATTCTGCATCACATTAACTAAGTATAATTATGTAAAACAAAATCTATTACAAAAATAAAATAATTCAAAATCACCTTTTTTTAAAAGAATCAGTTTAAATTATTATTATATAACAAATTTAAAAACAAAACAAAAACAATTGTAAAAAAAATAAAAAGCATACATTCAGCAATAATATGAAAACAAAAAGGGAAATACCTGAACTTGTATTGCCATCTAGTGAATACTCTTGAATAATGGATCACTGTAATCCAATGAAGTGATACTAAATTTAAATTATTGAAAGAAAATAAATTTAAATTACTGGCCCTAAGAGCCAAAAAGAGTACAGACAAATAAAAAACTTTTGGAAAATACATTTCTAAGAAGTACAAGAATCCCAAAAGGAGTACAGTTGATCACCTTACTAATACCAATGTAAAAAATAGGAATCACTTGAGGTAAATTAAAGGGAGAAAGGGGACTACTTAAAAAAAAAAAATTCAATTTCTTGTTATTCAACTTTGAGGCTAGATCTAAGTGCTAGCTTTATTATATCTGTATAGTGTTGTAAAAAGCTATATTTGAAAATAGATTTTCTATTACTATTTCTCTACTCATTGTATTTATCATTAAACTGCTAATATAGCATAACTAGAAATATAATAAACTTTTTGCTATATGGATCTTTCAAATGACAATATAGGCATGAGAAAAATAATGGATTTAACTATGAAATTTTTTTTTAAATATTCACAAAAAATTGCAGATTATCACATAACATAATAACAGCTTTTATGTCATCCACTCTAGCTAATAAATAATGATTGAAAATTTAATTGTATTAAATTTTTAAAAGGTTTTCCTATTATAAATTATAGAGATAAAATATTATTGATGAGAATAGCTAACTAAAGATTGATGCCTATCAAATTTTGAAATAAAATATATATGTGTGTGCATAATATACATATGTGCACATATACGATAATGATAAAACATCGCAGTATAGAAGCACACCACAAAATGAATGTTGGAGAAAATATTTATTCACCAAACTTGCAATAACTGGATAGCTTTTACATTTTACCTTTCTTCCTTATTTTATTCTTTAATTCCAAATAGCTAAATATTTATTTATTGATTATCTGGATTACTTATCTTGTAACTTGAAAAAAATTCCAACTTTTGCCTATTCTGAATCAATAGAAAAATAACTGATAAATTATTAACAACTTCAACAAAGGCAGCTACTATAAAAAAAGCAGTAATTGCCAGTAAAAATTTCTACTGAGATCAGACAATTTATGAAGAACATATAAAAATGATCCATTAAAGATTGAATAGCTAGAATTGTGTAAAATGGTATGAAAAAGTTAATTATATAAGAAAATATAATTGTGAATTAGCAAGAAAATCTATAGAAGAGAATAAAAGCATCAACAGTGTAAAACATCTTGGTATTGGTAGGAATTTTATTTGTCATAAGAAAATATGAAACTATTACTAAAAAGTGAGATGGCATTATGAAATATGTGGAAGAGTTCTACAAAAAATTATATAGCAATAAAGACAAGAAAAAGTATTTCCTACAATTCAATTTTTTCTGAATTACCCAAAATTTTAAATGTAAAAATGAAATGTAAATAAAGCTACAAAGAAAAAACAACAACAGGTAATGGAGGAATTATAATAAATATCTTAAAAACAGATAGGTAAAGAAATAGAAAAATTGTGGGGAAAGTTATACACAAATGTCTAAATGATAGAAATATACCAAGTGATTGGAAGAATGCAGTATTAATATTTTTAAAAAATGGTAAAGAATATATTAGAAAACAGATTTATCAATCTTTTATCAATTTTATACAAAAATTTTACCAAGATAATTACAAATAGTCTACAACAAAATTTTGACTTTAACCAACCAAAAGAACAAACTGAATTTAAAATAGTTTACCATAGTGGATCACATCCAAGTATAGAAAGAATTTAGAAAAAGCACCAATGAATATGAATTGCCATTATGCTTTGGATTTGTAGATTATGAAAGGGTATTTGATTCTCTAAGTATTTCTTCAGTGATTAAAGCATTTGATTATCAAGATATAGATCCAATATATTATTATGTACTGAAGAATATTTGTCAAAATGCAACAGCAATAATGATACTAGGAAGATTAACATAGAAAAGAGTGTTCAAAGTCAAGCGTTGGTGGCCTAGCTGTCTTCTAAGCAGCCGGCCCGGGTTCGCTTCCTGGTCAATACTTTGACATATAAAAAAAGGGTGTTCAACAGAATAACTACATATTTCCAAAACTTTTTACAGTAGTTTTGCAAGAAATATTTTGAAGATTAAAATGGGAAGCTAAGGAAATAAAAGTTACTGAAGATTTAAGTAATCTCGATTTTTGGAGATGATGTAATTGTTTTTGCAAATGTTTTAGAGCTTGAGGATATGTTTCAAGAATTATCATATAAAAGTAAGACTAAAGGTAAATACTAAAAAGATTAATGCTCAATGGATTTTCTCAAAAGAAAATGAAGGTTGACAATGATGAATTACAACAAACTACAAATAAGTTACTCAGATAAATGGAAACATTATGGTTGACATTAATCATAGAATTAAACTTAGATGACTGATTTTGGTAGAAATAACTTAATATTAAAATAAAATATACCAATGTGTTTGAAAAGGAAGATTTTTAATAAGTATGTTTTACCAATTCTTACTTAAGGATCTGAGACTTGGACCTTTAGTAGAAGAGCAATACAAAGACTTCAGACCACTCAACAAAATATGGAGAGATGTTATAAGAAACAAGAAAGGACTAAAATGAAAGACAAGGGAGAGAACAAACAGGTATTAACATCAGTGAAAGAAATGGGCTGGATATATTTCTAGGAAAGATAATTACTGGATGGACAGTTAAAATCTTAAAATAGATTTCTAAAGATTATAAAAGATCTAGAAAAACACGGTATATAAAATGCAAAGATAAAATAAGGAAATATGCTGGGATGATGTTAAGAAGAGAAGTTAGAGATAGGAAAAATAGGATTAAACTTGAAAAATCTTCATCCTGAAGTGGATCTATAATAATAGAAAATGATGATGATGATATATTCTTAATTTCTTTTTAGTTCAGAGTATTTAATAAATGCAGTACATTTATTAACTACTCAAAACATTCAAATATGTGTATTTGTATATCAAAACATTAAGAATGGAATGTTTAGGGGGGGGGGGCATTTTTTACTAATGCAAATCTAATAATAAAAGATGAAAGGAATAAACTTTCATTTATTGATAGAAGTAATCATAACTTCTTTAGATTTACTTTTAAAAAAAAAAAAAAAAAAACGAATATTAGAAATATAATGTTTCCAATAAAAAAAGCTTTATAAAATATTTTAATATTCTACAAATATGACAATTCAAAGATGTGATTTAATATATTACAGTAATAAAGATTTATATTTTTGTGCATAAGTCAAATTATGTAAAAAATTGAAGAAAGTTACTAATGTATGTAATGAAGTTTTTTTTAAAAAAAATAAAAATAATAATTGTATTAATAAATATAATTGTGTTAATAAAATATATATGTACCTTTGTTACTATTATGTGTTCATAAGTGTGGGGGAAGTGGAGAATTAATTATTCATTTAATGACAATATGTCTGATTCAGTCAAAAATTTTCATATTAATTAATAACAGTAAGTAAATAAGACATGTGATGTATTATTTAAGATCTCTGCCCATAACAAATTTAATAGAGAAGAGAGTGCTATGATCAAATAATTGGCTATCAATGTTAGTTTAGTTTTGCTTGCCACCCTCTTAATATTAAACATGCATCCAACATTTAGAGTTGCTTCATAAATTTTAAAACTTTTTACAGCGTTATACCAAAAAGTAATGCCATATGGTATAGCCTTATAGTATTGCCAATTTCTGGCATTGCCTTTGTCAGTGAGGACTAAAATTTAAAAGTGGAAAGTCATGTGATATTGTTATGATGCGACTATTATGCTTTACCATAATAAACAGTCATGACTAGTTATTAAATTCCTGAAATGTTTTAGATAATTGAAAATTCCTTTAAATAAGCTCAGATTTTTTCCATATAATTTAAGTTCATTGTTAAATTATAAGCCATTCAATTATGGTGACTGCTCCAACATTTTTCTCAATACTGTATTTTAGTAGGGTGATATAATTTAATCAGTAGGATAATGCAACTGATCGCACTCAGTCACCTTTGCCAAAGCTTATCACTTTCGTAACATCTGTTATTCTAGCATTTCCATATATATAAAACTTTATATAAACTTTAATAAATAAATTACTTTTGAAAAAATTGATAGTGATGTTTTAGCATGTGTATTTCTTAATCATAATAATATATTTTAACCTGGTAATAAAGATTTTATATCAAATTTATTGTTGAACATATTCATCTTTAAAATTGAATTTAAAATATTCATTAACTGATTTCTAGATTTTGAGTTAATGATCTTCATAAATAATAATTATAGGTTAGTTGTTCAGGAAATCATGTGTCAAAACATTAGGTTAAAATAGAAATTGATTCAAAATCTTTTTTCTCACCTATCCATCACTATACCGCTGTAGTAAATGGTGCAAGGATCTACTCACAGATATAGAGTCTTTTAAACAAGATAAATTAAGAAAGGCTTCTTTTGAAAAGTAATTACTGAAGATTAGTATATTCTTCTAAACTTGAAAAGCAGTTCGCTATTATTACAATCTTAATTGCTAGCAAGTTATACACATTATATACAGTTAATATCAAATGCAACAATAAAATATTTTTATATATTATATCAAAAAATAGGATCTTATTTTTGATTAGTCTCTCACATGTAATCCTTTGAGATATGGCAATGCAAAAATTTTATCAATATTTTTAAAAAGCATTAGAAAAGTTAGTGACTTTGAAAATGATAATTAATATTATCAACATTTAACTTAAAATATTTTCTTCACTTCCATTGTGAAATCAGAAATAATTTTGTCATACAAAAATTATTGAATTATAAATAATTACCAACTGAATAAAATGAATGAACACATGACCACTGCTATCTATCTACAACTATAATTGTATATAATACATAAAAATAATTATTATAAAATTTGATTATATATTCCACTTATAATGTTGTAATTCAGACTACATTTTTATTTGACCCATACATTTCAAAATTACCACAACAATTATGAAATGATTATTTTATTATATAGAGACTTGAAAATTGCATTTGATTGTTTTTAAAACAAAACAAAACAAAAAAAAACGCTCTTTAATTAAGAAAGGAAAAAAAAAACAGTATACATGCTTGGTATCAAAACATTTTATTATTTGTTCCTTTTCATTTAATAACTAGCCCTTCAAATACATAATTACAATTAAGCAACCAAATAAAATAAAAAATACAGATAATGGAATGTTTGGTTAGGCTTTGCAAAGTAAAATAATTTTTTTTTTTGGAATAAATATTACCAAGAAATAAATACATGGAAAATATATATATAAGCAAGCTTAAAATTTTTACACTCAATTCTCTAATTTTTTTTTAAAAAAAAAAAATTAAATATAAATCATCTAAAAATAGTATACAATCAAAATTTTAATTGAATTTTGTAATATGATTAATATATACACCAAAACAAATTTAAGGTATAAACAGATATTAAAAAATTTAGCTTTAAAGTATTTAAGTATTAGATAATTAAAAATAATTTCAAACTTAATTCTCTCTATATATGATCATAAATTATTCACATGATAAAAAACCTTAATAATTTTATAACTATAGTTGATATATTAAAATAGTTTGTAGTAATTAATGCAATTTTTATTTTTATTTTTAGTTTTGTAAAATATTTTCAAAGCAACTTTTATTATGTTTAAAATTACAAAATAATTTTGGGTCTCCTTCCCAGTTACAGATTACAATATATTCAATTTTCAAAGTTAAATCAATTATTCCCTAAGTTTACAAAAGGTTTACATGCAGTGCAAATCTTTATATGGAAATAATCTAGTTACATGTCTATTTGTATATTGTTTTGTAAAATACTAATGAGAAAACAAAGACAACAGTTAAATGTGTGTATACCAAACAAAGCACAACATGATGCTTTCAGCACCTACATAAGCATGAGAGATCAATGTACACAGATGCAATGACAATAAAATCCATTATTTATAATCACTATCTGATAGCCATTGATTATTCTTGCTTACATAGATGACTCTAGAATAGAATAATAAAGTAGAATACTATTGTTAGCAATAGATGTATTGTGACTGCCAATACAGCTGATATAAAAATTTATTAAATTCCATGTTTATAAAGTAACAATAGAAATGTAGAAATCTACTTAATTAAAATAAAAAAAAATTGATATCTTTTCTTAATTACCACAAACTGTTTAAAAATAGTTATTGTTGTAATGAAATTAAGTTTTATTAAAAGATATAAAAATTTATCACTTCTGTATACCGAGTTTTCAAAATGAAGAACCATGATTTATAGAACAACCTGCATATGATCTGAAATACTGGTTTAATGAAAATCACTTTTTGTAAAAATATTGTTTACATGTGGATAAGGAAGCAAAGACAATTTAAAATCTTTACAAAATGATAATCCCTATTTATTTAAAAACTTTTATAGGCAAATAAATTTGCTAGCCTGAATTTCAAAAAGATGCATAAAAATAATTTAGCTATACAAAAACTAAACCATGGACTTTTTCTCCCATTTTTATTTTCTTACCTGAGAAATAAGTCAATAGAATCATAACATAAGAATTTTAGAACAATAGTTTAATTTTATTTGCAAATAAGATTACTTTAAATATATTTATAAGAAGTTAGTTATGTTTTTGTATGTGAATTTGCAAAAAGTTACAAAAGATTCATTTAAAATTGCAAAAATTATTGCTGAAAAATATTTATAACTAAAGAAGAATGGTTACTAATTACTCCAGTGTTTTTAAAAAGACTATAGTATATTATTTTGATGGATATTTTAAAAAGAAAAAGTTAGACTGGATGTTAAGTTTTCTGCCTAAAGACAGATAATTAGGTAATATAATATTATAATCAAATGATTATTATTAATTTGCCATTATTACAGAAAAAATAGAAATACACTATAAGTAAATATTATTTATCTCTAATTTCAGATGAGATGTTAAATCAATATGAGTAAAGATGATATTAGTTTAAGAAGAGAGTTCTTTATATTAAGATTTGCTTGTGATATATCCTTTACATATTTGATATAATGAACAACAAATAAAAATGTAATATTATCAGATAATATAAAAAAACATTAAAAGTTGGTAATACAAATGACAAAAGTGATTTTGAGATGAAAAAAAATAATAAAAAATCACAAAGGTAGAGTGAAAAAAAATTTATGAGTGTATACAACTAGAAAATTATATGGTAAGCTTCAAATATTTAAGAAGCTGGTAAAAGAAAATGTTGAGAAAAGTTATATAATGAAATATGCAAGTGCAGAGCAAAGCAGAAATAAATTTCTTGAAAGAGAAATTTATTGTTTTCTTTGATGCAGAAATTTGGACAATTGAAAGGGGGAGGGGGCTAAGGACAGTCTATTAAGAACAAGATAAAAAATTTCAAATCGAAATGGTTTTAAATATAACATGGGGGGAGGGGTTACTGATAAAATAAAAATGGGATTTCAGAGATAAAAGAAATGTATCAGGTTATGTTTAAGAGAATTGTGGAAGACAAAAAAAAAAGATTAGATAAATTTAAGGAAAGGAATGCATACAAATATTTTTTTTTCTCATATGTCATAGCATTGGCCGGGACACGAACCCACAACTTGCTTGCAAAGCGGTTGCGATGACCTCTCGGCTAAATAGTAAAAAGATGAAAAAATAATCTGGGTGTGTGAAAACTATCTGATGAATGATGATGAAATTTTTAAAAAATATTATGCACACATGCATATACATAGAAGTTTTAAGTTGGTACTTAGACTATTCACAATGTAGAAAGCTGTATTTGTTATTTCTTTAATATCAAGAAATGTTGAAGATACATGATATTTATAAAACGATTTTCAAAAAGCATTTGATACTTCTCAAAAATAATGCTATCTTTTGTTTATATCCATTAATAAATCCTTATATAAAATGAATGCACATGAATGTCTTATATAAACAGTATTTAAACAATTTCCATTGCATTTCTTTAGGTTTATTGTCTAATCCGAATATTTTACATTCTAAGTACAACAACAAAAATAGGAATAAATTTTTAGACGCACATATGCATTCATTTTATGTAAGTATATATTGAATCACATAAACCAAAGAAAGCACTAATTTTGAGAGATATCAAATCATTTTTAAAAATTGTATTGTAAATAGCATGCAATTTCAGAAACTCGATATTTAAAAAAATAATAAACTAGCGCGGCCTTATACAAATAATTTAAGTACCAAACTAAAATTAGAATATTTGCTTGAGTGTGTATATATATATTTATTTTAAAAGGGCACTATAGAACAGTTGCAACTTACTTGTACAAACTTCCCAAAAGTTATTTTAAAAAAACAGTATCATCCATCTGAAATTGATTTGAAGTTTTAAATATAACTATGGTAAATTAAATGAAGTATAGAAAAATGAAAAAAGAATTTAAAATAAATAGGAAAAAAGTTTAACAAAACAGCCAGATATAACAGATGACAGAAGATAATAATTAACTATACAAAGAAAAGAAGTCAATAAAGAATAAAAAAGAGAATAAAGATTTTTTGACAGAAATAAATACAAAATTCTAAAAAGCAGTAAAAAAAAAAGATTAAAATATGAAATGGCAATAAAAATGAAAGCAAGCTTGGAAAATAAGATCAGTAGCTGTTTCAAGAAATTTAATGAGAGCAAATGAACAAACTCAAGTGAATTCCTGAAAAATGTTAATGGACATTTATAAATAAACTAGCAAACATCAAATAAAAATGGAAAGAATACATACAAGAGCTATAATGCAAACAACTAAACTAAAACATTTTTGATAAAATCAGATTAGCTTTGATATCATTACCAAAAGATAGTAATGCCACACAAATTGTTAATATTTGATGAAAAATTTGTAGAAATGAAAGTGTTTAGAAAATTAGATCAATTAATCAGAAAAAGAACTCTACAATCTTCAGATTGAAAAAATTAATTTGTAATCCTATAGCAAAATAGGTCTTATATCTCTTAGACTACATACAGATAAGATTATGCTGAAAATTATTCAGCATAGATGAGAGCCTTACAATATATAAATTAGTTTCAAGAAAGAACGAAGACTACAACAAGTCTTTGATTTCTAACTATGTTAAATCATGGAATGCATATATTCCAGTATATCTTTTTATGAGAAATTTCTATATGGAACTAAAAACTACAATTCAACAAGTAATAGTGAATCAGACTTGTTTTTATATTAGCTAAGGAATTACTGCACCCATTATTCTACATATTCTATTTGTACATTGAATAAGTATTAAAAAAAGTAAGACTGAAAAATAATGTAAATCAAGACAAGTTGGCAGAACCACAGATAATTTTCAATATTTTGATAATGTAATATCCTTAAAGAAAATTAAAAAGATTATATTTATTAAGAGAAATAAATAAGAATTTTGAAAAGCAAATAGAAAAAAACATTTGCTAAAACAGTGAAAATAAAAACCAAGGTTCAGGTGAATTCCGGAAAAAATTCAATAACATTATTAATGAAGAAAATAAAAGATTTGAGAACACTTATTAGAGAGGCTGAAGAGTATAGCGGAAAAATAAAGCTATATAAACAAAACAGATAATTTTAAAACTGATGAAATCATCAAAAGTTTTTACAATGAAATTTACCACGTACAGATGATGGACAGAATTGTAATGAAAATATTTAAAAAGTTCTTTAGATGTAGGAATTTATCTTTAAAAATAAAGATCGGAATGATTCAAGCCATTATATATTCAGTGAATAATTATAAATTGTGAAATGTGAACAATAAAAACATAAGAAAAAATATTGACCCTTTCAATGGTGATGTAAATAATGACAAAAATTGTGTACATACTATGTACAGCAAGAAAGAGATATACTGAAATGATTTTATTTTGATCATATTATGAAAAAACTAGTTCATTAGAAAAGTACATAATGCTCAGAAAGGTCAAGGGTGGATAAAAAATGACAAAAACATCAATGAGAATAAATCCTAACATAATAATATTGAATGCCATTGAGAAAGCTAAAATTATATATTATTTTAGGAAATCATCAGAATTGACAAAGATATCCCTAATAATAATAATTATAGTGTAATTAATCCTTTGAAAAGAATCTTTTTCTGAATTTTTTGGTATGATCTTAACTATTTTACTTTGATCTTGACTTTTTCCAATATTCTTGTTATTTGAGGTACTCTTTTATTTTTTAAAAAGATTCTATTCAATTTGATTTTGAGTTTATTTTTCTTGACCATATTTCAATTTGAGATTAGCAGTATTTTGTTAATATTTTTAGATAAATACAGTTCTATATAAATAAGTTTAAAATATTAATTCTAGTTAATTAATTAAAAAAAAAAAACATAAAATAAATATTTTCATAAATACTCTATTATCAATTCAGTTATAATAATACTCAACTGTATGTTTATTAGGGCTGTTTTACTCGATAAGTGGTAAGATGTAAAAAGCAAACCACTTTCTGTCATAGTTGCACATCTAAAACCATTATCAAAATAAGTTCTCATAAAATTAAGAATGTGTCATATTGATATATTCTATACATGTATAGGTGTGAATCAATAACAATGTACAAATTGATTTCAGTAAAAATCTTTTTTAAATATTTTGCAAATTTTGCTTTTATGTTCTGCTTCCTCCATTTATTTATTTTTAAAACGTTGCCTCAATCAGACTTTTCTAATATATATAGTCTTCAGGTTTTGAAGTCTCAAAATTTTACTTTTCAGAATGGCTTTAAAAAAAAAATCTTATATGCTATAAAATAAAACGTGTGTTAAGAAAATTATTAAATAAATAAAAAAAAGCAACATTATAGAGCAAACACATATAATATTACCAAACTCCTGGGGGGGGGGGGGAGAATCTGACTAGTTTAAAGTGAACTTCATCAAACCATTGCAAATATTTATTCTAATTAATGAACTGAGTATAAAACTTGGACTGTTATTAATCAAAGAAATAATGAATTCTTATTTTTTATCAAAATAATATATTTTTATACTTTTTTAAAATCATTCAGATAATATTTCATCATTTTAAAAATAATATAAATATGATAAAATGAAAATTGCATTGTTGAAGTCTTATATTAGCACATAAATATATTTATTTGTGTGCTTACATATACATAAAAGACTGATGTTCAAAAGTTACAAACTTTTAGGATAGAGTTTGAATATATTGCATATGGCATATCATAGCATTAATCTCGATCTATGAATTAATTGTTAACATTTTCATTTCCAAAAATCTCTATTCAATACAATCTAAACTTTTCAAATCTGCTTCCACTTTTTTTAAAGTTATTCTGGAATGATATTTTCCCTTCATTTAAGATAATCTCAGAACTAATGACAATCAAAACTTTTTATAAATTAAATAAATGATTATATGCTGCAATCATATACTTACCAAAGAAATATAACTCATTGATTAAACAAGATGGAGAAATACCCTAATCATAACTTGATAGATCAATATCACTGCTATAAAATGCTGCAATTTTAATCCCAATATATATATATATGTACATCGTATATATACTATGTGCGTAAATACATATGTATATACAAAACATATCAAGAGCGAATCTTTTGATACTTGATTTATCGTAAATAAAATAGTAATGCTTTTTTTTTTTAAAAATTAAACATACTATTTTTTAAAAATTTAATAATGTTTTACATTTTATATAATAATTCAATACATTTTCAGAAGTAAACTTTTACAATTAAAGTTTAAAGTTTTTCTATTTTCCAGAACACTATTTCTAAATTCTTTTTGGAGTATCACACATTTATAGACTGTTAATAAATGAGGAAAAAGAAATCTAGAAAACAAAAAAGTGCAAATTGTGTTTCAAAATTACCATTCTAATAATAATTTTTAAAAGTAATTTACACATTTCTTTTTAAATGAATACATAATTTCAATATAATTTTTTTAACCCAAAGATTTGCTCCTGGCATACATATACACATAATTTTAACAAAAAAATAAATATACAATATAAAAATACAATAATTCAAAATCTAAAATATGGCAGACTTGTTTTTTAAAAACAATTCTACAAATTATCAAATAATTTTAATAAACCGGTTTAAACTAATTAAATTACTTCTAATTTACCATCATATAATTTCAAGCAATAAATTTCGTTAATTAGCATTTGTTAATGTTATTTAATTTATATAAATACAATAATAAAAATAATAATATAAGAATTCTGCTAATAATGTTAATGAAAAATTTTAACATAACAATGCTGCTTGAAACAAAAAGGATTTACATATTAGTATAGTGAAAAGTATTTACACATACATATTGTTTTTATTCAATAAATAAATTTAAAATACTACATGTATGATCCATCACAAATACAATATTTTATGTTTATCTAATAAATTTGAATGGAAGAAAGCACATTTTAATCTTTAAAAAAAAAAAAATCTTAGAATTTTACTTCAAATAATTTACCTAATATATGCTTATACATATACATAAACATGCAAAGACAACATTTGCATTTCTTTGTAAAATAATTTTGAAAAAATAGAATAGTTTTATTTTTTTTAATTTTAAGCAAATTAAAAAAATTGAGTCCCATGGTAAAAGTATCAAAAGATACCCTCAATTTCAAAATACTAAATTTTTGTTTCCATTCATTTCTATTAAAATTTTTAATTATTTGTCATATTCTACTCACTTTTGCAAAATTACTAATTACTTCTTTCAGGTTTGTTTTGGATGCCTTAACAACTCAATAATTAGCATAGCAAGATCTTTTAAATTTGGTTTGATCAAATGAATTTCTTTTGAAATTTTTTATTATTTTTAATTTAGTAAAAGATTTTTCAATAGTAGTCACAATTGTCTAAGTATAAAAAAAAGATCAATATATATTTCATTACTTTCTTTAATTAACTTTTAGAACAATTGTACTTAGCAATTAATAATTCTAAAAATTGGTTGATTTTTTTTCCCCTGTACGATTTTCTTTAGATAATGAAACCATTTCAATTAACAGTTTATCAAATTATTATGAGAAAACATCTTTATATTAAAATTTGAACAATAAACTAAAATATTAATCTTTGACATGTTAATTTTTCTAGATTTTAGAAACTAAAATAATGTTTAAATGTCTATGTTTCACAAAATGTTTTTTGCTATTTTATCTGTTATATTATAAAAGATGATAACTCGTAAATATTTGTTTTCTATTACTGCTTTTTTCTTTCATTTCTCATTTTATATACAAATTTTTATAGTTGATCATATTTTAATTTATAAGATTTAATACGGATATAGCTTAGTCTAAACCCAGATCATATTTTTATAAATGTTTTTGAAGTGTAATTAATTTTATTTATTATTTTAGATAAAAGTATACATGCATATAAATGCAAAATTAAATGGTCATTGTCTTTTTTATATTCAATGGTCTCATTCTCTCTCTCTCATTCTTTGTGGATTTTAGATTTATTTTGTATAATGCTTTTATTATATCGATAGAACAATTTGATATACAATATAGACTATTATTCATCCACCTAGTGAAGTAAATTAAGCTTTTTTAGGAAACCTTTATCATAATGTCAAAAAAAAATCCAAACATGCTGTTTCCAAAAAAATAGAATATATTTTAAAGATGTCAATACTTTGTGATAAACAATTAGAATGTTATCAATCACTAAATTTAGATTGTGATTGGCAAAATGTATATATTCTGATTTAATTAAACATTTTAAATTCTTGCTAGTACATCCTATAAACATCACTCACTACACTAACATAAACACAAATAATTTTCAATTGGAATATTCATGTTACTCAGTAATTCCATTAATTGATCTATTATTCCTTCTGCTTTTAAATTAGTAAAACCCAAAAGATATCTCAAAAATTTCAATATTAATCAGACATTGATTTTTATTCCAATCTACAAGTGAATGTTGTATAATGATACTTAACTGAACTTTCTTACTAAAATCTTCAATAGTTCTCAAACATTACACTATAAGTTAGCAATAATTTATTTTCTCAATTCTCTTAATTAATTATCCTTGATTTACTATTAGTTCATTCTTCATTACTGAACTCAAATACTTTGTAAATCCAGATGGCATATCTAATAGTCATAATAAGCACGTAAATTAATAAACAGATTTATTACAGTCAGCTGAAAATTTTTCGCAATGACTATAAAATGCCAAATAAATTTTAGCAGTGAATAGGATTATGTAAAATAAACACTTAACACCATTTTCCAAAAAAAAAAAAAAGCATTAATAAATTTGTTAATCGATGCTTTTATCAATGGTTATATTTTTCTTCCATATTTCATATAATATCAGGATTTATACAAATAAATTTTCTTATTCTTTTATGCCAGTACACATCTGACTTTTTTTTCTTTTCAAAAAGTTAGCACAGTTTGCAATATGTAAAATTTAAAATATTCATATAATACGGCCACAACCATTACAATACAATATTTCCAAATAGAATACTAATAGGTTTCATTAAAGCTATTTTGTTGGGAAGGATCTTCAGAGAATTATCTTTTGAAACAATGAGACTGAAGACAGTATCCATCATTTATTTCCATTAAAAATATTCTAATTAATATTTTTTTTTTCTAGATCATTTACAGCAATATTTTCTGAAGATGTTTTTTCTCAATTGTTTTCAACTTCTTATTTAGAATCTGTAATGATCACACTTGCAATTCCTAACAATATTTCCGAAGTTTGCTTTTATGAAAATTTCACTTGTATCTCTATTCTGGTGATGACTTTATGTTCAATAACTTCACAATTTTTGTGAGAAATTTCACTTCAATTAGCTTGGATTTTTAAAATAACATGATAAAGTTTTTGTTCTTTATAAAGCTTTCTTTTTTGATCTGCGTATCACTTCTGAACTATTTGACTTTTTTTACTGTAAGTTTTTACTATTATATTATTTTTAACTTTAACATTATAAAATATAAAATTGTTACTTATATTTATTTTTTATGGCTTTTAGATTAAAAGTTTTAAATATTATATTATTTTCAAATTCCATAATGTAATAAATAAAAATAATAAATATAAAATTAATAAAATAAAAAATGCAACGTCCGCATGCTAGACGGGCAGTAAAAAGTTTGTAATAATAAATAATAAGAGTTTAAACTTTTAATTAATATAGCCAATTTTTATTTATTTTTTTATCTCATTTTTACTCAATTAAAAAAAAAAAAAAAACAGAACGAAAACAAAATCTAATCAATCCTTCATAAATTAATTTGTTTTTCTAGTTATCACAGATGTTTATGGGGGGGGGGGGATTAAATTTTTTATTACTTTTCTAAAAAAATTTAAAAAAAAGTTTTTTATTATATAAACTCCATATATATATATAAAATTTTATCTTATACATTTAACATTGTTGTTTTGATTAGTTATAACAATTATGCTTATCTTTAAGAAAATTTATCTATAGACTTCTGTCGGTCTGCGAAATCTTATCCTTATTTTTGCTGGTCTGCGGAACCATATCCTTATTTTTACCGGTCCGCAGGTGTAACCACTTTATAAATACCATTCATAGTATATCAGTGGTATGGCTATGCTATTTGTTTTTATGTATTTTGATATTTTTTTAAAAAATATAGAAAATATGATAGTTTTCTGGAGTTCTATGCACTTATTGATTATACTCACTATTGCAAAGTACTGATCAAGAATTCAACATCTACATTAGAAATTTTCAGATTTACAGAAAGCAGTACAAATCATTCCTGGATGTACTTTCACAACCTCATAATATTTATTTTTTTAAATGTAATACTCAGCCATTTTATTATGGAGACTTTTCAATAGACTTTTATTTTTCCATAATTGGATTCAAAACTGATTTGATCTTTAAAATCATGCTAATTCTATGTAAAATTAATCTTCTTTGAAAAACATCTTTGGAAGTAGAAATATGAACTTATCAGAATCCAAGAACTCTGAAACTCTATTTCTAATTCAAAAATTAGAATTTATACTTAGATTAAAAAATTGAAAGATTGCTCACTTCCATGCAGACTTATCTAAATCATTATTATTATTACTGAGTTAGTTAAAACTTATAATCAAACTGATGTCTAAATAAATTAGGTTCAATTTTTTTTTACTACTGCTTCTATTTCATGTTGCATAGATAGTAAGAATCATTTTGGCATTTAGTCTCTTAACATCAGATTCTAAATGACATCCACTATTCTTCTATCAATAAAAATAACCATATCAAAGTGATAATCAAGAATTCGATATCTAAATAAGAGATTTTCAGATCTACAGAATGTAATACAAATCTTTCCTTAAAATCAGATTTCAAAATATTAAAAAATAATTCATCTATGATCAATATAAGAACTATGCAAATTTCTGCTTATATTAATGTCCCAAGTGTTTAAAAGTTGCTTCTATTAAATGCAATCAAAAGGAGTTTGTAGTAAGAATTTATTTAGAACTTCAAACTTTTATTATCATTATTTTACAATTTTTATTTTAAATATAATTTTAATATATTAATAAGAGTTTGCAAATACATCAACAAAAAATTCATTGTACATGGAATAAATTTTCTGGAGCTTCTCATTCATACGGACTTCCATTTGACTTAGTAGCTATGCCACTAAATTTTCTTACAAAATATTTAAACAAATGCATCTCAGATGTGTAGATAATAGTTTGATCAAAAATTATAATTGTATTTAGTGATTTCATATACATAAAAGAAAAAAATTCAAACGCCATATTTAATAAAATTTTACAGTTTTATTAAAATACTTTTATATTTCATGGATCTTTGCCACATAAAATAATGTGAATATACCACACTAGGGTGCTTAGTAAAAATAACTGCTGATTAAAAAAAACAGAATAAATGCAGAAAACTATTCTATAATAATAAAAAAATAATCTGAATGATAATCTAAATATTAACAATCTAATTTTGCTACCTGCTAATGTTGAATTAATGATAATCTGGATTGTTAAAGAGAATGTTTTATTAACCAGCTATAGTTGTATTTATCTCAGATGATGTATTTAGAGTAAATTAAAATTTTGGCATTAAATAAAACAAATGTTAACATTTAAATTTTATTCAACCAATAGAATTTTCATTAAAATTTCAAGCAACATTGTCTGTCATGCACATAAAAGAGCATATTATTACTGTTGGTAACTTCTAAAATAACTGAAATAGTTATAATAAATATTTTAGGAAAAACTTTTTTTATATACTCAAGTGAAAATATTTAAATGAAGAGAGCAATTAGAGTACTAAAATATTTTTTAAATAAAAAAAATACCAAACTATTAATATAATACAAACAATTTTCAGTATGATTAAATGGGTAATTATAAATTTTAATTTTAAAGAGCATATTTGATTATTTTAATAAAAATTATTTAAATTTCTTTACAAAAAAAAAAAAAATCTATGATAAGAATTTTCATAAAATATTAAATTAAATAGCATACATATTTATCCTATATTTAAAGAATGTTCAGTGCCTTTCTTATATGCAGTGCTCTGTGCATTTGTAGTGTTGTGTGCTTGATGCTATTAAAACTGCAAAATCAATTCTCAGTTGAGTAATGTAAATATATAAATTCTCATTTCAATCAACTGAATAAAATTATTATGCTTGTGCCAATGAGATATTAAAATATTATCTCTCATGCATTTCCAAAATACCAAGTATTTGTAAAAAAAATAAAATTATATTTAAATTTCTTATACATTGTATATAGAAACAGTATGCAAGATATAATTTTTTTAAAAAAAATCTCATTTCATACAATGCTGGTATAGTGTAATAAAAAAACAATTGAAAAACAATAATTATTTCTTGGGGCAATAAGTGTGATGTGTTTTAAAATTAATCAGCTAGTACTTATTAGAAAATAGTTAAAACTATAAATTAGTAGTTGTGATGTCAGAACTGACAATGGAAAAGACGTTGAATAAAATGCTAGCCAATGATTATATATATATATATCATATTGCAATAAAAAATTGTTTTTGGCTTCTTCTTTTTTAATTTAAAACTACAAGAGTAAGAAATCATTTAGATTCAATTTCTACCAAGACAATAAACAAAAGTTATAATATATATATATTTAAATAATTGCTCTTCAATTAACTATTTTCAAAAAAAAAAAATTATAAAAGAATGATATGCATAGATGCTATATGATTTTTGTATTTTTTTATACATCATATTTGAATAAAATAGCTGATTTATATATATAAATTAAATTTTTATTTTTATTTCACAAACATGAATATATACACACACACACACACACAAAATCAAGTAAATTTAAAATACATTTTGTATAAAAGCAATAATTGTACTTATGAAAATTATCTGTTATTATTGCTTAATTTTGTTCAAATTTTTTTTTTTACCTTTGATATAAGTATTTTTAAAAAAAATATAAAAAAATAAATTTCTGGAAGAATTTAATAAGCACTTATTCTTTTTTTAAAAAAAAAAATTAAAAAAAATGGAACTGATATAAAAAAGAATGATAGATGCAAGTGTTTGTCAATATATTAGTTAAACATAGTCTTTTTTTTTTTGTAAGTTTCCTTTTCGACTATTGCTTTAAAATTTTCTTTTGCAATAATAAAATTCTCAGTTCTTTTAGCAATTAATCACATGTCTAAAAGAAAAACAGGTAATTATAGCTAAAAATCAATTCATTTTCCAAACAATCAGTATTTTTTTTAAAAAAAACTGCTATTAAACTCAACTATATTCATAAATTAAAAAGTCTATTCAATGAAAATAATTTAAATCTTACTGTTGTTTTGAATTTGTTTTCCTTTGTAACATAATAATAGAAAATTTAACAACAATAGCTAAATTAAAAATTGTAACAGCACAGGGTACAAAAATACTCCAAAATATAGATAAGTCATATCCACTGGATTGCAGAAATGCTTTTCTTTCTGTCATATCTAGGACACCAGCATGTATTTGCTCATAGGTGGCTAAAACGCCACAAATATGGAAGAGCTGATGACTATGTCCTATAAAATCAAATTTCCCTGGGGCTAACCTTTCAGGTAAATGAGTAATATAAAGGAAGGATGCTGTTCCAGCAATTATAAATTGTTTATAATGATATGAAAAAGAATTTGAATCACATTCATCTTTCACACAATACCATAATCGGTGAGCTAAAGGAAAACTGACATAAAGATAAGGCGTGGCAAATGCCATAAATCGAAAACATTTTCTCCAGCCTGAATGGTTGATAAACCGAGACTTACATGAAAACCAAGTACATCCTAATGAAATGAAAACAGCAAACAGTAAAAAAAATGAGCAGAAATAGGATTCTAATAATTCTTCTGGAAAAACATAAGCACGGTACATTAAAGCACAGCCAAAGCTATATATACTAAGAGCAGCATAATCAATAAAAAAACATATATGTCGGGCATTAACAGACATATTACTAAAAATGTGTGCTGTACAACTAACAGGTGGATAAATGCAACAAGTCAGCATGAATGTAAAAAATGGCCATGTGTAATAATCATCAGCAAGGTCCAGATCATCATAAAGAACGCTTAATTTTAGTATAAAATACCAGGTGGGAATAAAATGAGTCCAAAAATTTAGAGTTTCATTATTGGCTTCAAAAATGCTAAAGAGGCACTGAAGAGGTGAAGAGCAGGGATGACGGTATCCAGAAATAATTGCAATTTCTCTAAAATGTAATGGAACCTGGTCCACTTTGAGACAACGATCATTCAAATTGAGTGGGAACATTGAAGAAAAACTGCTATATAGAGCAGTAGTGATCTAAAAAAAAAAAGAAAAGAAAAAAAAACATTAGAGAAAATTTTATTATTGGAAAATTATTTAAAAAGTGATTATATATATATTACTTATTAATTACAAAAATTATGATCAATAAAAAGTTTTTTATAAACAAAAATATATTTACTATCTTGGTAATACATAAGTCAAATTAATGAATTAAATGCTCCACTTTGTGATAATCAAGTACACAAATAATTATTTTATTTTTAGTTACACCAAATAATGCATCTACATTAACAATCATACTTTATTCAATCTGTTCTAATCCAATTATTTATTAAATGATATATCCAAATTTCTAAACTAGTTTCTAATTACTACTTCTTTAGAGAGAAATATTGGATTTACATCTTTTATAGTATCAAAGCTAATAGTCTGGTATTCTAAATCATTTTATGAGTTTAAACCCAAATAAACTTGCTTGTATAATTAGTTATCTTTATTCTATTTTTTAGAGAAATTATATTTGGCTGTAATTAAGACTAACAGTAACATTTGGAAATAAATATTTTATCATAAATCCAAAATAAAACAGAAATTTGGTTGTCAACTTTTATTATGTGATATATAGTTTATCATGCTAACTAATATTTTATAATACTTCTTTTGGGTTTCAATGAAGTAAGCATTATCTTTTATCTATTTTTAATTTTTTTCAACATTCTTGAGATCTTTTAATATGTTGAATTTGAAGATAATATAAATTTATTTTATCTACTCTCTAGCTACAAAAACAATACTTCTTCAGTTTCAATTATTTAACAAAGACTATAATCAATAGATTAAATTCTGGGATAAATAAGTTTCTTTTCATAAGTATTACATATTTTTTTTATAACTGATTAAAACTAGAATCATAAAAATACTTTCCAATTTAAAACAAAACCCTATTAATAATGACTTGTGCATTATCTATTACATTTTCCACTAAAATTAGAATCATAAAAATACTTTCCAATTTAAAACAAAACCCTATTAATAATGACTTGTGCATTATCTATTACATTTTCCACAACAACTCACATTACTTTTTTAAAAATATTTCTTGCTTCTCCTTGTGCTTTTTCATTAAATATTAATTATAATATATATGTATAACGCAGTTGAGTAAAGCTCTTATAAGGTTTATCATTAAAAAAAAAAGATTGCACGGTTGTCGTCGATGAACCAACATATCCCACTGGATGGTGCTGTTTTCACGCTATAACACATAAAAATGCCGTTTCTGCGACCGACACGTTCGAACCCGCGTTTATCTATAATACAATCTTTTTGTTGTACTACAGATTGCAGGCCGTTATGTCGCGTCGCAGTACAGCATGTATGTTTATGCAGCAAATACATTTTCCCGATTCACACAGTTTATAAAAAGGTTACGGCTTGGGGAGAAGGTGTGTTTTTTTGAATTGGATGGAAATGTTATTTTCATTGGATTTTTTTTTATTTTAAAGTATTGAAATGTTCAGATTTTGTAAAGTAATAAACAGACTTTTTACACCGTAGTGTATTGAAGTTTTAAGTAGTAAATGTTGACGAGATATATGTATAAAGTGAATTGAAATTAGGTAACGCGTCAAGTAACGTACTGTTCGTAACATTTCCACGAGACATTTTAAGATTGTACCGTGTGTATATTTTTGAAATAAAAAAGAGCTTTAACACAAAAATATCCAGTAAGAAAAGTACAATTGTACACTGTTTTTTTAAATGTCATAAAAAGCATATATTATAAAGATTATATATATATATATATTTGTCGTTGTTTAAAAAAGTTTTAGTTTCTTTTTTTTCTCCGACTACTGTTATACTTTGTTGAATATAGTTTACGTTTATTGTTATCATTTATTTTATAGATGTTAGTAAAAAAAAATATTTACAAAAATACGAGTTTGATATTTTTTAAAACTAACCCTAAAGCTAATCCTAAAACTAACCGTAACAACTTTTACTTTTAGTTGTCATTCTATTTGAAATAAAAAATAGCGGTAAACAACCAAAAAAAAAAGCCGTAACCCCAGTAAAAAAATCTCCGATAGAAAATTGATTTTTCTAATAAAAAGAAAACTAAAAAAGACAAATCAAATTTTAATTTATTTTATTTTACATTTATTATTATCATTTAATTTGTATACGTTAATAAAAAATAATATTTAAAATTAAATAATATTTAAAAAAGACAATTTTCGTTTGTTTTTATTTTCGCATTACAAAAAACACATCAAAATGATTATAATTGTGAATGATCATATTTTATAGTTTTAGCATGATAACTGCGCCATCCAGTGGGATATGGTTGCTCATCGACGAGAACCGATTGCACTTATTCACTTGTATATTAACCTGAATCTAAAATAATCGTGCTTGGGAAGAATATATATTGCACTTCATATTGTTTTTAAATAAAACTACTCAAAAGATAAAAATACCTGGTTTATAACTCAAAATAACTCATGAATCTTTCAATCAATATATATATATATTGTTTTTGTTATTAAAAAAAATTATTCTTCATTGTATTAATTTCTTGTGCACTTAACACTCATCAGTGCTTTCTTAAGCTTAAATAATCATTAATTTTTTAATAATTCATTATTTATTCATATAATCTTCTATATGTCATCACTCATAAATACAATTCTTAAATTAAATATATGAGTGAAAAAAAAACAACCTATGTACTTTCTCTATCACAATTTATAATTTTAAGATTTATTATATCTATCTGCTTAAGTATTTATTAACTACAAGGCTGATTTTTAAATTAAAAATAATAAAAGTTGGCATTTAAAAAATAATCAGTAATCCCATGAAAAGTTAATCAATTGATAATCAAGTGTGCAAAAAAACATTTGTAGAAACAAAAAAAGAAATTGCAAGATATTATATTTAATAAAATTGTTAATTTTCATAAATAATATTCCACAAATATTAACAAAAATTTACAACACACATATAATAAACATTACAGAAATTAAATAATGAAAGTTAGAAATACCTAATCAATAATAAATTTAGCATATATCTATCTAAGTGATATATATTTATAAAACATAGATCTAAAACTTAAGTTTACAGTAAATTATAAATAACCACCATATATATATATATTCACCTCTCTCACAATAAAACATATATATGTATACATTTATCAGACCCCCCCCCCATTGTGACAATAATTTTAGATCATTTTGATGAACACATTAATTAAATAACTACATATCAAATATTAACTTTATCAGTCTTGAGAATGTTATAACATGCAGTGAAATTAAAAAAAAAAAAAAAATTAAAGTCTGATAAACAATGAAAATTAAAAAAGACAAAAGCTTCTAAAAATGATTAAACATAAATAACATTGAAAAAAATTCAGAAATAGAAGGCACAGATAGAATTTTGTTAATGATTTGTGTATTGTGACATTAAAAATATTAAAACACTTAAAAAAAAATAAAACATTTGATCTATTTTTGAGAAATCTAATCTGATAAAAGATACTAATTGATATTAAGCAAATAAAATGGTATAGAAATGGATGAGCACACCAATAAACTACATATTATTATAAATTCTAATCGTCTAAATGATGTAAAGGTTTCAAAAAGAGGCTAGAAAAAATAGTATTATGAAGGTGATAAGCAATGGCAAATTACTATTGAACAATGATAGTTATGAGTTGTCCATAATTCCGAGATACCCCAAACTATCTACAGGCAGAGAACATATTATGTTATACATTTATCAATAAAATGAAGTCTGATAATGATACTAACAAGATAAGATATATCAACTTTTATTGTCTTAAAATACATAAATGAATAGTGACATTTAAATGTCATTCAATATATTCATTACAAAAAAAAAACTAAACTACAAAGATTTAAAAGCTTTATGTTGGCATCAGAGGTTCATATTTCAGCTATCAAATCATTTCTTTAAGTTTAGTAATATGAATTCACCTTTATATTTAAATATTTCAATATACTAGCAAAAGATATCTAATAAAGATAATACTTGAATAAAATTAACAAGAACAATAGAGATATACAAAAAAAAATACAGAAAACTAATTAAAAATATTATCAATTTTATAAATTAAATTATAACTTAAATTCAAAATAGTTTAATTTAAAAGCAATAATAAGTCCTTCCTATTACTTCTTCAATTATCTCATTAATCTGGTAACATCTCAAACAGATTATAATATATAATTCTATTATGACATATAACAAGATATTAAAATTATATTTTGTAAACATCAAGAAATAGAAAAAGTGAATGGTAATCAAAACCAACATGGACATTACTTTAAAAAAAAAAAAAAAAACTTACAAATTATACTAACATATTGGCATCATTGACTTACCAAAGTTTTTTTTTTTTAAGCAAAAAAAAAAAAAAAACCAGAAAAAAATATTATACCATTGTACAACTAACCAATTATAAAAAATATTTGACCTATGGAAGGATTCTTGATACATCAAAAACAAGTTACTGTCTAATACATTTACTTATATGAAGAGAAAAAAATGTTTCATTATCTTGTTTAGAATAAAGTTTTATTGGTAAATCTATTTAAACATTGTAACATATATATATGCTTACGTATATATTTATAATTATAATTACAAAAATAAAAACTAAATCCCAATCATATAGATTTCCATTCAAATATTCCATGTTGCAAAGTCTGCATATTAGTGAAGACTTTTGACATTTTTGCACTGCACTTTACTGTTTTAAATTAAAGTCCAGGTCACTTTTTTTTTTTTTTTTGTCATTTCCTTTATCTGTCGGATCTACAAACTGAAAGATTCTGCTGTTTCCAATTATTCTTTTCTTTTATTACTTTACTTTGGGTTAATTTCTGATTTAATTTTTTCACAGTTTCTATTGGGGAAAGAGACTACGTGGAAAATTACTATGATAGAAATCTATGATCATGATAATAGTAATGTTTAAAAAATATATTGATACCATAAAAATTATCATTATGGCTTCGATTGTTTCTTTTTTCATACTTATCCTAAAAGCTGCTGACAAAATAAATGTTGGTGAGTATACTCAAAAATATATTTATGAATCTCACCCACTTACTACATAAGCTGAAGATTTTATCTAAAGCAATGCTGCTCAATCTTTTTCTTATTGCAAAGCCTTTTTCATCAAATTGTTGGTACTTACATATATACACTCACTGATCTCTCTATTAAAGCCATCAAACAATCACGGCTATGGAAGTATTCTCCCCTGTTGGTTAGCATCCCATAATTTTGGAAATATTCTATTGCATATTCTGTCGATGGAAGTCCCACATTTTAATCCTTTTAGCAAAATGTAAAAATAATAATAATAAAGATGCTTAGGCTAAATGTAAAAAAATCACGACAAGGTTTGCAATATGTTAACATTTGTCCATTATAATAGATATAACGAAAAAAAACCAATTAAATCTTGTGAATGGAATTTATAAGAGCTTTATTAATTTTTTTTTAACTTAACAATATCAACAAATTAAAATCCTTCTCCTTTTTCTTTTCAAAAACTTTATTTTTTTATCTCAATACTGAACATATATATACATTTATATAATACAAAACTCCAATGTTTCAACTGTTTTTATCTCATACAGTCATTTTCAAGGATCTGCAACAACAATATTAAATACATATCAATAAATAAACTTCAATTACATAAAAACTTCCTCTTACATTAACATAAACAGTAACAAACATATTAAACATATATAAATATATTTTACTTACATCTCTCTCCCACTGCTATATTTTATTACTCTTTCTTTTACATTATTTAGTTACAAATCTGTCTTAAAATCATCCAAGAAACTTTCTATACAAATTTAAATATCAACATTAATTTCCAAAAACCTCCCCCTTTTAAATTTTATCTAAAACCCATCTTAAAACTACATTCCTAAACTATATCTTTAAATGAATATAAAACAAATATAAACATTTTTTTTTCTCTCACTCTCTTTTATACAAAAAAACTTCTAACAATTTACCTAAACCCATTAAACATTTATTTTAATTATACATTAATTTAGATTCCTTATCTACTCCATTAATTCTATTTAGAGTAGATTATATTTTTTTATATAAAAAAATTCTTTTACCATCCTTTCCCTGAAATTTTTAACCCTTTCCAACATTTTAATATTAAATTCTTTATGACCTAAACCTTTACAATGAATGTAAATATTTGAATTTTTGTCATATAAATGTTGTCTAAGTCTAGTTTTTAATGTATTCTTAGTTGTACCAATATATGAAACCTTTCCCCCCTCCCTCTTACAATTTATCCATTCAATTAAATAAATTCCATTCATTTTGTCAGTTTCTATATTTTTTGTATCATTAATTAAATTTCCTAAATTCAATTTCTTTTTATATATTGGTTTAATAATTAACCTACTTTCCCCATTGTATTTATTATTTATACTTTTTATAATCTTTTTAATCTTCATAAAAGTATCTCTAGAAACATTATAACTATTATATATTAACTAAGCTATGACGTACTACACAACCCACCGGTAGATATGATGGACAATGAACCAAAGCAATGGCATGGCAACTGAATCATTGGCATGACTAATCGATAGGAGTTGGTTCGTGGTCACCTTCGAGATTTTAGAATACTGCAGAATTGTGGTAAATATCTGTCATTTTACCTGCTGTCATCTTTCAAGCAAGAGATTTTTTTTTTTTTATATTGTGTGTCATCCACCATTTTATGAAATTTTTAATTTGTAAGTACAATTTATTTCATATATTTTTTATTAAATTTAATCAATTTGGGTTTGTTAAATACCAACCAAAAAAAAAAAGAAAAAACCATTTTTTTACCTATTATTTCTTTTATCGATTACTTAAATATGAATATGCTTTACCATCCAAAAAAAAAAAAAAAAAAGATTTTTTACCTATTATTTCTTTTATCGATTACTTAAATATGAATATGGTTTATAATTATATTCTGATTTGTAGTAAATATTTGAGAACAATTTTATACCATCCCAAATCAAAAAAAACACCTTTTTTATCTATTATTTCTTTTGTTTGTCGATTACTTAAATATGAATATGGTTTATAATTATATTCTGGAAACAATACGGGAACAAAATTGGTTGTAAAATCGGCCCTTTTACCTTTTTCAGTATTGCAGCATTTACGAAAGGCAATTATTTGTGGTAAATATTTGAGAACAATTTTCTTCAATTTTTTTTTTATTAAATGTAAGCGATTTGTTAAATACCATCCCCCCCCAAAAAAGAAGATTTTTTACCTATTATTTCTTATGTTTGTCGATTACTTAAATATGAATATGGTTTATAATTATATTCTGGAAACAGTACGGGAACAAAATTGGTTGTAAAATCGGCCATTTTATCTTTTTCAGTATCGCAGGATCTATGAAAGGCAATTATTTGAAGTAAATATTTGTAATCGATTTGGGTTTAGCTATTATTATTTATTTTGTTTGATTATTAAAATATCGTTAAAAGTTGTACTGATTTTTGATATTTACATTTTCATAATTATTTTTACCGTAGCTATTATTTCTTTGGTTGTCGATTACTTAAATATCGTTTACCATAATTTTTTCATTTTCTCATACTAAATTATTACTTAGTATTGCATTTTTCTTGCTTTCAGGGCCAAATAATTATTCAAATATCGTTAATAATTGTAATGATATCGCAGGATTTATGAAAGGCAATTATTTGAAGTAAATATTTGTAATCGCTTTGGGTTTAGCTATTATTATTTATTTTGTTTGATTATTAAAATATCGTTAAAAGTTGTACTGATTTTTGATATTTACATTTTCATAATTATTTTTACCGTAGCTACTATTTCTTTGGTTTGTCGATTACTTAAATATCATTTACCATACCTTTTTTTCATTTTCTCGTACTAAATTATTACTTAGTATTGCATACCCATTTTTCTTGCTTTCAGGGGCAAATAATTATTCAAATATCGTTAATAATTGAAATGATTTTTGATTCTTTATATTTTCATAATTATTTATATGTACATTTTCATAATTTTTTTACCATAGTCAATTATTAGTTATGATTCCAACATGGCGGACGTCGATGGCTCCTTCTTGTTTGCTATTAACTAAACTATGATGTACTACTCCGAAGGGCATACTATTCTAATCTTACGATCTTCAAGGTGACTTCTCCATGTGATTTGCGGGCAAACTTTATCAATTAAGTTTGTTTGCAAATCACTAGGAGACGTTATCTTAAAGATCGTAAGATTAGAATAGTATGCCCTTCAGTGTAGTACATCATAGCTTAGTTAATATGCAAGTACCGACAGATTTGTAACTAAATAATGTAAAAGAAAGAGTAATTAAAATATAGCAGTGGGAGAGAGATGTAAGTAAAATATATTTATATGTTTGTTACTGTTTATGTTACTGTAAGAGGAAGTTTTTATGTAATTGAAGTTTATTTATTGATATGTATTTAATATTGTTGTTGCAGATCCTTGAAAATGACTGTATGAGATAAAAACAGTTGAAACATTGGAGTTTTGTATTATATAAATGTATATATATGTTCAGTATTGAGATAAAAAAATAAAGTTTTTGAAAAGAAAAAGGAGAAGGATTTTTAATTTGTTGATATTATTGTAGAACACATATATTTTAAAAGAAAAAGTGGATGTACCTTTGCTGTGTTATTATATATGTTAACTTAACAAGTAACACATGTTCAGTAAATATTTATAATGTGTATAAAGAAAAAAAAATTAATGAAATATTGTGAATGGAATTTACAAGAGATTTATTAATATTTTTAAAATTTAATACATGGTTGTAAAATAATTTTGACAAAAAAATATAAACAAATACTTGGATGCCCCTAAAAAATGCAAAATTAAAAAAAACACCTGGTAAGCTTCCAGCAAATGAATGATACATAAGTACCAAATTGTTTTCTGATGAAACCTCTTTAAGTGTTTAGATCTTCCATTAATTCATCTGAAAGATTTTGTATAAAGATGGTCTTAATGATCCTTCAGCTTACTTTGCCAATTTTATATTCATTTTGATGACAGAAACTGGAACTAAAATATACTGATTTATTAATTAAAAAAAAAAAAATCCAAAGTGATCAGAATTCTATACAATATATATATATAAAGAATTTGAATACTGCCTGCTTAATTGATAATTTTTTTGTTCTTGGTCTTTGGAAGCAGTTGCGAGAATAAATATAAATTCTCTTGTTGATAGCAATTAGCAAATAAATTGTACATTCTCCATAGTTTATTTAAATATTTGTCATGATTTTTACAAAATATTTGTATAATAATTATTTAAACCAAGTGTACACAATTATACTTTGATTTTAATTGAATATATTTTCTTTTAAAAATACAAATTAAAGAAATTTGTCATAATGTTAAAAAAAAAAAAAAAAAACTACAATCAATAATGGTTTGCTAAATACAGCAGTACAGAACTTTTGAGATATTTTAATAATTATACAATTTTAAATTTTTAGAATAAAATTTTATAGATTTATGATGATTTTAAAAAAAATTATTCATGTTTCACAAATGAAGTTCAATCAACAAAGATTTCTTTAATTTATATTTTTCCACCAATCATTGTGGTAATTATCCAATAAAAAAAAAGTTACTGTTCTCATTATGTATTTTACTTTATTTTTTTCTATATTTGCAAAATTTCAAATATGATTTTTTTTAGCATGACTTTTACTTGTAAATACATATTTCTAACAAACCAACCTCAATTTATTGAATTCTAATATAAAATAATGATTTAAATATTAAAATCAAACACTGAACATTTGCAAAAATCATCATTAGGAAGAACAAAGGAAATATCAACCTGTTGAAAGATTAATTAAGATAAATTAGGTTCCTAAATTAAATTACTTGAATGTTCAGAAGTATCATACGCTTTCTCTTAGCATCATTTACTTTCAAGTTATCACTGCATACATAAATATCAAATATTGAGCATATAATCAATTTTTGCTTTTGTTTGATTTTAATGAAAATGATAGATTAGAAAAGCTAACTTTTACACAAGCTACAAAAATTAAGATTTTGTTCTTCATTCCTTTTTTTAATCATTCATTTTTTGTTTCTTTCTATTTTAAACTATAAAAGTTCATAATATTTTTTCAAGGTTTCATGAATATTGTAATAATATCACGGATTTTGGGGTATTTTAAGACAAACAGTTAAAAATACTGCTTTATTGTGGAATCATAAGACTTGATTTAGGTACACATTAACAGGTAAAGTTATAAAAATGAATTTGACTACTACATGTACAGAAAATTAGTGTAATATCATTTTTTCTTATGTTTTCAAAACTTTCTTGCCCCTTAACCAGTTATGCCTTTAGAAAATTAGGTCAGAACATATAGAGTATAACAATTTATAGTATTCTCACCCATTCTGATAATCTTGTGATCTCAATACTACGACAGACTTGATCCCACTGCAATTTCAGTAAATTGAACTCTATACAAAAATACACACTTTTAGCATATTCAATATTATTTGATCAACTTTTCTATATTGAAAATATTTTATATACATTGATGCTTTATTTCAATCATGTTTGGATTTCAAAAAAGCAAAGGGATGGAAGTGCTTAAAACTATTGTCCAAAAATATGTAATATTTCTTTCACTGATTTTGAAAAAATAAAAGTAGAGATTGAAAAAAGAGATTTAATTAGAAAGATCTATACATGTATTAGAAAATATTTAATAATATTCTGGTGAAGAGATAAAAATAGAGAGACACTATATGAGTATTGTTTATAATAATAAACTTAGCATTGGTTTAGTGTATCAAAATTGCTAAAAATTTGAAGTACCTGTGGATAATGATGAAGGTTTAACAAAATGCTATATAGGATTTATAGAACTTGGAGAAAGTTAGGTAAGAAAATAAACATGATATAATACAAAATTAAAGCAATAGGAATAAATATAAGACAAGACATCACAAAACAGATTAATATTTTTCAAATATTTGTGATTAAAGAACTGGTGATGGATGTAATGATAAAGAATTGCAGTAAAAATTGCAAAGATTAAACAAGGTTTTAATAACTGGTTTGTTTGTAGTTCATTTATTTTATTTTTAAAAAAAAAATTGTTAAATGTTTTATTTGAAAAGCAGAGATGAGGTAATTAAAAAAAAAAAAAGATTGTAGGCTTTTGAGATATGGATTTTAAAAAGAATAAATGGAGAATAATTGAAAGAATAAAAATAGAAATGTTGAAAAAAAAGAAAGATGAAAAAAGTTTATTTATAAAGGATATACACTATCTATAATTTCTGCTCCATTCATGACTGATCAATATTTAAATCGGCAAAAATTTGAGAAAGTTTATCTGTATATTATATATAATTTATTAAAAAAAAAGTTTCAGTGATTATTTCTGTTCTATTATAATAAAAACAATAAATATGATTAATATTCTCTAACATGATGATTTATTGGTCTTTTAGAGTAATAAAAAGTCCACAGAGTCTAAAAATGTTTAGAATTTAAGCTGATTCAATCATTCTATGTCTTATAATTGTATTTATATTGAAATTATAAAAATCTTGATATTATTATATTAAAATCCTTATAATTCATTTATATGTTTAAAAAACCCTCTAAATTCAAATTGATCTAGTAAAATATTATTTATAAAAATATAGGATATATGAGCACAGACTTTCACACGACCCACTACTCTCCACTCTATCTCATAACACTGATACCCTTGAACACATATATGTTGAAAAGATAAATAATCATCAATATTCATATTTCATGCTAAACCAGCAATCATCAGTTGGTCCAGATTACCATCTCTACACATATATGCTATAAGTGCTCAGATATCTATTAAGATAGCCAATCTTTATATTTTAATGGACAGGCTTCAATCTACTCCACACTCCAACTCTTCAACCATCCATCCAATTGAAAATCTGATGATGGAATGCTCAAAGGCTATCCTGAGGCCGAGATTCTTGTCATAGCCATGTTGACCTAAAGTCAATCTGACCTCTCATGTACTGTCCATTAAAGTATAAAGATTGGCTATCTTAATATATATCTGAGCACTTAATAGCATATATGTGTAGAGATGGTAATCTGGACCAACTGATGATTGCTGGTTTAGCATGAAATACATATATTAATGATTATTTATCTTTTCAACATATATGTGTTCAAGTGTATCAGTATTATGAGATAGAGTTGTGGGTCGTGTGAAAGTCTGTGCTCATATACCCTATATATTACATATATAGACACAGGTATATAATAAGCCTGTGTCTGTCTCTTTCAACACATACAGCAGATTTAATTTTTATAATTTACAACTAATTAAACTTCATATTGAAGAAAGACAAAAAAAAACTACTGCCAAAAACTTACATTTTAAACATTTCAGTGGCCAATATTTTACAAATCTGGAAATTATAATTTAACTAAAAAATTGCATTAATAAGTATAAAAAAAAATTAATTTGAAATAATCAAAACAATGAATGGAATATTCTTTCCTAACAAAATGTCCAGAATTATTAAAATGGTTAAAGAACTGCTGATAATTTTGATAATATATATAAATGAATACACCAAACTTTTTTTACCCTTGATTTTTATATTACTATTATAAAAATATAACTACACACCAACATTTCGACTATTTTATAATATAGCCTTTTTCAAGAAAATCTGACAAATAAAAATACAGATATAAAATAATAAATATCACATATTCCAAAACAAATCCAAAAATTAAAAAATACAAAAAAATACTCTTTGTTTTAGGGTATTTTTGGATGGCTATATAAATGTAAAAAAAAATTTGATAAAGTTTTGAGATAGAAAGATTTGAGGTAAATAGTATTTTTAATTTTTAGATTTGTTTTGGCATATGCAATATTGATATTTATTATTATTTACACCTAGGTCTCTTTTTATGCAGTAGATAGATTCCACAGAAAACCCACATTAAAAAAATCGCACAAAAATAGATTTAACTTACATTGGAAAATGTGGGATATGTTCTTTAATTTTCAGAAATTGCATAAAACCAAAGCAACAAGGTAAAATTACTGTAAAATTCACATAAAAAAAAAAAATAAGGAAATATAGTATGACTAATAAAAAATTTCAAATATTTGAAAAAAAGTGATACAAGACAAACTTTTTTTACTTTTTTTATTAACTATTTAATTTTATTCAAAACAATATGTTTTTATGTGTAATTTATTTTACATTTTTTCATACATATTTTAATCATTATCACAATTTGACAATATGCAGATTCATTTGTAAACTGGTAAGAAATCAGATTCTCACAAGAGGAAATACAATTAGTGCCAACTTCAGTCTCGTGCTGTGTTAATGGTTTTCTGCCGATACTGTAATCAGTAATTAAACTTTGAGATGATGATTTTACTAATTGTTTATGAAGCTTGCGATATACAGACTGTTATGTCTAGCTGTTAGAGACTGCACTTCCACGAGTGCAAATTATACATTGTAATGGAATTCTGTATAACAGCTCAATGTCTTCCATCTATATCCATTACCACAAGCAAGAGAACATAAATATAAATGATTTTACATCTATACCCAATCGAACCTGCAACAATATGAATATTGCTACAAAGTTATCTTTCCCGATAGAACATTTCTCAACTGCTGCAATTATTAAATTTACAGCACTTGGATGAATTTATAAATTTTAACTATACAACAACCAACACATGTACTGTATTATTAGAAATAGATTCTAATTGATTACGAAATAAGTCTTACAGGCATATCACTCTGATTCGTTTGGTGAGAAAAGAGAGATGAGACATAAAGAGCTGTCCATTATTAAGCATTATTTAATACATAAAAAAATATACAAACAAGACATAATATTAAGGTAAAAAAAAATCATTAAAGATAAATAAGATAACATTATATATAGTTCTATAGCACTAATACTAATACTATAATTATCTCCAGTTTTATGAGATAATTATAGAAAGTAGAATATCACTTTCCATTCCAGTGTCTTATTGATAAATCTAATAGATAGTTCACTTTACTAATAATTAATTAAGCGATTAGATTTAAGTTCATTTGGCCATGTTACTGAAAGTGACTTCACGTGTGACATATATATTTAAAAGTATGATTTACCTAGTTTTTTTCCGCAGTCAGAATATACCCAGCTGACAGTCACATGGGTTAACCCAATTCTTTATGAGAGTCGATTATTCTTGGGATCCGGCTTCGATTTCTTCCATTCAGTTCATTTCCTCCATATTCTTTTTGACATTCAGATAGCAGTGACAAGAACGGTGAACTATCAGGCAGGTGCAATATCTGCTGTTAATTTATGAATTGTGGCTGACCATACGAGCAAGGCAGGTATGGATCAAACTAGCATTCATCTGTGGTCACTATCCACCTATCCCCGAAGCTTCACAATTATAGCAGAGTTTGTTCATGGTCACTTGATCCAAAATTTCGGCATGCTTCAAAAAAAAAAAAACCAAAGTAAAGTCTCAGACAAGAAGCCTAATAAAAGTTTTTGTCTTTCTCCTTTCTCTCTCTCTTTTTTTTTTATCTTGATCTCTCGTTTTATAGCTTTTCCCTTCATTGTTCACTGGAATGTCATTATGTCCATTTCACACCTTTATTTCTACTTCCTTTCGCAAACCTATATTTTTTTCTTTAATTTTATAGCATCAGTTTTGATTGATTATTTATTATTATTTTTTCCTTTTTTTTTTTTATTACTCAGTAAAATCAATTTTATTCACTTACAATATCCTTTCCCTTCCTTTCATCATCATCATCATCAACCATTATAAATCCACTGCAGGATGAAGGTCTCTCAAAGTTTAATCCATCTTCTCCGATCTTTAGCTTCTCTTCTCCACAATACCCCTGCACATTTTCTTATTTCATCCATCCATCTCACATGTGGTCTCTTTCTGGGTCTTTTACAATCTCTTGGAATCCAGTTTAAAATTTCAATTGTCCATCTATTATCATCTCTTCTAGCAATATGTCCAGCCCAACTCCATTTCAATCTTTTAATTTTTTCAATAAGGTCAGTAACACCTGTTTGTTGTCTTACCCATACATTGCGTTTTCGATCTCTTCTTGTTACTCCCAACATACATCTCTCCATACTCCTTTGAGTGGTCTGAAGTCTCTGTATTGCTCTTCTATTAAGTGTCCAAGTCTCAGATCCATATGTAAGAACTGGTAAAACACATTTGTTAAAAAACATCCTTTTCAAACACATAGGCATATTTCCTTTTAGTATCAAGTTATTTCTACCAAAAGCACTCCAACCAAGTTTAATTCTATGATTAATTTCCTCCAGTATGTTTCCATCTGTATTAATAATCTGACCAAGGTATTTGTAACTGTTAATTTCTTCTAATTCTTCATAATCAGTCTTTATTTTCATATTTTGAGCAAATCGATTAAACATTACTTTAGTCTTTTTAACATTTATCTTTAGTCCTACTTTTCTACTTTCATCTGCTAACTCCTGCAACATTTCCTGCAGCTCTGAAGCATTATTTGCAAAAACAACTACATCATCTGCGAAATCTAAATGACTTAAATACTCTCCATTTACTTTCACTCCTTTAGTTTCCCATTTTAATCCACAAAATACTTCTTGCAGCACTGCTGTAAAAAGTTTTGGAGATATGGAGTCACCTTGTCTTACACCTTTCTCAATGTTGATTTTTCCAGTATCATTATGTAATCTAATTGTTGCTGTTGCATTTTTATAAATATTCTTTAAAATATGACAATATCCTGGATCTATACCTTGATGATCCAATGCTTTAATCACTGAAGAAATGTGTATAGAATCGAATGCTTTTTCATAATCTACAAATCCAAAACATAATGACAACTCATATTCATTTGTCCTTTCTATGACTTCTCTCAATACCTGGATATGATCTATTGTACTAAAACCACTTTTAAATCCAGCTTGTTCTCTTGGTTGGTGGAAATCCAGTGTTTTCTGTAGATGAGTTGTAATTATCTTAGTAAAATTTTTGTATAAAACTGATAAAAGGCTGATAGGTCTGTAATTTCTAATATCTTCTTTATCACCTTTTTTAAATATTAATATTATTACTGCATTCTTCCAATCTTCCGGTACATCTTTATCATTTAGACATTTGGTATATAACTTTGCTAAAATTGTTTCTATTTCTTCACCTGCTTCTTTTAATATATCAATTATAATTCCATCATTTCCTGGAGCCTTTCCTTTCTTCATACATTTAATTGCATGTCTCACTTCTTCATTTAAAATTCTGGGCAATTCGGAAGATGTAATAGATATAGGAGGTACTTGTTCTTTATTACTATATAATTCTTGATAAAAATCTTCTACCAATTTCATGATGTCATCTCTCTTTTTAGTAATAATTCTATTTTTTTTTCTAATTGCAGATATAAATTTCCTACCAATACCAAAATGTTGTTTAACATTCTTGAGACTTTTATTTTCTTCTACAGCTTTCCTTGCTATTTCACAGTTTTACTTTCTTATATCATTTTCAACTCTTTTCCGTACCATTTTACAAAATTCGAGATATTCAATTCTTTTTAATACATCATTTTTATATATCTTCATATTCCTTCTTTTCTTCATAAATTCTCTAGTCTCAGTAGAAATTTTATTAGTCAATTGCTGCTTTTTTCTACCAGCTATCTTTGTTGCAGTTTTTAAAAGTGTATCAGTTATTTTCATATTAATTTCATTCAAATTTGAATCATGTTCAAAATCTCCTAACACTTGAAACCTATTGGTAAGTTCTAATTTAAATTCATTAGAATATTTCTGAAGATTAGGAATATCAACTGTAAATATTGTTTTTCTTAATAATTTTTGTCTCTCTAGTTTTACATTAACACGTAACTTACACCTTACTAATCGATGATCACTTCCTGTGTTAAATTTATTAAGAACATTACAATCTTGAAATATGTATTTCCTGTTAGTCAAAATATAATCCAATTCTGCTGTACCTTCATTTGGATGCTTCCATGTCCATTTCCTTTTAATATTTTTCTCAAAAAAAGAATTCATAATATAAAGTTTTTCTTTTTCTGCAAACTCCACAAGTCTATGTCCTCTCTCATTTCTATTACCATAACCAAAATTACCTACAGCAATTTCATCTTTTATTTGTCTACCAATTCTAGCATTAAAGACTCCCATAACAATTTTAAAATGTTGTTTACTCTGATCAAAAGCCTTTTGTACATCCATATAAAAATTTTCTACTACTTCATCACTATGAGAACTTGTTGGGGCATAAACCTGAATTATCTGCATTTGGTATCTGCTATTAAGTTGTATAACTAATCTTGCCACTCTGTCCGATACACTATCAATCTCCACAATATTGTTCTTCCACTTTTTATTTATAATGAATCATACTTCACTTGTATTTCCAATATGTGTGCCTTTATAATAGAGTATATGTCCACTTTTTAAATCAATTGTTTCTTCACTTTTTCTTCTAACTTCACAAAGTCCAATAATGTCCCATTTAATATAAGACAGTTCTTCTTCTAATTCTTGCAATCTTCCTTCACCTTGAAAGTGATCTGCAGTTGTAAGTACCTAAATAAATAGTCGTCATCAAATGGCAGCCTGGGTCCGCAATCAGGGGATTCTTAGCACCCTCCGCCTTCGGCCACCAACCGCTGCCTTGGTTAGTGACTTTACAGCCTCTTGGGAATAAGGGCCATGCTTTATTTTTGTCTGTCATAATTGTATATATGTATTGGAAAAATATTTATCATTTACACAAACATTCATTCTGCCTTATCAGACACTGAGAAGAAGGACCATGGTGTTTCTTGATCTTAAACTCAGAGGTAAAAAGCCAATAAACTCACCACGCTGGCTAATGCGTGTTGGTGAGCAGCCCATCCATGTTCGTATACTATATGAATAATCACATAGTAATAACAGCTGCAACGACAAGAACGTATGGAGTGGATATTAGGAATTTGCACTGCTCGGTTCCTTTAAGGCCTCCAAGAGGAATCAAAGGATCTCCTCTCAGTTAATAGCAAACTCCTTTCTGCAGCCTCCCTTCCTTTAAACAGTTATATATATTTCACTCATTCGAATGTGTAGTTTTACAGAAAAGATTCTTATCTTTACATAAACCTATTTCTACTTATATATATTTCAATGGAATTTTGTAAATATTAGTTCTTAAATTATCTGACTCCTTTTCATTTAAATTTCAATTTAAGACTTGATCATAAAATTAAATGATACATGTTTAACACTCTCTTAACTTTATTATTTACTTTTTTTTTCTGAAAATGTTGACTTTCATTTCAATAAAAATTTTATTAACAATAAATAGTGATTACATACTAATAAAGGATAAATAAATGAATAAATTGTACAATAATATGATTATATAATGTTCTATATGTCATCTGGCTAGATTATGTTATGAGAGCACAATGTTATACTCTTATGTGGTTAGGTATAGTGAAGAGATTCAAAGAACTTGTTTAATGGTATTAGCATTTTTAATATAAACATGAATATTTTCTTTTATAAATGACTATTCTATAATGCTGGGTAGGTGGGAATTGATAATCAGGAAAAGGAAAGAGCAATTAAAGACCAGGTGTCAGCAAAGACTTTACTGGAGGCAAGGAGCTGGTCACGTTTCTTGATTTTTTTGAGCGTTTGATAGAACAATGGTATGATTTGTGGCGGGGGTAATTCCATGAGACTTTTGCATCTCACTATCCATATGGAATAAAGGACAAAGGTAGAAAGCCAGAAAGCCTTATTATTGAAAAAAACCCATTATGAATGGCATTTTCGAGTGAGAAAATCATATCAGGTCTTATGTTGGAATTGATTATAATTATATCTTTTAGAGTTTTAAGTCTTGGGCACCGGTGTATAATATGGTCTATGGTTTCATCTTCACGAGCACACAGACCACATATAGGGTCAATGCTGGTAAAACCTCTTCGGTGATAAAGAAACCAATTCGTGGGTAGCGCATTAAGATTTATTTTAATGATGAAGTCAAGGAATTTGGGTTCCAGATTCCATCTTTTGAAGTGTGTAATGAGTCTTTGGTTGGTTATTTTTAGGCTGGTTTTAATGGGTTGTTGATTATAGTTGATTATATTGTATGCTTCCCATAAGGTGATTTTTTGGTTAAGGTTAAAGGATGTTATCGGGTTATAAAGTTGTAGTTGTTGTATTAGGGATGCTATCCATGAACTGGAAGAGGGTGGAGGACGATCTGTCGGTGTAACTTTTTTAATAATGTTAGAGTATCCACAGGAGAGGATCAGATTATGTAGAGTGTTGTGGGTTTTCTGTAAAATGATTGCTTGTATTGAGTGGAATGACAGTCCATTGAACCTGCGTGGTCGTTGGATACCTCGCAAGCTAATAGCAACTGTCCTTCCTCTCCAGAGAAGTTTGGTGCATAATCGGTTAATTTTATTTTGAAACTGTTTAGACATTTTAACGAATGGAAGATAATATGAGATTTTTGGCATTATGATCATGTTGAGGAGGCCAACCTTTCCATATAATGAAAGGTATACTCTAGAGAGTGAAGTGGTGATGACTTCAGTTGAATGGAGGATTGCATCTAGAATCTCTCTTGCCATTGCAGTTGGAGTTTTGTAGATTGGAAAACCTAGGTATCTTTGGGGTTTTGCAGAAAAGGGAGAGTTAATTTGTTTACCAGACATTATCTTCCAGATGGAAGATTTGTTAAAATTTATTTGTAGGCCAAGTTTCGCTGTATTTCTGTTTAATATGTTCATGAGATTAGGAGGGTATTTAATGGTGGGAAGCACAACCATGATGTCATCAATATATGCAAATATATTGAAGCTTTTATTGAGAGAGGGAAGGAAAATTCCAGGGAGGTTTTTTTCCATATCCATCAGAAGAGGGTTGATGTATGCTGTGAAGAAAAGGGCACTGAGCGGTGATCCTTGAGGGATCGACTTGTATGGCTTGAAACCTGGTGTGATCTTGCCATCAAGAGAGAGAAAAATCTCTCTGTTGTTGAGCAGATTGCTGATCATCTGTACAATCCCAGCTGGAATGTCGCATTCCAACAGAATATCCAGAAGGATGTTTATCTGGACTGAATCAAATGCTGCCGCAACATCCAGCTGGACAGCAATAGGTTTTTTTATTTTTTTTGATGGAGATGAAGTGGGAGGTTTTATAGGAGAGAGGGTAGGGTGTGTTTCTCTTTTTTTTATTTTTTTTTTGTGGGGTGTTGAAAAGATTTTGTGTGTGTGTTTGTTGTTTAATTATTAATTATATTTTTTAATAAAGTAAGGGGGAAAGGGGATTGGGAAAATGTGTAATGTTGTTGTGGTGTTTTTTTTTTTTAAAAAAAGAAAGAGAGCCCCTGGGAAAAGATGTTTTTTTTTTTTTTGGGGGGGTGGGTGATCAATCATTTTTTTAATAATTGGCACAGTGAATTGACTGAGATGTTTGAGAAGGAAATTTGGGATGCCATGAAGGCCAGGATGAACGCCGTCAGGGAGAGATGTTATCTTCTTTTTGATTTGGATTTCCGTGATGCCATGTTCGCCGGGGTCACCAGCATCTAACCAGCTGTTTATAGGAGGAGCTCCATCTTTTTGCATTAATTGGCAGAATTGTTTGCTGATGTGCTGCATCATTGGAAAGCCAATAAGATTGGTTCCATTAGTATTAATGGATAAGGGAGTGATTTGTTTTTTATTGTATCCCAGTGCCCATCTAGTTTTAAACACTATTTCATATTTAAAAAACAACAACAACATATTTAATATTATTTGACATATTAAATATTTACATGTGTGATCACAGTGTGTGTGATCATTACAATATATATAACACACTTCAACAAGTGAGTTAAAAATGACTAACGATTAAATTTTCTTTTATACACATATATACATGGAGAAATTTTTAGATAAACAAAAGTTACAAGTAAAAATATTTAAGAACTTTTAAAGATACATTCTTTTTAAGTAGAAATTAAAAGTTCTTAAATATTTTTACTTGTAACTTTTTTCTGTCTAAAAGTATCTCTATGTATATATGTGTATAAAAGAAAATATAAACATACACATACATAACACAGACATAGAACTATTTAGTTCTCATTGGAATTTACAGCTCATTTATAATTCATGTCATTAACAAAAAATAATTTTCCAATTGATTAGAAAGTTGAAGACTTTCTCCAATCATTTTTGCTGTGAAATGAACAAGTTCCACTTCTGTTTCATTAGATCTTCTAAGGTATCTAAATTTATTACCTTAAAAAAATCAGTACAAAAAGAGACCCAGGTGTATTTTTATTTTTCAGTTTTCCTTGAAAAAGACTATATTATAAAATAGGCATTATCTTTTTCTAAATCTTCTAAGATATCTAAATTTATTGCCAAACCTTTTTCCAACAGGTATTTAAAGTATATAAAATTTAATGCATGTATATAAAACGGAAAAATCCCGATTTTAAATGAAATACGAACTTCTTTATTGCATAAAAAAACGCATAAAAAGATATTAAGAAGAAACATGAATCACATTTAAAAAATCAGCACAAAAAGAGACCAGATATATTTTTATTTTTCAGTTTTCCTTGAAAAAGACTATATTATAAAATAATCGAAATGTTGGCGTGTAGTTATATTTTTATAATAATCATATAAAAATCAAGTTTTAAAAAGAAGTTTGGTGTATTCATTAATATATATTAAAAGTTATGAACTATTTTTGAAAAAAAAAGTGTAGACGATATTTTAAATTTGTAAATTTTCATATTTAGCAAATATAGCAAATCAGTTAGGAAATTATTTTTATTAAACAATAAAATAATGGTACATTAATCTTTTACTTTTGTATTATTAAGGTAAATGTTAAATGATCTGCTTAAAGGCAGGATAGAATAATCAGTTAATAATATATCGCAACCAAATGGTAAATGGGGAATATCATCAGTAATAGTTTTACCATTACCTGACACCTTTTTATTTTATTTTATTAATTATAAAGTCCTCAAGAATTTAATGCAAGAAACTATAGAGTGATTATTTCAAGAGTTAAAGGATTTCAAATGGAATTTCAATTTCTCACTTCTAATACTTGAAAGTCATATGATCTCCTGAACAATTAATAATTACATTATAGTATTATAAATTAATAGTAAATGTTAAATATATGTGCACATATTTATAAAGATACATATATGACAAATATAATAACATACCTTGAAAGATGCTGGAAGCTCTACTGGTGGCCATTTCTGTGTAAGAGCAGCAGGAATATGCCTTAGAACCATGTTCAAACTGAAAAATAATTGAAAATTATAATTTTCAAAATATAATTTAAAAAAATAATTATTTAGTCAGATATAATGATACAATGTAGCAGATAATTTGTAAAATGAAGATTGATCTATATTTTTTTATATATACATTTAATTTTATCGTATGTTTTATAATAGATAATTAAAATAAATATCATAGTGTAATGTGTAATAATGGAAGCATATATCTAATTTTAAGCTAGTTTTCTAAAACAAACAAATTTTCAAGTCTTAGAAAGAGGTTTTATAAAACATAAAATAAGCTAAACTTAAAGAATGACAGAGTTTCTTCACATCACAAATTGTATAAAGACCTGTAAAAATTGTATCTAACATCAAAAAATATATAGTGAGTGATCTATTTCTATGATCTTCAAAATGATTTAATCTGTATTGAAAATTATCCCAGTTTCATAAAATTTAAATCAAATGGAAAGTAACATTCATCACCAAAATCATTAATTCAATAATTTGGATAGTGGGGGGGGGGGGGATTTGACAAATTATCTTTCAGTAAAAAGTAAATATTATGAATAGAATTTTCACTGTCTTCTCTCATTTTGACAATATTTTGAGCCATGATTGAAAGATTTTTTTTTTAGTGTAGAAATATGAATCATAGTTAATTAATATCATTTTGTGAACTTAATTTTAAAATTATATGCTAAAACGAACTTTTGTGCATATTGCTAAATCAAAATGAAAAAACTTTTCTTCCTTATAAATATACAGGTTCAGAAGGTTCTGATTTAACTTCTGAAGTAAATTTTCAAAATTATTTATCTAGAAATATTAGAAGACTGAAAAAAAAAAAAAGATTGACATTTCTTTTCCTAGAATTATAAAATGTACAATCTGGTTTCAAGAAACAAGATATATCACTGCCATTACATGCTGAATAATCAGTATAGGTAGGGAATACCAGATATTTTATATGTGCATTATTGATTACAGCAAAGCCATAAATTTAATTGATCCAGCTACATACATCATATATTCTTAAAAATAATTGTAATAACAAAATATTTAACTGTTGTTATTGGGAATATATAAATAGAATTAGATTCTGCAGTTAAACAGGCTATGGTGAACTGGTTTCTTCATGAATAAATAATGAGAAGTTAGATGATGATTAAATGTGGATTCGGTATTCATGAAAAAGCATCAACAATCTTAAATATGTTAATGAGATTATATTTATAGTATAAATAAATAAGCACAAAAAAAGATAGAAAAAATAGGATTACAGCTTAATACAAAAAAAAATCAGATTATGATGACAGAGACAACTATTTAATTATTAATCAAGATCTACAATGGTTTGATATCTCATTGGATCATCCATCAATAACAAAGAATCAAAATGTCAAAATATTTACGTCAAACTAACATGGGATAAAATGCCAATAAAATGTCTTGGAAAAATATTTAGAAGTATAAACATATCTTTAATAACAAAGATCAGATCAGAATTATTTCAAAATATGTTACATGAGAACATTACATACTGAAAAAGAATGGGAAAAAGAATTAAAAGATTTGAACTATGATGCTGGTTAAATTCTTTTGATACCATGGATAGTAGGGAAAATGAATTCTTGATCAAATTAGACTGGAACTCTAAATCAAAGATTAGATTAAAATAACCTATTTTAATCATGCTATGAACAATCTAATTCATTAAAAAAGTATATAATGCACAGCAAACTTGATGAAAACAATATATTTAATATGATGACAAATTTATCTTTTGCCATCTAAATTTGAATCAACATTTTTTTTTTTACTCAAGTTTACAATGAAACTGAAAATAATGCAAAACAAAAATTTTACTCAAAATGAATCATAAAAATTGTAAAAATGTATGATAGAAGTTATAAAGTAAAGATAATTCTGTTATGACAATTTGAATTAACTTATAAATTATAATCTTACAGTATCACTGTAAATTGTTATAAATTTCAAACTAATGATTTTATTGGCATTAATTTTTATAGTTAAGCAAATATATTCATCACACTGTCATCGGTTGTATACCATAGAATATAATCATTATATTGTTCAATAGTCTTTCATACTAATGCTCGAGAGAAAATATAATTTTATAAAGCATTTTTGGTTTCCCAAACAGATTTTCTAACTGATGCTTGTATAAAATATATTTTATCATTATTCTTATTAATGAATAAAGCTACTGAATCATACAAGTAAACCGATGTGCTTACACATAAAACAAATAGATTAATATAAAATAGAATTATAAAGGTAACCTTACAACATTAAAATATTTTAAAGTAAAGCAATTATATTTCAGATTACATTTTTATCTATGTGTAGAATAAACAGTTACATTTTATATTTTGTGTATGTATTTAGAATTAGCAAAGATTGATATGGTTTGCTAGAATATTTATTATGTAATATTATTTATTAAAAAATCAATGTAAGATTAAATGAAATAGTTTTATGATTTATTTATTTTAAATAAATGTTAGCAATATTATTTTAAACCCGGAAGTAAAAATAAAGCGATTGAGAAAGACTGGGAAAAAAAATTTTTTTCTTCATTTTTAACGTTTTTTTAAAATTTTACTGACTAGCATCTAACATTTGTTCATCAATAACCATGCCAATCTCTTTCAAATTTTCCTAGAAAGACCAAGAAACCCCAATGCATAATGGAAAATTTATTGAATCAAATATCAGCGGATCAAACGGATATAAAAGCTGACATTTGGAAAATTCAGTCAGTTTTCACAAATTTTTATTGCAGTCAGACTTAAACAGATCCAAATTTTTAAATAGCCATTTTGGTTGCCATCAACATGATGATTAGCTAAGCTAAACAGTTAGGCATTTTACCTTTGCTGGTTAAAAATGACTTCTTCTCATCGCACAAGGGAAAGATAAACAATGTCAGATAAACCAGAAACCATCATCAATTAATTTTTTATTTAAAAAAATCTTAGTTATTATAGTCAAATGTAAATGGAAAATAGATAAAATGACTTATGGAATGCTGTCTCACTCCTTCAAATTGCTGGACTTTTTCATTGGAAGTAATAATAAATAGTTGATATAATTGGAATTATATTTGTTAACTTCAAATAAGTTGCTGATGTTTATTTTCAAATTATTATAAAAATAATTATTTTCTTTACTACAAGAAAAGGTATATATCCATCTCAATATTATGAATTTATCTCATTTTTAATTATGAAAGAAAAAACTTTAAATAATAATTTTTCAATTAAAATATGCCTCCATAAATTTCATCAATTAGAGAAATGCTGAACTTTGATTCAAAAATTAATGAGAATTGCTTTGCTATGGATAATAAACTCTTCCCTTGATCAGATATACAATCAGAACTATTAGCAACATGGATTAAATATCTCCACTGTGTGTAACAAACTATAAATGTGTATTTGGTGCATAAAGAAATGCATTACAGATTATTAATGCTAAATATTTAAATACCAATCCCAAATTATGGATTATGAAGTTAAATATTTAAATGCCATTCCCAAATTGTGGATTATCAAAGCAAATATTAAATATAATAAATATCCAAGTAATAAGGAATCTTAAAACATACCATGAATCATCAAGTATGATAAATGGAATTTATTAATTTTTATGCTGTGTCGAAAAAGGATTATATTACAAAAATGAAATTAATTGTGCAATAAACCAACAGATTATTTAATGCACTCTATTATAATTGCTTCTTTCATAGTTAGTTAATATTATTAGTCAGTAGTAATGTAATAAAGTTTCCTCAGATATTACTATGTTCATGTACATGTAATATTTTTATTTAATATTATTATTGGTGATATTGAATGGGATTAAATGAGATTTATCTTAGGTTTATGTTGTATAATTGTGCTATATTGCAATTATTATATGTTTTATGAGTTCTTAAGTTCAACTTCAAAGTTAAATGGAGACAATCATCCTTACTTAGGTGAGTAGATCTGTAAGAAATATTTTATGCATCAGTCATATGTTAATATAAATATTTTAAATGTTATATAGTATGTAACAAAGCATCTTAATGCTCTAGTTATATATTTTGATAGTAGAGTATCACTCCTAATGTTTAAGCCTGCAAATGAATCCAGTAATGGATCTATCATTTAGGTGTGCCAAGCATAATTGCACTTGCTTCTTTTAAAAAAGTGTAATCTTATCCAGCATTATTAAGTGAGGTTGATTAATAATTGATTACTTAGTGAAACAAACTAATTTAAGAACCACATAAAGTATTTATTTACTATTGATCATTATGATGATCTTCCAGTTTGAATTGAAAATTGTTCTGGAAATAATAAACAACCTATTCCTATTTAATGTTTTCATATCCCAAGTTCAAATATTAATATTTATTAAACATTTTATATAATTTTCTTATTGTTATTATTCATTTTTATCATTTATTTTATATTATGCAATAAAGTAAATGTTATTTTTTTAATATTTCTCTTTTGAGTCACTGAATATTCACAATATTAACGAAAATATTTGAGATCACACATAAAGATGATGTACATAAAAATCACTTTTACATTGTGATATCCAAAAATGTATAAACACACTTTATATCAATGCATACTTTCTTACTTTATAAAACCCTGAAATATATCATTAATCACTATATTTAAAATTGCTAGTCTCAGTTTTAAAACACAGACTTACTTTTAATTAGTTTTTATAGTAAGAAACAATATATTTGCAAAGATTTTTATGAATAAAACAGAATAAGACTAAAAGTACAACACACATTATTGAATAACCCCAAAAAATTTATTTTTATTATTTTACTAAATATGAATTTATTATTAAATATGTTTAGCTTATGTGGAAATATAAAAACTTGTATGCATAGTAAATTGCAAATTAAGTTAGGGATAGTCACACTTGCACATATGGACATAGACTCAATGAGGATTTCAACATCGCAACTGGGCTTTACTTAAGGTTTCAATATATATTCCTAAAAACAAATATAATAATAAAGAAAGAAAAGAAGTTGTGATAGATATATTAAATTTATAATACATTACATATATTAAACTAAAAGTAACTCTATGATTTAAATATAGTGTCAGAAAAGAAAAAAAGAGTTAATAGTTTCATACAAGTAAAAAAAATATTTGAGAATATATAATATTCTGAAAATGGGAAGAAATTACCACTAATAGAGCCTTAAGCTTCATTTCTTTTAGATCACATTGTGAACTATCTGAATTAAAAATGTTGCTTTCCAGCAAATATAAGCACATAAAGAACAGTAGTTAATAATCTGGCATTTGCTTTGCTTTATATATGTGCACGAATAAATGTTGTCTATAAAAATGACAATAAAGCAATACATCCTCTTAAACATAATTTACTTTAACATTTCAATTTTAGATTAAAAAAACTTAAATGTTATATCAAATAGTCATACATACAGCAAGAGATTGGTAATGACAAAATATCCAACTAACAATATAAGTGAAAATTCAGGCATTTGAATCATCTGATAAGATTGTTTGAGAAATATGTGCAAAATGAGAACAGATGGTTTAAGATTCTGTGCTGTTGGATACAATACAGTGGAATTGAAATGATGAATGCAGTATCAAATACAAAAAATAATAATTGAATTTCATATATGTATTGTATATGTTAATGTTATAGTAGTATGGTTATGTCATTACAAATGAAAAGATTTATTTGGAAAAAAGGCTATAGGGTCGGAAAAGATAACTTATTCTTAAGCATAAAAAGCTATGAACAAAAAAAAAATGAACTGACTATATTAAATATATTCTAAAATGTATTGAGAATAAATAAGTCAAAAAATGCTACATTAAAATTTTTAAATATTTAAAGTTTATTATTATTACTATTTCCAATAATAAGAAAAAAAGGTCTGCAAGACTTTTTAACTGAAATAATCACATGGCAACTTGATAGTAAGATTTAAGTTTGTGACATGTTCTACTCAATAGTTTCATTCAATTGAAACAAATTGACACTTCAGTGATTTGAGTTTCTTCAAATAGGAATTAATCTAAGAATTTTCACTCTTCAGAGTCCATCATTTAATATATAGCTAAATACTTCAATTCATCTTGGAGCTTATTTCTTCTTTCTACAATTCACCATAGTGCTTTTAGTTTCACAGTATTGCCCCTCCTTTTTATCTAAATAATACTTTAGTTAAAAATTAGATTTTACACAAAAATATTAACTCATGCTTGAGATATAAATATATATAATCATACACCATAGTGTATATAAAGTACACACATACAGTTTATAATATGTTCTTAATGGGTTAAGTTTAATAAAATTAATGAGATATGCTTTATTATTATAAGCAGAAAAAGTTATTCATTACATTGTTTAGTGTATAGTTTATAAAGAATATTTAAAAATCCAGAAAAAAAGTAACATTAATTAAAAATAAACTTTTATATGTATGGACAGCATTGAAAATAACAAAATCTCAGAAAAATCACCCATTCATTACAGTAACAAAACAATATATTTTATATTTCATCATGCATTCATAGCAGTCAACATAAGTTTCATATTAAGAATGAATATATTTAATATATTAAATATTTGTTAGAAACAGTTATAAACTTTCTACCACTTTACTTTAGAGCCATATGCAAAAACATGATTAATCAACAACAGCCAATGCCAACACACAACTAGATTAATTTCTTACAATAGGATTTTGTCGTAAGTATTAAATCACATACATATATATATCAAATAGCTTTCTTCTATGAAGTTTGTAAGGGTAGCTTACAATCCTATCAAAAATAGCTTTTATTTATCTACACCACCAAATCAAACCCATTCAAAACATGAATATGCACCTATCCTTTCTTTTTAAGCATACATATATATATGCATGATGAATGTTTGCTTTGTTAAATACAAAGTTAAATAAATGTCACAATGAATTAATTTCTCTTATTTAATGAAAAATAAAAGCCCAGTTAAAGAAATCATTGAAATATATATATACCAACAATAAATTAATTATCAATGTGTTGTACATCACGAATTGAGACATAGACTTAGTAAACATAGTGATGACCCAATGTCAAGCCAATCACTAGGCAACCAAGTGTGGAAATTAAAACTAGAATTCTATTATGTAATTTTATTTTTTAACTACAACCAACATAATACGCGCAACAATAGGAAGCCACAGCAATGCAATGTTAAAGGAAATGGAAAAGCTAGTATACCAAACACCGGAAACTAAGCATGGTATAAAAGTAAACCCAGTTCATTTCCGTCATCTTTTATTATTTTTCAAATAATGCATTAACTATATAAAGCCAACATCCTAAGATTGAATGTTAGAATTCGAAAGAAGATGGATGACCCGTTCAAATATTCTGAATTATCCATATAATTTTCCTAATACAAAACCATAAGAAATTACAATGACGTTTAAATAAAGTTTGGTAAGTTCATGCAGTTTAATAAAATAACTGAGTTGATTTTAAATTGATGTTCAAAAAACTGCGCAATTATTCGAACATAGATAAAGAAATAGAACATCACCAGCATTTACATAAAATGAAGTAACTTTTTTTTCCATATAAGCCATTAAATTCCAAATAGCAAATCAAGAAAAATTAAATCTGTTATAAACTGCTGTGCAATGTATTCTGGCTAAATTAACAGTACCATAGGAATGAGTGCTGCTGTCCTGATCCTGGAAATGCAATGATTTAATCTACTTACCCGTATAATGCCTAAAGAAACACCAAATGTCCTACACTAAATGTCTACATAGATCGAGAAGGAGAGCAACTGCAGAAAATGGATGTAACATTATTTCAAGCACGTTCCAGAGGAATTCCAGTGAGAAATGAATAATTTACCAAAGAAGAGTGATCTGAAGAGACAGACTGTATCCATAAAAGACATTATTGCCAAACTCATGGACATTAACCAAGATAAAAGTTTTGATTTTATTATGTATATTTTTATATATGTTTGTAAAATTCTAGTTTAATTTTTTTCCACACTTGGAAGCGTGTCTACAAGTCGGAAGAGTCCATTATAAGTGAAAGCAAATGAAGGGGGGGAATTGTTAAGCTAGATAATTTTTTTATGTTTTAAATAATGTTTAGAGCAGCTTTCCTTCTGTAGCGACTTGACATTGATCATCATCATGATATGGAATAAGGTAAGATCATTAAGATTATTCCATATTAATTACATAGACTTATTACAGGACAGAATTCATGTTATTTGTTTGTTGTTAACTAATAATCGTTTATGTTTATTTTTTCGATATAAATGACAAATCTTCTTGTATGGATATTCTTTTCTATCAACTGTAGGGAACCATACATAGATAGGGGTCCCCAAAGAAGATAGCTCATCATTAATTTGAATTGGATGAGGCTACTGCAGATATACCTGTATAATATTGTAAATTAGCTTATTAGTTTCGCAGTCAATTTAATAATAATTTTTTAAATTTTTATTTGATTTTGTAAATAATTAGTACTATGTTATGTATTTTTACCATGGGTAAGGGTTTGGAGTCATGAATATATTTAATTATTGATATGGTAGAAATACATCCGTGACACACACAATTATATTGTTTTATCATGTTAAAAAAATTTAAATTCTTTTGTTTTGTTATTTAATAAACATTGTTAACTTGATTTACATTAAATTGGTCGCTAGTTTATCAAAATCATTTATGCATTCATTCATCAATCGATAACCGAGTATGTACATACGCACCCATTTCACTCATATAATAACACAGTAATATGCTTGGATGAATCTTTAAATCAATTTGAAGTTATATAGAGGTGCAACAGTTGCTATGCAATGTAAATTCATCCCTGAAGAGAGCTGAAAGCAGATTTGTTCCTGAGTAAGAATACTGAGGCATAACAGAGTCCGAAGGAGGTATGAGGCATGGATGAACTAGTCCAAAATATATCTAAATTTAATGTGTAAATACAGAGTTAGCCCATTGGGGGTAGATACAATCATAGGTTAGGTACTTTATCACATCATTGACAGAATCCTACCTAAAGACCCTGGTTTCAACTGTAGTGAGATGCGTCCCCCCCCCTCTTGTGGTAAAAACCCCGGCCCATTACAAGTTATATAAGTTAATGGCTTCCAAGTTTCACATACCTAATATTATAAATTCAAGACCATCTTCTTATTCCATGTAGATCTAACAATTAGGTTAACAACTATATATTATAGTATTCGTCACTGATGCAAAACAATAGTCAAAAACTTAATTTAATTTCTATTTTGTTATTACAATCTGATATTCACTGATTACTTAGGCTTGATAAGACTATCATGTATTTATGCAGGCAAGTTCAAAATCTCATGATGCTTAAATTTTTTTTTAAGTCATTAACTTGAACACAATAAAGATATAACTGGCTACTGGATAAATATTAATCTAGTGCCCCCACTAATAAAGATCAATAACCAAAAACTAGACTGGATTCTGTTTGATAATATATCATATATTCATCATTAGAAATGCCTATATATAATATTAAAATTGAATATATAAAATAGTTCACTGTTGTTATTGTATATTTTAAATATGAGGACGTTTGTGATGCTTTCTTTTTATTCATAAAAATATTAACATTTAGTTAAATTAATTCAATAGGTACTACTTTCTTATTCATTACATATATTTGTCCTAGAGTGGTGAAGTCCATCTTCATTCATAGCCAATTAAGTAACCCCAGACTTCAAATATTGAGGGAATGAAAAAAAAAAAGATCAATGGATAAAATTGATACTGCCAATATAAAATACCAATTAGCCAGAAAATAGTCATGATTTCCTTATCAGTTTAGTATTCTCAAATATATTACTGCATATATAATTAGCTTTAGAAATGACCTTAGGTGAATGGTATAATGGTGTAGAACTTACAAGATATTGAGTTTTTGAGAAAGAGCATTTCAAAAAAGTATGGTTCACAAAATTTTGTTGTTAACAGTTAAGTGCTACATAGCATGATCTGGGTTGAAAGCAGGTGAAAATGTGAAATTTTTTTAAATTACAAGCAAACTTGGGATTTGTCTTTCATATAATCATTACATTATTGATTAATAAATGTTTGTCTATATATTTTTAATTAGAAAAAGTGAGCGCAAGTTCTCAACACCTATCATTTGGTTAATCTATTGAATACCTTATTTTTTCTGCTGAAGAATGCTGAAAAGGTCTTTGTTTTGAAATGGATTGTTTTAAGATTATATATTAATAATTATCATCTTAAAAACAATATAATGATAGTTGATTTATCAAATTTCAAATATTTTCTTATACATATGAATAAAGTACTGAGATCATTCATTTTATTCAAAAATTGTTTTGTAATGGATTTCTACACATTTAGATACGTAAATATGTGTATCAATGTACAACAAAGAATCCAAGCTATAGTATAAAGGTCTTTCATGCAGATTTTCAATATATAATCATTTAGCGTATACTTTACTCTTTGCTATTTTTAAATATGCACACATCAATGATAAAAAGTCAAGCATTTTAAAGTCAGACAATAATGTATAAAAAAAGAATATTTATAATTACTACATTAATTAATATTTCAAAGGCTAATTATTTAAAAGTTTATATGACTAATACACATAGATGCATTTTAATGCAAAGGGCTCATTAAAATTTATAATGTAGCTCTAAAATTTAAATGCAATGGCAAACTAGCAACAAAAGAAACAAGTAGGGCTTGAATTTCATAGACTAAACTGTACATATTTGATATTTACATTTAGAAACTGATTACTATTATAGAAGTTGTTAAAAAATGAGAATCAATTTATTCTCTATTAGAACAATTGTAATTCCTTACTCAGACTAATATATAATTTCCACTCTTAATTTCCATCAATATCAGTAAATGAAAGTTTATAAAAATCAAAAGCTAAAAGAGTAGGTCAATTCACACTATCCTTTATTATTTGCAAATATATAAGGTTATTTCATATCTTACAATGAAAGTTGGCTTACTTCTATTGGGATTCCTATCACAAGTTTGTATTACTTATTGTCTAGTTACTTGTTTTGCTTTAGGATACAGAATTTAACATACATATAATGCACATATAAACTAATTTAAGAATTATATACTCTGATACAAAAATAAATTGCAAATCTTATTCGGTGCTGAAAAATTCTGATAATTTTAAATACCCCAACTGTTTGGTAATCTTAAGATAACATTTTAGTTTTTAGTCATTAAATTAATTTTATTAATTTACTGCATTTGGTTATCCTATACCCAAACATAAGGCTTTACTGATTTCATTATTAAGATTTTTAAAAATTGTCTTGGCAAACATTTTTTTAAAAACTAAATCAAATGCACAGTTCCATAAAACTTTTTATAAGTATTAACATTTTTTAATGATGTAAAGATTTCTTAAAATTTGCAACTTAGCTTTAAATATTAAGATGATATAAGAAATTGTATTATAGTATGACAAATATGACAAATTAGCATTTTTAATGATTAAATATTAGTGCTTGACCATAGTACTCTATTGCAAATTATTTCAATCTTTAGGCAAAAAAAAAAAACTTAACAAACAAACATTCAATTATAGAATTTCTCAAAAATCCTGCAAAATTGTCAAGCGTTGTTAGCCGAGAGGTCATCGCACCCACCATGCAAGCAAGTAGATGGTTGCAGACGGGTGTGGGTTCGCGTCCCGGCCGATGCTATAACATATGAAAAAAAAAAAAATCCTGCAAAATTATTTTAATGTAAGGATGTTTTTTTTTTTTTGCCTAATTATTATAATAAAATATTTATATAAAACCTAGCTAATTAAATACAACTCAAATCAATTTATAATATAACAAAATAATAACATTTGAAACTTACCCAAGAAGTTTGCAGAACTATAATCAAAAAAGAAATTTAAATAGTGCATATAATATTTTGCTAGGTTCAGAAATCTTGAAGTTATAAATGGATATTTTCATTCAAAAATTATCAGGAAATACTGGATTCTGAGTTAATAAAAAAAAAATAGAGAATTCTATTAATTTTGAATAACAACTACGAGGATTATTGCCCATTAAATAGTACTGCTCTTGACAGGGAAATCTCACACTAGATACTGTTAAGTCTGCTAAAATAAGTAGAAACAATTGCAAAAAACTTGCAATGCAAACAGCCACTCTTATTTCAAAGCAGAATCAATTTAATTTTTATTATTTCTTAAATAAATACTCTTAGATACTAAAGATATAGTTTTGCTGAACTAAAGCTATTTGAATTTTATTTATACTTGCCCATTTCTTGTTCATTCACTAAAAAAAAAAAAATGAAGTGAAAACAATACCCAGTAATACTTTTATTTTTAAAACATAAAGTTTGAAAGAAAAAAAAATTTTCAATTAAAAATTGAATTGATTGTCAGAGTAAAATATTACATTTTTGTCTCTTTGTGTATTCAAAAAAAGGCTGTAATAAATATGTTTAATGATATAAATTGTCAAATGAAAAATTTTACATTATGATGACCTTTGCATTCATTTAAAGATTAACAATTTCAAGTTTTTTTTAATGTTTTATTGATTCTTTGAAGAGATAGAATAATTTTAAACAGTTCAGTACAGCTGTTTCAACAGAAAAAATATTAAATATTTTTTTATAAGTTGTATTGGAATTCTTTTTTAACTTCAATGCTTTTTTTTTTCTTATCTATCTGTTACACTTATATAACTGAGAATTGAAATCAATCAACCTAATTAAACATCAAATAGCTACTATTAGCTGGACAGTAAAACAAGGATAGAAAAACATTATCACCATCCAGATACTGGCATAATGACTTCTTTATCAAACAGTGAAAGAGAATGGTCTATATAGGAATTGGTGTTAAGTTTTTGCCATGCTATTGCTATTTAAGGACTTCATTACTTTTTTTTTTTATATAAAAAAAAAACTTAGTGTAAAGTAAATGTTTAGCTGACACTCAAATCCAAAATGGAGTACAATTTTTTTCAATAGCTGGAAGTTATGCAATCTCAAAATTATCATTCCTTTAGAACAAATTAATAGAACTGACAAGTTAGTATAAGTATGAGCAAACCATTTGTTAGTATGTGTTATGAAAAAGTGATGATAGAAAATAAGTACATAATATTTATTCATCTTAGATCAAATATAAAAATGCTTAAAACTATGTGTGTCTTTTTTTGTCCTATTATAAACTGCCATTAAATATAAAATGAAAGATTATAATTTTTTAAGTTATAAATAAGCTTTTATAAAAACTATTTATAATACTATATCAATAATATATGTTTATAGATGATCTAAATAAATTAATATATATAGAATCAGATATAAACCTAGTCAATACAAATTGATGTTGGCAATATTGTGTTCTCAAGTTAAAGTGCAAATTTATATCTATTTTAAAATCTCTTTTGCAAGCTGCTTTTCTCATATACCACATGCAATTTCTGTATGTGTCATTGACTAAGAGATAATAATGTTTACTAGTCACTTCTATTAATAGTTAATTGTTATGTTATGGGTTAAATTGCTAACAATTTATTAATATCCTAAAGATTGACTAATGTAATGTAATATTTATATTGCATTAACATATTAATGATGATTTGCATTTCATGAATACTTGCAAGTTAATTTATTAACTTATTTTTATTTTAGGAATATTTATTTATTAAGCATATGATTTATTTATTTTAAGGCAGCTTAATTATTAACCAATCACCCAACGACATTCCAACGAGGAAATAGATTCACTTAATTTTATTAAACCCTTCCATTCTCTACTATATCCATAGATTTGATAATCAGTAATTATGGTTGAAGATTTGTCTGTGCCTGTTAAAATCCATTCCTGAAACAGATAAACATAATAATAATGGGTGACACAAATCTATTGACGAAACTTCTGTCATTTGTAGAAAAATCAAATCCAACTAATATTAGTTAGATCGGGGGGGGGGGAGCTCTCATAGAAAGTCCATTTTTTATGTTATAGTTTTTTTTTATTTACAAGCATTCGGAAATTTTGGTTTTTGACAAATCTTTGGTGTTGTAATGAATTAGTGATAAATCTAATATACTTGATAGCTTTTAGTAAATTTCCTGTGATGCAACATGTCTTCTGATATCTGAAAAAAAAAAAAGCAAAATCATAGAAAGCCAGTGTAGAAAAACAAACTTGAGGGTGCCAATAGTATTTTTCATAGTAATATTTGTGTCCTACAAACAGAAACACAGCATTCAGCAGTAGAAATTCCAATGAAGCTATTCCTAGAAATTATTATAGATCTAACCTTTAATAGATGGAAAAAAACAATTAGGCTATAGCTCAAAGTTTCTCCTACATAATATGAGTAGGATTGTATTTCAATTTATTCTTAAAGATTTCAGATTGTTTCCCTCTTATTTAGATAAAAAGTTGAACATACTGTCTTTATTATATTAGGAATAAAATTCCAGCTTTTGAAAAAGATTTGTAAATTTTTCATACCTTTATTAAAAGACATATATATATATCTGTAAAGAATCTTTTAGAGATTAAAACAACATAGTCAGCATAAATAATTTTCCTGTATTTTGTTCCAGGAAGACCATTAATGAATATATTAAATTAAATAAAGTAGCTGAAAAACTATTCTATAAAATTTTATAACTATCATTATATCATTTAGTGTGAAATGAATTTTCCTATTGGACCAATTTGTCACCTTAAATTTTGGGTTCTAGTTTTGTGCATTCAGTAGGAATCGAGTCAATGGATACAACAAATAAATTCACTAATATTATTTTCATCATTTGGAATAAAAAAAACTTTCCTTCAAATAATTACAACATGCTTGTAAAAATTAATTACAGTATACATATGTTTTCCTAAAGGTTTGTGATGATGGTGATTTAGCAGTATTTTTATATTGGACTATTTCCATCATCTAATATGTGTGTTGAATGTCTTTAGAAAAGTTTAATTTTATTTAAATATTCCAAATACATTCAACTGTTAGTAATATCACAGCAAACAGATTAGTATATGCACCAGCTGTTAGTAATATCACAGCAAACAGTATATGCACCAACTGTTAGTAATATCACAGCAAACAGGTTAGAATATGCACAACGTTTATAGAGATATTTTTCTCCCCTCTTCTTCAGGTGTTGCTGGCAGACCAGTGACAGTACTAGCATGAGATTCGAACCTGGGTCCTTAGATTTTCGATTATTGAATTTTAAGGTAATGTTCTAACCAACTGAGTCATCCTTGTTTTTGATTTTGGAAGCATATATATATGATAAGAATTTCATTAGCCTTGCTTAAATATTATTTCAATCTTTTATTCAAATCTTGTTAATTTATTTTTATACTATTTTATATAGATCAATTTTGGTGCTTATGAGTTTTCAAGAATATCAAGATAGCAGACTGTACTTTTGATAAATATAGTTTTGAAGGTTTACCAAGATAGCAGCATGTATTTTATTAATAATCTTTGGACAATTACAAAATTAATGTTAAATTTTAAAAAAAGGAATAAATTCTGATAAATTTCATTAACAATCTTTATTTCAATGTGTTTTTTTAACTTCTTCCAAAAACATTTACAAAATTAATGTTACATTTTAAAAACGGGACTAAATTCTGATAAATTTCACTAAACCAATATTTATTTAAATTTTGATTTTTACTTTTTCCAAAAAGATTTACAAAATGAGTGAAGGGTCTATAATCACCTGAAGCTAAGCTGGTTTATTAAATTAAATAATAAAGTAATATATTCCAATAAATGCAATTGACAAAAATTTATTTCAACTTTTTTCATTTACTTCCCAAAAATGGGTTAGTTACATTTACAAAAATTGCAACATGACCCTCAACTATCCACGCTATCTCATACTGCTGACACACTTGATCACACACGTCGAAAAGATAAATAATCACCAGTACAGGCTTTTTCATACCTGCACTCCAGACTTTCACACGACCTTCAAGTATCCACGCTATCTCATATTGCTGACAAACTGATCACACATGTCGAAAAGATAAATAATCACTGATATAAATATTTCATGCTAAACCAGCACTCGTCAGTTGGTCCAGATTAGCATCTCCCCACATATATAACATCAATGCTCAGCTGCCTGTCCATATGAATATTAGCTATCTTAATATAAGCTGAGCATTGATTGTATATATGTGTGGAATCTGGACCAACTGATGAGTGCTGGTTTAGCATGAAATATTTATATTGATTATTTATCTTTTCGACATGTATGATCAAGTGTGACAGCAGTATGAGATAGTGTAAATAGTTGAGGGTCGTGTGAAAGTCTGAGTTGAAACTGCCCATATATTACATTTTGGAGTGCAGGTATAAAAAAAGCCTGTACAGTAGGAAAAAAATCATATATTAAAATATAGTGCTGTAAGGTCTGCTTCTCCCTCGTATATGGATATAAATGGATTATGTCCTGTACACGAGGGATCAGAGTGACTTATGGTCAACATGGGTAGGATGAGAAGTTTGGCATCAATGTGGAGTTTGAGCATTCCATCATCAGATTTTCAATGAAATGAATGGCTGAAGAGTTATGAGGTGGAGTGTATTGAAGCCTGTCCATATAAAGATTGGCTATCTTAATATAAGCTGAGCATTGATTGTATATATGTGTGGAGATGATAATCCAGACCAACTGACAAGCGCTGGTTTAGCATGAAATATGTATATTGGTAATTATTTATCTTTTCGACAGGTGTGTGATTAAGGGTGTCAGCAGTATGTGATAGCGTGAATAGTTGAGGGTCATGTGAAAGTCTGAGTTGAAACTCCCATATATTACATATTGGAATGCAGGTATGAAAAAGCCTGTACTGTAGAAAAAATTCATATATTAAAAATTGAAACAAAAAAATAATAATATAAATACAATATTCATATCATCAGCGTGCAATCAATAATGGCTTCCAAAATCACTACAAATGTTTAGAGGGTCTACAATATCTCAAAAATTTATTTGTTAAATTAAAATAATAATAATAATAAATTTCAAATAAAGTAATAAATTCCCATAAATTTCATATAAATTCTGATAAATTTTATGAAGAATATTTATTTCAATTTTTTTGCTCCTTACATTACAATGTTGAAGTGATGAAACACTCTTAACGTTATTGTAACTTTTGGTTCTGTGTGTTTCTTTTTGGCCATAGTTTTTTTTTTTTTTGGGGGGGGGGTAAATTGTGATAATAATCAAAATTTGAGATCTTCCTACCACAGAACAGGATGCAGTATAGTATTTCCAAAGTTATGGAATTCTACACATCATATAAAAATAAAAAACATCAGGACATCAGCCAACAACACCTTGATTACTATTTATTAGAATTTATGTGGTGTTGACTGAAACAACAAGATTCGTAGTGATTTTGAAAGCCATTAGGAATTGCATGCCACCAATATGAATAAACTCTAATTATTGTATTTATATATATTTGGTTTACTTTTTTGTAAATGTAACTTGGGAGATTGTAGGCCCTACACTCATTTTTGTAAATGTAACTAACCCATCTTTGGGAAGTAAATAAATAAAAAAAAAAATTGAAATAAAGATTGTCAAATAAATTTATCGGAATTTATTACTTTATTTTTTAATTTAACAAAACAAACACAGCTTTAGGAGATTAAAGATCCTCCACTCATTTTGTAAACGTTTTTGGGGGGAATAAAAAACCAAAACTGAAATATTGGTTTAATGAAATTTATGGAATTTATTCCCTTTTTTAAAATGTAACATTAATTTTGTCAATATTTTTGGGGAAAGTAAAAAAAAAAAAAAAAGAAATAAAAATTGTAAATGAAATTTATCAGAACTTATTCCTTTTTTAAAAAATTTAACATCAATTTTGTAAACATCAGAAGATTGTTAGTGAAAAATGGGCTGCCATCATGGTTAGCCCTCCAAACTATATACTTATCAAAAATACAGGTTGCTATCTTGGTATTCTGGAAAACTCACAAATACTTACATTTTTATTAAAGAAATATATATTTTGTCACTGCCCTTATTCTAGGAATATGTAAACGTATAAAATGATTTTTTTTCTTCAGACAAAGCAGTAAATCATAAATTATGGGAATAAAAACAAAATACCTTTCAAGCAAAAAAAAAATTGTAACTTCATCTTCAGTGGATTTGTTTGTTATAAACAAAATCAAAAAATTTCATTAGATATGTAAATACCTCAATTTATGTGTATTATCACACTGCATTTTGCAGTTTGAAATATGAAATATCCACAAATTTGTCCATCGAGTGCAACTGTTTCCTCAATTCTTATACAAATAATTTCCCAAATAAAATAAAAAAAGTAAAGATTTTATTGGATATTACTTATAAGAAAGTAAAAAGCAAATGCTCTTCACATTAAAAAAAATATAATTGTTTGTAAAGAGACCAATGAATGATTAAATATCCATAATAAAGTAATATTGCACAAACAGAATTGCTACAACAGGAAATATTTGTATTTATATATTGCACTATATCCATCATCTATTATTAAGTATTGAATGTCTTTAGAAAAATTTAACTTTATTTAAATATTTCAATTACATTCAACTGCTAGTAAACTCACACAGGTTAGTATATGCACAATGTTTTGAGAGATATACTCCCCTCTTCTTCAGGTGTTGCTGGCTCAACCAGTGACATTACTAGCATGGGAATTGAACCTGGACCCTTAGATTCTTGAGTGCTGAATTTTAAGGCAACACTCTCACCAATTGAGCCATCCTGTCAAAGGCAACAGTCATAGAAATTTCATGTTAATAGAAATTTCATATATTTATCTATGAAGTTCTTCCTGATTTCTCCATCTTTTTCTAAGAACAAAACTAATTAATGGTTTCCATACATTATGTATAGTCACACTAGATGGGATTGTTGCCATTGACATGTGAACAGCTTCTTTGAATTTTCTTCTTTGTCCCCTTTCCTCTCTATCCAATATATGATCTGATATCTTAAGACACATCTGTTTTCTCTCTTCTAATCACCAGTTTCTACTCTTGCAATTGCTTTTCAATGAGGTGACTGGTTTCACCAATATACATTCTTCCACATTCACATCGTATGTCATAGATAAAGTTTTTGTTTTTCAGCATTTCAAGTTTAGGCTTTGTAGATGTTAGAATTCCTCTTAGTGTGCTATTGCCCAAGAAAGTTGTTCTGATATTATTGTACTGATTGCAGATTTTCCTTAATTTGTCTATTTTTGGTGTGTATGAATATACTACTAATAATTATTTTTTCTTTTGATGGTTCTTTTTGTTAAAAGTTTCTTAATAACAGCTGATCTTTCCTTTTTTCAAATGCTGGTTTCTGAAAAAACTTCTTTTGTTCTATTCCATAATAATACTATAGCTCCATGTTTGTGTGGGTTTACTGTAAACTATAGTTTTGATTTTGCCATGAGGGAGTTTTGTCACAAGAACATCTAAGAATGCCAATTTTTATTCTTGTTCTGGAAACACATCAACAACATATTGCCTTAAATTAAATTCACAATAGAATCAAAACAAGAAAAAACTTGGAATTCTTAGATGTTCTTGTGACAAAAGTCCCTCATAGCAAAATCAAAACTAGTTTTCACAAACCCGCATATAAAAAAATATTTAGCATACATATCCAATCACACTAGAAATACAAAGCATGGACTTATACTGATATTATGAAACAGAGCAAAAGAAGTTGGTTTAGAAACCAGCAATTTGAAAAAAAAAGATCTATACATAACAAACTCTTATGAAAAATAGCTGTTATTTAAAAAACTCAAACAATAAAAATAACCATAAAAAAAAAACAATTATTGGTCCTGTAATGTATTTATACATAGCAAAAATAGCAGACAAGAAAAATCTGCAATCAGTATAACATTAGAACAGCTTTCCAGAGTCATAGTACATTATGAGGAATTCTAAAATCTACAAAGCTTAAATTTGAAATGCTGAAAATCAAAAACTATATCTATGTGAATGTGGAAGAATGTATATTGGTGAGACCAGTTGCCCATATGAAAAGTGATTGTAACAGCACAAACTGATGATTAGAAGAGAGAAAACAAATATGTCTTGCTATGTCTAGCTAATCTATAAGTATACTTCCCATGAGTACAAATCAATGCTAATAGTTACTATACTTACGATTCTTAGTAGCATTTAACTATTTACATATATATGATCATTAACATAAGGGTCAAACGCACACACAAATAATAATTTAGATCATACGACATGTAAGAGTCCTGACTGTTCTCACGTTTGGAGGTCAGATCTCTGCACTGAAGTCACTGTGCCATGGGAGATGATCTGCTTCAACATATATGTCCATGTGCACAGACAAAGCTCCAAGTAGCAAGTGAAGTCTTCTTGATCCAATTAGTACTGATACATTCATTGTTTTAATCTTTGTGATTCTTCATTTTAATCTCCATACAAGAATTTATATAGTTATCTTTCTTTAATTAATGAGTTATTTTTAGAGCTTTTCCTTTATCTTATAAAGAAAATCTAAATCGAATCCCTTTAATTATTTTACTTCATTAACGATGTATTCTACTCTATTTAATTAGACTTTTATTCAGTATAGAAGATAATCTTTTTCTAATCTTAAAGTCATAAATCTTTTATTTACTAATTTTAAAAAAATCAGTATTTTAAATTCTTTAATTTATTTAACATAACTTTCTCTCTCTAGAAGTTTATATATATATGCATTTAAGCATACACATACATATCATGCCATGTAGCAAACCATATATGTACCATTGAACATATGTTCAATTGGGAAAATACAAAAGTATTGGATAATGGTAAAGGTATAAAGAAAATTTAAAAAGCTGCTCACATATATATATATATATATGCATTTAAGCATACACATACATATCATGCCATGTAGCAAACCATATATGTACCATTGAACATATATGTTCAATTGGGAAAATACAAAAGTATTGGATAATGGTAAAGGTATAAAGAAAATTTAAAAAGCTGCTCACATGACAGTAGTAAATAACGCCATAAGTCTATTGAGGGTGACTACACATAATGTAAGGAAACCATTGATCAATTTTGCTCTTAAGGAAAAAGTGAAAAAATTATTAGGAACTTCATAGATAGGTACATGAAATTCTTACTGACTGTTGTCTTTGGAAGGATCACTCAGTTGGTTAGAGCATTGCCTTAAAATTCAGTAATCAAAAATCTAAGGCTCCAAGTTTGATTCCCATGCTATACTGTCATTGGTCAGGCCAGCAATACCTGAAGAAGGGAGGAAAATATCTCTTGAAATACTTGAAATATTGTGCATATACTAACCAGTGGTGTGATATTACTAACAGTAGAATGTAATTGGAATATTTAAATAAAGTTAAATTTTTCTAAAGACCTTCAATATTTAAATGATGGAAATAGTCTAATATATAAATACAACTAAAATACCATCATCACAAAATCCTCAAAACATCAGAGTACCAGACAGATGTGGCATTTATTAGCATCAAAAAATGTGAAGTTTTGATATGATTAATTTGTTAAAATAAACTACAATGATATTTCCAAAATTTTAAAGTCTTTTAAAATTTGTACAAATGTCCAATATATAAAATATCAGGCTCACTATTAGCACAATTAAAGTAGCAAATGTTTATAGTTATTCTTGCATGTTACACATATAGAAATAATACTTTTGAGAATTTAAACCAAGTAAAAACTTACAAATATGATTTGTTACTACTACCAAACATTCTATTAAGTGCAATTCTTTTTATTATTTAATTAAAACATCACATTCAATTTACCAAATTATTCATAAAACAAAAGCTATGTATAGGCAAATTGAAAAAAAATATTAATTTGAAAGAATATGTGCATGTATGATATTTATTATATGTTTATAGTTGAATATTTATGTGCACATTTAACAATTGTGTGATCAATTCTTATTGCTTTTATTGCTTAGCATTTTTATGGGATAAGTCCATCTATCTGCCCATTGAATTTAAAATTATATAATTATCATTATTGAACCTAAATGTTATTAATACTACAAGAGCTTTAGCCAATATCTATCACTAATTCATATTTATACTACATATATATCAACAAAACATACACGTTAAATTATTTGTCAATATTAAAATTTATAATTTTATTATTCTTTAGGCAATTTTGTATTAATATGTACATAATTTTTTGTATACTTCAATATTGAGAAATTATATACTCATTTCCCCAATCTTTAAGGGTTAAATAGATGAAACTGCTGAATTCAGCCAAAAGAGAATTATTGTGAATTTATTACAACTTAAAATTATATCGAATGAAATGAAAGCTAACACATTCTTAAGTCAACTTTGAGGTTAAAAGCAAATCACATGATGTAATACCTGGCTTCTCTCAACTAATTAAATAAATCATATACCAGAAGAATTTAAAAAGATAAAGTGACATCAGAAAAGCATTCTCAAAAGGTTGACATTAACAGACATTATCGTTAGATATAATCAGATACTTCACTATTTTTTTTCTTTTCATTCTACAGTTATTTAAAAAAAAAAAAACTTCACCATCTCACTATAAAAAATGAGTTTCATTTATTTATACATTTCATAAAATTTCAGAAGTTGAAAAAATCACCAAATAAAAATATACCAAATGTGTTAAAAAATTTTAAATTAAAAAATTACAGATCTCCAATTTATTACATAAATGACCAAGCAGAGAAATAAACTAGAAATATTCAGTCTTGAAACTGTGACATAACCACACTGCTAAATCATCAATCTTAAACACTGAATGAGATTGACAAATTTTGATCAAAGTAAGCGATTTACTTGCTATATCCATTATCAACAAAATCTTATTAAGTTATTCATAACTCCAATCTCAGTTTTCACATATAAATTGACAACCTCACACATCTGAGATCCAGCAATAACAAAAAAAAAAGCATAAATCAGAGATTCACCATTCTTGCTATATAACATTTCCATTAGTATAAAGATAGTAGTATCACATTATAAGTATGCCTTTTTTCAATCAACATTCACATAACCAACTGAATTATCCTAGAATCTATCCTCTAGCTAAAAATAACCAGGTAATCATCTGATCAATATTAAATTTTTAGAATGATTATGAACAGTTTTTTTAAAAAAAAAAAACACAATTATGCTTGTTTATGAAATCCTCAGCTACCTGAATAAAATCTCTAAGTCCCACTTAGTACATCCAGTTCCAATTGGTACATAAACCCTACAGTTATGGACATCACAAGCTAATCAATACTCCATGAGTCACTGTTGAAAGGAGGGGGGGATTTTTTTTTAACCATTTATCAGGTTAATTTAAAATCTACAATTACACACACATATATATAAAATCATAAGTATTCAATATTTTTAATAATATGACAGATAAAGATGATAGATAAAATCATAAATGCAGATTGCATCTTTTATTATTATTAGAAGGAGGAGGGGAATCTTTTTTAAAAATTAATCTTATTGTGATCATTCCAATATGAAGTGCTTTGTCAGCTATTGCTTATGATTGATTGAGCATGTGGTTGAGCATTAAAAAGGCAAAACAAAGCCAAGTGAAAGAATTTTGAAATGCAAGGAAGGGCCTACTTGATGAAAAAAAAACTGACATAAGGGTGGTCAAAAGTAAAAATAGAATGCAAAAATATAATTCAGAAAATTATATTTAGCAAGGAGAAAAAATAAAACTACATAATATTCTTAATTCTATCATAAAGGAGACTTTTCGGAGGATTCAGAAATTTGGAAATAAGTTTATACTTTCGTTTTTAATTTAATTTTTTGTTAAAAAATAAATAAATTTAATTACAAATTTGTTATTTGATTTTTACCCCCCCCTCCCGCCAATTATTTTACTGAAAAGTCAAAAATTAAAATATTAGCAGTTACATACGCTAATATATACAGTACATAAAAGTAGGCAGATTGCTGAAAATCATTATATTAACTCAGAATTATGATCAAGTAATAATACACTTGACTGAGAGTGCAAAACTCTTTAGGAAAAATTATCAAAACAAATCACAATTAAAATTTATTTTATAAAGCATTTATTTCAAAGTATCTGATACAAATAAACATTATATATATATATTCATTGCCATATTAATATATATTCATAGGCAAGTTTATATTATATATACCTCCTTTGGCCATCTCTTGTACTTTCTTCCCAAAGATCATGCATGATCAATTTGTTTTCCATCTAAAAGTTTTTTTAAGATATTTATTTTAATCTTCTTCCAGTATTTTTTTTATTTATATAATATAATTGCCAGCTTAATATTTCATTGACTAAAAGTTATATTCTATCTGATTTATTTACCTAAACCATTTTAATTACATTCATATCGGCCTTTCAAGCCAAATTGTGCAAACGCTTTTGCGAGTGTTAAATAATAAATGAATACCCTCTGACCAAACAAGATATAGAATTTATGCAGGAATAAAAGGAATCCTCTTATTCCTACGACTCAAATATTTATATATGAGCAAATCTGAAGTACTGGCACAGAAGGTGTGACTATAGAACAGTCACTTTAAATTACTATATATAACGTATGAATGAATGACGCCGATGAAATTTACTAGAATTTACTGAACGTCATTCCAACTGAAACTTAATCATATATATAAATCAGCATTTATTTTTATAGCGTCTGTATACAATTGTAATTACATTCATATCGGCCTTTCAAGCCAAATTGTGCAAACGCTTTTGCGAGTGTTAAATAATAAATGAATACCCTCTGACCAAACAAGATATAGAATTTATGCAGGAATAAAAGGAATCCTCTTATTCCTATGACTCAAATATTTATATATGAGCAAATCTGAAGTACTGGCACAGAAGGTGTGACTATAGAACAGTCACTTTAAATTACTATATATAACGTATGAATGAATGACGCCGATGAAATTTACTAGAATTTACTGAACGTCATTCCAACTGAAACTTAATCATATATATAAATCAGCATTTATTTTTATAGCGTCTGTATACAATTGTAATTACATTCATATCGGCCTTTCAAGTCAAATTGTGCAAACGCTTTTGCGAGTGTTAAATAATAAATGAATACCCTCTGACCAAACAAGATATAGAATTTATGCAGGAATAAAAGGAATCCTCTTATTCCTACGACTCAAATATTTATATATGAGCAAATCTGAAGTACTGGCACAGATGGTGTGACTATAGAACAGTCACTTTAAATTACTGTTCTATAGTCACACCTTCTGTGCCAGTACTTCAGATTTGCTCATATATAAATATTTGAGTCGTAGGAATAAGAGGATTCCTTTTATTCCTGCATAAATTCTATATCTTGTTTGGTCAGAGGGTATTCATTTATTATTTAACACTCGCAAAAGCTTTTGCACAATTTGGCTTGAAAGGCCGATATGAATGTAATTACAATTGTATACAGACGCTATAAAAATAAATGCTGATTTCTAAACCATTTTAGTTAATTGTTTTTCCATAGTTCTCCTCTTGTTTATTTTAAACTTTGTACTTCATTATCAGTAATCAATGATTTTTGCAGTCATAATAATACTTAGTATTTTTTTGCTCATAAAAGTATTCAATTTTGATCATCACTTTTTATCTATCACATTCATTTCATAAATCTCTACTATACTTTCAATTACCATTCATAACCTTTCTCTTTTTATCTAGGTAATCACAAAATAAAATCATATATCTTGCCTACAACACTCCATGCAGTATTTCTCTTTTGCCCAGTTCTTCATCTAAAATTATTATTTCTAGATGTAATGTTATTAAAGAAAAGCAGGATAGGGAGGGGGGTCTAAAGTGCAAATATGATTACATGATTCAAATCTAGCAAGTAATTTTTGTACTCTAAAACTGTTATTTGTTATTTCAATTTATAGTTTATTAATTCTATTATAATAATTAGAGTTATAGATTATTTTAACATATTTGATACAACATTATGAATAGAAATCCATATTCAAAAGGAAAGGATACTTCTAATAGTCTTAACTTTTTATTGTATCTAATTTATAAAATCCCATTTATTTACAATAGCTTGATCTTTCATTAATAAATGTGTATAAAAGTAGACATGATAATAAATTAATTATTTAATAACATAGACCTAATATGTAAATTTAAATTTATAAACAGTATGCCCTTATAAAAATAAGCATAGACAACAATTTGAGAGAAACTACTTGCAAAAATGTAATCCCAGTTAAATTCTTAATCACAAAATTAGTTTATGTAAAAATGATGAACTAGAGCAGCTCTTTATTCTAATGTCATCTACAATAAACTTAAGTAATTCAAATAATAGGTTAAAACTCCCACATCAGATTAATTTCTAGCTTTTATCTTTATCAATGAGACTGGGAATTAAAAACTAAAACTAATACAATTAGAATCTAGCAGCCACATTAAATTACATTTAATTAAAAGCCTAATATTCAAAACATCTTAAGATTTTGAGTTTAAATCCAAACTGTTTGAATAATTATATACATCTTACCCTGGGTGAATAATTACAGATCTTTAGTAAAATCAGTTCTTTTCTAAGTGTATCTTTTTTCTCAGAACAGGAATGCTATAATAACAAATCACTTAAATATTTAACTTATACAATATGGAGCATTCTTTTGCTATCTGTGGTAAGCTTGAGTAATGGAGATTTAAATACATTATTTTAAAAAATATATTTATTGACATAATAAAATTGTACAGATGAATAATAAATGCACTTTGTTAATGTTGGCTCATCCATTGCTGGCATTGGTCTGGAAGATGTATACCAGAGACATTCTCTGCACTAGTATGTTGATAAGTACATACATTCCATTTTGTTGGTATTTACCACTCCTTTTGAGGTTGGCCCAATAATACTAACTTATCAGCTGGGATACATGTAGTGTGAAATCAATGTCTCTCTAGTAGATTCCGGCATGTTGCATCATAGACTACTTCATTTACGATACACTACAATGTGGATATATCAGGTCCAATATTTATGTAGAGTCTGTGGGCCATACTAGTAGGCTCCATGTATTAATAAATAAAAATCTACAGGATAATATCTTATCCTTGTTTTGAAGAGCTTTGAGCCTATCACAAAATATGACAATGGGGTCCGGTATTGGTTGTGTGAACTTTGTCCTGCATCTTGTGTACCAAAAAGTGTATGTCAGGAAGATAGATAACCTGATCACTGTAAAGTCTCCAGAGAAGAGACAAGCCCTGATGTCTAGGATTTTATCCACTGCTATAATGCAGTGTTGAGAGATGACACTTCTAACACCGTTATAGCCTGGACATACATTTAACAGATGATTAAAGGTCTCCTCTCCTCTAGAGCAAGCATGACAAATTGGGTCTATTTTATTTAGAAACCGCTTGTAGTGTAAGAATGTATTAGTTGGCATTCACCTTGATTAGATAATCCAAAAGTTCGGGCTCCAGTAGCAGATATTTAAATATTGTGGTGATTTTATGATTGTTGCACCCTAGGTGAGTATAAATAGCTGTATTTTCAAGATTCATCATGCGATGTGCCTGCCAGATGCTGATTTTATTATTAAACTCTGCTGTTGAGTGTCCGATGTATAGAAATTGTTTTATAATGGTGTCAAGCCATATGTCTTTACTGGGGGGAGGTCGCTCAGTAGGTATTACAGTCTCTATAATATCTGATAGTAATTTTTCCACAGGTTTACTAAAAGTGAATGCCCTTTTTGGAAATTGATTGTCTGTATTGAATGGAGACCCATACCGTTCTGTCTCCTGTGAAACTGAAGTCTGCAGATGCTAATTGCAGCGGTCCATCCTCTCCATAAGAGCTGACCACAAAGCCTCTGAATTTGTAAGCTGAATGATTTGGTAACTGTCATAATTGGCTGGTAGTAATTTATGCTCGCCATGATCTTCATATTAATCAGAGCAATCTTCCCTTGTAGGGATAGGTATGTCCTTGACAGCGATTGAACCATCTTAGTAGCATTGCTTATGATGGATTTTTGTAGGCAGACAGACATAGCAGTCTGTGAGCTGGCAATCATTAATTGCTCAAGTTTACTATAGATGGCAGTAAAATAATAAACTGCTCTTGTTTTATCCCATATTCGAAAAGCTAAAGAATTCATATTATTAAAGTAAAATGATTACTTAATAAGTATGTCTCAAAAACATGTCAAACATTGTTAAAAAATAATTTAGAAATGGAATTGTTTAATGTTTCATTACAACGATAGGAAATTTTTATAAATTTAACTTCTATATTGTAACAATATATAAATATGTCGTTACATTTATTTAAAATAAAAACTTTTAAGTTCGCATATAAAAATAACTGTATTAAAAATAAAAGTAAAAAAAACTAAACGCTAAAATTAAAAATGTTTGTTATACGTATATATATTCGCACAGATGCTAAACTGTAAAAATATTTTTTTTAATAAATAAAAAAAAGGTATTTGAATGTATTTTTTATAAAAAAAAGATTTATAAAAATATTTTAATAAAAAAATAACGTAAGTTAAAATAAAAACAGGTATTAATTAATTATCTAAAAGCTGTGTAATTAAAAAGTCAGATGAAAAGTTAGATAAGAGAAGAAAGAAATTTTAGCTTGACCAATGGAAGCACTAAGCCTTGGCTCGGACCCTAACGAAAGTGACTAGTGAGAGGTAATGATTAATTACGATGTGAGAGATGTGTTAGTGCGGAAGTGAAGGAGAAGGGATTGAAAAAAGACGCACGATTCAATCCCTTCAGCTTTGCTAAGAAAGAAAAAGGAATGAACTATCGTTTTTCTACATTGAGGACCAGTTAAAGCAAAAAACCTCCGGATGGATAAATAAATCGGCCAACAGAATACCAATTTTAGGACGGCATGGGAATTCCCGTTCAAACTTACAAACGACTGATAAAGATGAACTGTTTAAAACCGTAAGAACTTTACAATTAATGAACATTAAATTAAAAACTTTTCGTATTTAAAATAATTGCATTAGTTTCCTATCTGACTAAAGTAGTTAAAATGTTATTTGATGTATTTTTTTTATTTATTTGTGTAAAATCATTTCCATTTATTTAACTTTGTTCTTTAAGTTTATTTATGATTTCTGTTTTCCGATGAATTAAAATATATCAATGTTAATAAACTTAAGTCGGGCGTGAATGGCTGTATAGATTTGTAAAGTTATATTAGGGGAGGGTAATCTTAGGTTATTTGTTTCGTGGTTAAATTGGGTCAATGGATTGGATATATTGGTGTGATTAGTAGATGTAATATTGATTCGCTACGGGCAGAATCGCTTCATACGCCGCACACTTCCGTTTGCCTATGGAAGGAATTATAAGTCGGATACCGCAGTTCCTTTCTATGGAGTTTTTTGTTTTATTGCTCTTCTTTGCAGATAGATGTAATATTCCTATCTCGTAAGAGGCAATTTCTTCTCTTAACCTTTTGTGCTGCAAATTGCCTCTTATGAGATAGGAATATTACATCTATCTGCAAAGAAGAGCAATAAAACAAAAAACTCCATAGAAAGGAACTGCGGTTTCCGACTTATAATTCCTTCCATAGGCAAACGGAAGTGTGCGGCGTATGAAGCGATTCTGCCCGTAGCGAATCAATATTACATCTACTAATCACACCAATATATCCAATCCATTGACCCAATTTAACCACGAAACAAATAACCTAAGATTACCCTCCCCTAATATAACTTTACAAATCTATACAGCCATTCACGCCCGACTTAAGTTTAACATTGATATATTTTAATTCATCGGAAAACAGAAATCATAAATAAACTTAAAGAACAAAGTTAAATAAATGGAAATGATTTTACACAAATAAATAAAAAAAATACATCAAATAACATTTTAACTACTTTAGTCAGATAGGAAACTAATGCAATTATTTTAAATACGAAAAGTTTTTAATTTAATGTTCATTAATTGTAAAGTTCTTACGGTTTTAAACAGTTCATCTTTATCAGTCGTTTGTAAGTTTGAACGGGAATTCCCACGCCGTCCTAAAATTGGTATTCTGAAGGCCGATTTATTTATCCATCCGGAGGTTTTTTGCTTTAACTGGTCCTCAATGTAGAAAAACGATAGTTCATTCCTTTTTCTTTCTTAGCAAAGCTGAAGGGATTGAATCGTGCGTCTTTTTTCAATCCCTTCTCCTTCACTTCCGCACTAACACATCTCTCACATCGTAATTAATCATTACCTCTCACTAGTCACTTTCGTTAGGGTCCGAGCCAAGGCTTAGTGCTTCCATTGGTCAAGCTAAAATTTCTTTCTTCTCTTATCTAACTTTTCATCTGACTTTTTAATTACACAGCTTTTAGATAATTAATAAACATCATTTCCATTTACAGATTACAGGAATTAATTAATACCTGTTTTTATTTTAACTTACGTTATTTTTTTATTAAAATATTTTTATAAATCTTTTTTTTATAAAAAAATACATTCAAATACCTTTTTTTTATTTATTAAAAAAAATATTTTTACAGTTTAGCATCTGTGCGAATACGTATAACAAACGTTTTTAATTTTAGCGTTTAGTTTTTTTTTACTTTTATTTTTAATACACTTATTTTTATATGCGAACTTAAAAGTTTTTATTTTAAATAAATGTAACGACATATTTATATATCGTTACAATATGTACAGTTAGATTTTGGTTAAGATAAAAATTTTAAATAAATAAAAAAATTAAATGAGTAAAACAATAGCAAAGGGTAGTCATGAGTTATTTTAATAGTTTAAAAATTAAATGATTGAAATAAGTGAAAATACAAGAAGAATTTACTATATTAAAAGAAACGATTTTTTTTGAATAAGGAAATCATTATCAAGTAAATTACACATATTAAAAATTGATGATTAATAATACGTGTCCAATAAAAATGTTACCAATCAAAAATGTCAATTAATGAGAAAAAAATTTATAATAACTATATTATAATATTTTCACAGTGTAATTTTCACTACATCATTCTCATGCATGAAATGTGCATCTTGGGGATCATATATCTTTGATCAAATATGTTTATGATTACACCCCTCCACACGCCCCAGAAGTGGATAGACACCAGTCGATGTCTTATGTGAGAATGATGTAGTGAAAATTACACTTCAGAAATATATTATTTATTAAAATGATAATCTCTAGTCTAATAACTAATAAAAAATATTAATTATAATATATCTTGATTTTTTTAGCTTATGTAATATGTGATAAAACAAGAACAATTCCTTACTCTTTTGCCACCTATTGTGAGTTTGATTAATTGTTGTAATTACTAGATAGTAGTACATCCCTGGCTAAAACAAAAAGTGCTCATAATCAGAAAAGAACTAGGTTTATTAAAGTACATAGGGGGGGGGGTGAGACTAATAAAATATACAATTATTGATCCAGGATCAGATTTATGTAAGTGTTAAAGTAGATTAAGTTCAAAATCTTAAGATATTTTGAATTTCAGGCATTTAGTTACAACACTAAAATAGAAATAGTTATTTGCTGTTTAAACTGCATTATTTCCAGCATTGAATCCTAAGCAAAAGCAAGAAATAGAAAATAGTTTTGGGGATATGAATTTAAATGTACTACTATCTGATAACCATTAAATATTCAAGCTTACAATAGATAAAGAATATATAGGGAGCTGAATTTGTTTTATAATAATCATATAAAAAAAAATTAAAATTAATTTTCTGTATAATCAAATCTTAAGTTATCATTTAATAAGATTTTTCCATTGATGCAAAGAAATTTTTTTGAATATTTTCAAACCATGAACATAAAAATATGATTAAAAAGATATATAAATTAAGTTCTTTAACTTTTTAATAGCCCAAATTCATCACTAATCATTATTGTCTACAATTTGTATATCCTACAATATATATAAATGAGGTTATGTCAATCAAAGACATTTTTAATTAGCATCTCAATTATTTTATAATTTTTCATTTAAAGTAATGCAACCATTTTTCATTTTAAAAAGTAAAGCTATTTATAAAAATATCTTTACATGATAAAATTTGATATGTACAATTCATTATATTAATAGAATACAAACAATTATTACAGTTTAGATCTGCTACTTGTATTTAAAAATCCAAATCTGAATCATGCAATTTAGATCCAAGGAAATCTCTAATAGGGTGCAAGTCAAGTATAATTGATTTTAAGACAATTTTAAACACAAGCATGAATTTAAATAAGGTAAGATCTTAATAACTATTAAACAAACATAACATGTTCCAAATACAACTAAAGTGTGTGATTCAGAGTTGGATTTTTAAACCCAGATAGCACACAATAGAAACTATAATGGTTGTATTCTATGACTATATGGATTTCATTTAGCATTGCGTAGTCTTCAATTTATTCTTATGTAGTTATGATAGGAGTTTTTCAAAGCATAAATGGATTATTTATTAATCATGCTTTGTATTTGGAACATGTTATATGTTTGTTTAATAGCTATTAAGATCTTAGCTTATTTAAATTTGCATTTGTGCTTAAGATTGTCTTGAAATCAATTATACTTAACAATTTGCAGCCTATTCCTTTTATCTAGGGTGTATTATTCAGACAAGGGTTTTTTTTAACCTGAGGTTGCAACTATAATGATTGCATTCATCTAGCAACATACATTCTTCAATTAATTCATCTATATTATATATAAATGTCAAAATTTGTTTGTTTGTGACTTTATAAATCAACAAATATTGCATAAATCTTGAATCTTGCATGATTTAATTTCTTTTTTTGTATAGAATTTTATTAGCATATACATTTTTGCTTTAATTGTTTTTAAAAAAAATGCATGGGAAATCTATATCATAATTGTTTCATTTATAAAAACTTAAAAAGAAAACAGCACTGACTAAGGGATAAATTTTTACCATTTTTCTTTAAATATATTTTCATGTGTTAAATTAAGATATTGTAGCCTGCATATTGAAATACTAGAGATGAAGAGATATTTAATTTTTGATAATCCAGATAAAATTTTATTGAATAAATATATTTTAAATTATTTAAACTTTGTTTGGCTCATGTATTTAATGTTGCACTTGCATATATTAAAATAATGTTAAAATTTTATAGCCATTTAAAAACTTACCATATGAAAAATAAAAAATAATTTATTTTAAAATTATTGTTTATTGTATTCACTAAGTTATATTTTTGTGATACTGTTATTGACAATTATTTCATGTAAATATTACCTAAATATATTTTAATTATCAAACTTTCTACTAAAGCAAGAGAAACGGAGAGAATTAGTGAGTAAAAATTTTATTTGGTATTCAATATATCAAAAATCAAAAATTAATTACATAAATATATTTTAATTATCAAACTGTCTAATAATGGTGATGGGATAATTAGAGAAATGGAGGGAATTACGGAGGAAAATTTTTGTTTGATATTCAATACAACAAAAATCAAAAATGGGATTTACATAATAAAACATTAATTTTTTTTACTGTTCATAACATATCCTTATAAATATATATTTTAATAATCAATTGTATTATTTCCTTTTATTTTTATTATTATTCTACTAATGCATGAAAAGCAGCAGATCCATTTTGCTTGTGTTAATAAATTAAAACAATGTAATGAAGTTGAAAATTAAATTACCAATATAAGTTAAAAATGACTTTCAACATTCTTTATAAAAATGCATTACAATAGTTATTTTTATCTGCTATTGATAATTCAAGTATTATTATTTCATGTAAATATTATTTAAATACATTTTAATTATTAACTACATTACATTCTTTTAATCCAATAATGTGGGCAAAGCTGTGCATACAACTATTTAATATATTCATAACACTAATAATATAATGATAACTAATAAGTCTTTCAATCCACAGAAGTACTTTCGGTTAATTACTTGAAGAGAGTTAAGTAATGAACTGAAAATACTTCTCCAGATTGAAATACTGTATATAATAGTTAATCACTGTTATTGTTATTAATGTTATAGTTTTTAATTAACGAACCTTTTTTTTAATATTCAATCATATAAGAAAAAAATTTAAAAAATTGGGTTATTTATTTTATTTATAATATAATACTTCCACAATCCAATTCATTGTAATAATTAAATTTAATCTTTTGTGGATCATAAAAGCAGATTTATTTTGTTAATTTTATCACACAAGTTTTAATTAAGTATATTTTTATGGCTGTTTTTTAAAGTCCTTCTAAGCTGTCTAAATTTGGATATATTTTGAAAAAGGCATACCATTGTTGAATATTAATATATCACTTTGTGAATATGCAATGTTCATGTAATCTGATTTTAATTTGTTTTCACTAATTGTGGATTTTTCCCTAACATTTTTTGTTACTACTATTATTTTTTGATTCCTCCCCTTCCCTATCCAATAATATATTGCAATTTATTAGTGGTGTACATTCCTGTTTTTCTCAGCATATTGTTCATGTAATTTATCTATAAAAAACAAAAATTTGCTTTTAACAAAAAAACTATAAAATAATTTTTGATTCCTATAACCTTTTTAGTAAGTAGTATGTTTTAGATATTTTAAAGAATCACTACATAAAGTAATTCTACAAGAAAAATAATAATTTCAATGGAAATGATTCTATAACATTCTCTAATGTTCACATTTTTTTAGATTATTCCCATCAAACAAATTTGAAAAACTAATCCTCTATTTTTTTTTAAGCCAAAATGATTAAATCAATTATCATTCTTCTAATGACACTTTTGCTAAAGAATAAAATTATATTTATAAAGCAATAACTTAGTCAAAAAAAAACTTCAGATGATTTTTTCTTTTTTTAACTTTCATGATGTTCTTATAGAAAGAGTTTATAACCAAAATTAGAAAAAGTTTTGCCATCCAAACAAATAAAGAAAACTTTTCAGGTAAAAAGACTTGATTCTATTATTACATATTTTTATTTATAAACTTATTCTTTTTTTTTTGGCAATTAGTCTGTCTGAGAATTCTTGTAGTTCAATTTTCACCACTTAATTTAATATGGGGTATATGAGCACAGACTTTCAGATGACCCATCACTCTCCACTTTATCCAATATCATTGATACACTCAAGCACATATGGTTTAGCATGAAATACGTATATTGGTGATTATTTATCTTTTCACCATATATATGCTTGAGTGTATCAATGATATTGGATAGAGTGGAGAGTGATGGGTCATCTGAAAGTCTGTGCTCATATACCCTATATTACATATATAGACACACAGGTATATAATAAGCCTGTTTTCAGTTATCACTTAATTTGTAATTTGAAATATCTATATATTCCCAAGAATAATACATTTTTTTACAGTTTGCAAAACAATCCCCCCCCCCCCGGCAAAAAAATGTAACAATATTATCATTTGACAATATTAAATTAGATCTAAGTTTTCTTGGATTTATAATTGCTGGAACTATAGAAAATAAAAATAAAATTTTTTAAAGAAATGCTTTTATTCATATAAATGTACTAAAAAATAAATAAATAAAATTCTTCAAACTTTTTTAAATAAAAGCATGGGTGATCATATTTAGAAATTATCAATGCCAATCTATTCAGTAGATCAGCAATCCACTCCCTTGTGTCAATTATTCACTAGTGATCAATGAATAGATTGGCTTTTGATATATTTCAAAGTTTTATCACTGCACCCTTTTATTTGTGAAAGCTGAAGATTGCTACTTTTTAATGCATTTATTGAATAAAAGTATTTCTTTTTTAAAAAAATGTGTTTTTTATTTTCAGGTCTTTCCAAATAGTAACCACATTTGTCACAAATTTTTTGTGATTATGAGCATTTATATTTTAGAATATATACATTAATGCATTTCAACTTCTTATTTCAACTGCCATCATTTTGCAAAAATGATTAATCATAATAACAAGATGGATGATAAAAGCATCAAATAAGTTATAAATTAATAATTATAGAGTAATGATGCTGCCTACCATCTATGGAAAATATTTTTACATATTGCAAATTATAATTATTATTATTATATTTAAGCTTATGATAATTTCAAAAATAAACTATAAAATTAGCAGCATATAAACTAACAAAATCCAAAACAATTACAAAAAAAAAAACAACTGCTATATTTTATACTTTAAAAATGTCTGTATTTATTTAAAGAAATGTTTAAGAATACAATAATTTGACAACTAGCAAAAGAGAATGGAGATATACTAAATACAGGTAACTTAAAATTGCATCCATCTTCAACTAAAAGCAAAGAATATTTCTTTAATGACATAACAAGTTATCCATCAATTGTAATTCTGAATTTATCTCTGTTGAATAAAAAAAAATTAGAAAATAATTTTTTTTAAAGTTTTGCCTTTATATTTTTATAATGCATGTGATATATGTTAATTAAATGTTCAGCAAAGTAAGCTATAAAATGCCAAAGAGTTTCATGACAAAAAGATATAGTAACCATTATCACTGGTAGCTTGACATTACTTTTTGGATATTCTAAAAAAAAAAAAAACTGAAATAATGGAATTTTTCATAATATAAAATTTAAGTAATCGTACACACAAGAATAAGCATATATACTATTAAAGTTACTTAAAAACAAAATAAAAACTGATTTTTCAAATTATAAATAAACATAAACACACAGTATATATAGTATATCCATAAGTTATCTTAAAAATTTTGCTTCAAAATAAAAATTAAATTGCAGCTTGTAGAAATATTATGTACCCACATCATAAAATTGTATCAGAATACCAATATATAGCACTTTTGATATAATATTTCATTACAATTGTGCCCCCCCTCCCCCCCAAAAAAAAAATACCATGAATTTATAGAAAAAAATATAATGTATTATATTAATTGAAACAAAATCTGAAAAACAAGTCTAGCAAAAGTTTCCAGTACATTTTAATAAAATGCTTCCATCAAAATCAACAATACATACATAATATGAAAAATTTATGAATTCAGAAATGTTAAACACGAGAAAAAAAATCTAACCTCTCTCTAAGATCTGATGAAATTGATGAATATTTAGAAGCAATCATTGAGAAAGGTCATCATAAATCAAAGAACACATCATTTAGATATGGTGTATGCTTTTGGATCTTACATTTTCTGCTTAACAGATAAAAATTCTGAAGTTTATTCTATATATACTTATTCAATTAGTAAATTTAAATTTCCAAATAATTTATTATCAAAATTAAGTATTATCATTGAAATGTTTATATCTATTAAAAGAAATATGCTTGCTGCAAATGCTTAAATATGAAAAAAAGTTAGAAATATTTAGTCTTAAAAGATAAAAGAGTACTTGAGAGAAATTAATAAATGGTAATATCTGATATAAATAAATGTTAAATTCTCTGCCCAAATATGGAGTAACCAAGTAATAAAGTATTATGATTAAGTGAACATACCTGATTAAAATCAATAATAATTTGCCTTCTTTGAAATAAATCTCAACACAACTTAATGAGTAAAATGAAACTTTTATAAGCATGTTACATATACATATCTATTACTCACATATATATATACTTAGCCTTAGTAGTATACCAGATTTAAAACTATTAAAAATAAAATTTTCTAGTTAATAAAATAATTAAATATTTTTTCAAGTCTCTGAGAAGTCATTATTCAAAAAAAATGTTAATATAAAGCAAATTTGTTTAAAATTTAAATGATTAAAAAAAATTTAAATTATAAACATATAACACTTTTACTTTCAATATTTGGTTGGGTAGTAATATTTCTAATCTCGCTAATTTTTTTATGATTTTATGTAACATTTCATGAGAGATGTTTTTTCTAATCATATCCAACTATCCCAAACTTTGATTAATATACCTTTAGCATAATTTGTTCTTCACAGAATATCCATTAATTAATTTAAGGGTTGTCATACTTTCTCTTTACATGGTCAAAATATTTTTTTTTAATATTTCATCAATTCCAGGAATCTCTAAGACAAATAAAATGAACAACTTTCCAACTATCCTTTTATTTAATTCTAAGTTTGTAATATGCTTTTAAATTTATATATATTAGATGCATTTCTTTGAACTGCATGCTACTACAATTTTCAAAATTTGACAATTCAAACAACAAAAAAATCTAAGTGATTTGTGAGAATTATCATTATAAAAACACTCACTCAACTTAGAACAATTTTAAAGTACAGGTAATCTTATTTTTTGTTTTTACTTAATTAATTGGGAGAGTTGTTTAAAAAAAACAGTATTCAAACAGATGTCAAGTTTCATTTTGACTAGAATTAGTGTAATTTTCAATCTGTTGGAAAAAAAACTTCCATTTCTCTAAACAAAGAAAAAAACAAAATTATATATATGTTGATTTTATTATTGCTGTTATTGTTGTTGTTATTATTATTCATAATCAATTTGAAAAATTATAATTTCTACTAAAAGTTCTAAATTGGATTTATTTTAATACAGATTGTAAAAAAAATATTTTTCAATATTTTCTATTCCCAAATAATAGAATTAGAAAAAAAAAAAAAAGGACATAACAGGACTGTTTAAGTAATGGATCTCAGTTTGGATTACCAATAACCAGTTAATCTAAAAATATAATTATGGATTACAAAATATAATACTGTATTCCAGGGGTGACCAACTTTTGTGTTCATAAGATCTACTTTTTATTTTAAAAATGTTTTGCGATCGACTTGTCATAGCAGTAGTCTAAGTGGAGGGAGGTGTGAAATACATATCATTTTTATATATCTACTTATTAAAAAATAATTAATAACGGGCCAAAAAACTCATGTCGGAAAAATTAAAGCAACATGAGTAATTATTAACAATATTTATTAATTCAAATTAGCTACATTAAATCAAGATTAAAAATATTATTTTCAATAATGATACGACTTAGTGGACTTCACCTATCTAGAATTGGAAAAAAAATTAGAATAAAAACAAAAATAACAAAAAAACTTGAAAATCTTGACTTAATTTGTTTCACTAGTTACCCGACCGGCTCTTGCCAGATTGGCATCGCGATCGACCAAAAATGGCTTTGCGATCGACCGGTGGATCATGATCGACTTGTTGGACACCCCTGCATTGTATTCAATAGACTGAATATAAATATTTACTAAACATTAGACTTTTTAATTGCAGCACTTTTTCATAAAAATTATATCAATGGCAATCTTGCTGTGTGCTTTATTTTATCCAATTAACTTTTTTATTTTTATTTTTACAGTATGTATATATTCTTTCCCAGATTATTTTGTTTTCTTGCTGAGCTCATATTCCAGAAATATGATTCAAAGAAAATCTCTCTTTAAAAAAGGGAGTGTTTAAACCTGAAGGTCAATTAAAATGAGAATGGATAAAAATGAATCTTCTTTAATAATAATTATTTGTTGTATAATTAAAAACAAAATATAAGTATTCTGATAATTCTTTTAGCATAAGCACAGAAAATATTCTAATTAAATGTTTTCAAACCAAAACTTAATAATTTATATATTATTATTTATTAATTGATGACATTTTGTGCTCCACTCATTGGTGGACCCAATAAACATACACTAGACCAGAATAAACTAATCAATAAATTTCGTTTTTACTGTAAAAAAAAAAAAAAGACAACAAACAATATTATAATAAGCTTATAGCAAAAATACTAATTAAATTTTTTTTTAGGTAGGCCTAGATTGTCATTACTCAATGAGACCAAAATACAACTACATAAATTGAAATAGAAAATTAAGAGGCACATAAGAAAATTTAATCCCACAAAAGAAAAATTAATTACATTTATGGCATAAACAGCACAAATGCTAAAATGTTCATTAAAAGAAATTGTTGAAAGGCTTTGGCAGTCACTATTCAACAAGAATACATATTTTTAAGTTCACCATTGGGTAACTCAACATTAGAGCATATTTTTGATCACTCATACTATTTCTGATTAAAATATTGATGAAAGATTTCTATTGCCAAGCGATAAGCAATAAAAAAAAGCATTGATCTCAGTGAATCTTCTACTTAATACTTCTGTTAGTACTACTAATAAACAGCTACCCAAAAATAAGTAGGCCATTCTACAAGAAAAAATAAAAAAACAGGGAGAAAAACTAATCTAAGAACCATACTTGTTATTTTACAATTTTCCTCAGCACAAAACTTTTCTTTCTGAAATACTTCAACACCATGTCTAATCCGAACTCTCCAATGTATTCGATTTTTCTGCCATATTTTACCAATGGAAACAACTGACATTGCACTTCTTTAGCATGTCTTTGAGATAATCCTTAGAATATAGACAGGTTCTACATCTCCTACAAAACCCATGTTCAAGTTCACCATAAAGCATTTGTTTAGGAAATCTTCCATTGTCTATCCATTTTACATGACCAATCCAACCTTGTGACTTTATAATAGTGATCTCAATAGTATCACATCCTACAAGCGGAATAACATTGATTAGATTTTATGGTCTTGCCATTGTATTTTTTTTTAAAATTTTACAATTTCCTTAAATGAAACTTTTCTAATGCCTATATATTGCACCAATGTCTCAAAGTTGCAAATCCATAAATTAGTAAAATAACAGTTTTACGTGTAGCTAAATTAGTTGCATAGTTATTTCCCTATGCTAAAATATTCTATCTTTTAATTTATTAAAAGCAACAACACATTGGAGTCTGTATTAGACCTAAAATCTAAGTCCATCTTTCTACTTATAAAACATTATAAGTATTTAAACTGGATTACATTTTCAAGTTGATACTCATACAATCAGTAGCTAGTAAAGAACTTGAGTTTTTGAACATTAATTAAAATTAAAAATTTCATAATTATATCAGTATTATATCTTGATCCCTGTCTAATTAAGCAGCCTATAAACAATCCCAAAGACCACTATCATAAAAATTTAAAACAGTGTTGGATCTTAACACTAGTTTCCATTTCAAATGCCTAAGATTTTTCACCTGTTGTAATAACCCTTGCTTTCATTCCATCATGTAGAAGTTGTATAATAGCAATAAATTTTGGTGAATAACTAATTTCAAATAATGCCATAGCTCTGTTCTATTAATTGAATCAAATATCTTGACCAGACCAATAAAAGCAATATAAAAATAATTCCTTTGATCCTGACACATATCTTGTATTTACCTGGCAATAAAAATTTATCTATAGAGATCTTGATTTCCTAAAACTACTTTGAACCTCTGGTAATCATTCATTTATGACTATAAACATCTATTCAAACAAATTCTTGAAAGGGTTTATGCGGTAGTGGATAATAATGATATTTCATAATAATTACCACTATATTATCTCCTTTGTTTTTAAAAATTGGAACAATTAAGGCATCCTTATGATCAGATGGATAACTTTATGGATCCAGATATTTCTAAAAAAAACTAAGATTTTTGAAGTTAATATATCGCAACCATATTGTAAAATTTTTCATAGTATTTCATCAGGATCTGCAGTTTTTCTATTTTTAAGATTATAAAGAGTTGTTTTGACTTCATTAAACTGAATATTTTTGTCCAAATCTAAATGAATAGTTAAAATAGATATATCATTAAAAGTCATCATATCAATTCTTGCATCATTATTCAAAAGTTGATCAAAATATTCTTTCCATTTACTCAAAATATCATTATCATCATATATAAAAAAGGGCTATTGCTGAATTCAAAAGGATTGCAATATCGTTTCTTAGATCCACGTGTTAATTTCAACTAGGATAATTACGATCAGCGAATGTCTGTATCTTTGCAATTTTAAGATTTCTTGCCAGTTATTGAATTTCTGACTTCAAATTTATATATTTTTATTGAAATTCCACAATTAATTTATTATTTTGAAAAGAGAATGCCATATGTTTCTTCTTAATTAAATTACTAATAATATGATCATTGTCAGAAAAAAAATCATGATTCTTATTTTTAGAAAAAGTAAAAATAGATTTACTTGTATCCATAACCCACTCCTTAAGAGAATTCCATGTTTCAGTGATAGGATACAAATTAGCAATTTTATTATTTAATAGCAGTTAAAATTTAGTATTTTAATAGATTTTTCTAAAGAACAAACATCAATTTTTTTGTGAATATAATTGAAATAATACCAATTTTATAATGCAACTTTCATTTTAATCTTAGATTGTACTTATTTATAATCTGCCCAACAATGTAAACTTGTGAATGTTCATGAAATGTTAATTTCTCCTTGTATTCAGACTCCAAACAACAGTATAATTATTAAATGTCATTGTTTTGTGTGTGGATACATCTATGTTCTTTAGTAGCATTTTTTCTGCTTAAACGAAGTGATTGTGATAGTCAATCTATATGTTGTGCATTAATTTAGTAATAACAAACCATTTGAATTTACAGCCCCAATACATTATTTCCAATAGCTTTTGACCAAAGTCTACTATTTATATCAACATGTGCATTAAAATGGAGATAAATTCAAACTTTTAATGGTATTAATGTAATAATGCTATCCAACAAAAAATAAAAGCTTTCCTTCCCTGAATTCTCTAAACTTAAAATTGAAGAATAGGCATTGATAAAATAAGTTCTAGTACCACTATGAAAGGCAAGTTTTAAGATCATTAATCTTTCATTGATTCAGTGAGGAATTCCAATAACAGAAGATACTAAATTAGATTTTACAGCAAGTCCAACATTATGCATTCTTCTTTGATTGACCTGCCTTTCAAAAAAAAAAAAAAAATTGTATCCATCCATCTGCAGCTATATAAATTTTAAATCTTGACAGTTTTTTAGCCACAAGTGCAGTCCTCTGTTCTGGTCCTGAAAAATTTGCATGAAGTAAAGTTTGCACATTCCATGTACCTACATTTAGAAAAAAATAATTTATATTTGTGATATTTACAGTACTTCCAGTGCTATTTACTATACCACCATTACTGATATTATTCTTACTATTATTATTTCTACCACTGAAATGAGTAGTCTGTCAGAAGCAATGACTATGAGAGATAGGACATTTTTAGACATTTTCTAAACCCTTCCACTTCCATGGTAGGCAGGGAATCCCTAAATAAGGCTTGTCTAAATATACAATTGTTGCCAACTAATTCCTGTCTCATTTAAATCCAGTTTTGAACTCATTAGTAATTGTACTGCTCAAGCAAAGGTCACAACTAAGGACGGCCAGCCTATAAAGTCTGCATCCATATTGCTTTCTTAATTCTCAATGACTTGAGCTAAAAAATAATAATAAAGAGAGTACTGGAATCAAAAGGCAGTATGTGTAGTTAAACGATGAAAATGTTGCACAAACATACAATCCCATTATCACAATTATAAGATGTGCAATGACATAAGAGGCTCATGACAATCAGCCCCTACAATAACTTAAGTTGAAAAAGAAAAAGAGAGAGCCAGAAAAGACTTTATATTGGAAACAGTACCTATCCTCTGATGAATCATCATCCTATCCTGTAATACAGTGGGAGCTCTTCATAATCAGTTACTGATTATTTGATATTCACAATTGGTCTTCATATCTAAAGGCTACTTCACTATCCACCATCTGTGAGCCTGTCGGTAGCCTGAGAGCTTAAAAAGTTATAAAACTACATTATTATGAATTCCAGTTGGCCACTTTATTACTGGACCAAACCATGCAGGATATCCATCTGTTATAATCAATTGACTTCTGCATATGAAATATGACAATGCAAATCAAGTTAGTAAATCAAATTTTTATGAACCATATAATGCATTATATAATTTTTTAAAAAGGCTTCATCATCTCATCATATACAAATGTAAATTAATTTTATCTAAAAATTCCACAATTCAAATAAAAAAACATTTAATTCATTTTCATTGTTAAACTAATAAAGGCATATTAACATTCAAAATAGCATTAATTCTAGCTATAACAGAATATATAAGTTTTATTTTGATTCCCAGATGTTTTCTCCCAAAAATAAACCATCAAAAGAAAGTTTTTAGTGAAAGCTTGCTCATATTATTTTTAAAAAATAAAAATTATCATTCAATTTTTTAAGTTTTCCAAAGTAATATATTGAGATTTTTTTTTAGAAAAAAAATTATATATAAAAGTAACTTGAAAAATCATTTACATATTAATTTTACTGAAGTGTTTCTTGATAAAATTACATTTTTATAATTATTTAATGTTTTCTCATAAATTACCTCTTCATCTTATTAATTAAATTATATATTCTAGTCCAACAGATTTACTTTAAGATCATCCTCAGATATTTTTGGTGTAACAAATTTCAGATAACTAAATTTGAATACTTAAAAAAATAATGTATAGACAGAAAATATAAATTGTATAATAAAATTAACTATTTATAGTTATTTTGAAATATTTAAAAATTATTTATATATTTTTTTAATAATTTAACTGATTTAAAAATTAAAAAAAAAATGCAATCCAATGGTTCACTCTTTTTCTATATTTAAATGGATAAATTAAAGGATTTACAAAATATGAAGATTGTATCTTTCAGAAAATATTGTCAGAAATCAAAACTGTAGAAATAAGTTCTCAAATTCACTAATTTCCAATTAACATAAAGAAGATTACGTCAGCACTAATGGCTGCACCTCCATAAATTACTTTAGCTAAATGAAGGGATTTGAACTTAGGATTTTTCAGTCTATATTCATCCTCCATTCCATCTCAAACAACCAATGCATATGACCACACACATGTGAAAACGATAAACGATCCTCAATATATATATTTCATGCAGAATCAGCACTCATCAATTGGAGTTTAGATGATCATCTCCCACACATATATACTATCAGTGCTCGGCTTATATTAAGATAGCAATTCCTTAAACTTTAATGGACAGGGTCCAATCTTCTCACCTTTCCTACAATTCAACCATCCATCTCATTGAAAATCCAATGATGGAAAACTTTAAATCTTTTGTGGATTTGATGCTGTAGTCATACCCATGTAGACATTACATCAATCTAATCTCTTATATTATTGGATCTTTGCATATCCATTTATATTGATAGAAGAGGGGTGGGACGAACTTATCAATATGTAATTAATCTAACAATTCAGTATACTGAATGTTTAATATAGTAAATAGAGGGATTTACATTTAGGATTTTTAGTCTATATTCATCCTTCATTCCATCTCAAATAACTGATACACATGACCACACACATGAAAAAGATGATTTCCAATATACATATTTTGTGCAGAACCAGAACCCACCAGCTGGGCCAGATCATAATCTCCAACACATATATATAATCAGTGCTCGACTTATATTAAAAAAGGCAATTCCTTAAACTTTAATGAACAGGCTTCAATTTTCTCACCTTCCAAAAATTCAACTATCCATTTCATTGGAAATCCAATAATGGAACGCTCAAAGCCCTTGGTGTATTTGATATTGTAGTCATATGTCAATCTAACCTTCATATTATCTGGCCATTATGTATCCATTTATATTAATGAGATTATATTGGATAATGTCTATATGGGTATGATCACAATTTCAAATTCACCAAGGGCTGGTTTTGAGCGTCCCATCATTGAATTTTCACTGAAATAGATGAATGAATTGTTGGAAGGATGAAAAGATTGAAGCACGCCCATTAAAATTTTAAAAAATTGCTATCTTAATATATGTGTGCTGCTTCTTGTGGTCATGTGCATCAGTTGTTTGAGATAGTGTAAAAGATGAATATAGACTGAAAATCCTAAGTTCAAATCCCTCTATTTATTACAATAAACATTCAGTCTACTAAATAAATATGTTAATTACTCTAGCTAAACACTTTTTTTTTTCAAACATATATTAGATCATCCAATTCATTAGTCTTCTGGCAAATGCATGATTAAACTAAAAGTATATAATAAGATTTTGAGAAGAAGAAAAAATTATATCAACAGTTTTCATACAATAATTTATAAATTCTTAAAACAAATATATCAATAATATTAACATCAACTTAGCCAAGTTGTGAGACTTGTGGAAACAACAGCTGGAAAGGTTTGAAAAAAGAGAATAAAAAGTCAAATGAATGGAATATTTACTTTTCTTCCAAATAATTAGAAAAATGATTTCCTGCAGTGGGTAGAATAGCAGACTGGTACTCAAACTTCTTATGAACTTCAGAACAATAAACCATTCTAATTATTTTCTGCTAGATAAATAAATGTTAGTTAAATGGGATTGTTTTTTTATTAGATAATTAAAAAGATTCACTTATCTGTTTTCATTTCATTAAAAACTATCAGATAATTTAAATTCTATAAACATTTCTTAAAAATAATAATGTAAAAATTTACCCACGTTATATTTAAAAAATAAGATTTTTTTTTTTTTTTTTTAACATTAAAAAAATCTCAAAACTAAAAAAAAATCAGACCAAAATTTTATAGTTATTTTAATTCAACCTTGATTTAAATAATGACTTCACTACATTCAATGGCTTGCTTTTTAATTTTTCAAGCAGCTAACATTATGATTTCAATTTCCTTTATATATTTCAATTAATAAACAAAAATTGCAAATGTAATTCAATGTACACACCTCAGAAATATATATATATATGATAAGGTACAAGTTTTATATTTATATATTGGTGAAATATCATAAGAAACAACTGGATGCACACAAATACTTGAATAATATTATTTATTATCCAAAAAAAAAAAAAAAAAACGAATGTAAAACAATCTATCAAACTTCAATTTAGCTAGTCTACAAAAGAATATCTACTTCTATATAAATTTAACTTGAATTTTTCTGTTTTCAACACGTAAATTTCTATAAACTATAACAAATGGTCACTTTTCAGTTGAAACAGGAATATAAATAGAAAAAAAAATGCTAATGTTTCCAAGATATATTTCAGCCTAATAAGATCTCTCCAATTCCCCACATAGTTCCCCAAATATCATAGAACTGTTTATTACTTATTGATTTATTACTACACAAATTAAACAACTGTCACATAGTGCATAACTTAAAATATATCTACCATATGTACTAATACTCTTCTTTCTTTCCAAAATTTGATCCACAATGTATTCATTACATTGTGATGGGAATGATGATGATTGAACCCGGCACAAGTTAGTATCACTAGCTCTATAAACATAAATACATTAATGAGATAAATAAAAATATTACATAGGCAAACAGACTGAGAATAAAATTGTTTGTATACATAATATATATTCATACATGGCATATATATATATTTTATTCATAAATATAATAAAATATATATACATTAGAAGAATTTTCCATTCTATATTTTATTTTTTATATCACAAAGATAGAATCTGTATATTTTATTTGGTTTTATCCATTTAAATGTTTAAAAAAGGAGAAAATTAAGGTTTTTATTATTATTTTATACCAGTGTAATTAAAATGGGGCAAAATTAGCAAAGAAATTTTAATTATCTTTTATATTTTTTTTTCTTTTGTAAAAGAGAAAATAAATGTTGTTTTTTCTCTCATCAAAGTTAAAAATTCCAAAAATATATTTTCTTTCTTGTGTAGGATTAAATATTTTGTTTTGTTTTGTTTTTTTTTGGTTTCTTGTAACATTCTTATTAATTGATTTATCTGGATTCCATTAAGTAAAACAAAAAACAAGCTGTCAGCAGTTTCTTTTCATGTGCATTACCATAAATTAGGTTTTAAAACTAAAGTCAAAGATTTTTGGATTGTTTTTGATCAAGGGAAAGACAAGCTGTGACTAAGAAGCTATATTTTTGAAAAGAAACTTTGGTAGGAAAAAATTAGTTGAAGTCCCATCCTGAAAAATTCTGAATTGCTGATGAGAACTGCATGACTATATTTCCTTACCAAGTGTCATCAGTTAGGTTCTGGGGAATAAACATTGTTATTGTGTGGACTACCAATTTTTGTCTTGCCAGAATGTTGTTTGCTAATTTGATAAAAAAAAAAAAAAAACAAGATGGAGTAGGCATTGGTTAGATACACCAGTCCTATTTCTTAATCATCATGTCAGCCTATACCTGCATATTAAGAAAAAAAATGATACTGTGAAGATGTCTAAACCTTAATATTTGTACCTCCTGTTTTATAGTTTTGCACATGAAAAATATGCTGGAAGCCTTGAACTGTGTGGCAATTTTCTTAAAAGAAAACAGGAGAGGGAAAAAGTATCATAATAAATTAAAACATTTATTTCTTTTTTAGTATTGAAGAAAACTTAGCTACAGATATTTCTTGCATTTATAAATTAAATGTTTAAAATGGAAAAAAAAACCCACAATACACCAAGGGAAGTAAGTTTATTTATTTATTTAATTTTAATATATTTTTATTTTTTTAAATACAGCTGATGAAGTAATCTCTAAGTATATATATAATTCTGAGTAACACATTTGGAAAATAATATTCTGTGATATGATTATAATCTTAACTGTTACATATTCAAGGCAATAGTAAATTATTTACATGCTACTGAAATTAGTAATAATGAATGTGTGCATATGGAATATTATTTTATTTTAAACCTACTTAATATATGACATCGATTTAATTTTTTTTAATGTAAATACAATTGATCAATTAATCTTTACTTACATATATGTATGTGCCATTATGAAATATTTATGTTTTAAAGTTAACTTTATTCAAAATTAAGTGGTTACATTGGTTGTTGATTATACATAGTGTTATACATAGGTTTACACAGTTATTACAGTCTGTATATTTGACTAGAGTCTCTTTGCACTTACAAATTGACTTTTTAGAACTTAGATAGTGGCTTTCACAATGTTTTTGATTTTTTCACACTTTATGAGATATTTATTGTCCAAGTTTATGTACAATATAAATCAATGATCATGGTTTCAGTAATTTTTTCATGTTCTTGCAACACTGAATTTCATGTTTGCCTTTGACCTTTTCTATTACATCCTTTATTATAAAGTGGCCTGAATTTTAAAAAGAGACCACGTTGCTGCAAAGATATCAGGTGGTGCAATAATGCTGTCTCTTTCTTTTATTTTTTGCAATTTGTTCCTATAGGTGTTAGAATGCCTTCTCGTGTTGTTGCCCAATGTAAAGGTGCATCTGGTACACCAGAATGCATATAGGCTGAAAGTGGCTGCCCTTATGGTGGGTATTCCATTATTTTTGAATGTTTGTAGAATCTCATTTATTGTGGTTCCATTTTTCCTATATCCACCAACCACCATCTGTCTTACTTTTTCAAGTCCTGAACAATTATGTATGAAATGGTCCTGTGTTTCCTCATCCCTGTGACACAGCATACCCAAGGGATCTATATTTATATAGAATCTTCTGTATCTAATAAAATGACTTGTAGGTAGTGCTTTCAAATTGACTTTAATTATGAAATCGTAAAATTTTGGTTCCAGGTACCATTTTCTAAATTTTTTAAGTAATTGGCTGTTATCGATTCCCAATACAGATATTTGGTTATTCTCAGATTGTTTTTGTGTTAGGAAATCATGTATTTGCCAATATGTATATTTTATTGGACTTTTCAGCGTTATTTTGTTTTTGATGCTCTCAATGCTTTCAAGCAACATAAAGATATAATTGTTTGTAGGTGGTGGACGATCTGTGGGTATGATCTCCAATATTGGTTCAATATCTGGAAATCTTTTAACTATGGCTATTAGCAGATTTATTGTTTTTTGTGTCTGAAACACTGATATTAAGTGAAGTCCCAGACCATTCCATTTTGTTGGTTGGTTAAGTTGTTTATTGAAATGGCAACTACTTTCCTGTTCCATAGTAGTTTGCTACAAAATGAATTAATTGAGGCTATAAATGGTTTTGTGAAACTGATTATTGGTAAATAGTAGCTTATTTTTGACATTATGAGTTGATTGAATAATGATATTTTTGCGTATATTGATAGATATGATCTGGATAATGATTTTGTGATTCTTTCTGCATCCACTTTGAGTTTGTTTTGTATTATTGTTCTCATTTGATTCATTCCCAGATAAAATGGAAAACCTAGAAAACTGCTGGGCTTTCCTTGATAAATTTGTTTGTTTACTTTCCCTATAAAAATTGTCCAAGCAGCTGACTTATTGATATTGATTTTAAGTTTGAATTTTTTTGTATATTCTTCTATGATGTTTTGTAGTGCTTGTAGTTGCTTTTTTGATGTTAAGAATATTGTGATATCATCCATATAAGCTATATAAGGAATGTATCTTTGTATTTCATACTGAGACATTTAATATTTTTTCATTCAATGTTATTACTTATTACTTTTTTATATGTGTATATAATCGTATATCTCTGTGTGAGTCAAAGAAAAAAGGGCGGAGGTTTCTACTTATATTATATTTAGATATAGTATTCTTTAATTAATATCTTATTCTGTGTTAAATTATGGTTATGGGTTTATTTACTTTATTTAATAATAATAAATTAGATATTAAGTTGAGTCAACATTTGGTGTTCAATTTATCTGCTCATCTTATTTCATAGTAAATATAAATTATAAATTTTTTTGTCTTCTTTTTCCTACTATAAGCCACTCACCTTGAGATTTTAAGAGTGTTACTGAGCTTGAATATGGAATATGCTGTAAGGAACTGTAGGTGGATGTCTCTATAAGGATCCTTGTAAAGTATTCTTTCTCTAAAAGTGGTGCATAAAGGCCATGTGTTCTGGACTTTATAAAATGGTTTATTAATGGCAAGTTTTGCTGATCTTTATAGAGATTGATACCAAAAGGTGATCAGGAAATATAACTAATGATTATTAGTTTGATTCCTTTTAAATAATACCATTTGTGGATGTGTCATTAAGGTGACATGTGCTCCACATGTGACGCCAGTAGTGGTTAATTCAAATAATTAAGTTAAATGTAAAATTTATAGCACTCCATGTACATCTTGAATTAGTTGTGTAGGAGTACAAAGTAGAATGTTGTACCAAGAAGGCTAAGTTCCCGATACAATATATATTCCAATATTTTCATAAATATTCAATTTATTCTTTTAAAACTATTATTTTATTTGAATCAAAATCATTAATACATTTTATTGATGTTATGGTGTAATAAAAATATTTAAGATTTTTACTTGCTATATTTGTTAGTTAGAAAAACCTTAACAATTGCCATATATAATGGTTAAAACATTGAGTTACAAATTATATTAAAGATTTTGGATTCAAATAAAATAATAATTTTAAAAAATAAATAAATTGATGAATGTTTGTGGAGGTATATATAAATTATTATTAATCACACTCCATTAGTCTAGAAATTATTATTATTAATATTTTTAATTTTAGATATAATCTTTAATAAAGTTTATTTTACTAAGCTACACTTTGCAAAAGTTTTTTATTAAATTTAAGTTTTGTATGTAAATATAATGATTTCTACCAGACAAAAAAAAAAAAAAATCAATTCATAATCATTTTATATGTTTTCTGAAGAACAATTGTTTTAAATAAGGGCTTGCTAAAAATACAATATTCATAAATTTATATATTATGTATATGTGAAGAGAATCTCAAACAGAATTTATGATATACTTCTAAAATCGAGATAGTATGATAAAATGTCTATGAGGGTAACAATATCTAATTATTACTGACAATCAAATGTTATTGTTTGGTTATAATATTCTACTGATTAGTTACATATGCATATGTTTACTTCCAACAATTTTTAAAAAAAAAAAAAAAGAATGCTTATGTAACTCATATGTTTTCTTCCAGAATACATATGATCTCTTATTTGATTAATATTAAAAGGATTGTCTTTATAAATCATCTCTGAACTTGTTAGGAAAAAGATGTAAAATACAAAGTATAAAATAATTACATACAAAGAAATGGTGAAATCATTTTACAGATTAACCAGTGAATATTTCAATCTTTTTATCAATTATTTCAAAGATATTCATTATTTATTTATGAATAATTAAATAAATAGATAATTTATTTCTTCTTTACATATATAGTGGAGTTGTGAACTCGCATTTGTCGATAAATTTTGATAATAGAATATGTATTGTTTATTGAACTGCAAGTATACAGTACTTTTATTACACACATACATATAACATGAAAGCTTTTTTGTATTTATAGTAAATTAAGATTATCAACAAAATTAAAAAATAACAAAGTAGTTATTAATAATAAAAAAAAGAGAGAGAAGGGCATTTTCATATACTTTAGTGAGTGTGTTTTCGCTCATTTACATTCATCCAAAAAATAAAAATAATAAAAAACTTACTGCACTATATTATTTTTTAAATAAAATAAATGTCTACCTTCCAGTAACTTTTTTTTTATCGAAACATGAATTTTTCCAAAAACTATGTTCTCTCTAATTGTTTTTATGTTTTTATGTCTGTACTGACTTTATGAATGTTCTTAAATTTCATAAAACCTTTAACATACCCTGTAAACATTATATTACACAAAATATTGTACATCAAATTCAGAAAAGATAAAAAAAATAAAATGTATGTGATTTCAACATAAACTGAAGAAATTTTATCAATAAACATAACAGCACAAAGTGCTCTGCAACAGAAAAAGAGCTGCTGTAATAGTATATAAAATTTATTAAATTTATGAATTATAATGTTTTTCTTGTTTAATTATTTTCATGAATAAAAATACTTAATATATATAAAAACTGTACAATAATGTAAAAAAAAAGTTAAAAATTTACGTTTTAAGTCCTTAATTCCAAACATTTTCTAAGATGTATGCAATGTATATGTATATATTTACAGAAATCATTTATTTTTAATAAAACATTCAGTTTATTTATATTTTCTCTAAATCAAACTACAATACCAGAAATAATAATTAGAGGGGAAAAAATTAATATATCACTAGGGAACAAATTAATGATAATGAAATGTCAAGAAGTCTCCATTTTATTCCCAGATTGTATTCCCAAATCAGACAAAGATTAATCAAGATACATGTTAATGTCGATAAACCTGAACATTTTTTAAAAATAATTCCAATAAATAAATCACTACAACACAATTCCAATTGAATCAATCATGCTATACTTAAAATCAAGATAAATGTTTACATTAATAGTTAAAATCAGATTAATTGCATATGTAAATTAGCAGACAAAATGTGAAGCAATAGGGAATTGAAGGAATCAAAAGTTTTATATATCAGTTTGCTGAAATGTTTTAATTATTTTTATTTTTTAAATAAATAAATGAATGCATATAAGACAAACATTTATTAATCCCAATAAGATTAATCAACTCCTGTCCGATCTTTACAAGCTGCGAATTTATTACTAAAAAAAAAAAAGAACAATCTCCATAACACTTAGTGATTCACAGCACTTTAAAAAAATAACTTCTAATTGGCAATGGTCGAAATTCAATAATTTTTGTTCTTTCACTAATTAACATAAATTGTATGTTTCAATGTTTTAACTAAAAATAAAAAAATATTTAATAAAGAAATCAATAGACATAACTTGTCTATCATTAAAAACATAAAACATTAATAAATTAAAACTAAAATCAAAAATTAGTTATAAAATAAATTGAAACAGTTATTCTACATAAATCTTATACAAAAAAAAAGTAAAGCAACAACTCAAATTTTTTATTATTTTTCTGTATTTTTTGATCTCTTAAATCATGTAAAATCTATGAAACATATCTGTATGTATAAAAATGATTTTAGTATGTGAAAAATAAATTTTAAAAGACAAAGTTAAAAAGCATGTTAAGTAGATAAGTTTATGCTTGAAACTATGTATTCAAATCCCTTATAATTACATTTAAAATTCCAAGTATATGAATTATGCTTGTGTTTTAAAATACTGTCAATTATATAAAATAATGTTCTAGTTATTGATTTTAGAAATTTTACATTCTGATAACTGATATTTCCATAATGTTTATTTATGTTTGAGTAATATTATACTCCAAATTAAAATTAAGGATCACTACAAACATTTGTGAAACAAATCTGATTTCAGTTGTTAGAATCCTAATTTAAAAAAAAAAAAAAAATTATTATGCATTTCAAATAGTAATAGTTGTTAATAAAATTATGTCACTTCTTTAATAACAAATTAGATCTTCAATAGTTCATTTTATAACTTATTAAAAATTCTTAAATCATTTTAGCAATTGGCTACATCTATATATATTTAGTATATTTCCATCTATTCTATTATAAATAAGCTGTCTCAATTTTTAATAAAAATTCAACTATAATAAAAATACATTTCTAATATGATGAAATTTTTGATAGACAAGTATTATATCAAATCACATTTCAAAATATGAGAATAATTCACTTATTGCAATTAAAAAATAAAAATTGATATCAAATCCAATTACTATGTATTTCATAGGAATAAATGAACTTTATCAGTAATATTCAAGAACAAAATTGTGCTTTAAATCTTCAATAATCAAAATATCACAACTGGAAAATAGTAGTACTTAATATTGTGATATGCACATATCATTATTTATTATCCCCCTATAGTTTATAAGTGAATAATTAAATAAAACAATTAAAAATCTTGTGTTTAGTAAATACATTTATAGTTCGAATAAATAGGAAGTGAATGAACAATTTATTAAAATTTGAAATAAAATATTTTTATTAAGTTATATAAAATGATAACAATGCCTTTATTAAAGTCATTAAATAAAAATCTCATGTTCATGAATAATAATAATAAAAGACTACTAGAAGACAGCAGCAAAATCAGCAAAAATACATATACTTTTTTAAAATTTGTATTTATTTTCATCTATTTTTACCAATAGATTCTGGATATATAACAAAGTAATAATGCACTATAAGAAAGTAATGTAAGGGGGGGGGATCATATAAACTTACCTCTTTTAATATTCTTATGTACAAAATGGAATGAATAACAACAAATGCTATGCTAACTGCCATTAAACTATCAAACAGACTTGTCATAAATTGTAATATCAAGAAAAGGAATAGTTGGATCTCCTTTTAATGATTTATGAAACCCTATGTTTGTGTTTCCTATCATGGAGATGCCAAAGAAAATGATATGGGGTAATGGAACTTATATCGAAATTATATGCTGAACTTGGTAACAAATGCCATCAGATAATTTTTTTTAAAATTATCTACTCAGATAACTTTCACTTGTTAATAATAATCAAGAATATAGTTATAATTATCAAGATAGATATAAAAAATCTTCTTTATCAATAATTTTAATTATTAAAGCAATCTTTTTTTATCATTTAATATACACTTAAATAGTAAAAAAATAAATAAATCATGCATTATTTTTTAAATTAAGAAACAAATCTAAATTAAAAACCTAACCAATAATCCATATAATTTAATTTAAATTATACAATAACTATTATTGTAAAAACACACTACTTGATTTGAAAGATATGATAAAATATATATGTAACAATATTGAACATTCTATTACAGTTTATTTTCTAATATGGTGTGAGACAGACTCTATCTTAACCCTTTTATGGTTGTAAGTATTAATAATTTTAATTAGAGGTATTTGCTAATTGCAATCTTGCAGAGATAGATTAGAAATATACATTGACTAATATTAGATTGCAGTTGTCAAATTAAAAAAAATTAAGTTCTGTTGTTTGACCTTTTGTACAAATTATTTAGAATTGTTTTCTTTATTTTTTATTAAGAATGGAAATATGTGATATGCACATATGATTTATAATCCACCCTATAGTTTTTAAGTGAATAAATAAAATAAAAAAATAATTAAAAAATCTTGTGTTTAGTAAATACATTTGTAATGAGTAAATCAGGAATGAATGAATTTATTTATTAAAATTTAAAAATAAAATATTTTTATTAAGTTATATCAATGATAACAATGGCTTTATTAAAGACATTGAAGGAGAATCTCACTTTCATGAGCAGCAGCAGCCGGTGCTGCTGTGATGATGATGATGATGATGATGATGATGATGATGATGATAATAATAATAATAATAATAATAATAATAATAATAATAATAATAATAATAATAATAATAATAATAATAATAATAATAATAATAATAATAAAGGCCAGCAACAAGATCAGTAAAATATATATATATACTTTTTCATCTTTAAAATTTATGTTTTATTTGCATCTACTTTTACCAATAGATTCTGAATTTATAACAAATAATGCACTGTGAGAAAATCTTACAAGGGAGGGATAGATAATATGAATTTCCCTCTTAATATTCTTATGAACAAAACAGAATGAACAACAATTAACACTAAGCTAACTGCCTAAAGCTTTCAAACCATTAGATTTGTCATGTATCATAATATCAATAAAAGAAATAGTTGGATTTCCTTTTAATGATTAAAATATTTATGGAACCCTATGTTTGTATTTCCTATCATAATGGAGCTTAAATCAAAATTATATGCTGAACTTGGTAACAAACACCATCAGATAATTTTTTTTAATTATCTACTCAGATAACTTTCACTTGTTAATAATAATTAAAAATATAATGATAATTACCAATAGATATCTATCAAAAATCTTTATTAATAATTTTATTAATGCAATCTTATTTTATCATTGGATATACACTTAAATAGTAAAAAAAAATCATGTAAATCAGACTTAAATCAATTATTAATGCATTATTTTTTTTAGAAACAAGTCTAAATTTAAAACCTAATCAATACTCCATATAATTTAGTTTAAATTATATAATAACTATTATTATAAAAAAAGTCTTACTTGATTTGAAAATTATGATAAATATACATAATAATATTGAAATTTCTATTACATTCAATTTCTTTTATGATGTGAAAGAAACTATGTAGTTTGAATGTATTAATGATTTTAATTAGAGATCATAATTGCTAATTGCAATCTGGCAGAGAGAGATTAGAAATATACATTGATTGATGTTAGATTGCAGTTGTCAAATAAAAAAATATGTTATCTCTTCCACAAATCATATTATACAAAATTACTTTATTACACACATTTTTTATTATTAAAATAACTGTATATTCCATACCATATCTTATTAGCAAATAAATTATCACTTATTGAATTTTATTTTCCTTTTGCTGAGCTGACATGCATATTTGAGTCATTGGCACCTTATAAATTTTATGAATCCATTTTTAGATGTAAATCTAAATTATCATAAACCCATTGATAGATCAAGTTACTTATCTATTTATTAGCTATATTTTTGGCTGCCTAACTATAGACTTATTCATATTTTGGATTTGCCCAATTATATGCATAATTGGAGAAAGTTACTTGGTTTATAATATTTTCTATTACATTTATGGTTACCCAAATCTGTAGAGCATTTATTGAACATCCAGTTCCACTTATTAATTTGGTTATCTAAATTTATGGGATATATTATTGGTAATCAGCTTATACTTACTATTATATTTATTATTGGTGGTGATCCGAAATAGGTATCCATTACATTTAGCTTTTAGCCAATTATTTTCCATTACATTTGCCTCCCAAAAATGTGGAGTAGGCCAGGTAACTTTTCATCTATCATTATTATTTTTTATTACAATATATAGCAGAAGAATGCAAATAAGTAATATATAACACTATAAAGTGGCTGTTTCTTTCCATATTGAAGATCCATGATAAGAGGTCTGCTCGATAATAATCATAGGATGCTAAAAATTGTCATTTTTTAAAATTGTAAAACCACAATTCATATTATCTCAATCCATTTCTTATTATTGCTGTGAAGTCAAGATATATGCTATATTAATATGTACTATTTTAATTATACACTATCCAAAATATATATAATAAAAAAATAAATATATTAATAATTTGTTGTACATTTAGTAAATTTTACAATATGGCAGCTACCATTTTGCTATCTCAAAGCAACATATGTGATCATGTTTATTACTAATATTTTTTGGAGTTAAATTGAAAGAACTACTGGTGTAATAAAATATTTTTAATAAAAACTTTTACAATATTTAATAAAATTCATAAAGTACCTTTCTTAAGCAATAAAATGAAAATTATTGATTTAGTGGAGGCAAAAAATAAAACCTGTAAAATATTCTTATATTGTCAGAAAGTTTAAAATTTGAAGAATTTATAAAAAAAAAAAAAAAAAATGAAATGGATAAGCAAGAAAGGGTGACTATAAATTCCAAAGTTAATACAGATTTAAAAATTATTAAAATATCTACTGATAATGTGACTGCTATAATGTTTTTATTATGGGGGGAAAAGTTAGTGTCCAGAATGTTTAATTGCAATGAGAGTTTGACACTTCATTTTATTTAAAAAATAAAAATTTAACAATAGTAAATTTAATTATTATTTTTATTTTTTGAGTAAATGTGAATAAGTAAATACCTACATGCAGAAATATATGTATATGTGGTTATTATTATTAATAATTGCATTATTTGTTTAATTTTATTGATACTATAATCTTAATTTATATATGCATACTATACACATGTGTTTGTTACATATATATATATATGTGTGTGTGTCAATATATTCTATTGTAATCAAAACTTATCAATAAAGTGTAAAGTATTACATGCTATGTAAAATATACATGAGAGAGTATGGAACAAAATATAGTGAATATTGCAGTTCCACTATAATTAAAGATCAAGAAGATCAAAAAGCTATGCAATCAATGTGTACATATTCCTAAAATTATTTTTATATTACATGATCACTCAGTTTTCTTATTCTTAATTGATTTATTATTTGCATTTAACAAGCCCTAGGAAGGATATAATTACTCTAGCAGGATCAATTATCAAACCAATCTCTTTCTTTCAATTTCAATACAACTTTTTTCTCATGCAAACTGGTTTATAGGCATATTTTTTGTGAAAGCAGTAAATATGAAAAATAATAAAATTAATGTTCAAATAATATTATTGTTGGGATAATATACAATCACTCTATTTAGATTCCTGAGGCAATTTAATATAAAACATTTGATAATATAATATTCACTCTCATATTAACAATGTTTTCAACAGCAGTTGTCAATCTTCAATAACTTCTAATAAATGGATGTTATTATTTCATCCTATAATGTTAACTCTTTCTACAAACATTTTTATTAAGTTAACTTTAAAAGCAGATTTTTTTTTTTTTTTTAAATATTTTATTACAACTGATAGATGATATACAGTGAAACGCAAACTATATTGTATCCATTTAAAGCCTTCAATTATATACTAGTTGACTATATTGTATCCATTTAAAGCCTTCAATTATATACTAGTTGAAAAAAAAAAATTCATAAACTCATAAAATTTTATGAATATCATTTACAGAGTCAGCCTTTTTTTTTTCTTGCTAAGTATATGTTCTCAAATCTCAAATGTGAATTTCTTTTACCACCTTTTCTTTATGATTTAAATAGAATTTGTACCACTGTACAAACTTTTTCCTTTGCAATTGTTTTTTTTCCCCAAAAAGATTTATCTGCAGTTATATATATATATTAGCATATCTTAAGCCAAAGGTATTGCAATAAAATGAGTGATAAATCCAAAAAGGGTCTTAAAGTGCTTTCACTAAATACTAAAAAATTATTGATTTAATATGAAAAGTCATTTTCTGAAATCAATCATGTTTTAAAAGAATGAGTCATCAATGAGAGAAATTATAAAAGGGCAAAAGCAGATTTGTGCCACTTTCACTTATGCCTTTTAAACAGCTAAAGTAAGGGATATTTTTTTTGGTTAAAATGAAAAAAGCTTTAAATCTATGAATAAGTGATATAAATCATTATAACATCCCACTTGACAATCTTGTATTGTGTCAGAAAGCCTTAAATCTGAGAAATCTGGATCACACAATTTCCAAGATATTCACTGAAAATGGAGGTGGCCGTATAGACTCCAAAACCATTACAGTCTTAAAAGTATTAAAGTAACCAGCAAAGTTGCAGCTATGTTTTTGTTAGAACTTAAAAAAAATTACTGGTGTGCGTGTGTATCCAAAACAGGTATTTAATTGAAATGAGACAGAATTATGAATGATTAAACACACAAAAAGTACTGTATATAAATATGTAAATGTACTTTCTCAATCTACTATTAATAACATTATTTTTAAATTTTTTTATTCATATTACAATCGTAATTTATTTATACATAATATATACACAAAGCATGTTATATATATATGCATGTTGAAAAGTACTATTGTGTACACTAACAGTAGAATAAACAAATTATTGAATTATAATCATTTGTCAACAAACATGACTATTAGACGCTATACATGTAGAAGAACTTGAAACAAAATAAACCACACATGGCTTCATTGTAATGATAATAATAATAATAAATTATAAGATTTTTTAAAAAAGAATGTTAACAATAAATATGTCAATTATTATAAAAGCAAATCACAAAACTATTTTTTTTTTTTACTACACTACGTTGAAGAACAGGAATTACTACAAACCCAAATGAATAAATATTTCCTCAAATACATCCCTTAAATAATTCAGATTTTAAAAAAACAATCATTACATTTTTACATGATTGTATTTTTCAGTTACAAAAAAAACTTGATATACATAAATAGTTACATTTCTTAGAATTAATCAACAACATAAAAATAAATACAGATAGCAATATTTTTTTTTTTTAAACAATCTATGTAAATTAATATTCTGATAAATTTATAGAATCAATTAAGTTTAAAAACATAAAATATTCACTTTTCTAAAAATAAATTTATAAAAATATGCATAATTTATTTATGTGTATATACACAAAACAGATATCAATAATTACTTGTTTGGAAAATATATCATGATAGTTAAGAAGTTGTTGCACATTTCAGCATACTATTCAGTTTCTGAGTGACCAATTAAATGTTTAAAGAATCTGTATAGTACACTAAAATAAAGAGTATGCTAATAGCTCTAACAACTTTTATCAATAAATGCCACAAGAGAAAGCATTTAAAATCTCTATCTAAAAATTATATCTAGGGTCTGAAACATCCTAGCATCTCAATGAGGAAAGCCAATAGCTAGAAAACAGTCTGGGGATAATTTCTAGATAGAGATTTTAAATGCTTTCTCTTGTGGCATTTATCGATAAAGCTTGTTAGAGCTATTAGCATGCTCTTTAGTTTATAATTACAAGCTCATCAAATTAAGACACGTGATGTATGATTTTACTTTATTTACTATTGTATAGTACAGTATATATAAATAACATTTAAAGCCTATCACATACTCAGAGTATACTTAACTATAAAGTATATCTGATAAATATCTATATATTTAATAAACTAAAAATCAATAATAAACTTACATTCACAATTTAAACTTGAATTTCCATTAATTAAAGAGTACATTAATGGTAAATTGCATATAAAAGCAATTCATAAATAATCAACTAATCATTAAAAAATAAAATTTACTTTGAGAAAAAGAATAACATTACAACAATTCAAAGTTGTATTAACATAAAGATTCTGAAATCAAGCTCTTATATTTAAAATGAAGTATTCCTCTAATAAAAAGACCTATTGCCCACAAACAAGTGTTGATTTATATTTAAAAGGAAAATCCCTAGAAAATTAAACTGTATTATAATTAACATATTAATTGCTGGTGCTTGTCTTATAGCACCATTTTCACGCTAAAACTATAAAATATGACCATTCCCGGGCCATTGATTATAATAATTTTGCTGTGCTTTTTTGTAATGCGAAAATAAAAACAAAACAAAATTGTCTTTTATAATTATTATTTTTTATAAATGTATACAATTTAAATGATAATAATAAATGTAAAATAAAATCAACAAATTACAATTTGATTCGTGTTCGTAAATTTTTTTAATTGTGTTACGGCTTTTTTTTATCAATTTTCTATCGGATATTTTTTTACTTGTGTTACGGCTTTTTTTTAAATCTATTTTCTATCGGATATTTTTTTTACTTGTGTTACGACTATTTTTTTTGTTGCTGTTTAACTAAAAAATAATAATCGTAATAAAAAGTAAAATTTCTTGGTCTATTTTTTATTTTTTTAGTCTTCGTTTTACTTTTTTTTTTTTAACAGACAAAGAGATATTACGGTTATTTTTTACTTCAAATAGAATGACAATAAAAAGTAAAAGTTGTTACGGTTAGGTTTAGGGTTAGTTTTAGAGTTATGGTTAATGTTCTGTTGTTTGTAATGCTAAAATAAAAAAATTCAAAATCGTAACCATACTCGGACAAAATAAACAAACAAACTTTTTTAAACAACAACAAACACATATAAATGTCTTCTTTACTTATTAAACATGTTTATAATATTTTCTTTTTATAAAATTTATAAAAAAACATGTATATTTGTACTTTTCTTACTGGATATTTTTTTGGTACCGCTCTTTTATACTTCAAAAATATATATACGGTATAATCTTCTTTGTCTCGTGGAATGTTACGAACAGTACGTTACTTGACGTGTTACCTAATTGCAACTCACTAAAAACAGATATTTAACATTTTCCCAGTTAAAACTTCAATACAGTACGTTGTAAAAAGTCTTAGAATTATTATTTTAAAAAATCTGAACATTTCAATACTTTAAAATAAAAACAAATCCAATGAAAACAACATTTCCATCCAATTCAAATACAAACTCTCTCATCAAGCCGTAACTATTTTATAAACTGTGCGAATTCGGAAAATGTAATTGCTGCGATGTGACATATCTGCTGTACTGCGATGCGACATAGCGGCCTGCATTCTGTAGCACAACAAAAAAGTTGTATTATAGAAAATGCGGGTTTGAACGTGTTGGCCACGGAAACAGCATTTTTGTGTTTTAGTGCGAAAACCGCGCCATAGAGCGGCGTCTTTAGCTGTAAGATGATTACCTAATTGCTTATCAAAAAACCATACTTATGAAGTCAAAATAAAAGTTTTTACATTTAACTTGCAAAAGAATTGCAAGGTTCTGTGTTGCTCTCTTTCTCACCTTTTGCTACATTATTTTGATATCAAGATGTTGATCTTAATGAAAATCAGATTCATCCATTAGTTTTTCAGACAAACTAAGCATCTAGAACACAAAGATCATCACATTGCTCTCTTTTTCACCTTCTGCTACATTATTTTGATATCAAGATGCTGATCTTAATGAAAATCAGATTCATTCTTTTTCAGACAAACTAAGTATCTACAACAACAAAGATCATCACATTATATCTATGATAACTGAATCCTCTTATGTTTAGAACTTATGATTCAACTCTCCCTAATCACAAATAATAATATTTCTATCTATGACAAAGATTCTTAAATTGTTATCATTGAATCTCTATGTATCACAATATTATCATATAGGGATATGTGAAGAATTGAAGAAATATTAAGAATTTTTATAATTAAACCAGAAAAAAAAAAAAGAATGAATGAATGAAAAAAGCCAAACAAAGAATAACATTTTAATTTCTTTTTTTTTTTTTTTATAGAATCATTCTAATAAAAATATTGTCGGGGTGTGTGCATTTACATATTTCTCCCCTCTGTCTAAATTTAAACTTTTTTGATGAGTTATGCCATCTCTCTTTTATGTACTAGACAGCCCTGAATATATATCTAATTTAATTTTTTTAAAAACTTAATTTCATATTATTAAACATTTAAAAGTGATCACACAAAAAATATGATGAAAAATAGTCACATTGCAAAAAAGACTGAGAAACACTGGTCTATAAGATATCTAATTTTTAAAAAAATTCAATTTATGTACTTTCCATATATATGTGTGTGTGATTTTATAGATATTAAATTAAAAGTTTTATATTAAAGTGTTGCAAATTTTATTTAGCTGACTTTGGAATACTATTTGTTTTGAAATAAGATCAAATTTATTGTATATCATGTGTGTAATGAATAAAGGGGTGAAAAGAATTGGCAATTTAGTATTAACTATTTCTCATATATGAAAGTGTGTTTTATTAATAACTGAATCCAGATGCTAAAACAATTTGATTACAACATTACCTTCTTAAAATAATGTATGTTTTTTTTTTTCTCAAAGTAACCTTTATTAATAAAAGACTACAAAAATTTTGGGTGCACTTACCCATTGAGGATTACACAGTGATTCAATGTAACAAGGTAAAATGTACATATGTTCAAAAATAATTACATCCATAAAAATTGCTGTAATGTGATTAATGTGTATCTGTATGTGGATCCACATGGCCTGGCCATCAAGAAGTTAACCATCACCCAATGGTCTCACCCCTGGGGCCCCGAAGCAAAGACTCAAATGCTTCAGCTGAATGAATGAAGTCTAGCATTGTGCCAACCACCACAACAGGCAGTGAAGTCCAAGGCCCAAGTTCACCAAGCAATAGACTCTCGAACCACAGCCGAGCCATATCAAGACAATTCTGAATACCTCTGCCTCCCAATTAGCAGTCCAAATGAGCAGGGACCACAATCAGTCTACCTGCCCAAAATTGGAAAGCCAACTTGGGTAAAAACTAAGAAGTAATAAGTAAAGAACCAGATCGACACTGCCCAAAACCAGCCTATCAGGGACACAGCAGCCAACCAGAGCAGGAATAGCACCAACTTTGACTGTGTAGCCCCCCAGCAGGTGTTCTGGGCAGTGGCAAAATTGTTAACAGCCCACATCATAAACCAGATGCCTAATGTCTACAACCAGCCACCGCTGAAGAAAAGGAGACCATGCCCATAAAACACAACTCCATCCATGTTACAAAAAAAAAAGGTGGTGGCTCAAAATAGACCAACCGCTTTACAAATGCACTAAATTTAAAGCTAACAAATGAAACCTAATGATAGTGAGTGCAAATGAACACTGACCTATCAAATAATCCATCAAGGGGTGCAGTAGCCCTTCGTGGCGAAGTCCATGTGAAGGCTGTGACTTTCACCCTCCGGCAGGTTTTCCTGGGCTAGACAATGATTGTCGACCATTTCCCAAAATGAACCAAGCCCCTTATGACCACTATCACCACACTTGAGCAAAAGGAGTGCAAACTTACACCCACCAATACAACATTTAATTCATGTAGTTTTGAAATCAAGCCGGATTTACATGCACACCATGGGAATAAATATGTCCATATCATCTTGCATACTGAAGTCAATGGAGCTGAACATCTGCCCTTGATCATCATCAGACTCCTGTGTCTGGAAATGTTCACAGCAGGTACTAAACCCACCAAAGTCCTTCAGGGTTCACAATGATTTTTCTTTGTTGATACTAGTTGCATTCTGCTTTTTTTGATTGAATTTTAGGTTTTGGTTAGTAATGAATGATACAAGTATAATCTGAAAGTTTGTTGTTAAACTTTGGAAAGTTCTCAATAATTATTGCTTAAAAAGTATGATTACTTTGTAGCTTCAAAGTTTCTGTTTAGGTCTAAAACATCATTTGTACTCATTTTTGTCTTTAGATCATTATTTTTTAGCTCAGGAATGTTCTGTGTTGATTTGAAAATTTTTTATTTATTGATTTTTTAGGGGGGAGGGAGCAATCCACCGGAAGGGGAGTGATAACTTCTGTCCTGATCATCGGAGAAATCTGATTTTTGAGCAGGGCGATAGCTTAGGTTATTTTCTATAATGTTCACTTCCAAAATTGAGATCGAATTAATAATTGAAACTTGTTTAACACTGCTAAAATCTGATGCAAAGATAAAATTCTTAAAACCATCATTGCTAACATATTATATTCCGTGTTTTCTATGAGATTTGATGTGCAAATGAATTTCCTGTTTATTCTATTAATAAAATTAGGATTTCTAGTGTCTATTCTTTTTAGAAATATTTGGTTTCATTTAAAATTATTTTTAAAGGGTTTATAATATTTTAATGATTCCAAGAATTATTTAAGCTAGCTTTTGTCTCTTTCTAATGGCAGCCATTTGCATAAAATGGAACGACGGATAATTTATCATTGAATGAAAACTGTTTCAAAATTTCTTCTAAAGATGAAAAAACAATAAAACAGACATTCACTTACATTTTGGTAACCTTTTTGTTTATGAATCCAACAATGGACTATGACTTTGGTGAATAGAACATGTTTTGTCTAAAATAAATTACAATGATCAAGCATTAATATTTGAATTGCATAATATATATATATTAAAAAAAAGTAAATCAGTCTTAAATAGCTGACTGCAAGGCAAATGTTTTTGTAGTATCATCCCACAAAGCAGTAGTGAAAAAGACAATAAATCGTTGGGTTAATCAATTGTCAACAGATTTAGAAATTAGTGCAAATTGTATTAAAAAGCTAACGACAAAAATTACAAGTTTTGTAAACATATATATTTAAAATTATTTTGATTAAAATTACAAGTAAACGAATTAGTAATATATCAAAATTTGTATAAAAAAAAAGTTTGCACTTAAACATCCATTTTACATTATAATTTTTAGATAAACATAGAGAATACATGTGATGAAAAAGGCTACACTAATGAGATTCATTTAAGCTTAGCACAATTTATCATAATTCATAATATGACACTAGAATAAATTCTTTTAAGTGATAAGTTACCACTGATAATAATCAAAGATTATTATTTTGTTGTAGAACTCAATTAGTTTCTTAATCAGAAGGTAATCAGCCTTCAGACATGATATGCACTGTTTAGTCATATTACTAACTCAATGATGTTATAGTGAGTATGCACGACATAGAAACTTTTAAAAGACAAGACAAGCTGTCTTATCTTTGTACCTAAATGCAATTATATAAACTAATCTAAAGCGTTTGGGAATGAGAGCTTCTGATTAAGAATTACTAATGCTTGCAAATTATGTTGTAATTAAACCCTATTATCTTGACACTCAAATTTGTTTCACAAGAAAGCAGCAATCTGATAAAATATCATTTCTGAAAACAGAATGAGTCAACCCATTTATTTATTACAGTCAAGCTAAAATCAATCTTTTATTTATTATAATGAAGTCAGTGAAGTGACATTTGAGCATCAAAAACTGAACATAAAAACTGTGATTTTTTTTTTTCTTTCTTCATCTGAGAAACTGTCTACAAAAATTTAGTTCTTGAATGAACCACTTTTACTATTAAGCTAAATTGGTCAGAGCAATCAAATCATTAAAGAAAATATAATATATATAAAAAGTACTTTTTAAAAAAATTTAAACCATTTATCGCTAATTGTGATGAATTCATTTCATAATTATTTAAGGTATTATCAGTAAAAGTTTTGCAGCTTTTAATACATTCTATATAAAAGACAATGCAAGTCATAATTAAAAGCAATATAATAAGAGTATAATGGATCAAAAAGAAAGTAGATGATAACTAGACTTAAAGAGATATCTTACTGAATCAATAAATCGCTGGTCTGATGAAAAGTGTGGCACTTAACTATGAGCAGATTAAGTATTTCAATTTGACTGTTAAATATGATTCCAATTTCACATCCTGCACTAATATTTCATAGTTTTGTATAACTGGGTATGTGCAAATATGAAATTTAAGATTGAGTGCTAAATATAATTTATAAAAAGATTTAAATACTTATGAAAATAATTATAAATTTATAAACTAATCCAAAAAAAAGCCCATTTTAAAGATTAAATAATTCAATTAAAATATCTATTTTTAGAATAAATTTGAACTATAACATTTTTAAAAAAAATTCAAAGTAAAATAATTAAATTAATTTTTATTCTTTACAAATATATATATACAGTATATTTAAGAAATAAAAAAAAAGAAGTTGGGGGTTTAATTTAATTATATAGTGATGAATATTTATTTTCTAATCCAACAAAAATGGTTTTTTTTTTTTTTGTTATTTTCAATAAACCCATGTTCTATCTATTATTTTGAAATAGTGATCTAAATCTCTATCAATTCCAGTGTGAATATGAATTCTTAATATTATTCATAAATCTACCCATTATTTGAAATTTTCCATATGTAAATTCTCTCACTATTTTCATGTAAAAACTTTCAATTTTTCATTACTTACTTTTAATCTATAATCTCCTACAATTTTATCATTTCTTTCTTGGCTTAGCCAGTATTTCCATCCACCATTACCATATATAATATTTTCTTTTAATCACCTTAATTTCTTTATACTTTATATTCATCAACAAACCTAAATGCTTCAGAATGGCTTAAATATATAGAAAGAGAAGAGGGTGGACCATTCTTTTCTTGTGAAATTCTTCGTCTTGTGTTTACGATTTGATCGCTATACAGACAGCCATCACAACATCTGATTAGCTGTCAGATAAGTATCATAATTATAATAAGCATGAGAGATTTGCAACCTTTCAATTTAAATTCATCATCAGTGTAATATGCATAACTATCAAAAGTTAATTTATTAATTTTTTTTATATCTAAACAAACATGCAATCCATTTTGTCTACTGCTATCTTCAAAATAACAAACTCCTCTTTAATTCTTTCTTCCAGAAACATCTACTTCATCTCATAGAGATTTATAATATTTTTTTTCTTTAATTTCTATTAATATATTCATCATCTTGTATAGCTTATTCATAAACCTAACATTCTAAGTATTTATTCATTTAAGATTTATTTAGTCACAATGGCTGAGGTTACATTGTAGTGATGATATGACATATTTAATCTTGGGAAATAACACTGCAGTTGGATTAGTTTTTCATTTTCTAGATATATTTTTGAACTGCAGTCAAAAATAATCTTAAATGTTAAAAAAAAAAATTGATGAACAACTTTTAAGAATTGTCAAAAATAGGAATATCAACTACAGTAACTTAAGACAAGAAACGGTTTATGGGAACTTAGAAAGCTATGAACTTTTAGGTATTTAATTATTCCATAAATATTGAAATTTTTGTCTGGGGGGAAGGAGCAATAATTTTTTATAATTATTAGTGGGTAACTGAATTAATAGAGATGTTGTTGGTTTAGAATTATGTGTGTGTGTGTGTTATTGAAGTTTTAAATTGATGAAAAATGTACTTTTCAATTGTTATTCATATATATAATTTCTATATATTTTTTCCAAGTTTTTAATTTCATTACTGAAATAAATGTAGATACTTTTAGTTATTTGAATATTTTCATCATAAGATTATAAAAGACATATATATATATTAATAATAAGGCTTGCAAAAAAAAAAAAAAGATTGTAATTAATACCTATCCCAAATTTGTTTATAAATATGCTTGTTAGTGATATAAAAAAAAATATTTCACAATTATGTATTTTAGTTTTCATATTTTAAGTAAATAAAATATGTTTAATATAAATAAGATTCAAACCTCTCCTGATTTACGGTCAGTAATGTTATAGCTTAGCTCAATTAATACAAGTCCCCTGCAAATGTTCTTTTGAGCCTTGCATTATCATAGTTCACAAGTTAGAATTTGGCTACTGTATTATGTTTTAGAACTTAATTAAATAATAAGCTACAAGAGGATAAAAAAAAAATTCATATTTCTTAAATTGTATTTAAAAAATAGCTGCAGAAAGGAGTTTGCTGTTAAGAGAAAGGAACCACTGATTTCTCTTTAAAGTCTTAAAGAAACTGAGCCAGGAAAATTCTTAATATCCACTCTATACACATTTATCATCACAGTTTGTATTAATAGTTATCCATATGATAAATAAACATGGATGGGCTACTCATTAACATGTATCAGTCAGCATGGCAAATTTATTGGCTTTTTATTTTTTAAGTTTAAAACCGAGACATATCATGATCTTTTTTTCAACTGCCTGATAGTCATTAACTAAAACATCAATTGAATTGTGTAAATAATCTTTTTCAGATATTTATAGTCATACCAGATAAAACTAAATTACAGTCATTATTTCTTCAAAGTTGTAAAGTTGTCAGCCAAGAAAGAGAGGGTAGAAGAGATGGATGCAAAGAATCTGATTGCAGAGCCTTACTGTCACTTGATAATCTTTTATTTAGTTAACTGTAACTTCACAACCATTTTAAGTAAAGAAAAATTATATGAATAAAAAGTGCTATCTAATATTAAACGTATCACAATTGGACTTTCTGAAGTTAGAAAAAACATTTGAAGAGATAATTGATTTGAAAAGCGGATATGCATTTTATTATAAAGCACAAATATGGTAAGCACAAGTGGGGTGGGATTCATTATAATAAAAAGTAAGCAAACAACATTGTGGAGACTGATGGAATTCAAATAGGGTGGCAAAACTATTTATTCAACTTAATAAAAAAACCAAATGCAGATAATTCAGATTTATGCCCAACAAGTTCTCAATGCAATAAAAAGAGGATTTTTATGTAGATGTAAAAAATGTTTTTGCTCACATCAACATTTTAAAATTGTCATGGGAGACTTTAGTGCTAAAATTGAAATATATTTGAAACACAAAAGTGATGTGAACAAATTTGGTTATGTGATAAAAATGAGAAAAAAACACAGACTTGTGGAATTTGCAGAAAAGTTATAAGTTATGAATTCTTTCTTTGAAAAAAATGATAGGTGAAAATAGACATAAAATATTTAAATAAAGATATAACAATTGGATTATATTTTGATTAACATAAAATATGTATTTCAAGATTTACAAGGAAGAAAATGATCCTTATTAGTGATGACTAAAGATGAAATCTATTTAAAAAGATTGTGAAATAAGAGCTGCTATTCCTTATCTTCTGAAACATTTCAGTGAATTTAAATTAGAATTTGCTAATCACTTTTAAAATACTGTAACTAGTCGGGTTTAAACCCTAGTTACAAGGTAGAAAGGCGCACACATATGTTATATAGTTTTAAAATTAGTTTCATATAATTTTGATTTTATTTCGTTTTAGTATTTATTTTGTTAGTGGGAGAAAATGTTTAAGATTTTATTTAAGTAAGAAAAGAGGGGGTGGGGGGGGAATTTGCGTTTTGTTTTTGTAAAAGTGGTATATGTATGTATTTGCGGTGTGGATAGACAATTTTAGAAACGAACGTATGAATACATTTTGGATCCAAGATAAGAGATTATTGTAAGAAAAAGAAAAAAAAGAAATATATTAAACATCGAAAATCTTATCTGGGGAATTTGAATGAAAATTAAAAAGAAGGTTGAAGTAAAAAGTTTCCGGAATGTTAATTGCCAAAATGTCCGAAGGTGCGAAAAGTTCTTTCTGCTTATTAGCTTAACTGGCCATCTATACCACGTGGTGGGGAAGAAGGGGACGGACTGTGTTTGCGAAAACAAAAGAAAAAGAAAAAGTGACAGGGAGAGTGAGATGTAGTTTTTTTTTTTAAACTAGTGTCAGATTAATTTTGGTCTTCACAGAGGAAAGAAAAAAAGAAATATTTTCATTTTTTTTTATTATATTGAAGAAGAATAGCTAAGGCTACGGCCGAATATGAGTACAGTGGGGTAAAGGCTTAAGCGTGCTGGGATTTCTGGACCTTGCCCCGAAGAGGCCATGCAGCAGTGACCGGAGAACATCGACCGGAGACCTATCAACTTTTCGCAAGGGAATCGATCCGACTCGGAATGAACTGAAGCGTGATGAACTGTCTCGTACGTTTTGCTTCGGATTTCATGTGTTTTTCTTCTGATTTTGATATCCCCGGGGATCACATCGGACAAAAATTGCAGGTAATATGAACTTAAGATATTTTATTTTCCAAATATTATTACGTTTTCTGAAACCCTCAAGGAGAACGAACCAAGGCAAGAGACTTATATTTTTTTTTTAAGATAAGGCCATTTTGAATACAGCTGATTAGATTTTATCTGTGTATACGTTCGTTTTTCTTATTCTATTGAAAATCCACACAGAATACATATATAGGTTTTATTGGGTTATGTAAATGTTAAAGGGTGCGGGAAATATATTTTTATTAAAAGCAGAAAATATTATAATAAAAGATATGTTATATTAAGGTATATTGCATGTGTGTGTGTTATTATTTGACTCATGGAATATAGTTCATAAATTTAGACGATTGATCCGAGTTTCGTTGTTCGTTGCATAGAGTTTCTCCCGTACATTTTTCCTACGGTTTATTAGCCACCCGCCCTGAGTACTGAGCTAGTGGAGAGGCCCTATTACTATCGTATTCTTCTCTTCCAGCATAATACTTATGTAAAAAGTAAGTTTGGCGCTTGGAGTCAATGATTGACGTCCATAAATATGCTGTGAGAGAAATACGAATTTTCTTATCACTATTTGGCTTCATAAAGAAAAAAATAGATATTTTTTATTTAAGATAAGAATAAGTAAGTATACGGTATACGAGCACACCCGTTACAATACTGACAGGTTTTGAAGATGGTTCAAACTTAATTGATCAATAGGTAAAAAATCCATTATATTAAGAACTTCATGAAAGACAACTGCTATTTAAAAAAAGCAGCAATTCATCAATAAAATTGCAAACTAGAAAATATATGAAGAAAAAAGAAATATGAAAATATTTTAAAATGATTCATTAAAAAGAATTAAATATCAGAGTTCTGTAAAATAATAGAAAAAAAAAAAGAATTAATAATGATATAAAAAATATAATTGTAAATTAGCTAGAAAAGCTATAGAAGAGAATAGAAGTTTCAAAATTGTAAAACATCATCTTGTTACTAAAAAGTTATTTCAACAAGATTAAAAAAAGATGGAAATAAAAAAGAGGGATGACATCATAAAATGCTGGTTGAGTCCTGCAAAAATTATATAGTAAAAAAAAAAATAAAAATTACGAAAATTAAATAACTATTACAATTATAATATCTGAATTGTCAAGGATTTTAAATGAAGAAGTGAGCCGTGCAATTAAACTTATGAAAGGGGAGGGGGGGGCACAAGAAATAGACAAATTGTTGGCAAAACTATAAAACAAAAATCCTAAATATAAGGAATGAAATGGTTGGAAATATAGTAATAATATTGATATTTAAGAAAGGTGATAAAAACAATGGTAGAAATTACAGGCCTATCGCATCAATTCTATACAATCTTAACTACAGTAAACTTTGAACCCAACTAACCAGAAGAACACAAATTGAATTTAAATGATTTTAACATAATAGATCATATACAAGAAATGAGTATAATTATACCAAGGACTAATGAATATAAGTTGTCATTCTTTGCATTCGTAGATTATAAAAAGGCAGCTGATTCTATAACTATTTCCACAGCGATTAAAGCTTTAGACCATTAAGATATAAATCTAATGATATTGATATATTGTTAAGAATATTTATCAAATTACAATAGAAGTGATTAGATTACATAGTGATACTAAGAAGATTAATATTGATAATGTTGATTTTGTACCTTAAACTTTATAGCAATTTTACAAGAATAAACTAAACAAATACATGGAGATTGTTTAAATTATCTAGATTTTGAAGACGATATAGCTGTTTTTGCAAATAATAATTCAAAGCTTCGGGGAAATGCTATAAAAGTAGAAGGTAGGACTAAAGATAAATACTTAAAAGATTGAAATAATGTTCAATGTATTTTCTTATAAAAAGAAAATGATTGATAATCATGAATTAGAAGAAGTTAATAACAGAAATATTTTGGTGAAATTACTAATACAAATATGAAAACATAATGAATAAAATGAATCATAGATTTAAATTAGGATCCAAAAACTTAACTGAAATAACTCTAAAAAATGAAATATGCCTATGTGTTTAAAAAAGATTTTTAATAGGTGTATTTTACCATTTCCTGCTCATGGATCTGATATTTGGACACTTAACAGAAAACAATAAAAGACTTCAAACCATTCAAGAAAGTATAGACAGATATATCTTGGGTAACAAGAAGGGATCAAAAATGAAATATTTGGGGAAAGAATTGATATAACATTGACATCATTGAAAGAATTAAGAGGATGAAATGAAGCTGGCCTGGCCATATTGCTCGAAGAAATAATAATAGATAAACAGTAAGTTTTAAACTGATTCCTAAGAATTTCTAAAAGATTAGAAAAAGACCACATATAAAATAAGAACATTTATTGATGTAGAAAAGAGAATATAAATAATAAAATAAAAAAAACTGGATTAATTTTAGAGACCATCTTTGCAGTGAATCAATAGTGGTTGAAAATAATAAAAAAATATATTAAGAAATTTTAAATTATCGAATCTATGCATTCCTCAATTAATATCAAAAACTAGTCTCTAGATATAATAGCCAAAACATCACTTTAATTATTAAAAATCTAATGAAAAATATGGTTCTTTATTAGATTGTAGTATATATATTGAATAAAAATATTGTTAGAAATACATTATTATATTATTACATGCAATCAAGTTACAGACAATTGCTGACAATCACATTAATGGCATTTTGATTATTTATTTGCTTTTTCTTGTTGTTTAAACATTTTGCTAATGGCATAACTGAGATGAATTGCCAAAATTATTGTTAACATTAATACTAAATGAGCATGGGTAAATTGGTATCAAAAAATAAAAACTAAAGAGGATATATCTTTTTGCATTATTTTTTCTGAAAAAAATCCACTATGTAGGCAATAAAGATTTTTGACCAAATGATAACTGCTAATCATAAGCACTTCTTAATAAATTTTACTGACATAATATTATCTATATTTTTTTCTTCTTAATAATATAAAATGTTAATAACACTCGTTCATGCAGTGCAACAACAGCATAACATTATTTCAAACTGTACAGTTATTTCAAACTGTACAGAAAACAATCATAAACTTTCTTTACATATGTTTTATAAATGGACAAAATGCCATTCATATGACTGCCAATGACTTAAAAGTATTTGATATAATCTATGATGGGAAAAGCTATATAATAAAAGTAGTATATATATTTTAGATTATGAAAAATTTTTCATAATAAAATTTGTATGAAAAAAAAGGTCCATTCAGTAATGAATTGCTAATAAGAATCTACTCCTCTTTAATTAAAAGCTTGTATAATGATTGTTAAGCAAAACTTCAAAAGAATATACATTTAAAATACTTGGTAAATCCATGCACTATTATTTGCATGTACAATGTATATATAGTGTTTTTATACAGTAATTTTTGAATTAGCAATTCAATTTATATACATAGTTTAATGCATGGATCTATTATTTCAAAACATAAGATTTATATTACTTAATCACCTTTTATTGCAGGAGTTGGCTCGCTTTTAAAAAGTATTATTGATCATTTGTGTCAATTATTTAATTAAAATCAAATTTCTTTTAAATATCTTAACCTAAAGGCTTTCTTGAAACAACTGAGAACTCCTAATGAGCATTAATCAAAAAATATTTCATTACTCCAAACTACAAATTCCTACACATTATGACTCCATCAAAATTTTAAAATAAGTAAATAAAGTTAATGAGGAAACAAATGACACGTAAATCTTATGGTTTTTAAAGGAAGGTTTGAACATATCATATGACTGAAATAGTTAAAAATTTATTATTAATGAATTCGGCTATTATTTGCAAAAATTCAAATTTATCAAGTTACAATTAATTAGTATGACTAAATTTGATATTTTAAAGATTGAGTAATAAAATATAGTTTATAGATTAAGTAAAATATGGCAAATCTATCTGCATAATACTTTTATGGAACATTAACTCCAAATTTGTAATGAACTGACAATCAATTATATATATATTAAACAATGGCAAACGATTAAATAGTTAAGTCCTTCTTATCCACATCTATTTTTTCAAAGCTAATCTTTCCAAAATAGATTTGATTTCACCTGTCAAATTATTACTTTTTATTGATGATTATAATTATTTAGACAATGAAATATTATGAATTATGTCTTGATGAGAATTAATATATTGAGTTGTGGCAGGAAAGTTAATAATGTTAGAAAAATAAAATATTACAACTATGACATTTTAATTTATGTTCATATCACATTTTAAGTATTGTTTAGCATTTTAATTACAGTTGAAATGTCAGAAGTTAATGGGGCTTAATAAAAATCACTTAACTATAGTACACCTTTACCAAAAACTAGCATATTAGATCACTCAGTAAATATTATATGCAAATACTTTTCTGAAAAAATATTGAGATCTGAATTTTTTTGGCAAAAAGCAGATGTAATTGAATTTAAAAAAAAAAAACACATCAGAAATTAAAACTATAATGCCAAACAAACTATAACTATTTTTAACTTAACTCTTAATATATAAACATATAAAATTTTTAACTGAAAGAGCTCTAGTCAATAAAATGATTTTAAAAAAGTTTACAATAATAGATCACTATTAATAGACCACCAATATTATTGCCTTAATGCAATTTATTTAACTATCTAATATTAATACCTTTAAATTACCAATAAACTATTATATTTTAATAATCGATATATAATAACTATGCATATATTCATTTGATTATAAAATTCAGTAATCTTGATACATATTAATTTATGGGTACATTACACATCTGCAGGCTTAACACTAGAAGTTTTATTGGCCATATTAAAAAAAGTCTTTCATAATCAAAAGTAATGGAATAAAAATACACAATAAAAATCCAACACAGTCTGATACAAAAATTAAATATAAACTTCAAATATCGAATTCCAACAATGAACAAATGTATACACAAAATTCAAGACATATTATAATAAAATTCTGCAAATGCTGAAAATAGTAAGAATAAGCAGAAGTCCGGTACTTTCTCATTCACGAAAACTTTTATGTGAATTTAAATTTAAATGTAGATTTCAAACTTCTTTACCATCATTGTAGTTATTTTCAATAAGTCATACCAAATTAAGCTATGTTCTCCATACCTTTTTATCATTATAGTTATTTGTCAAAAGGTCATACCAAACTAGGCTACATTTTACACATCTTTTTGTTTCTATTTTTCAAATACTCTTAACTATTTCCCTCTAAAAATAATCAATAGACATTTTTATTCTACCTTTTTCTTCATATTTTTTGCTTATCTCTCAACAAGTCATTTATAATTTCTCTGTCCAATCATCTCTTCTTTCTCTACATAATTTCCTCAAAAAATACTATTATTTACTTTTTATTCTTTTTAACACTTCTGATCTTATCTTTCTAACTTTACTTTTCCAATCTTCTCCAAATCTATTATCACTAAGTTAATAATTTTTCTCTTCATTTCCCCTAACTACCCATGTTCCTGCTCTTATAACATTTGCCAATATTAATTCTTATATTTAATTTCAATGAGCCAAAGAATAATCTGTTCTTATTAAAAGTTTGTTTAGCTATTACAATTCTAATCTCTTTATTCCTACTCCCATCCTAAGTTATAAAATTTCTCAAACATTTAAAAATATTAACTTGCCCAAAATTTTCTATCCAATGTTTATTCTTACTCTTTTCTTCTATTTTCATTATTTTTACTTTATTATCATTCAATTTCATTTCAAAATTTCTTCCACATCTTACTGATGTAAAGGATATTATGGTTTATGATATAGCACTAAATATTCAGGTGCTAAAAATAATTAAAGACAGTAGAAAAAAATGCAATTATCCTCAACAATGATCTAGTTTTTCTATGAAGACATTGTTTTCTAATTGCATTATTCAATGGCACTGATGTTTTATGAATGTGACTGATAAAATTATTCAAGTTAAAAACTGCAATAGGGACATAATTTAGTTATAAATAAATGTGCATCATGGATTATATATTCATAAGGCAAATGTACATTATGATCATTAATTTGTAGGAAACAATAACTAGTAAATTAAAGATCTTGACAAACATTTATACATTTGATAATAATAGTGTTACATTATTATAACAAGCACTTAGAAGTTAGGAAATTGTCTAATTAATACACCTACTATTTATTGCTGTTTTAATTTAATCTTACATATTTGATGACTGTTTGTTTATAACTTATAAAATGATTGCCAATTAACTTTACCTTTGTAAATTAGATTATAAGCCATTTTTGAATAAGGCTGCATGAACAACTCTGCTGATTTAAATTTCATGTTTGCAGTGTTTAAGAGTTTGGCAAAATGATTCATTCTTGTTCATTATCTTTATAGGTATGACAGCGGAGTGCTGCATTATTATGAAACACAAGTTATCTCTCTGATTTATATACATATATTTCTATGCATACACAGAATATGTTAAAACAGCATACAAAAGTTTTTATTAAAAACATATGATAAATCTATTATTAGTTTTCTAAGAAAGTGTCATCAATTGTTTATCTGATTTAAAAATCCACTCCTAAATATGGCAATAAAGAAATTAGAGATTGTAATCTGAGAACAACTAATTAAAATATTGAATTATTGCAAATAATAATAACTTTATGGCAGTTTACTAAAAAGTATAAAACAGGATTGTCATATAATAATAATGCAACATAAATAGATGGAAGAAAATGTTATTTCACCAATCATTAGAATTGAGAAAATAGTAACTTGATTTTTAATTATCATGTGCTAGAGAGTGATCTAAATTTTTTTAAGTATGCTTTTGTAATAAACTTCAAAGAATCAAATTTTTTAAAAAAATTATAACATAATTAGATATGATTTGAACTTCTATTAATTTCAAAATAAATGCATAGAAATTTTAAAAGAGCTAATTTAATTGTTTTACAATTTCTCTTTAAAAATAAATTGCAAAATATAATTAATCTATACAAATTATCATTCCTAAACATAATTAGAACTCCTGCCTTTCCTTCTATTTAATGCTAAATTGAAAAACAAAATTGATCAAATTTCAATATTCAAAATGTAATCAATTAAAAAAATATATACAGTACAAACTTTTAAACAGAAGCAAATCAATAAAAAAAAAAATGTTGATAATATTATGATAATAGGATTAAACTATAAATTAAACAACTTCACAATTCATCTAAACTCAACTATACTGTTTAACAAGAAGTTTATTAAGTAATTCATATATAGAAAAAAAAAGAATTTATTATTTTTTCCAGATATTTGGCAAAAAAAAAAAAGTTTGTGGTTGACTGAAATTTTTCAGCCTTTAAAAGAATCATTGAAAATAAATTCCTAATATTCATATTTTACTTACAATCTAAAAATTATTAAATAATAACATATAAAAATATAATGATCACAATTAAAAAAAATGCAATATGCAATTAAAAAAGACTAAAAACAGTATAAAATTGAATTCATTATATTTATATAATACATATTTTAAATTTTATTTTCAGTTATAAACTAGCAATTATTTTCACAATTGCACCAATACTGATTTCATGTAATTTGTTCACATAGGAAATGAACATGGATTGGTTGCTCATTAACACACACCAGCTAGAGTTTATTGCTTTTACCTCAGAAACCAGACAGATGTTAATTGAGACATTGATTGGGTTTTCTTAAATGCAAGATTAACACATGAAGAAATTTTATTTTCTTTTATATTTGCAATCATGACAAATAAAAATGATCTATGGCTCTTATACCAGAGTATGTAAAAATCATCCATCAAGTCAAGACAAAGAATAAAGCAACTCTATAAATCTAAGCAATCATTCAATAATGATTTTTTTTATTTATTCGGCTACAATCCTGTAAAAAAATGCTTTTGACCAGACATTTTAAAATTGCTGTAGAAGATTTTGAAAATGACAGGTGAAAGCTCTGGAAAGAAGAAAAACTTGTAGACTTTGTGTGAGAGAAAGGCAGCTATACTTGTTTTTGAGAAAAATTCTAATGGAAATGTATTGTCAAAATAAAATAGTTGGATTAAATTTTGATTTTTTTTTTTAAAAAGGTATATATTTTAAGACTAGTGTATTTAAAAGATTCAATACAGGAGACAAACACTATGAATAAGATTCTCTAATTCAAAGCTATAAAGAAAAGCTATTAAAAAAAAAAAAACAATATTAAAATCCGATATCCCTAAACTTCAGAATTACTTTAATGAATTTTAATTAGAACTTGCAAATTGTTTTAAAATATGGACAGACTAGTGATCTCTCAGACTTTAATCAATTTCAATTAAAAAAAAAAAACTGTAAAAAAGTGATAAACAGACAGCCAGTACAAAAAAAAATAAAAAAACATTTCAATAGTAAATTTATAGTTGAAATAAGACAATATATGAAATGATCCCTTTAGAAAAACTAAACATCTGAAAGTCTGTAAAGGACCTGAAAGAAATTAAATGAGAAAATGTATGTAAATATATTTCAAAATAACTTCACAACTTTAAACAGCATAAATGAATTTCCGTTCACAGAATATGCAAAAAAAAAATCTACAAACCAAGACTGAATAGCTGAATATATAAATGAATTTTACAAAGCTTATAGTTGATGAAAAACCAAATCACAAGTGAGGCATATAGATGAATCTGTTTATTAGTGTTCCACAGTTAAGGAAACACTGGCAATTAATTTTCGCTCATGATGGTCACTCTAATATAAGAAATAGTCACAGATGTAAACTACATATGATCAGAAAAAGTGCCTTAGAGGTTTAAAATGTATTAAAATTTGCTAGATTAAAAAAAAAAAGCTAGATTATCTGTATCAAAATGTTAAATTACAAAATTATTATTTTAGACAAAAATTCAAGTAACCTCAAAGTTGAACTCTTGTACATGAACAATGTTTTTACATCATATTTAAAATCAAATTCTCATTGTTTATCCAGCCCCATGATAAAAACTCTTTTAAATACAGTAAATATATACTTTTTGTATAAAGTTTGTTAAAAAATTTAACACAAAAGATTTTTTTGACTTACTGTTCAAGAATGAGAAAATGTAAACTTTCAAAACTAAGACATGGCTGCCATTAATGCCATTAAATTGGGGCTAATTTTAAATTTGAAAATGAGCCTGAAGAAACATGATGATGATGATATGCAGATTATCATCATTACCAAGTAAGGAAAAAAATGATCAGTTGTTTGCTTATACAAAAAATATCACAGAAACAATTTCCAAAGAAATGGCTAATTTTAATATTTAAAAAAATCAATATGAATGAATGATTGTTAATGATAAAATATATGATCTTATTATGAAATTATAGTATTATGAATGCTGATAAAAATACCAGGAGTGACAAAGTTTGTAACAGTAACGATGAAATGGAAGAAAGTTTCACTATTGAAAGTTATTATATTGTTAGATGATTTTAATCAAAAAATAATAGGGATATACATTCATTTATGACTAAGAATTAATAAACTTTATTTAACTGTGTTGAGAAAAAATGAAATATATGTAATAGTATCTTACAATAAAGATTTTAAATAATATTTAATTAACATTCTTTATATATATTATAAAAAATATTTTTGGTACTATGAGATTAGCACTGTTGTGTTGTAATTGTCCAGCCATAATCATTCTAACTTTGAAAATTATTCTAAAATTTTAGGTTTATTATTTTTTTTAAGATTAGCAAACTTTAGAAAATGAGTTTTGGAATTTAATTAAATTTTAAAAAATTATTACGAATATGATATAAATAAAAGATTTTTGCATAAAAAAACAATATCAACAAAAGCAATTTTCGACTTTCAGTTAATTTAATTCAAATCTTTTATTTATATAGTATTCATGAGTTTTTTTAAAATTAAATTGAATTCAAAGATAAATTTTTTAACTATAATATTTGCTAACCCTAAAATGATATTTCACAAGCAATGAAAATAATTTGCAAAATTAGAATAATTATGACCGGATGATTACGTCCAGCACTAATCCTAAAGCACCACATTTTTTTATATTCAATTAATAATGATGTTTAATCAATATTCATTAATAAAATAATATTTAATGACTATATTAAATGCAACACTATTTGAAAACAATATTCTTCAAAAGAATAAAAAAATAAACTTTCTTTTCAAGCAGTATTGTTTAATTAATACAACATTGAATATTTATACTTTTATACTTTCATTTTTACTATTTATTAATGAATGCTTTATTTGAAATTTAACAAAATCATTAATCCAAAAAGTTTCAGGAACAGCAGTATAATTATATCTGAATGTATAGTTAGATTAACTTTTATGAATAATGTAAATAGATCATCAGATAATCCATTACTTTTTAACTTTTACATAATGTAAGTTGATCATCAGATAATCCACAATTTTCTATAATTAGAATAAAATTATGACAATATAGTTTAAACTTAAAATACCTACAATAACTAACACTATAGCACAAGGGTAAACAAATCAAAAACTTAAAACATCAAACAAAACAATAAAGCTAAAAATTATAACCATTATTATTGAAAAAAACCCTAAACATTTAAAAAAATTACTAGATTTTATGTTTATTTCTAAATTCTAAATTTTGATAAGTTTAAATTTTTTTTAATAGCAATTTCATTATATTCCTCACAAAATTATAATAAAAACAATGTAATATATTTCTAGTAACATTCTAGCAAATAAGTAAATAAACATTAGCAAGAAATAATTTTGATTACCAAATATTTATTAGAAATAATTTTTAATAAATAATAATTTGAAAGTGAGGCATGTCATAATTTACTTATATTTTCAGTAACAATTTACAATACAGGTACTTAAATGGATAAATGGGCTCAACATATTATTTTTTTATCTTTTGAATAATAATAATAGATTCGGCTTCTAAAGATTACAAAAGAAACATTTTGATCTTTCTATAAAAAAATACTAAATAATCAGTAATTAAGTTATTAATTAGGAGTATTTTTTATATTAATTTTGATACTGAAAATAATAATAATAATAATTTAAAATAATATGTAAAAATAACTTTTTTAAAAAAAATGCTTTATATAAATAAATAGTCAACTAAAAAGTACAAAACAACAAAGTAATCAATAAAGTAATACGCCTCTTGGTTAATTTACCATTCTTGGAAAATATGAATTAAGAATCCAGATTTATTATAAAACAATTGAAAATTGCAGGAATATTGTCATTTCCTAAAAGCATTTGAGATCTTTATGATTTATTTGAGTCTCAAATATTTTTATGAAATGACAATATTCCTGCAATTTCCAATTGTTTTATAAGAAGTCTATATTCTTAAGATCTCGAATATTTTCAAAAAACAGCCAATTAACTAAGAGATGGATTACTTTGTTGATTACTTTATTATGTTGTACTTTTTTGTTGACTATTTACATAAAAAAATTATTTAAAGAAAGTTTTTTTTACCTATTATTTTTTTACTTTTTAGTTATATTTATATATTATTTTAAAAAATTGTTAAAACTACTAAAAATCTGAAGAAAATTATAATTCATTATAATGTGTAAAAATAAAAAAATACTCCCTTTAAAAAAACAAATTCTAAATTTAAATATCATGTGATCATCTATTATATAAAATATTTATATATTGTTTTTTAATTAATTCTCTAATCTTTTTTATGCATTTAAGAAATATTAATTATTTCAAAAAAATAATTCAGATTTTAGTAGAAAATATTTATGAGTTAAATAAAAATATTAATAAAATTTTACTCTACAAATGTAATATTTCCATTATTTTACAGGGAATATAAGTATTTGAGTTGGTGTTCTAAAGAGGAACAATTTTTTCCCCATTGGTAAAACTTCAAAATTATGGATATCCTGACAGAAACACACAGGATAAGTTAATATAAAAGCATTTAATAAAAATTGATCAAGAATATATTTTTCAAGATAAAAAAAAATTACTGCAAAAATTTAGTTAAGTATTAATAAAATGATCTTAACACTCCATATGCATATTCCATCAATCTGTACATTAATTTTATAATATTAAAAAATATCAAAATTTTTAAAGTTTTGCCAAGAGTAGCTGCATTATTACTTGCAGTAAAATTGAGATTCAATGAACTTTAACACCATTATCTAGTTATCCAAATATCTGTTGTATCATCTGCAACTTCAGTTATATACTAACAAAAAAAATAAAAGCATTAAAATTCATAAATTAGTACAAAAAATAAACTGTACACATGTATTAAACTTTTCAGCATAAACAGCAATCATTTTTTCCCCTTGCAATGCTTTTTTAAAATCTCATGTAATGTATATATATTTAAATATTATAAGTGACAAGCAAAATGTCAGTTGTTATGAAATTACTATATGGCATATGCTATGTTAGATATGTGACAAAATTTATTTAAAGATTAAATATACCTCCCCCCCCCTTGACTATTTTCAGATTGTATGAATGACTTTTAAACTTTTTAAATATATGCATAGTAAATAACTATAACATTAAAGTTACGATATTTGTAATTTCTTTCCATAAAAATTAAATCTAGCTTATGGGGGAGGCTTCATTTTTTTCTTTTTAAAAATTTAAAATTTCATTTGAAAATACTTCAAAATATGAAGATTGTAACCATAGATATTCTACTAAGTGTAAGATAATTCATTAAATGCATCGTATAAGTCTTAAAATGATTATTTAATTTCATTACAAATGAAAAAAAAAAGCAGCCATTGTTTATAAATAATGAATATTTTCTTGAAATAATAATAATAAAAAAAACTAATTTGTTTTTATGGTACTATAGAAAATGTAATAAATTTTACTATATATTGAGACAGTTGTGTCTCATAGTATACAACAACATAGTAGTGTGTGTGTGCAAGGGTGGGTAAAGAGATGGGGATTAAATTTAGTGAAGAAAAATCAAATATAATGATGGTTAATATTGGGGAAAGAGAAGATGTAAAATTTTTATTGGGGGATATAAAGTTAAGTGTGGTAGATAAATATAGGTATTTGGGAATTATCTTATGTAATCAGGAAAATTGCTTGGATGAATGGGAGGAAAAATTGGTAAATGAAGCAAAGAAAAGAAAGGGTTTGGTAAAGAAACTAACAGTATTTTCATATAATAAATATGATGTAGCTAGAATTGTATGGAAGGGAGTTGCAGTAGCAGGGTTAACATATGGTAATGATGCATTATGTGTTAGTAAAAGGGTTTTAGATTATTTAGAGAAAGTACAAAGGGAAGTAGGAAGACATGCATTAGATGCAGAGATGTGGACAGCAAAGGAGGCAATTCAAGGAGAAATGGGATGGTCAAGTTTTTATATGAGAGATGCAAAAAGTAAAATAAAAATGTTTGGTACATAGCAGTTTATGAATAGTAAAAGAATAGCCAAAGTAGTGTTTAAATGAATTATGAGTAAAGGGCAGGTAACAAGATGGGTGAGAAAGGTAATGCGGTATGCAAAAGATTTGAATAAAGAATTTATATCAGTATACTTGAGTAAAAAGTGGGATGATTGTGTTAGGAAGATTGTTGAGTGTTATAGTGGTAAGGAATGGGGTAAAAGAATAGAAGCATTAATAAAAAATAGGGAGTTGGAGAACTAGTATGGAGGGTAAGAAGAGTTTAAATATATATAGAAGTAAATGGAATATTGGATGAGAGTTAATTTATGATAATAGTAAGGAAAGTAGTTTATTATTTAAGGCTTGAACGGGATCTTTAGCAACAAGAGAATATACATGTAAATGGAAAACTATGGATGATTTAGTGTGCAAATTGTGTAAGGAAGGTATAGAAAATATTAGGCATCTGTTGATTGAATGTAAATGCTTGAAAGCAGAAAGGGTACAGATAATGAAGTTATGGGAGAATAGGTATGAACAAAATGACTATACAGAAAGTGAGTTAATAGTTTTTATGCTGGGTTTGTGACAAGATAAGGGGGATTTAGATATAAAGGTCATAGAGTTGACAAAGATTATGTTGTGAAAATGGGATGGTGCAGAATATGGGTAGACTTAGAGTGGGGAATGGAAAATAAAGTAGCTAACAGGTTTATCTGGGCATAATTGGTGAGATATTGTTGACTTCATTTAAGGAGAAGCCAAATACATCACATCACATATATATAAAGTTGAAAGGAAAAGTAGAAATAAATAAAAATTTTGTGTAAATATTTTCTATACTACATTGGAATAACAGTTAAGTATTAAAAAATTTTGAATTTTAAAAAATTTATTATAAATTAAACATTTAAAAAGGTCTAATCAATATTTTATTAATTCTGATTTTGAAATTAAAACAAGCATGTTTTTATGTTACAATAGATATACTGGTAATCATAAAATTCCATTATCTATTTTGATTTTTTTTTAAAAATTAATTAAAGCTTGTATAACATATTTTGATAAAAATTCTACAAAGTTGTTTTTGAAAAGATTAAGTGAATTGAAAAGTCATTAACTTTTTCCAATCACTATAAAGAAAACATACTTTCAATTATTACCTTTTTAAAAAAATTCCACCCTGACTATAAAAGGGTTATAAAAAAGAATAGATGGGGAGTTTTACATATTATGACAGCATGGTAATTATATAGTTATAACTAAAGGCAAAAAAGAGGGTATCCAGCTACTGTTGCTAGTGTTACAATGGAGTTTTCATTCACATGAAAGGCTAGGGCCAGATTTTCTGTGGTTCATTAGTCTATATATAAGGTGCACTAGCCAATATAGTATGCATAAAGTCTATGAAATTCTACTCTAAATAGAGCTTACTGAATGTATGTCAACAGTTATTGGATTATAGCTTTCCCAAAGATGATATGCCAGTCTACTGTTTTAGAAGACCAGCTTACCCAGAAATTCCATCGCTTGCCAAAGTAATTTATGTTTACTGCTTCATCTACATGCAGAGAAACACAGTTAAGATACTGTTTTGGATATAAATATAGGACAGTTGGTGAGTAAAATGTGCTATATATTGAGAGCAATATTATTTTAAATAATTTTATTGAAAAATGACATTGTTTTAAATACATTAGCAGTTAAAATCTTTTAAATTATAAGATTTGAAAGTAAATAACTTTTGTGTAAATTATTCAACTAAGAGTAAGTTGCATTTCCAGTATATTTTATTTAACGGCTTCAGTGGCAGTAGCGTGATTGCCACTAGCAGCAGCTGATTCATTGAATTTTTTTTCTTTTTTAAAATGCAGAAAAAATATATGCATGACATTTACTCTGCTGCTTAAGTTTCTTTTTAAAATGACATATCACATGTTAAAATTGGACAAAATTTTGATTTTTTATTAATAAAGTTCTTTTTTTTTCTTTTCTGCTCAGTTTACTAGATTAAACGAGAAGACAAAGGTACAATTTTCCAATCAGCAAGATTCAGTAACAAAATGGATTAAAGATGTCTCAACAATTCAAGGCCTTCATCTTGATAAAAACGTAATATCTTAAGTATTCAATATATATTTATTTGTATAGTATTATTTTAATTTTTTATTTATTTGATAAATGTATAATTTATTATTGTGTTTATATTAGTGTGTGTAGTACATAAATTATACTTGTATTCAAATATAATGTAGTGGTTTATGTATAATGTAATTTTGGGGCTCTGATCCAAGTTTGAGACCTTATTTTATAGATCTAATTTGCAAAAGATTTAATAAGTTATTAATGTTTATATTTGTGTTAAACTACTACACATCATATGATCTCCATTTCTTTTGCTTGCTCATAACTGTTATTAAAATAGGCAAAACTCTCCATACTGTAATGATACTGACAAAGGCCACAAGCCAGAAACTAGTCTGGGATATCAGATGAGTAGGCAGTAGATGGGATTTTATGCACAAACCTTCTGGTATTCATTGATTACTCTGGCTTGTACGGAGTGACACTACTGTATGGAGAGTTTTGCCTGTTTTATATTTGTATTAGTGTGCTTGTGTTTGCACTTACATGTCTGGGTTTGTATAACAAATAATGATTTTTAAATATAAAATTACGGTATTATAGAGCAGTGCAATGTAAATTTTAAGACTAATTATCAGATATACAGAAAGCTTGCAGTTGATAAAGCAGTCATAAAATTTAAAGAGCATACTACCATGTGAAAATATAAATTCTTAAAACCAACAGAGGTTTCAAGTGGTATGTGTGGTGATAGCCACAATGTATAATAACATATAGTATGCAGGCAAAAAATCAAATCCTGATTCTTGTCTATCATGTTGTGGAGTCCGTAGTTTTATCACATCTTGCATCACATTATTTTCAAGTCTATAGCTAACAAATGAGCTATATGCAAATAAATTATATCTCTGTATGACAATAAATATAACAATATAGCATCACTGGTATGCACAAAAAAATATAAACATCACCGGTGTACACAAAAAATATAAAATGAAGAGATGAAACTCATTTTATCATTGATATAGACAGTCTCCTTCAATTTCTAGTTTTGGATAGACAAGAAGCCAATTGCTACGATGACAAATATATCCACCTTTGGGAAATCATTTATTTTGTATCTTTTATTAGGATGAATTTTTTTCTTAGAGATGCCTTGAAATTTTTTAACTTTTGGGGTATAAGATAAAAATGAAGAATTCTTATGTAATTATTTTTGTAGATTCTGAAACTATGGATTATCTCAGATAAGAAGTATTATATATGGTTTGAATGAGAATTTTGTGAAGAATACAAATAAATTATCAATGAAGATGTAATTTAAACTTAATTAATGATAAATCAGAAATTATGAACAAACAATAAAATAATTATTATTTCAGGAAGTTGAAATATATTTTTTTCCCCTTATTTTTTTAATGGTAATCACTATTTATTTATCTTAGCCTTATTGTTTTTCTTAGTTTTCTATTTTCTGTCAATATATAACATTTTGTTCTAACATTAAAACTGAAGTTATTGTGAAAATTGTGTCTAGTTTTTTTAAAATTTCAATATGACTACCAAGGACCCTAATGTAGTTAAAAGGAAAAATTCTAAAAAAATCTATACTGAATAAATAAATTAGTAGAATGTTTTTAAAGATGTTTACAATTAATTAAGAGTAACCTGACAAAAAAAAGGAAAACTTTAATGAACTATCAAAGAAGTAATATATATATATATATGTAAAAAAAAAAAAAAAGTAAAAAGAAAAACTTTTTTTTACCATTAGAAATAATGAATTAATAACTTTGATTCATACTATCTTTATATATACACAGGTGTGACTTTTATGTATATTTTCAACATGGTATTAATTACATCTTGTAAAAATTATATTTTTAACAAGTTTATTATTGTGACAAATTAAAAATATGGGTACTCACATATATGTGAAACAATCCTTATTTACATATCATTAAAATGTGATGGCTTATTTCTTTTTGTTTAATCAAAATCAGAATGCTTAATTTATATTTATAACTGTATTTTACCAACCTTAATTTATTTTAATTTAATTGTTATAAATAAATTTATATTTCACTGATTAAATTATTCCAGTAAATTTATTTAATCCTAAAATATTAAAAATTATTATATGTTGTATTATATCTCTTGCTCACAGAAACAGTGATAGAGCTTTTGCTCACTGAACAGGGGTTTATATTTAGTGTTTACGGACATCCAGTTGATGATGATTCCATTACTTCTCTAATGCTGGATGGTGCTAAGGAGATATCCTTTAAAGTCCATGCACTACATTTTATTTAATTTAGTATTTATTAGAAACTGAGTGTATGGTTGGCCAGTACATTAATGGTTCTAAATAGCCAAGGCATGGATAATGATCAGCATGTTTTAGTATCCCAACATTAGTTTTATATATATATTATGATGGATTAACACTTTTAAATGTGCCTCCAAATTATGTTGTATTTCTGCCCTTGTTTGGCAAGGGCTAAAGAATTGGTGTGATCTATAGCAGATCCATTTCAAATCCAGTCACAAGATTGAATGTTGATTTATTTTATTTGTTGATCATTCATGATGATGAATTATTGATTTTGTGTTATGCTGGATGAACTTATAGTTAGTGCTTTTGCTGATCTTTTATTCTTCATTATATTCATTTGTATTTATTTGTATGCTTGAATTTGAGTCTTTGACTTGGTGTTGATGATGATGAGTACCATCCCCCCAAGTTCACTCTTAATTCTCCATACTGTTACAATACCCACACACACTAATACTTACATACATAAATATACATGCTAAATGTATTCTTTTATATCATGTCTATTAATTTGTTTATATACTGTACTTTTTAAATTAAGCTGTATTATATTTGTGTATATCTATGTTAAAACACTTCAGTGTTGTGTATATATTTAGTAGTACTGAAAAATTGTAAAACATTACAATACAGTAAATAAGCTATTATCCACTAATTTGCACTATCCACTGGGAAGTGACTAATTTTGTTGCTATATGAATCATAGATATTTTCAAATTTCTTTAATTCTATACTTTTAACAATTTAATTAGATATGTAATCTTTTTTTTTTTAATAATGTAAAAAGTATTCATTTAAAACATGGTATTAGAATGCAGTTTAACATAAACAAAATTGGTGTTAATAAAAAAATAAAAAGCCAATGAATACTAAATGTAATGAAACCCAAAATAATATATCTTATTACACAATTGAATGATATTTTGCAAAATTTTCAAATATTTGAATTAAACCACTGTGCTTTAGTATATAATTTTGTGAACTGTTTATACTGATCTAATGCCAAATAATCGTCACTATATTACAGTGCTCTAAAAATTAGGTATTTCTAATTCAATTTTTTAATTACAATCATAAATCTTATAATCAGTAATTTAGATTATAATATTATCTTATTAAATTAATACATTATTGTTAGAAAAACATCTAAATTAGAAGTAAGAGTGAACTATAATCAGTATTTCCATATGGATTTAATTTAAAAAAAAAAAAAAATCCATTTACTGAAAATCATAATATTGAAAGATTGATGATGATAAGCAAAATAAATAAAAATGGCAAATATTTACTTAAAATATTCTAAGATTCAATTATTTCACCTTTTGCTTTGAAAACATATGGAGTGAATAAGTTAATTGCTGACTGTAATAACACAAAAGTAATAAAATAATCATTTAAAAAAATAATTAGCCAGCTTTTACTTAAAAGTTCATAGTTTTTCATCAACTTTAAATCATAATTTTTCATCAACTTTATATCTCTAACGGATAATTTAAAAACATTTGTATATTTTCATAACCTCTACTTCACCTGTTTGTTTTTTCTTCTTATAAGGAGAAGCTACAAAATCCATTTTGTTTATCTGAAGCATTAGAAGCAAGATGAGTTTCTTGCAGCTGAGGAAATAATAGACATTAATTTATCCCCAGCAGAGTTCTCCATTACACAATATTCAACTGTTCAATTATGTCAAAAAGACTTATAAATTTATTTGCCCATTTATTTACAACGAATACTTAAAACTTGTCTGTGTGTGTATGTATATATATTCCGTGCACTTTTTAAAAAAATAAAATTACATGTAAAAAGATAACTAATAAGTAGTAAACAGAAATATAATAAATCATATACTATATATAATGTTATGATGAGTCAGTAAATATATCAGAAGGCTGTGAATGTGTAAGTGCATATATCATAAGGATATGTATATTTTGAGAATTTGTATGTGTGTGTGTGTGCATATGTTTTAAATCTATTGCACACAAAAGAACTGACAATAATTAAATATTCATTTAATACATAGTCTTTCTTAAGAAAGTTCAGCAACCAACATAATGAAGTATGATCATCAAATCCCCATTATGCATTTGATTACTTTAGTAGTATACTTCACTGATTGTCTAAACAATGGCAGAAAAGCAAATGTAAGAGCTAAAAGCTACTATATTAATTCCCAGTTAAGTAAAAAAAAAAAGAAAAAAGACCTTTTTGTCAGCTGAATGGAACTGCTATGCTCAACCCATGCATGGGTGTTTGTACATCGTACATGATCATCAGAACAACTAATCATAAAATTGTTTGGTGTTCCATCATAAAATTAAAGAAACTTGTATAAAAATGTATAATGCACTTAAAAATCAATATTTACAAAGAGTGGACTAACAAAAGTTTAATCATATATCAAAATCAATTAGATTACTGAACAAAAATACTTTATACAAAAATATATCTATAGGGTTGCACAAATATTAGTAAACTAAAAAAAAAAAAAAAAAGAACATTTGCTAAGTAACTTTAAAATTTTTCTCCTATTTTTATAATTTAAAAGGTTTTCTCCGAAGAATTTTTGAACAAAGAGTTTAATTAAAAAAAAGTACATCAGTCATTTATTCAATAGAAGAAATATTAAAACATATGTATTAGTATTCCACAGAAGTGATCTGAAAAAGAGTATCATCAGGCATACTAAAACTGACATAATTTAAATTTCATTTTGATATCAAGTAAAAGTTGCACATTAAAATTTATTGAACAAGTAATAATAAATTTTTGATTTGTAGAATTAAATAATATAAAGTATTCTTTGTCACTTTGATAGAACTTTTTCTAAGAAAACTTAAAATCTTAACAAAATATGATAATCAAAGTATTCTGATGTAATTAAATTAATGCAACAATAATTATTTATTTTTTCTTAACTTTTTCATGTTTTTGGCCCTAAAGTAGCCACTGGTGACCTCCCAGATTTGACTTGCAATTAGCCTAACTCTATCATAAATAATATATATACACAATGTTTAGTGGAAGATCTATATTTTTTAATTTTAACTAGTTATTTTATGATCTGAAAAATCATCACATATAATAGGCAATTAAACTTTTAAACTCGGGTTTATTCTACATATTAAAAAATTTCCATGATGCATTATTTTAATAATTTCATGCGAGCATACATTTTTTGAAACAAAATATTCCAAACATTTGGTACATTTTCATTGCTAAATATAAATAATTTTTTTAAAAATCTAGTTTTGATATTGACAAAATAAGACCACCTGAGACAGTCATAAGAACTTCAAAGTCATATAAATGCAATATATGCTTTAAATTAAATGCATAAGTCAAAAACATTCTGATAGTTCTTTTTTCTTTACTACTAAAATAATTTTATCTTACATTTCTTATCAAAAAATTAAGTTTAAGTACTAATGTTACTGGAAATGTTATAACTGGAGACTTTAAAACTCCACTAACTGAACCATTAATGACTGTTTTATTTTAAAACAAAATGGTTCTTTAATTCAAGTTGAATGCCTTAGATGTGCAATTGTGACTACATTTAAAACGTGAGAATAACAACTGAGTTGTTTTTTTTTCTTCAATAGTGGTGTCATTCTGTATGCTTTAGAATAATAATAGAATAATGAACTCAAAATATTCTTAAATTGTCTTTGGTCAATCAAATGTAACTAATTGTATTCATGTTTGGATTATCAAATGTCACAAGAACTCTCAAGCAACTAACCATATACTTACTTTTTTAAGTGATGATATTGCAGTTAATTTTTCACAAGCAATATATGTTTTAAAATTAAAATCTCCAGCCTAACATAAAAATCAACTCGACAATCTTAAACAATGTCATAATTTAAATATTCCCTTAATTTTTTTTTTTAATTTGATCTCAAATTCAATTTTATAAGCAATGTTCAATAACTAATTGCAAAAAATTAAAAAAATATTACAATTTTTATTAAAATATTTCTTAATGATAGAAAAATATATTTATCATAGTTTGAAAACATTTTTGAAAAATGGAAAAAATATTATAAATCATATTTATGTATTTTATATTATTTTCACTATCAATATAATCAAAGTTAAATGAAAACATGAACTGGTATATCGTATAGCAAATTGAATGCTTTTCAGTTTAAATCTTTTTTTTTTTTTACTGCCATATATATACATCTTACTAAAATTTGTTCATGTAATATATAATAAGTCTAACACTGATAGTTATAATATCAGAAGAATTCTTAAAAAAATAAAATTAGCATACACCCACACCATTTAAATATGAGCATTTTTTAACCCCACGAAACATTTCTATTTTTCTAGGCATTTAACTTCAATTAGTTATTTGTTCTGTGTCGTTTAGTGTAGTGATAGAGTGCCAGACTCTAGAATATGGGGCCCATGATTAGTTCCAGTGTTGGCACTTCTGATCCTCAAACTTATGAACTTTAGAGCAATAAAGATATTGGAGTATTTGGAGTATTTCTTTCTTTTTTTAAATAAATTCTTTTAATGACTGCATTTTTCTAAATATAATAAAAGACTAAAGATGATTATCAAAAATAATTAAAATAGTTCATATTTTCAATAAAAAGCAAAATAATTAATGAATATCTTTTGATAGCTTATTATTCTTTAGATTTAATATGTTTATGAAAAAAGAAAAGTATGAAATAATAGTTTTTCAAAATATATTTTTATATTTAATTTTATACTGTATATCAAATAATAAATTGTTTGATGTATATATAATGAGACCAGTTTAATGAAAAGTTTTTATTTAAAAAATTAGGTTACAGTGATATTTATTTGCATGTACATATACATAATGATTACACAGCAGTATTCGAGATATTAATCTTTTAAGATTCTTTCATTCATCATAGTCTGAATTCTATTAATTTGCCATGAATATGATGTAAAAATATCTAAAACCCATTAGGCATAAAAGTAATTAATAGAATTCAAACTATAACAAATTAAAGAATCTTAAAAGATATATGCTTGAGTCTCTCTTTGAAATGCTCCTATTTTTTGTTAATTTTATTATGTACTTATTCGTCAAGAGTTATATATATAATAATTTATCTAAGGTTTAAATATGTGTAGCAAGATGTATAAATTTTTAAACAATAAGGTAATTATTTACTAAACATTATTAAATTAATTTCATTTTTATCTTACAATTTCAAGTGCAAACGTAATATTTATCAGTTTTTTTTATTGCTATAATTTCAACATTTTCAAAATTTAATTCTTTTTTTTTTAATTCTTAATTTACTGTGCACATAAATATTATTTATTTTCCTTCTTTCTTTTAATTATCAATTTAATAACTTTTTTTATTCATTTAGCATAGACAGATATCAATGAGTTTTCTCAGAAAAAATACAAATTTATATTTCATGAAATATAGTAAAAAAAAAAAATATATAACAGAGCAATAAATTATGTTTGCATACAAAATATATAGCATATAATAGTTCAGGTTTTATTGAGAAATACTTTGATTATAATACAATAAGTACTGTTTATTGTAATATAAGTGCGCAGACAGTGCTTTTCAACAAGCATATATATAATAGACATTTGTATATAATATGCATATATAAGTTAAGATTATAATATAAACAAAATTTTTAAAAAATAATAAATTAAGAAAGCACATTACATATATATTTACATCGCTATGGATGTGTGTGTGTTTGATTGCTCACAATTCTGTTCCATCACATTAAATATCTGTTTTGGGCAGTTTTTACCCCTTCAATAACTTTTTAAAATAGAAAAAAAACTTAAGAGGCAGCTTCATTATCGACAGATGCAGTTACAGCAATTATTTTAATATTAAGACTATTATGATTTCAGAATCTAAACAACTATAGCTTGAAATTATGTGTTTCAGATTCTTAGTTAAATTCTTTATAGAGACATAAAGTTTTCTGAAGCAATACAAAACCATCAACTTTAACATTCTTACATAAATTTAAGGCTTTTTTCCATTTTAACAAGAAAATTATCTCTTATTTTAGTTACAACTTTAGCTGTCTCAGGGATACAAGCAACAGTGGAACAAATCTGATTTTTATAAATTTTTGGATTGATGAATCATTCTTTTGAAACATGACTTATTATTATTCTTTATGAAATTAATAATTTTTTCTTCTTATTTAATAAAAGCACATTATGACTTTTGGGGGATTTATTGCTCATTATATTACATTTTACTAGATATGCCAAAACTTTGAAAGAAAGAAAAAACAATTGCAAAGAAAAAAATATATGTACATGCTTAAAACTATTTTAATGATTCTGTACTTAAATTATGAAAAAAAGTAATTAAAAAATTCATGTTTGAGATTAAAAAAAACATTATATTAAGCAGGAAAAAAAATAGCTGTTGCTATATCGAGATAAGTTTAAGAATTTTAGTGATTTTTTTCTTGGTATTTTTTTTTTATTTACATTTTGTTTGGTTAGCATACAATTGAAGTCATCTAGTTTGATGCAGAATAATATTTTTAAGTAGTAGATAAGTTTTCAAAGTATTTTTAAAATGGAATTTGGGTTATTGCAATAAAACTTAATTTAAAAACTAGTTGGTATAATTGGGGAAAGTAAATGAATAGTTATCAAAGCAAAAGTTTGAAGATGAAGTTGAACATATAAGTCTAGTTCAACAGTCTACGTAAAACCTTTAGAATATTAAAAAACTATAAGAATAAGTATATGTTTAATGTTAGAATTGTAAACAAAGATAGAGAACAGTAAATGTATTGTCAAGAAAAAAAAGATATTGTAGAAACCTAAAAAGAAAAATAGGTTATGAATAAAAAAAATTATTCTGAAGATGAGTGATAGACATAATAGTTTACATATCGTTTTGTTCAAAAATAAAAATAGTACCCATAAAAGCAGAAATGTAATGAAATAATTAAAAAATTTTAAAACTTTTTAGATAATGATAATGTAGAATTGGAATATTGTAATGGTATTTTACAAAACTGAAAAATTATTATGAATTAAAAGTAAAAATAATGTGAAATGATAAAGTTTCAGCAAAGAATATAGCAAGGTACTAATAAATATAAATACATGATTTAAAAATCATGAGAATTTACAAGAGTAATGGTGCCAGAAGATAAAAATATATTTTAATTCAAATTAGATTTAGAAACATCTAAAATAGTAATGAAATTCTTTTTAAAAGAAATAAAAAGAATTGGACAAGAGAAAAAGTAGGCCAAACATAAATTGATGAGATAGTAATGAAAATGTTTACAAATATATTGGTAATAATAAGTAGTAATAGTAATGGGATGATTCATAAAGTCAACTAAAAATTGAAAAATAAAAAATAAAAGATGCTACAGCGACATACTGCAAAGATTATGAAAAAAATTATGTAAAGATAAAAATGATATAAAACACAATAATAGAAAGTGGTTCAAAAAAAATTATAAAAAGATAGATGAATTAAAATGAAAATATAGATTGGAAGAAAAAGGCAAGGTTAGGAAAAATGATGCAGAGAAACTGCCCAATGCAAATAAAATAATAATAATTACGTTAATTTTAAATACTGCTAAAGGGTTAAAATTTCAACAGCTTTCAGTCACTAATTAATAATGGAAAATTAGCTAAACTGACTAAAGTTTGTGCTATATGAAAAAAAAAATCCCAAAGTTATTAAAAAAAATTTAAAGTTCAGTCAGTTCACTTTTAAACTCAAGTCATAGAAATGATAGATGGATGCATTATCAATGCATCATGAAGACTTTCATAATAATAATGGTGAATGAAGTACCTAGCTATAATCAATTAGTAGATCATAGTTAATTATTTAGGAAATTCTAGCATTTAGCAAAGAAAAGGACTATGTAAATTATATGAAAGTGATTAACAAACATCCTTCTAAAAAATTTTTTTTTTAATTCTGACAAATAACTTTTGTCATACAGTTTGATCATTAATAATCTGGCAACTTTAGTTCTGCAATCTTTCCAAATTAATAATTTCACTAGATTAAAAAATGTTATGCAATAATAATTCAACAATACACATCTGACCTTCATATTACGTGTCCTTTTGACTTTAAAGCATACTATAGGCTGATGGAAGCTTAAACAATCATGATTTTATGCAAGTCTTGAAATCAGTTCATAAATATATAAGAACTTTAGATTCCTTATATAATACATTTTTACATGTTTTAGATATAGAAAAAAAAATTACAAAATAATATTATTCTCAAAATAATGATTATCAAAAATTAAGACCAATTTTAGATGGATGTTTAACCAAAATCAATATAGCAACAAAAAAATTATTAGGAAAGGCTCAAAATATATATATATACACAACAGAAAATTTGAATAACATTAAGAACATTGTATTATTTAAGACTTTAAAAAAAAAAGTAATAGTCTGGATAAAGTAGTCAATATTTTTACTTTGAATAAAAATACTATAAAACAAAAAACTGAATATTCTTAAGATGGTTTTAAATTAGGTATAAAATTTAAAAACCAAAATTTCCCCTCTATGGGAAAGTCACCCTCCTCAATCCCCTAGTGTTTCCCAAGATAGCATATTACCTCCCCATCATTTTACCTACTCATTCCTTCATTTCCAAAATCAATGCCCTTTGCACCAGTTTTTTCTGGGGCAGAAAGGTGGTGGCCATCAGCCTAAAAAGAACTTGGTTTTCCTAAAAATCTCAATGGCTGGGCCTGCACTCTATCGACACTCTTCTGGCCCAGAGAATTCACAACATTATCCTTATGCTCATAAGTCATTTTCCTGCAGATCTTGTGCATATCATCATCACTCCTATCGACATTCCTCCTCCCAATGGCAAGCCCAGGTCATGGACCTCACATCTTACAAAATGCTGGCTTTGCTATACCTTCCACGTGTGGCAAATTAATGTACTGGAAGGTTTTCAATCAGACCATAGACTTCTCTACTGTCTCCCCTACATTCCTCAAACTCACCAATGCTCAATTAATACACAAATTCAAAAGGTGGCCCCTCGAGACAAAATTAATTGATTTCCTCCTCAAAATCAACCTTCAACACGATCTCTCCCCTATGCCAACTCTGCAAAACCAACAATGAAACCCTCCAACACTTCCTATTCAGATGCCCCTTTTTGCTTGGAGTGAGAAGGGTCATCTACTCTGGCCTTTCCTCGCACAGAGATATCATCTTCAATCTCCAAGGATCCATCAAAACAGGGGTCTCTGCGACCATCAGACTATCAGTTTTCCTCATCTATGCACTCTGGCTGTTCCAATATGCTATTATTTTTGACCAGAAAGTACACTCAGCCAATCAAGAACTATTCTCGCTCTCTCAAAATCAGATACCAAACTAACCTCACCTCCGTTCCTCACCGACACCTGGGCAATCCACCAATTCCCATCCTCTCTCATAGGACTCATCCATTTAAATGTTTCTACAGTCATTCGCTCAACAAGGATGTGCATCTTGGACTTGCAACCAAAGACTTTTCTTGGCCTGGACTATATACCCTTTTCACATTCCTTTCCCCTTTCAAATGTATCCCTTCCCTTTCACCATGTCGCTCCTGAATTTCATTTTACCATGTAACCACTTCTTTGTAAATCTTTTTTTTTAACTGTTGTGTATTTGTTTTTTTTTTTTGATGAATAAACCTTCATCACTGAGAAAAAAAAAATTGTGTCAATATTTGTAATAACGGAATGAATAAATAATTCATTTTAAAGTTTATAGTACACCTATATAATGCATTAAATTTATATTTAAATGTATTTGAAATTAATAACATCCACCATTTACTTTATAAACAATTAATGCAAGATATGAAAAATGCAATTCACCCACATGACATGTCTTTCAACTAAACCAAACTACACTCACTTAATGATCTAATGCTATTCTTTGTGCAAATGTTTATTAGTACAATGAAGAGTATTTAATAATATTATTAATTCAAATATATTCATTTATAAAGGTTGTATGATATATTAAGTTTAATGCTTTCTAATAATTTATAAAATTATATAATTCATTTTTAAATTTAACTAAGATATATATTAAGAAAATATCTTTCACATCTCAAATATAAAGAGTAATTCTGATATGTGAGATGAAAAGACAATTCCAACTGTTTTATTTAGAGATTGGAGGGCTTGTAGAAATGAAGTTGATAATTTGTATTTTGTAAATTTATATATATTCTTTAGTAATTGAAGTTACTTTCTTATAACATGACTATCACCTTTTTTTAATAAATATATTTAGTGATTCCAATTTTTTGTAAATATTCTTCCACAATTTTTAAAAATATAATAATTACGTAAACAATGATGAAAATAATTTAAAATAATGGTTAGTTTGTTTCTTTTTCAAAAGATAATTAAAAAACAAATTGGGAATTATTACCAGAGCAATTCATAACAAATTAAAAATTGCAAAAAACAACATCCCCATGTCATTTACTATAATTATTTATTTACTGTATTATCCTCTCTCTTTTTTTAAAAATTTAAATGTGTGTGTGTATTAATTTATTTAAGATTAAATAAAAAGAAAATCCATCTAAATAAATTTTAATTTTGACAAAATAATATCAGATAATTATAGGAATAATGAAGTTCTCTTTGTAATTTTGTTCAGATTATTCCTGTAATATATATAGCTCAAATCAGATTTCTGTTACAAATTTGCAATTTCTTCTTCAGTTTTTAAATTTAACTGATAGCTTTTTAACAATAAATTTCATTTTACATATTATATATGATAACATATATTACATATTATATAAACAACATAGTATACAAATAATTCAATATTCACATTTTAATTCACAAGTTGTTTTTTAACATTATAAAGGATGAATGAGTTTCTAGAATAATAAGAATCATTTTTTTTTAACCATATAAAATTGTTTTTCAAAATCATGGCATCTTATAGTTTTTTTTTACAATAAATTTGTCAAGTAAAAAACTGATAAAAATTTTTAATTAATATATTTCACTATTTTATAAATGATGTTATTTGTTTCTTCAAACAGGTGGAAATAAGATTTGTATGACTTTTATAATGATTTTAAAAAGTTGATAAATTAATTAAAAAAAATTCTTTTTCTATAAATGTTATTCATACACAGATCATTTGAACTAATTTATATATGAAAAAAAATATATAAATAATCTACAGTATATTAATAATTAGTAAAAAACAATATCAAAATTCCTATTAAAAAAATATGAACCATTAAAATTATATTTAAGAAAAAATCTTAATGATATATGCAAAAAAGTAATAGGAAAAAACAATAATCTTACATATTTAATGAGGAAATAAACATTTTTAAAGGCGGATTGAAATGTTTTTTTTTTTTAAAAAAAAAAAAAGACATGTCAGCATTAAATGGGTCAGTGATTTAATAAAAGGAGGAAAAACACAAGACAAAACATGATTAAATGCATATGTTGGACTATTTCCATTATCTGTCAGTAAATATTAAATGTATAGAAAATTTTAAACTTTATTTAAACTTTTCAAATACAAACAAACAACTTGTTAGTAATAACACACAAGTAGACAGCATGAAACATTTATATGCAGCATTTTTTTAAAAAAACAAACAAATATATACCACATACAAAATGTAAAATAAAATGTAATCATATACTACTGGCTCTAAAGTGTTTTAAAATATACTAAATGTATATCTAGCTAAAGCTAATTTAATGATAATAATTATATAATGATTAGGAGGATTATATAATGATAATATTGGAAAATATTTAAAGAACTGCAGGATTATTCATAAATATCTTCTTACAGTTAAAACTAAAAACAATGACTGCTACTTCTTAACTTTTTACATACCCCCCCCCCCCCAGATGTTAAAAATAATTCAAATTGTTAATTTTTTTTACTACTTACATGATACCAGAGCTCAAATAAGTCTACAACTGAGTTGCTGAAACTACAAGTTTTATCTGAGTTACAAACAATTCAAATAATAATTGATTCTAGAATATTACTTGATTATAGATCTGACTTCAGACAAAAAATTTAATATACATTACAAAAAAATCTATTAATCATGTATATGATTAATTGCTCAAGAGATAAAATGCATAAGTATTTTAATGATAAACTGAGCATTAAATTGTTATATTGTCTGATTCAAGTTTTTTGTTTTATGTTATTCATCTGAGAATTGATCCTGACATATTTATGATTGTTTATTGTTGTGTTTTGACATTAACATGGACCTTTAACTATATGAGTATTTATTGGACTACAGATTTATTTATTTTTTAAAGGATACTATAGCAAAATGCAATCTACTGTCAATTATTATTTAGCATACAGATTTTATTTTCAGATAGCTTAATTATTAATATTGTAAAAAAAAATAAAATCTTAAGATATTCCGACCTGGACAAAAATTCATGAAAAACTTTATTATGTCTCAATTTTAATACTATATTAATAGATTTAGCAGTTACATTTCATTAAAAAGGAGGTGAACATAATGACTAGGAGTGTCCTGAATTCTAGGAAAATCATATTTAACTGTTTTTGCTGTTGTATCTAGAAAAAGAAATTAGTTTGTAACTTCATAATAAGTTTATTTTTTTACAATGTAAGTCTTCAGTTGTTTGAAGAAATTATTGACTAGCATTCAAAAAGGTGATTTTGAAAGTATATAAGAAATCAATGACAAGTCTGATCTACTTATCAGTTTTTTATATATTTTATAGAGGGCAACTTCTCTTCTGAAATATGTTATGCTTATAAGATTGTATGTAATCTACTTGAAATTTGGATATTATATTTTGTTCAATTATTTTTTAATATTAATATCTTGCTTACTAAAAAATAATGTATTTTAAATTAGATGTAGCAGAAGATTTCTTCTATGATGTTAATACAACTGAATAAAATATAGTGTATGGAATACATTTACCATATTCTATATTATGTTTACCAAATAATTTATTACATTAAATAGGTAGAGCAAATAAGAAACTTTAAAATACAATGTTATATCATTCATTATCTAAAAAAAAAAAATTAATTTAAAACATGATTTTAATAATTGTCCATAATTTCCCTTAAAATATATCATCTATGCCTTTTGTACATTAGCCTAGAGGTTAAAGTTTAGAGTTTAACTTCCAATCTTTAATTTAATAACTTATACTTTGAGAAATAACAAGAAAAAGAAAATCCAGTAATTTCAGTTAAAACAATATGTATTCCTCAATATATATTCTCATGAATATGTTTCCATAAAAATAAATCTTAAGTGAAATAAATCAGATTTACAAATATGATTCCAGGTCTCATATTACATGTTAACAATAAGCATCAAATGTTAGCAATAAATGGTAAAATGTCAACTTGCAAAAGCTGTTCTTAATATAATATATTAATATAAAAATATTTTAATTTTAATGACATGCAAGGGTTATTTTTTTATCTAACTTTTTATAGTTTTTACTACAATAATTATATTAGTGAAGAAAATAATTTCTCATTAATGGCATAAATCCTATGAGTAATTATATTAAATTATTATGCTAATAAAGTAAAGAAGAAGAAAAACATCATTAACAAACTTAAGTTTTAGAATATTTAAATTAACAAATAAAATACATTGACATTAGTCTAAACTGAATATATTAACAGACTTTTTTTACAAAAATCTTTTACCTGAAAACTAGGTTTTATTTTAGTTATAATGGGAAGGGGTGATGAAAGAGAATTTAAATTTTAAACTTTTAAAAAAGAAAAAGTGGAAACCCAATCTTTTTCATACAAAGTGGTTTTTTTTTTTTTTTTAGGTAATCTCCAAGGAAAATCATTTTCCAAGAATTTGATCTTTACCTTATTCAACATTTTAAAAAGCATTTTTTAATTGTTTGACATTTCATCTTTTAAAACAAAATTTCAAATATCTCAAAAACAACTTTCATGACTTATATATGGTTATAACATCATATTTCAATTATTGTGTTTTACAGATAGTGCACTGGCACTTCATAACTTCTTGCTTAGGCAGAAAAAGTACTATAAAGACAAATAAAAGATAATGGCATTTTATAGATTATGTTACAGTAAAATCAGAATATAAAAATAATAAATGAGTATATATAGACACAAATTGGTTAACACATAAATTTGTTCAAGATTAAAATATAGCTGCATTAAAAAACAGATCCTAACCCAAATCTATTTGTTATATTTTTTATATTTGTTTTTTAAAAGTAATTGCTATTTATCTTCACATTTCAATAGATATTAAACATAGCCAGTTTTGGATTTTCAAGCTTGTCATATTATATTGAGATAAAATTCTTTCTTGACTTCACTAAGAAAAATCCTGATTGATTTTCCGATAAAAACTATATAAATAGCAATGTGATTAAAAATAAAGTATGATTATTACTGCTAATCTAAATAATAAATATAAAGGATCATAAGCGATGTAAAGAAGCAAAGGCAGAACAAAAGTTCAATGATTACAAAAAAGGCTTACGAATGATTGATGAATTAAAAATGCACAGAAAAGCAGACTACATTCATATGATGATTGAAGTCACTTTGTCACTTTTTGATGCATTGAAAGAACACATAGACCTGAAAAATGATTCATAATATTAATAAATAAATTAGAGGTACTTTAATTATTTTTGAATAATAATACAAGAATTTAGACAATTACTTTTAATGGATATCAACCCACTAATGCATTCAAATTTGAATAGAAATATCCAGGTGATGAAGTTAAAACAGTTCTTATAATCTCAAAAATAGAACAGCTGTATGTATTCATAAAATATTTTAGCTACAAAATTATTGAAATGCTTCAGAAATAAATGAGGCCCTTAAGTTTTTTTATCCTGACTTCAAAAATATATAAATTCTTCCAATTTATAAAAATAAAAAAAGACTGCAGTAATTACTGTAAAATATCTTTTTTATTCACTACAGCAAAGGTAGCTCCAAAGATTTTAGTGAGTAGGCTATGTGCACTCATATATAAGTAGTTCTCAGAAAATTAATGAGATTTAAAAAAAATAAAAATAATTACAGAAATGAATTTGTATTGTCAAGAAAGAACAAGAAAAAAGTTAAGGGCAAAGATGTGATTTATATATAATGTTTTTAACAATTGTTCATGGCATGATTCGGTTAAATAAAAAAATAAATGCAATGCCTGAAAATAATTGATTGTTTTATAGATGGTGGAAAATATAAGACATTTGAAATGAAAATGATTTCTAAGAAGGGTTATTTGTATTTTTATATTGGACTATTTCCATCATCTAATATGAGTATTGAATGTCTTTAGAAAAATTTAACTTTATTTAAATATTTCAAATACATTCAACTGTTAGTAATAGCACATCAAACAGGTTAGTATATGCACGTTTCAGGAAGTATTATTCTCCCTCTTCTTCAGGTGCTGCTGGCCTGATAAGTGACAGTACTAGCATGGGATTCGAACCTGGACCCTTATATTCTTGAGTATTGAATTTTAAGATAAAGCTATAACCAACTGAGCCATCCTGCCAAAGGCAACAGTCAGTAGAAATTTCATATACTTATCTATGAGGTTCCTCCTGATTTCTCTACTTTTTCTGTGATTTTCATACATTATGTATAGTCACACTAGGTTGGCTTATGGGATTTTTTGCCATTATCATGTGAGCAGCTTCTTTATATTTTCTTCTTTGTATTCTTCTCTATCCAATATTTTTGTGTTTTCCCAATTGAACATATGTTCATTGACATGGAAATTGTCTGCTACCTTAGACATATCTATTTTCTCTCTTATAATCATCAGTTTGTGTTCTTGCAAGTACTTTTCACCAATATATGTTCTTCCACATTCACATGGTATTTCATAGATGCAGTTTTTTCTTTTCAGCATTTCAAGTTTAGGCTTTGTAGATGTTAGAATTCCTTGTATTGTGGTATGGCTCTGGAAAGCTGTTCTAATGTTATACTGATTGCAGATGTTCCTTAATTTGTCTGCTATTTTTGAATGTATGGGTACATTATAGTACCAATAATTGTCTTTGCTCTTGATGGTTCTTTTTGGTGTCTATTTAATGTTTTCTTAATAGCAGCTGATGGATAACCATTTTTCATAAGAGTTTGTTCTATATACTTTTTTCTTTTTCCAAAATTGCTAGTTTCTGAACAAACTTCTTTTGCTCTTTTCCATAGTGATAGTAAACTCTCATGCTTTGTGTTTTGGGTATGATTGGATGCATAGGCTAGGGATTTTCCTGTATGTGTACATTTTCGGCCAACTGTAGTTTTGATTTTGCCATGAGAGAGTCTTGTCACAAGAACATCTAAGAATGCCAATTTTTATTCTTGTTCTGATTATATTGTGAATTTAATTGAAGGGAATATGTCATTAATGTGTTTCTAGAAAGTTTATAGCAGTGCTTCACCAAGTGGTCATATAACAAATGTATCATCCTCATGCTGAAGCTCAAACTTTAGATGGATATGGAGTTTTTATAGCTAAGATTTCAAGTTCTTCCATGACTGTTCCCCTGATTTACAAAAATCAGGGAGACAATGGTGAGTCTATAGTCATTCCTTGATTTTGTTGGAAGAATTCTGTGTTATATTGAAAGTAGATTGTTTTTTATGCAGACGTTAATAGTCTATTATACTATCAATAGGAAGAGCTGTTCTGGTTTGTAAACTATTATCACCATTTAATCTTTTCCTTACAATAAATAATGCTTCATCACATGGTACATTCATGAATAAACTTTCCACATCAAAGCTAACCAATAAGTCAGTTCTTTCATTTTTCATGTTCTTGATTAATTCTACAAAGTGTCTAGAATTCCTGACAAAGGACTGGGTCTTATATGCCAAAGAATTAGAATTGTGAGAAGAAATCTTGCCAAATTTTGGCATGGAGAATCTCTAAAACTAACAATAGATCTTAATGGAACATGATCCTTATGGATTTTAGGTAGACCATAAAGATGAGGAATGTTGCTGAAATATAATACTATTTTACTTTTTATCTGAATCAGTGAAGTACCTGCGATGCTTTCTGAATAATGCTTGTAACTTTGTATCCTTACTCGGTATCGGATTTTTTCAGCCTTTTACTATATCTCACAATTCAGAATGTTGGCTATTATATACCTTAATTAAATAATGAGCTAACACAGATCTCTTTAATATTCATATTATTATAAAGTATAGCTCTGTAATGTATTAATTATATAAGTGGATACTTTATATTGTAAATTTAACCACAAACTTTCATAAATTGATTTCTATCATTTAAAATTTCATAACTGAAAATTATTTTTAATAAATTCATACTTTTTATGAAATTATATTGGTATATGTTATCTGTGTTCATCTTTGATGTCTTGATGATTAATATTGTCATACATTCCATAATTTGTAATTCTAGAATATAGTAACAAGATATGCATGGAATTGTATTCTTAACAGATGGATATATTGATAAGCATTAACCATTGACATACCTAATATAATTAATACTTAAAACAGAGACTTTAATACAAAAAATAATGTTCCAATTTATTACTATCCCATAAATTAGAGCAAAATTGAGGATAGCAAAAAAACATAATCATTCCATTAACATTCAAGTGTTATCACGTAGGCTAGATAATGATAGTTTACTAGCTACTGAAATATCCCATTATACCATTATATAAATTGATAAGCAGAATAGAAAAACAATACACAGTCCATTAGACTATTACAACATGCATATTTGCAAAAAGAATATATTTATATTAATTCATATTGGTTATAATATTATACAAAAATATTTCAAAGTTTAAAAAAAATGATATTACTGCATATATCACTAGACTTTCAATCTTTACTAATGTAAGAGCTATTATATATATATATATATATACATCAATAGATACAGATAAAATCCATTATAAATATTTCTCCAGCTCACAATAATAGTGTAGACATTTGTGGCTTTTCTTAAAAACAAAAAACATGCTAATCAAAAATAAAACTTGAGCATGCATATGAATGCATTTATTATTTTACCAATGATTATTTCTTTTCACACACACATATTTCCCCCCAACAATCTATTTAATCTTCCTTTCTTATAAATCATCTTGTTTCTTATTTCCAAATTTTATTAACAAATTTGAAATTTTGAAAACAAATTATAATTTCCTATTTTTTTTAAAAACTAAGATATTATTATTCATTATATATGTTTAAAAAAGCAACTGTCAGAATTATGTAAAAAAATTTACTTAGAAATTGTTACTACATTTATAACTGAAGTATGAAATAATCAAACACAAATTTATATTAGAAATGTAACTTTTAAATTAAAAGCTTCTTTCAACTGCCACCATAGACAACTGTAAGAGAGAAAGCTTTATTCATCAGGTTTATTAATTGCTGGATGGTGAATGTTTTAGCTACTGTCCATCCTTGTTTGACACTAAGAACAAATGAATTTGCCATGGGCTAGGGAAAAAAATTCCAAGATCAGACTATAATATGAAAAAAAGTTCAAAATTTATCCAGCATGGATTCAAACTCTAACTGTAGATGGTAGATGCACTAAGAATACACTTGCAATCTTCATACTATATTTATATTCAGAATACTTGTATCTGTTATATTTGATTATAAGGATCCCCATGAATAACATTAGTAGATTTACATAATAGAGTAACACACATAATGCAAAACATATAATGCAAAATATAAATACATACATCTATAATATGCTTAATTTAAAACAAAAATAATTAATAAAAAATGTATAATATCTTATAATAGACAAGCGCAGATGTATTTAAAACATTCTTTTTACAAGTCTGTTTCTTCATACATTTATGAATTTCCAAAAACAGGTTAGTAAAATGTTTTCAATTTCTTTTAAGATCTAAAATATTAATTACTATATATAAAAAAGTTTCCTATGGTCAAAATTAGGTAAATGAACTGAATGAAAAAAAAAAGCCACAATCATTCTTCTAATGCATTGAATGTCTTTACCCTTTTACAAAAATACACAACTATAATTCATAAAGTTTGAGCATAGCTTTAGTCTGTCATTTTACACACAAGGCATTTCTATTCTTTCAAATAAAAGAAAAAAATACTTGAAAACTTTAAAAATATTATTATAGTTAATATTAATCTTTTTATATGTACATTGCATATATATATATGCACATACTTTTTATATAATAAATTCAATAAAAGTTGATAAAATGCAAAACATCTAAATGATAGTCTAATAAAAATGTGTCCTTTTAAACTAATTTCTCATTTTTTAAATATTTTATTAGATTTTTATAAATGTGATTAATTGAATCAGTGGATATTGAAGTAGAGAATATGGCAAATCCATTGCATAAATAACTATTATAAAAAATCCTGATGATTTTTCGAGATTATCAGGATTTTTTAATCTCATCTTATCCAAAGTATAGATCTCAATAATTCAATGAACTGTTTTCATTGTCCCTAATTAACCTATGTATGTGCATAAATATTGAGATAGACTGCCCATATCAATTTATAATTAAAAAAATAGAAGTTGGCAATCATGAGTTTGGATTCAGATTTTACAAATTAGACTTGGATTTTTTTCAATAAATTTAGATTTTTATTATCGGTACAAACACACATTGATAAAACAGTTAATTTTAAATTTAATTATTTCAAATAAGTAAATTTGTTTTAAAAAGTTAATGTTATAGAAACAAAGTTTAATTAAATATAATTAAAGAATCAGATTGATAAAATAGTTTATCTTAATATTAAGGGAAATTCCTTAAAACTGATTTCTTTTATTAAGTTTTGTTTCATGTTTTGAAAATATATAAAATTGTAATAAAAAAAATATTCTTAGAAATTAAGATAACAATTAATTGTTATTTGTAAATATATTTTTTTATCTAAGGAATTTTGTAAATTTGGGTGATTAAAAACAATTACTGTCTTCTTTAATTATATAAAAAAAAATGTTTTGCAAAATTGGTAACTATATAAATGGGCAGACTCCGAAAATAATTTTGTCTTCACATCTTTGCTTTCTCACTATTTGTCAGGATTGTCTTTTCTCATCAAGCAGTTGAAATAATCCGATGTGCTGCTAGAAGCCAATAAACAACTCCCAGCAAGGATCCCATAACCAAGATGTCTAACTCCAATTGTTGCTGAATTAAGTCCAAATTTTGTACCAACCAGCTTCACATATATAATATCGCATATTTCTCAACAATGAATATGAACCCAAATTTAATACAAACTCTACCCTAAATGTGAAAACCCAACTGTAACAATATTTGAAAACTACCAACAGTATATTTCACTAGTGAACTACAAAAATCTCTTCTACATTTGTACAAAGATAAAACCTACATGCCCAAATTTAATTACCATTTCATATTTAAAACACTATCTTCTCAGACTTTTATGACCAATAATAATTTAGTAAACTTAAAAGAGTTTCTAATTACCACAAGTCATTAATAGTTTAATAATGCCTTTTGTATATTTAAATAAAATATATGTGTTACTGAATGATAATTAGGAGAAAGTTTTTGAGAGTTCAGTTATTATTAAAATGAAGACTAAATTAAATCCAATGTGATAATATATTGGACTATTTCCATCATCTATCAATAAATGTTGAATGTATAGAAAATTTTAAACTTTATTTAAATTTCTCAAATACAAACAACTTGTTAGTAATAACACACAAATAGATAACACAGGTTAGTAATTACACAATATTTCGAGTAGTATTAGTCTCCATTCTTCTTCAAGTATTGCTGGCTTGACCAGTGACAATATTTGCATAGGAGTCAAATTTGCATCTTTAGATTCTCGAATATTGAATTTAAAGCAAATGCTCTAACCAAATGATTTATCCTGTCAAAAACCTTTGACAGGATAGAGTGGAGAATAATAATACTTGAAAAGTTGTGTAATTACTAACCTGTGTTGGCTATTTGTATTTGAGAAGTTTGAAATTTTCCATACATTTAACATTTACTGATAGATGATGGAAATAATCCAACATATTATCATATCTAATATATCAGCATACATGCCTTCTGGCAAATAAATTAAAGTCAATTTTACAAACATTTCTCAAGAGTCTCCCTGAAGTTATTCAAAATCATTTGAACAATGTATTTAAAAATTAATGTGGGTAGAAGTATGTGCATGTCTGATACAAACGTATGGTTATTTTGCTTATAACACTGTATATCACATAAAAGTCTAAAATTGAATTTTAATATATATGTATGCATTTTATATAACTATCCTATAGATATTTTATCTGCTGCATTTGAATTATACATATGTTGTTTGCCTCCCCATGATATAATTTCCTGCTTGAGTTTAATTTTGGCGTATAATCACTGGCGGATGATTCTGAGTTTACTCCGGATTTTTGAAACATATCTCTCCATGAATTTGATTTTAATTTGTACTCTGGATTGCTAAGAGGTTTAGTATGTTGTTTCATTTTAAATTTGGTATAGGATTGAATGCATATAGTGTAAAGCTGATTTTTGCAATTGTTTTCACATTATGAATGTTTAAATTTAATGTAATCTGTTTTATTATTATTTAAAGTAAGAGTGAAATATATGTGTGCACACATCTTAATGTATCTAACACATATCTAACAGAATCAGATAAATGATAATTTTCAAGCTGATACTTAACTAATAAGAAAAAGTTGTTAATATTCAAAGGCTACTTGATACTAACAGATTAAATGAATGCCAACATATAATGGTAATTTAAGTTTATATATTATAAATGAACTGTTAATAAATTTCTTTTATTAGATCAATCTTAATGTTTGTTAACTGTTGTCTGCTCTTGTCAATTAATGCTTCTACAGAATCTCTGTTGTCCACAACTTTAGAGGCATTAAAATATCCATTAGTAGTCTTGCGTTGTTAGCCGAGAGGTATCGCAGCCGCCATGCAAGCAAGTAGTTGGTTGCAGACGGTTGTGGGTTCGCGTCCCGGCCGATGCTATGACATATGAAAAAAAAAAATATCCATTAGTAATGATATGTAGGTATTTATAGTTTAAGATCTTTACCAGTAAAACTTTAATATGATATCTCTTGAGAAGACATTCTGGATCATAAGTCTAGTGGCACCCTCTGCTGATGTTTATTGACTATGCTAACAGAAGGTTATCCAATATATATGCACATGGCATAAATGATGAATCTGCCATCCAATTATTAGACTGAAAGAAAATCTAGTTTTTTGTAAACATAGTAAAACTGAAGAAAAACAAAACCCTCACTATGTAATATTTGTTAATCTAGTAAGTAGTGACTTTTTCACTGTTTTTCTGTAAAGAAATGATGGAGAGACATTTGGTTACATAGACCTATTTTTACAAACACTGTAAATAATGGATAACTATGGGAATCTTTTTTGACGTGATTAAATTTCTAAAATTATTTGATTCTAATGTCATAGTTGTCTGAAATTAGAATCAAAAGAGCATTATAGGGAAGTAATGAATTGATATAATTTTAAACCTATAAGACATTATTCTTTGCAAACTCTGAAAACAGAATAAAACAACAACTAACATTTACAAAAAATAACTTCCATAATTTTTCCTCTAACCATTCACTTTTCCTACATGGTTTGCCATAGTAAAAAATAATGGATTTGAAAACAAAAACTTCTTGTGCATTGATTATCAGAAGAGCAAAGTTAAAAAAACTGTTTGGTCAACTAAAAGGAACTATTAAACTCAACATAAAAATTTACTATTTGAACATCACTTGACAACTAAATAACTGACCATGCACAGAAGTGATAGTGAAAGTTCAAACATCAATGTTTTCTGGATCAATTTCCAGTGAAAAAAGAAATCATTTTGGTAATAGATTATCATTTGATATTTCAAAAAAAAAAAAAATTGTAATATTATTTTTTCAACTGAATGGAATAAATTAATGATGAGTGAAAAAAAAATAGACATAAAATGAGTTAAATTTATATTTTTCACAACTAATTATTCTAGTAAATAGTTTAAATTTTAAAAAAATTTAAATAGAATTCTTTTAATTTTACAGTTAAATAAAATTTAGTTATAAAAAAAACACACACACAATTTACAAATTCTGAAAGCAGAGATAAGCTTCATCTTGGATTATGAGCTCAACTAATTTCTCAAAATACCTCATAAAACAAAAATCCCATAAAAGCAATAAGCAATTATAATGATTTCCTTTATCAAAAAATTTAATTTATTATCCTAAAAATATATATATAATGTTAAAAATCCCACTAAAAGAAATAAATTTAAATTTTAAAAAATATAATAATGTATACATATTTTACTAAGGACATTATTAATTTTAAAAAATTACTAACATGTGTGTAAATATAGTGTATAATAAAAACATTTCGGTTGTTTAAAAAAAAGTATAAAAATCAAGCTCATTTAAAATTAAGGATCATGAATAAATAATATAATTTATGAATTCAAAATCTTTGTCAGTAAAAGTAACATTGGAAAATTATAAATCTTTATAAATTAGATAGAAAGATATTGAAGTAGCAACAAATAAAAGAATTGTATATACCTTGTATATTATAAATATATTATATTTGTCAAATTAATATTATCTTAGATGTGTTTTCTAGAAATATTTTCATTCAATGTGTAGATCATAAAGGTTTATGACTTCCTGATCTATGCTGGAAATAATTTGCTAAATATAATGATCATAAAAAGAAAGTAGAAGATGAATGAAAAAGAATCTGCAGAAAGGAAACAGCATAGCAAGATAGTTTATTATTTTTCTAAAGCTTTGATGAGTAACTTTATTTTCTAAGGACCACTGCATAACACAAAACTAGAGAGGTATATTTTAGGGGAAATGGAGTTTAAACTAAGTTGCATTCATTTTCCAAAATTCTAGAAAAATCTGATGGCATCTAACTAAACTAAATAATCAATGAACATATCTGTCAAAATATATATGCTGATTGTTGAAGTACATACTTTAAAACTTATTTTTAATTCACGTTGTTGTTGTGTATGTTCAAAGTTGTTTTTAGTTATGTATTGAATAAAAACTAAAGAGCATGCAAGCTCTAACAAGCTTTATAGATAAATGCTGCCATGAGAAAGCATTTAAAAAAATCTCTAGAAAATTACCGTATTGTCAGACCGGTTTTATGCTTTTGGCATTCCTCAGTTAGGCTTTGGGTATTTCAGACCATAAGATCCAAAATACCAACTCAAAGCCAGCACTTTTCTGAAAGTTAAACTTTTAAGTAGACAATCTAAAAATTTCAGATACTTAGATGTCTTCAAACCCAGCCATCCAACTTAAATAGCTATATGGGCTGTGAATGCTTTACTTAAGAGATAATTTTAGAGATTTTTAAAATACTTTCGCATTTATCTATAAAGCTTGTTACAACTTGCACGCTCTTTAGTTTTTATAATTGCAAGCTTATTAAAGTATGTCATGTGATGTGTGACTTATTTTCAGCTACTAAAATAGCTTTTGTTTTTAAGTCTTAAGCTATGTTATATTACTAAAAGTATTAATATATGGTTTGGTTGAAGAATTCTCAGCCCCATATAACTATTTAAGTTGTATCAGCTGGGTTTGAAGATATCTAAGGTCTGAAATTTTCAGATTGTATACTTAAAAATTAGGCTTTCAGTTGGTATTTTGGATCTCGTGTCTAAAATACCTAATGCTTCACTGAAGAATGCCAAAAGCATGAAAACGATCTGAGGATAGAGGTAATTTTCTACATAGAGATTTTTTAAATGCTTTCTCTTGGCAGCATTTTTCTACAAAGCTTGTTATAGGTTGCATGCTCTTTAGTTTTTATAATTACAAGCGTATTAAATTAGGTCACATGATGTGTCTTATTTTTAACTACTAAAATAGCGTATGTATTGAATAAAAGTTATCTTTTTTTTTTCTTTTGTCATCTTTCTTTTTACATTTACAATATAGGTTACTATTACATTGTAGATGAATTATGGGAAAGTTAGTTAAAAATTAGGTAAGTGATATTTTCAACTTAAACTTAGTACCTTTTTATCATATAAAGTTGATTATTAATTACATAATGCATGAAATAAATTTTTTTTAGTCAAAATAGTTTAGATTTACATCAGTATTTTTGGCTTTAGTGGAATTATCTTTTATAATTAAATAAAAATTAATTGAATGCATGTTTTAGCTAATGTACACATTAAATTTTACTATTAATGCCTCTTATTTTTGATTATGCATTGTACAGAATGAAACTTGAATATTTCTTTTTTGGAATTAAAATAAGTGTATTTACATTGACGCATTATAAATGACAGTGCAAACTATCTTCCATGGATACCAGACAAAAATTAAATAAGCACAATAATCATATTTCTAATTATTTTAATTGAATACAATAATGTATAATCAAATTATATTTTATAAAAATGAATGTCACAATTTTATTTTCCCATGACTCTGCTTTTATGAAATCACTATCCTATAATGTCATTAGCTTACAAAATGGCCACCATTTAAAAAAATATAATTTTAAAAAAAAAATGATTTTTTTAAAGACAGTTCTTAGTCAACAGTTATTTGTCAATTAAAACGGTGGATATAAATTGATGATGATCACTATGGTGATATTTCATGTGATTTACCATCAAAAGTAGAGAAAAGGCTATAAGTTTATATTAAAAGTTTACAAAACTGGATTATTTATAAAATTATTTTCATTCATTAAATCTTTTGAGGAGGGAAAGAAGTCATCCCATTTCTTAAGAACAAGGAAAGTAGATCATTATTTTATGGGTAAATCTAAATTCAACAAGCTTGAATAATTTGTTAATGAGATAACAAGCAATAGTGAAACAACATTTATATATATAGGGTATATGAGCACAGACTTTCACATGACCCAGTGAAACAACATTTATCTAATGTTATTATCACTTGTTTGTAATATTCTATTGTCTAATTACTACAACCTGACTTCAAGAAAACATGACAATAATAATAATAAAAAGTATTGTAATGGATTAAGATTATTTTTGAGCTAACTATAAATTTGTTTATGTCATATATGTAAAAATTTATTTATAAAAAGACGTCTACTTAATTTGATATACCTTGGTGAAGAAATGCCTTTTTATTTATTTAACTATTTTATACAATTTATCAAAGTACAAAAATATGTAAATGTATAAGAAAATTATATACTATATTTTTTGTGTGTGAGAGAAAAAAAAATCATTTAAAAACCATAATATAAAAATTGGTATGGAAAAACTTACTAAACAATATCAATATTATAATAATCATAACTTTTTTATCTGTAACTGAAATGGAATTAGCTACCTTCCACTGAGTTACATGAGTGATACTATCTGGTATCATTCTCTCTTTCATTGTTTTTGACATCATATAATCCAGTGGGAGGTATTATGTAATGTAATAAAACAATAAATGGCTAAATATAGAAACTATTATGATCATAATAATTGAAAACTATCTATTTAAAAAAAATCCCTAGAAGTAGTGTTATTTGATTTATATACAATTTAGTTTGATAATTTATTCTGAGTTCAAACTATAAGAAAAAGTGTTAAGAATATTATTTTAAATAAGCGAAGGTACTGTTCTATTAGCATGTTGAAACCGCTTGATGGCATTGTTTCTATGAAAACGCACATATATAACATTACTGGTCCCACCATGTTACTTGTGAAATAATAAGAAGAAAATTAGTCATACGGGTTAACGCAATTCATTTATTTTCATTAATAAATTACTGTAATTCTTTTTACAATTTCTTTTTGTCTCTGGATAAAACTACAGAAATTTTTTACACTGGCATTTTATCATACAGGTTAACGTAATTCAGTGATTGATTTCCTTAATAAATTGCCATCAAATTTATTCAATTAAAAATTTTACAATGATAAATTTAAACCTTTAACTTAATCCTGAAATGTAGGGAGGGAGATGGTATGCCTTTTCACATCCACAAGAATTAAAACATCAATTAACAGACGTTATTGCAAATATTCTATTCTAGTAGAATTCCCCATGTATGCCAGCATTTTGCGCTGGGAAAATCTCCCCTCCCCGCAAACTTTAAAACATCTACTATCATTGCTTGACAGATAATTAACTACATCGTGATGGAAGAAATGACAATGGTTTAATTACTGAACTGTATTTGACTTTTTTTTGGTCATTTTTAAAAAGGAAAATTAATCTTTATTTATTCCAATATCTATCTTTGAAAGAATATGTGACTAAGGTATGGTGGATAACATTAATGACATACCAATTACTAATGATTAATAATTTTCCAACTCGATTATGTTTTTTTTTTTTTTTTATGATTAAGAAATGTAGTCTTTTTACGATTTCTTTTTGTCTCTGGATGACTATTAGAAATTTTACAGTCAGACATTTTAATTCTCATGGATGTTCTCACGAACTGTGACTTTTTTCAGGAGAACAGTGAAATTGTGGTTTCCTGTAACCTTTCCTAATTATTTACACCTTACATATTGGGTTTGGAATCGGGGTAATGGGCTTATAATTATTACTTTTTAATATTACTTTAGGTAAATTGTACTGTAATTACTTTTGAATGCAGATTGCAATAGTTCTGCAAACTTTAAATCCACCCATCTTGAAATGGTACAGTAGCAAAGTGTTAACATTGCTAAAAGATAGTATTCTGTGCACTCGAACAAAAACTGCGCAAAACAAAGCACGCCAACAAGAAAAAAAAAGTTGTGGCTACTTGGTTTGACTGCGGCCCACTAAACAGCATATTTATATGCATTTGGATGGGATCAACACCAACAAGCGATTTCAACAATGGTGAAACTACTTATATGAATGATTTATTTATTACAAATATTATATAATATTAATTTATATATGCTGATAAAACTGTTTAATAAAGAATTTTTTGTGCAATGTCTTTTTTGATTCTTGTTATTAAGTATCTTTATTTCTAAGAATTGGCCTTCAGGAAATATAATTTGTTGGCAATAGCAGTGAAATATTAAAAATTAAACAAAATATAAAGTTTCTTTATTTCATAATATAAAAGTGTGATTAAATATCAGAAATTCTAGATGCCCATTCTTGCTGTTCAAAGTTATAATAAACAGATTTTCATTCCATTTAATAATTTTGAAATTACAGGATTTATTTTAAAATAAAACAATTCTTTTTTTTTTGCAAAACATACATTAAAGACTTCAATAATATATTTAGAGCATTTGTCAATTATGATTATGACTTATAAAGTTTGAATCCAGATAAAACTTGAAAATTTGTTTCAGATTTCAAGCTTAGTGACTTTTTCTTTTCGGGTAGCCAAATTATAGCAGTACAGCAAGCTATTGATTAACTGTTCTTAGCTAAATAGTAAAACGTAGAAAATAAACAATCTCTCAAAATTCAGCAACTTTATGAGTAATGTCTCCTCCTTTATTGTTTTTTACTTAGAGAGACTTGTTTCACAATGAATTATTTGTAGGCTATTTTAATTATGTTAATTTCAAACAAATAATGTTAATGTTGGGAGGGGGGGGTACTGCAGTCTTGAAAAACAAAATCACTAATTATGGTGCAAATTAATTTCATCAGAAAAATTCATCAACAAAGCAAAATTCTTATTCAAGATGTGTTATTAATTATTCTAACTTTTTTACTCATTTTGAATTAAGGATAACTCTTAAATCATTTAATCTGTTTTCTAACTGGGAAGTTAGAATTTCAATAATTAACTATTATATTATGTACAATCTTAAAATATTTATTTTTCCTTTATTTATTTATAATATTATTGATTAAAATAAAAATATATGGCATATATTTCTATGATTATTGCTTAGAATATATATAGAGATAACATTATAACTATGGTTTTTAATATTAATGTTTTTGATCAATAAATAAATTAAAGTTTTTGTAACAAAAAAAAAAAAAATCTAAATTGCATATTAAACAAATGAGAGAAAAAAATCAATCACATGATATATGACACTGCAATCATTACAATAGAAGTTCAAATAAATGTCAATATAATAATAAATGATTGTGACCTCAACAAGACTATTTTTTAAATCTGCTTTCTAATTACACTATTGTCTGATTAGTTAATAATTACATTTATATATTATATACTTTAATTATATATGTAATTATACACAGTTTTTTAAAATTAATATTAAAATCTCATACACATTTCATCTATTAAAATATATTCTTTACAGGAGTATAAAAAAAATTTTGATTTTTATTTTGATGAAATTATGTGAATATGCAATCTATATATAATAAATACAAATTAATTTTAAGAAGATATTGGGTTTATTACAATTAAATTAAAACATTGTTGATGCATATAGTCATATATGGAATAAATATTATCATTTAAAAAAACAATCACATGATCACTATCTCATACTAGCACATAATGGTTGTTAAAGAGCCAAAGACACCAAAATGTATGGGTGCTGAATTCAGTTCAGACCCATATGACTATATAAGCTATTGAGATTGGATTGAAAATATTAATTGTGTTTTCAATTTCATTCTCATAGTTTTGTAGTTAAATAGAATTAAAAGGTGGGTGCTGGAGGATTGCATTAGATCCTAAGATCTAGGTGCAGTGCTCTCAGATCCAAGGCTCCTCACTGATGAAGGCCACAAGCCAGAAACTAATCTGGGGATATTGGATGAGTAGGCACTAGATAGGGATTTTATGCACAAGCCTTTTGGCATCCAATGATTGCTCTTGTTAGCACAAGATGGCACTACTATATGGAGAGTTTTGATTTGTTTTTGAATTGTTTAAAAAAAAACAACTAAAGATTTTCACAAATAACAATAAGATCGACAAAAAAAAAAAAACGCATTAATGTTTTTAACAGTGAATGTTAAACTAATGGATATTTTCTATCTTGAAATTTTTGAATAATTCAAAAAATCAATATTTTTCAAGTACAATGTGATAACTTTTCTTATACTAGTCTTATATAAAAGCCAGTAAGTATCTAATGGTTTTGATCATATGAATCATAACAACATATACTTTAATAGACATTGTATTCCTTACAACATAGCAAAATATTTTCAATCCTCAATTAATTTCATACAAACATGCAACATATTTTCCATTTTGAAGATGTTGACATCTTGGTATCTTCAAATTCCCTATTGGCATCAAATATTGTTGAGGAACCTGATCTACAATTTATTGTTTCAAAGTTATGCCTAGTCCTCATTCCAGTGATTATACCTATCATTTCATAATCATGTTTTAACTGATAACTGGAAATTTCAATTTCAAATTGATCTACAAAAAAAAATCAGTTTCTTTATTGAATTCTTTAGCAAAAATATACAACTCAAATATGCATTCAATATAATATATAGAGATGCTGAAGATTTGTTTTGGAAGCCAAATACTTTATGGTACGTGATATTTTTATAAGCCCCTCTTTTACGATATAAAGTAAAAAAACATGTCAGTCTTCACACCACAATCTTCATGACAGGAGAGATTGACAAAGTTTTATAATTTTTATACTGGACTACAAATCCATAACTGAAATATTTAATGTATGTAAATTATAGAACTTCTTTAACAATTACTGTCCAAACAATTACTGTCAAATCAAATAATCACTTATTACATACACAGATAAGATTTTATATAATAGTCTCCCTTATATAAGCAAAATAAAAATTGTCACATTCTCCCCCTCCCCCCCCCCCCACACACACACACTCACAAAAAAATATAGGATTACATTCTGCATAATGCACATATAGTTCACAGAAAAATATCCCATAATAACAGCAATATCTGAAATCAATTCATTCTATGCTTTTGTAAGATAACAATTGACTTTTTGTTTTAAAAAAAATGAGAGAACATATTGAGTTTTTAATAAATTCGTTAACTGTAGTAATAATTGTTTTCAATTTTACACCATCAATTTTCATTTACACTGTTTGTAAGCAATTTCATTGTTCATTTCTAATTCACGAAAAAGCATAAATCTTTCTCCTTCATTCAGAATTTCAGGAAGTGGAAATTTACCATAATTTTCTAATTCAGTGCAACAAATCAGTTATCCTAATAATGATAAATAGTCACTCTTATGAACAGTGTATGGATTTAGCAAATTTAAATTGTCCAATGCTTAAAACATTATGTTGTTTTGTTAAATACTATATATAATCTTTTAAAATTATATAAAATTGGTCTCTTGTTTTATTATCTACCAATTTTCAGTTGAAGTGATATATATTTCTTTTCTTTCTGGATATATACAAAGTTATCATCGTAATAATAATTTTTTCTATAATAAAACTTAAACTGGCATTATTAAAATCCCTTTAGTTTTCTTTTAATTTTCTTGACATTCTTATTAAAGAGTTTGTAGTGTTGAAATAATACTTTGCTAGATTGTCTTTGAATCTGGAATTACTAACAGAATTTGAGTATTTTCTTTAAAAGATATAATGATAAACTTAATCAATTTTTTTACCATAAACATGTAGTCTAGACCAGTGGTCTTCAACCTTTCACCCCTGCGGCCCAGTAAAAATAAGGATAAGATTTCACGGACTGGCAGAAGTTTACAGATAAATTTTCTTAAAGATGTAACCTGCTTAGCCTTAGGTAAGCATAATTGTTATAACTGACCAAAACAGCACACTAGTTAATGTGTATAGTAATGGTGTTGCTTACCTTCACATGTTGAACACTCTTTCTTGAGTTTTGCAGTCATACTGCTACAGAAAACATACAATAACAATCGTTCTCATTAATGTGCTTGCATTTTACGTTTATTATTTCATTGTTAAAATATGCAAGAATAAAATGTTGAAAAAGTCAAAAGTTTTGATCTTATTTTATTTATTTATTTATTTATTTATTTTTTTTTTTTTGGGGGGGGGGGTTGAAAAATACTTTGTCATCAACTGAGACAAAAGATAGACACCAAAGTTATTTTTTGTTTGTTTTTATTTTTAAAAAAAGGTAACAGAAATTGGTTTTAAAAATAAAAGTTTTAGTATTTTAGCAGTATACAAATAAAGCCAAAAAAAAATATTGCCTTATAGGCCAAAAAAAAGTGGGTGTATTTTTAAACAAAAAAAAAAAAAGAAAACAAAGCTTGAAAAAGTCAAAAGTTTTGATCTTACATTATTTTGGGGTGGTGGGGATATATTGAGAAATACATTGTAAATGACAGAACTTATTTTTTGGTTTTTATTTTTTAAAAAAGGTAATAAAAATTAACTTAAAGCCAAAAAAAACCCACTAAAAATAAAATATTAAAAGAGAGAGTAGAAAAAATTTAAGAGATCAAAAAAAGTCACGTTACATTTTATTGTTTTAACAATGCTGACACGCAGCCATGATTGGCTATCAAAAGACAACCGGAGTTTGTATAATAAAAAACACCCCCCTTCATAAACATCTGTGATAAATAGAAAAACAAATTAATTTATGTATGATTGATTAGATTTTGTTTTTGTTCTGCTTTTTTTTAATCGGGAAAAAATGCGATGGAAAAAATAAATAAAAATTATTCATATTAATTAAAAGTTTAAAATCGTATTATTTTGTTATTAGAACCTTTCTTGCCAGTCTAGCTGCGGACCAGCAAAAAACTTCTGCGGCCCGGTAGTTGAAGACCACTGGTCTAGACAAGCCTTGTCTTTTGAATTTTGTAACACATTAATAGTTTCAACAACCATTACTGCAGGAGCTTTGGTAAGAACATAGTTATTTGATTTCTTATCTTTAGGCTTCATATAATAAGTTTTTTTTTACAGCTAACTACTTACCTTAACTAATGATAAATTCAAATATCACAGCTTTTATTCAATTGTTCATCTAATGATGGTTTTCATATCTACAGATAGAATCTGTGACTTATTAATTGACAAATGCAATGCAATGTAAATAATAAAAAATGTGAGGTTTTTTTTACTTTCTGGAATGAGTACCTCCAAATATATCACAAACAAATTCAAAGAAATTGTTTTAGTGCCTACTATGTGAATGTTTGTAATACTATTTTAGATATTCATCTTTGGGAACATTGGGAATACTTTTGTGCACTAATTAAACATTGTAATTTTAACAATTCTAAATCATTTGAAAACAATTTAAGGATAGGAGTACACAGAGTTTCTTGCATAAAAAATATACCATTTCTAATGCAAATGAATAATCAGTACTAAAATGATTCTAAGACATTAGTCTGTCCATTCTTTGAATATAAAGCCCAGAACTCTCAGGTAGTAAATATTAAATGCATTCTCATTTCATGAAAGCACAGTGAAATCAAAATGAAGTATATAATACTTCAACTAATCAGAAATAGATGTTGCTATAATAGCAATTTTTTATTATATCATATACATATAGTTAATTAAAAGCTACATAACCATATTATTATATTATGACATGCATTTTATTTGTCAGAGTTTTTCTGTTTTGATTAGTGACAATTATTATCTTTGTTAAACTTTTACAGATAAATTTAATTAACAATAACATTAAAGCTATAAGCAACAATTATTTTATAATTTAAAAAAATATACAATTTTTATTTAATTTTTTTTTTTAATCTGCTAACAGACATATATGTATGCATGATACCCTTAATAAATGTACCTTTAAAAAAAATTGGTCTCACAACAAGATTTTTATAATGACAAAGAAATCTAAAAAAAATTAAGTGTTATAATGACAAGAAGTCTGGAAAATGCTAAGACATCTATCCATTATTTGTTTGTTAACTTTAATAAATTTATCTTAGGAAATTATTTTAGCCATGAACCAGAAAAATAATAGTAAAAAAACTAATACCTACATTTTTTTTTAAAAAAAATTCCATTCAAGAAAGTGTAAAAAGTAGAAAAAATTGTTTATGCATTTCAAATTTACTGCACAGTTTATTGAAATAAAATAAATTATATTTACACTTATATATTTCATTTTGTACTATTAAAGTTATGTTGAATATGACATTGCTCTAAATTAGTGGACTGGGAAGGACTACAACTATTTAACAATGTATACTAGAAAAATCGTACTATGAGACCTAAACCAAATTATGTTAATTCTAGTATAATCTGCAGTATCAACAATTTTTATGAACTCCCAACATATATCTTTATTTATTATATTTAGCATATGGTGTCAGCACATTAAAATTCAACATAACAAATCAAGAATCGACTCCTCCAACCTAGGTAGAATAAAGAGGCAACAAGGGCATGGTAAACTGGACACTCCCTATAAATATGTATTATAGTTTGTGGTCTTCCTCACTCACAATTTGGAGAGTCTGTAAATTCCCACTTGTGCAACATATAACAACATTCACCCTGATCTATTCTCATTCTTAATATTTGTCCATAGTTTTCTTGGGAGAAACCACATACGCAGGAACTAATGTCAGCTATTAGAATATGATTATTTTACATTTGAGTTATTTCAATCATATGTCCACAATCTGTTGACATCTAATATGGATGACAGCTGAGAATTACCAGAAAGCCAAAAGGGCTGCCTTGACTTTAACCTGATGCTTGGGGGACTGTTCAGATTGAGATTGATTGAATGATTTGATAGCTCAATAAGCTTGTTGAATTCATTGGTGGTTGCCAACCTGCATCTGAGGTAATTGGAGGGATATCTGAGAATGCAGATATCCATTCTACTGGTGTTAATTTAAGTGCCAAAAATAATATACAAGATTTCATTAATATGAGTATCCACATGAATAGTATGTGTACTTCTTCACCATACTGGAGGGCAGTATGCAGCCACGGGTAAGCACAGTAAGCAAGTGCTAATCCAGAAGTTCTAAGGAAGTTAGCCTTAGAATCTTATATGGTGCCTCTAAACTTAATAGAAGATATTATTTCTGATAGCAAATTTTTTTTATATATCAGTAAGATGAGATTTAAAGAAAAGAGTTCAATCCAATTTAATTCCCAAGTATTTTGGATGTGATTGATTTGTAACTTTGTAATTACAAAAATTAATATTAAGAGGTTTTTTTTGGCTAGATTGTTATGGAGTGAAAACAAAGTGGAAACTGATTTCTCTGAATTAGGGTTGAGGTGCCAAAAACTGAAATTATCCTAAAGTACCTTTAAATCGGTGTTTAGGTTTCTTTCAATTTCAGTGAAAGTGTATCCTCTGAAAGCAAGGGCAATGTCATCAGCATAGATTAACTTTTTTGATGCTGTACTATAAAGATTGTGAATATACCAGTTGAAAAGGACTGGAGAGAGAATTGATCCATGTGGTAGACTGTTTTTAATTGAGTATGTTTGCTAGTATTATAGTCAAAAACAACCTTAAATTTCTTGTCCTCGAGGATGTATCCAAGAATATAAAGGTAGAATTGCATATTTGATGATTTTGCTTAGTTTGTAGATCAGCCTTTCCCTCCAAACAGTATCAAAAGCAAAACCAAGATCAGTAAGCACAGCAGTGGTTTTGAAATGAAGTTGAAAACCTTCCTAGATAAGTGTAGTGAGTGAGAGAATCTGATCACAACAGTTACGACCTGGTCTGAAACCAGTCTGTTCTATAGATAAAACAGACTCAAAAATTGGTGCCAGAAGAATTCAATTAAGTGCAGCTGAGGAGGGAAATAGGATGGAAGTTATCAAATTTTGATAACTTCATTTAAGGGCATTAACCATTTCTTCAGAGGTAACTTCTGCACTAAATGAGAATAATTTTGCAATTGTTGATTTCAGTTCCCAGGAAAGGGATTCTAGTTTTCTAATCTTGGAAAGATTATGTCTACCCTAACTTGTCTGTTTGATGTGTTTTACAATGTCTTCAGGTAAAATTTCATGTTATGTGTAGTAAATTTTCACTAGCATCCAATTTGCGGAAGTTCCAAGATTTTTCTACTAAAATGGGTAATGTTGAGATTTTCAACAGTTCTGACTTCTATCAATGAATCTGCCAGTACCAGATCTCCAATTTCCTTTTATTCTCCAAAAAGTTCTTCGCACCTCGAATCCCAACAAGTTGATGTAAGATTTATAAAAACCTCATAATGGACTTTTTGACAGTTGATTTAATAAAAGTATTAAACCTTTGAATGGAGAAGACATAAGGAGGGAGAAAAATAAGGATTGCTATGAATCAAAGGAACTATAAGACCAATACAAGTGATAACTGGTAAATGCTGACTTTTGGTAAACCTAGGTAGGATTTTCCTAGTAGTTGGGAGTGGACCACCATTGAAACTTGAAGTTACAAAAGTTAGGTCTGAGTAGTATGATTTGTCCCACTTGGTCAAGTGAAAAGTATCCAACTATTTTGCATCACACACAAGGTGAAAGTTATTAATCTACATCCAAGCAATCAAATCATCATCATATTTGAAAATAGTCATAACCCCAAGATGGAAGTGCCATCAATCCTGTCTCCAAAAGATGAATTTGTTTCCTGAAGATTATTTTATATATGAATCTAAGAATAATTGCACACTGTTAAATACTGTTTGGTAATACATATTGTATGTATATAATAACAGTTTCAATTGCATCAAGTTTTAGTCTTGAAACACTTTTTGTAAAATGAAATTTTCACTTAACTTTTAATAAAAAATTATGTAAATTCATTATTGTTTTGTCATTACACATACACTCATCAAATTGGTATCAGAATCATAGCATTTGAATCATCAGTTCTCCAGTTATGGATGATACATATGGACAATAGTAGAAAAATTCCAAAATGACATCCTTTTAATGAAAATAACAAATTGTAAAATGCCTTTACCACACTCAATATTGGACAATTTCAGATATAATAGTTTTAATACAATGTCTATTTACAGTAAAAAAAACAACAACACATTACTATGGAGAACACTCACTGGTATTCCCATATAAAATGACACTAGTAATTCTGAAATCAACAAGTTCACATATATTTAATTTAGTAATTAGAAGTGTAAAGTAATAATCCTATACTTAGCACAATTCATAAATATACATGTGGACCCTCAATGTTAAATATTAATCTTATCCACTAGAAAAGAAACTCAAAAGATCAAAAAGGGGTATTAAAAAAATAGCATTTATTATTTTCTTAAGGCTCATAAATAGTATCTATACAAACTTCAGTTTCTGCTGCAATTAAGAGAAGTTAATTCTTATTGATAAATGAAAATTTGTGAAAATGTAAATATATGCAATGAAAATTACTGCATTTCATTAAGACATATAAATCTATTTCCTTTTGATTAGATAGTCTCTAAATTTGTATATTGAAAAGAAAAATGGACATACCAGCAATTACTGTAAATAAGTTTTGTTTTCCTTTGTTTTGTTTTTTAAATTTTTCTCATTTATTATTATGCAGCTTTTTTATTAGTGAAAAATTATTGACTTATCTTTCTTTATTCTCGATTTTATACAGTTTGTGGGTGAATATTTTAAATGATCAACTTCATTAACTGATGGACTGCCCAAGACACTTTGCATTGTTATAATAGCTTAATAATCGGAAATAATTAGAATCAGAGATGGCAAATATGCACAACTCGAAAGAAAAACATGCATCTAACATGTGTTAATTGTCATCTTATTCCAGATTTAAAAAACAAAAAAATTAATATTAATTACCAAATAATTAATTAGACCAACAATTTGACTGATTAAAATTATCACAAGAAACATTCACTCTTGTATGCATATAAATATCTGCTGTAAAATTTTCAATTATTTCCTAATACAGCATGCTATGTACAAACTTTTTATATAATTTACTTAATAAGTTCATATTTCTTAGATAGACTGATGGTGAATCCAATATAGAACTCACTTTATTAAAACTGATTGGTTGCTAACAAGGATATTATTGTATAGATTTAAAAAAATAACTAGTCTGCCTACATGAAATTAGTAATAGTAATGACAAATTGGAAATTTTCTAGGAAATATGTTTTATGTTGTAATTTGATTTTTATCTTCTGTAAAAAAGACCTATTTTAAGAACCTTAAAAAGTTAATTATATTAAAACAATCATAGAATAGTCAATTGAGATGGTTTGATTATATTAATAATAATTATAAAGTTAATTGTTTAGAAGGTCATTTGCCATTTGAGCACTCAAGTGACAGATTTTTTTTTTAATGTTATTTAGCCGAGAATCAATCCTAAGTTTTACTGCTAAACCACAGTTTACTTAATAAAAATCAACACTTCTGGTCAAGCATTGTCAGCTGAGAGGTCATCGCACCCGCCTTGCAAGCAAGTAGTTGGTTGCAGACGGGTGTGAGTTCGCATCCCGGCCGATGCTATAACATATGAGGAAAAAAAAATCAACACTTCTGTTGTTACTTAGCAGAACTAATATTATTAATACATACAATTAAAATAATTGCCAGAAGCTTTTAACACTAACGTGTCCTTATCAAGGCAAACTCTATAAAACATGCTTTCCAGATTCAAAAAATCACTTTAACAAACAGACATTACTAATTAGAAAACTAGTTGTTTAGCATTAATTGCACCCTGGGATTTCTTAATTAAATATGATTCCTTAACTCTTTTGTTTCTTGTGATGTGGCTCATACATTCTGTAGAATAAAACTATGACCCATTTGCATATTGATGAATATAAAATGCTGAATATACCATACTAACTTCTATAGCTTTTTTATATGAATAATTATGTTGTTGCAAATTCATATTTGTCCTATACTTAATCATAAACAGGTTCATTTAAATAACCAGTAATTAAACCTTTCAGCTGAGCATATGATGGCTTAATATCTAATCTATTTTTTTATTATTATTAATTTAGCATTATATTTTATAATGTGTTATATATAAATATTGTATACTTAAAAACTTTGACTCATCAATTAAAATATCTTATATAAATATACTTATGTACTCATGTTCACTTAAAAAAATATATATATATTATTTTCTTCTTTTACTCATCAACTCATAAGTTGCTGGGAAAAAAAGTTATTAGTCTTTTCTACATTGTCAGACCTTTTACAAGCCTATAATATCAATTTCCCCTAATTGCATTCATATATTAAATCCTAAATCATTTTGCTGGCCTTTCCTTATAAACTATACCAGGAATAGACTTACTGTCAGTCATCTGTTTTCAACTATTTAATCATGAATTTAAATACCATCTAATAAATGACTATTCTTATAAACCAATCTATAAATTGATGAGTTAAAAGGTACTTTTTAATTAGTATTAGACTAATTAATATTTTTATTAAATATAATACTTCTAATAAATTCATTTTTAAGAAGCAATTGGACTTTTTTGAATATAAACATTATTTTCAAAATTATTAAATTTTTATTTCTAAAACAAAAATTCAATAAAGAATTTTTTCTATGAATAAAAGGTTGATGACTGTCAGGCCTTATCATATTTCTTAAATTTTTATTTTTAATAAAATGAGTACATAATAAAATATTATCAATACTTAAATGTAGAAATTTTAATTTAACAAAATCAAAAGTATCCTTACTCCTCAATAGTAAAATTAATATTAGATTCAAAAGTATTCAATCTATCAAAAAAAAATTTCAAATTATCTTTCTAAATAACAAACATCAACATATTTAATAAGTAATTTTAAAGAAAGTGAGAAAAATGACACTACTTTCTAAAAAATCAATACAGACAAAGAACATCTAAGGAAAAATAACAACCAATAATCCATCCCACTCTAATCTTATAGGACACATTATTACACATAAAATACATAAAATTGTTTAATAATAATAGCAAATCATTAACTCTAATCTTATCTAGAAAAAAATATTCATGTTTCCCTAAAATGGAGTAACGCACATTAATACTTTTTATTCTATCAAATGATTGATACATATTTCCAACATCTAAACTACCCAATATTGAATCTTTTTTTAAAACAAATCTTTATTTTATTAAATGCTCAAATGAAGAGACCCAAAATTAACCCAAATTACTATGATTTTTAAAAAATCTCATAAGAAATTTCAAAATATTATCACCAATACCCTCCTTTAAAAAATCAAAAATACATCTTCATGGGAAATTATCATCTTTATGAGACTTAAGATTGAAAAAAAACCTTAGGAGCCAAATAATCACTATAAATAACTCTATCAAAATTTTATTTTCCATAATTTTCATAATCTCAACCAACCTAAGATTTTATTTTCTTATCAGAATCAGAATTTAAAATAGAATACTTCCCATTATTTAATTCTAAAGAAATTTTATTTTTGAAAATCACTGTATTCAGCAATGGAAACAGCCATCTTTGTCTCCTTTTAATAAGGTAACATCATTGGCCTTCAATCTTTTTAGGAATATTTATTTGCATTGGGACAAAAATAAATTTTTCCCTCTCAAGTAATTGCTTATTCAAAATTAACTGTAGAGACAATTTATTATCTATAATATTTCTGTGACATTCAATGGTAGAAATAAAATCAATTACACATTATTATTGCTAAAATAAACAAAGGAAGGACCTTTATACAAAAATCTTAAAATCAGAAATATTTAAAACAAAATTAGACAAATTTAAAAGAGATGAAACACCAGGCCTTTTATTATAATACTGTACTTAAGTTTCTTTTATCAACAACATTCTTTTTCCAAATTTTTTCAATAACCAATTTAATTTAATATATTTTGGTTATAAAATATTATTTGACAATGCAGAAATTATCTTTTTTTTAAAAAAAGAAATGAATTAAAAAGAAGAATCAAAGAAACTCGTGACAAATCTTCTTGAATCGGAGGCATCAATCTCATGAAGACATCTTTTGATATTAAAGGTGGTTGTTTTTAAGTAAATTATAGAAAGATTATTTTGTTTTGTATATCTATGTTATTTGTATCTAGTTGAATTTCACTTGAGTAGGTCCATTTGTTAATAGATAAAATCATAGTTGCGAGAATTTTAATAAAATTTTGTTTTCTGACTACTGTTTTAATGTTATTTGATTTTCTATTTTATTTATCATTACTAGTACAGAAAAATAAAAGAGGCTACTTATATTAATAATATTAAGCCAGTTTTGAATAGAGATTTGGGTCAGAAAAAAAAATAATATAAAGTAAAAAAAAACATTTTTTAAAAATTGTTATATAAAAAATAGGAAGAGGAAGCTGCTAATAATACAAGTGTAAAATTTAAAGAGGAGTTACTAAAAATATAAAGTAAATTAATACACTGTACAGGCTTACACCTACACATAGATATATATGTAATATATAAAGGATTCAAATTCAGACTTTCACACAACCCTCAACTCTCCAAGCCATCTCATATTGCTGACCCACATGGCTTGGAGAGTTGAGGATTGTGTGAAAGTCTGAGTTTGAATCCCTTATATATTACATAAAAGTATAATGGTAAATTTTTAAAATTTGAATTTAGCAGTTGAAGTTAGGAGATATAAAAGGTGGGTTAAAATGTGTTTAAAATAGTAATATTATAGATTAAAATACATTATAAATTATTGAATGAATAAATTATGAATATTCACTGTTAGTAAAATGAATAATAATATAAAATATAAAAGATATTAAGTTAAGAGTTATATGTTTAAAGAGTAATAAGAAAATAAAATAAAGAATCAAAATAGAATATATATGTATAGAAAGTTTTAATTAATAAATATAGAATGTAAAAAAGGGTAAAAATATTATATAATATTTAAAAGAACAAATAGATGATGATTATAATATATATATAGAATATAAATTATATGTTCATGCATATTTATATTCATGTTTGTATTATGTTGTAGTTCTGAAGAAGATTGCTGGGGCAATCAAAACTGCAAAAGAGGGTGGTAAATAAAGCATTGTGTAACAGTAGTAAAGTGCAAGGATGATTTAGTATTATATGATATACTAGTATAGCATTAGGCAGTATTAATTTTTCTATTTTAAATTGGCTATTTAATATTTTCAATAGCATTTATATGATGTTTGGTGAATTTCAATTATTTATTATTTGTTTATAATTTATTATGTATATTTTTTGCTAGTAATTTTATTTAATGATTTTGGTATTAGTCCTATAATGTAGGAGAGATGGTACGCCTTTTCACATCCGCAATAATTAAAAATTATAAATTAACATACGTTATCACAAATTATATTATAGTATAATTTCCCATGTATGCCAGCGCAAAGCTCTGGCAAAACCATCTGCCCCCTCCCCTGCAAACTACAACACTGTGCCGGCATTGTGGAGGTGAAAAGCATACCATCTTCCCTATGTTGCGGGACTAATACCTAAGTACCAGGATTTTTATTTTAGTATTATTAATTATTTTATTTCAGCATATAGCAGATGTTTAAAAAACTTTTTTGGCAAAATTGTAAATATAAAGAAATTATTTAATATGTCTGATAAAATAGAATCTGAAGTCAATTTTTTCCTAATTCATGTAACGTTAGATTTAATAAAAAAAATTGATTTTCTTTCCTACATGTGATTTTGTTTTAATTTTAAGCAATTTGTTTTAAATAAATATATTAGATTATATTTAACTTAACAAATGAAATATTTAGAAGGGCTCTTATAATTTTAATTATTCTACTTTAAATTCTTTCTTAAAGTGATTTAGATTGTGATATTAATTTGTTTATAATAATAAAAATATTACAAGTTTTTGATTAACAAAAGTAGAAAAAAGTAATGTTGCTGATAAAAGAAACATAAGTATGATGTATTATAATAAAAGAGGTGATGCATCATCTGTTTTAAATTTGTCTAATTTTGTTTTAAATATTTTTGATTTAATGATTTTGAGTAAAGGCCCTTCCTTTGCTCCTTTTAGCAATAGGAATGTGAAAACAAGCTACAATATGACATTCAAAATATATTTTATTTAGTTAAAAATTGGATTACTTAATCTTACTTACCAAAGAATTTTTCAATGATAGAAATAATAATATACTTTTTTTATTCATTGCAATGTTTTTATTATTATGAGGAATTATTTCAAAATAGAACCTCCCCAATCCCTTCCAGAATAATTTTATTAATTTAGATCAAAATTCATAGTGATTAATTTTATTTAATTATGATAGCATATTAATTTTTAAAAAATGAAATCTTTTCTAATCCTCTTATTAAGAAAAATCAATCTTTTTAATGTAGAAAAACATAATTTAAAAACAAGCTGGAAAAAAACAATAGATTTAAATACTAATACAAGAATTCTAAACAGATTATTTTGCTTCTGTTTGTTCATAACAAAAAATTTCTGTGGTAGGTCACGTTTTTATTAACAGTTAACCTTCAGCATATTTTATTAACTTCAGAATTAAAAATAGCATGTTATATAGCAAAATAATAAAAACTTGTAGCATAAAACAAATAATCTTAAAAATGTATTTATAGTATGTGTGTATATATAAAGATATAAATTTTTCAATTCTATTTTATCTATTATAGATGCAAAACCATTAATTTAGTAAATGGTTCCTAATTTTTGCCAGATTAATGATTTTGCCAGATAAAACAGAATGATTAATCACTAAGAAAATCCATAAACATTCAAACTTCAGAAGTAACAGTTTTAGCAAGCTTCAATCCAATAATCTTTAGGTGTTAAGTCTGTCACTTTATTGCTGTGCTATCCATGCAGATTATTTCTGGATTGAAAAGATATAGATATAATTCAACAATACAGATCTTACCAATTCCTATTATAAACTTTGTGTCTTTGAAACAGCTATATGCTGTTGAAAATAATGTAAATAGTAAATAATTATTAATTTTAATTTATATTAGATAGATATTTAAATTTCATGCTAACTTACTTAGAGATTAACTTACTTCCTTTATTTTTCATGACTTTTTTTTTTAAATCATTAAAGTTTTCAATCTAACTTATTAAGATATTAGTTTTTATTTCTTTATCTTGGTTTTCCCATGAAATTTCATTTAAAAAATAGATCATCAAAACTTTTAGTTTTCTGAAAATCAAATTATATAGAGAAGTTGGTCAATTCTAAAAAATATGCAAAGTAAAATGTGGTGCTTATATATTTGTTTCATTAATTTACAAATATTTAATGAACTGAGGGTTTTCCCCTAATTATATGTTAGACTATTTCTATCATCTGGAAACTGTGGTTCAGTAAACTTTTTAACTATTTTGTTTAATACCCCCCCCCCATCCAATAAGAGCCACAAGGAAAGTGGTGAAAAATAGGTTCATGAAGAATATTAATTTCTGAATGGCTACGGATATAACTAAACACGTTTTAATAATAGAACATTATAGAATCTGCATACATCCTAACGAAACTAAAAATTCTTTTAAAAATAAACAAAAAATTACCTTCACAGTTTGATTTATTCACAAATCTCTAATAGTTAAATATTCATCATATACAATAATTACTATATGATTAAAGAGGATTTGAACCCAGACTTTTAAGTTCCCTTCACTCTATTCGATTAACTGATACACATAACCACATACATGTGAAAAAGATAAATGATCTCCAATATGCATATTTCATGCTGAACCAGCACTCATCAGTTGCTCCAGATCATCATCTCCTATACATACGTATAATCAGTGCTTGATTTATATTAAGATAGCAAGTCTACACACTTTAATGGATAGGCTTCAATCATCTCCATTCTCCAACTCTTCAGCCATCCATATATGTGTTCATGTATATCAGTTGTATTGGATAGAATGGATGACTGAAGGGAGCTTGAAAGTCTGGGTTCAAATCCCCTTTAATTACATTTAACTTAAATATATATTATACTTGCATTTCAATATCAAATAATTACTATACTATAATAAAGCTGAATTCAAGAAACAACATTGTTAAGCACATTTTTCCTCTCCTAGAGTCATGAAAATATTTATTTACAAATTACAAGAGTAAAAAATGTGTTTAGTTTAACATGATAAAAAGAGCCATGTGATTGGATTCAAATAGCCTCATGTGAATTGTGTGAGCTGCAATTTTCGATGTAGAATTCATTGTTAAATATCTTTAGAAATATTCAAACATTATTTAAAATTTCCAAATACATAATATTTAACATGTTTCAAATGGTATTCTATCTTCTTCAAATATTACTGGAATAAGTACGATAGTATTAGTATGGGAAATGAACCTGAAAACTTTAAATTCGTGACTACTGAATTTAAAATTATGTTTATATTTGGGAAAAAAAAAAGAATAACAATAGTACTAATTGAAATGTGTTATATGCAAACCTGTGAACTAATAATTAAATGCATTTAGTTTATTCTTCTCTTCTGGAATGTCAATGATAATATTAACATGGCAATTGAACTCCCAAACCTTTATATTCATAATTACTGAATTTAAGGTAATGCTCATATCTGGAAAAAAAAGATAATACTACTCGAAATGTGTTACATAATAACTTGTGTTTATTATTAGCAGTTAAATTATTTGGAAAATTTAAATAAAGTCTGAATTTTTCTAAAGGCATAACTATTAATATTAGATTATGAAAATAATCCATCATAAAAATTTTTATGCTATCATTATAAACTTTAAACAAAAATTCTTTTTGGTACTTGTGAATTTTCAAGTAAACCAAGATGGCAGCCCATATTTTTGATAAATCTAGTTTCGGGGGGTCACCAAAAAATATTTACAAAAAAAAAAAAAATGTCTACTAGAAAATATTGTATTTAATAATTGCATTTTATTTTTTTAAAAAAAATCATTATGGATTATTTTCTTTTTTTTTGGATTAACTTATTAACATCAAAATGGGGGGGGGGGGGTTTAAATACAATTTTTATACTTTATTCATGTCAGTGGTGAGTGATCATATTGTGATCATTAATTCACACTTTTGGGAGGACAGGATTCCATGTCTCTGAAAATAATCCACTACATCATGTTCTTTGACAGAAAGGCCCCAAATTTTTATTATTATGACAATTTGCCAAAAAAAAAATTGCTGACAAAAAGAAACAAAATATGATAATGTTAAGAGCATCTTGTTGCTTTCCATGTAAAAAAAAAAGTGAAATAAAGTTTCTTAATGAAATTTATTGTAATTTATTCCTTTTTTTAAATTTAACTATCCATTAATTAATTTTGTTTTAATTTAACAACTAATATATCTTTGGTAGATTATAGGCCCTCCAAACTATATCAAAAATACAGAGTACCATCTTGACTTGATTTTAGTTTTAAATGTGTGTATATTAACATATATTAATTTAATATCTCTTATTATTATTTTTCTTTAATGTCTGTGTATTCAAGATTAAAAATAAAATTGTAATAAATAAATTGTAACTCATACAAAATAATAAAATCTAGAAACACAAAAAATTTTAAGCCCTCTCCTCTCATTTTATCTAGTCTTTAGAATTGTCAAATTTTTAATAATTGGATTAATAATATTGTATAAATGTGTTAAATGAATCAAAATAAATTTTGAAAGAAAAAAAAAGCATAAATACAACTACTGGATAAAATAATATGAGCCAACATTAATTAAACTAAAAAGATTAATAGTTTTTATTACTTTAAAGAGTAAAAATATTAATATTTATATATTTGTAAAATGAATTCAAAGAAAACTAAGCCAAAAGTATTTTCCAATTTAAATATAAAAATCTATTACTCAAATCTAATTTTTCTAAATTCTTTTTTGGGGGGAACGGCGGAACGGCGAGGGGGGGGGGGATTAGTGATCACTCAATGATAATAATAAAAATTCATTGCAGAAGCTTAAAAAATATTACTATACAATCAGTAATTTATTAGTGCTATTTAGGAAAATACAGAAAATTAGTAGTTCACAATTTTTCAGCCATTTTTAAACATTGTCAAGAAGTTGCTGCTTCCTGTGTTTGATCTTTCACTATATAATTGATCTTGTAATTCTTGTTCAATCATGAAGAAATATTTTTCCAATCTTTTGAACAAATCAATAATTTACTTTTTTCTTTCAGAAATTAAAACTTTAATTTTTCTTCAATGCAAATCCTTTTGATCAAACTATTTTCAATTTTATTCATATGAAACATGCATGTGTTTAACACCACTATAAATCTTGTACTTAAATTATAATCCATAATTAAAAATAAAAGCTTAACAAGTACAAAATCTTGAAAGTTTAAAAATAATTTTAATAAGTAGAATATAAATGTGGTAATACAAATACTCTTATTTTTATAACAGCATATGTGCTACACAAATTACATCCTATGCACAGTTTTCAAGATAGTGACAGTTACTACAATATCATTGGAATATTTAAGGTAAAGGATCATCTGATCCAAGTTAATGATGACTAATCAATAAAATATTATGGGTAAATGTGGAGAACATTACCTTGACTTTTATTATCCAAAGCTTCAATATGAAAAGCCAGCAAGTGACAAATAACTAGGTGTCAAATATAAGTTTTACACTGAATATTTCAGAATATATATTATAATAGTCAGTTAAGCATGCCAAATATATAGAAAAACATAAACATAAAACAATTAAATCATTTTTTGTTTCATACAAATTAATTATCATTACCCATGACAAAAAATAACTTCCCATTTAACTATTTTCTGTTCCTAATGAAACATTATTTATCATCTTTTTTTTTTTCTTATTTCAATCTTTAATTTATTTAAAGAATGCACTCATTTCAAAGATATGATATATACACAAACAAGTGTGGGGATAAGGTTGCAAATCCATTACAAATCAATATATTCAAACAAGATTAGAAATATATGAATTATATTGTTTAATAAATAAAATAACAAAAAAGAAAATATCTTGTTATAATTTACTGATATAAAAATAGTATAACAAAAAGTATTTATTTGTCAGTAATTATATAATCTGTTATAACATATAATAACCACATTCCACTCTTTTGACACTTTGAAGCAAAATATATTTATTTATTAATATTACAGTTTTGACTGTTCCTAGCAGTCTTCGTCAGATCTACAAAAATTTAAACATTATATTAATACAACCATATTTCATACATATATCTATTAAATTTTTACAATTTTACCAACTTAATTATTAACGTGACTTTATTCATAAAACTTACTATTATATAACTTTAAAATCTACTTTACCCTTTATTTCTATTCTTAGTTATTATTATAGTCACCTTTTTTCTTTTGCCATAATTTTATAAATTCAATATAATATTAATGAAATCTTTCTTATATTACTACATTCATATATTTAACCTTATTTTACACATTATTTTATTCACAAATTTAACTTTATTTTACATTTCACCTATTATCTTAATTTTTAATTATTTTATTCCATTCCTTAATTCCATTTTACCCATATTTTATTCCTGCCTCTTCCATTTACTTATCCTTTATAAAATTATTTTAATTCTTATATGTATTTTTATTTTATTTATCTTATTATCTACTAAACTGACTTTACTCCACCATTTTCTATCCCATAATATACTCCAATTGTGATGTGATGTGATGTATTATGGCTTCTCCTTAAACGAAGTCAAGAATATCTCAGCAATTAAGCCCAGATAAACCTGTTAGCCACTTTCTTTTACATTCCCCACTCTAAATTTACCCATAATCTGCTCTATCCCATTTCCACAACATAATTTTTGTCAACTCTATAACCTTTATATCTAAATCCCCCTTATCTTTTCCCAAACCTAGCATAAAAACCAATAATTCACTTTCTGTATAATCACTCTTTTCATATTTATTTTTCCACAACTTCATTATATGTACCCTTTCTGTTTTCAAACATTTACATTCAATTAACAAATGCCTAATATTTTCAATTCCTTCCTTACATAATTTACAAAATAAATCACCCATATTTTTCCATTTACATGTATATTCTTTTGTAGCTAAAGATCCTGTTCGAGCCTTAAACAATAAACTACTTTCCTTACTATTATCATATATTAACTCACACCTAATATTCTGTTTATTTCTATATATATTTAAACTCTTTTTACTCTCCATACTATTTCTCCATCTCTCTAACTCCCTAGTCTTTATTAATAAATTTATTCTTTTATCCCATTCCTTACTACTATAACACTCAATAATCCTCTTAACACAATCATCCCATCTTTTGTACAAATATACTGATATAAATTCTTTATCCAAATCTTTTGCATACCGCATTACCTTTCTCACCCATCTTGTTACCTGCCCTTTACTCATAACCCAATTAAATACTATTTTAGCTATTCTTTTATTATCCATAAACTGCAATCTACCAAACATTTTCATTTTACTTTTTGCATCTCTCATATGAAAACTTGACCATCCCATTTCTCCTTGAATTGCCTCCCTTGCTGTCCATATTTCTGCATCCAATGCATGTCTTCCTACTTCCCTTTGAGCTTTTTCTAAATAATCTAATATCTTTTTACTAACATATAATGCATCATTACCATATGTTAACCCTGCTACTGCAACTCCTTTCCATATAATTCTAGCTACATCATATTTATTATATGAAAATACTGTTAATTTCTTTATCAATCCCTTTCTTTTCTTTGCTTCATTTATCAATTTTTTCTCCCATTCATCCAAATAATTTTTCTGATTACTTAAAATAATTCCCAAATAACTATATCTATTCACCACACTTAACTTAATATCTCCCAATAAAAATTCTACATCTTCTCTTTCCTCAGTATTAACCATCATTATATTTGATTTTTCTTCACTAAATTTAATCCCCATCTCTTTACCCACCCTTGCACATGTCCTCAACATAACTTCCATATCTTCTCTTTTTTCTGCACACAAAAATATATCATCCGCAAAAAAAAAAGACCTGACAAAATATATACTCCCTTACTACCTATTAACGGTATCTCTATCCCTCTTCCTAATCTTTCTATTGCTCTTTCCATTTCACTCAAATACAACACAAACAAAATAGGTGACATAGGGCATCCTTGCCTTAGTCCCACACCATTTTTAACTTTAATTGATTCAATATTCTCTAATTGATATATATAATAATTATTTTCATATAATTTCTTAATAATATCTATTAAAGCTTCATCCATTCCCAAATTTGCTAAACTTATCCATAATCTATTTCTATTTACTCTATCATATGCCTTCTCTATATCTATAAAACTCATATATAACTGTTTATCTGCATTCCTACTCATATCCATAAGTTGTGTAACTACAAATAAACTATCTCCTATACGCCTATCTAATCTAAAACCTCCTTGCATTTCACCCACTACATTATTCCCTTCCATCCATTTTACAACTTTACTAGCCACCATATACGAGAAAACTTTATATAAAACTGATGTTACCGCTATCGGTCTATAATTATTCAACTTTCTATGATCCTTACCCTTTCCTTTAAATAATAACCTTACTCTTGTATTACTCCAACTACTTGGGAAAACTCTATTCTGTGCCATTTTATTAAAACAGGATAATAACTTTATTTTTGCCCTATATCCTAAATTCATTACCATCTCTGCTGCCCATCCATCTAAACCTCTTGCCTTCCCACTTTTCAATTTCTTCTCTACCTCATTTAGTTCATTTTCTGAAAAACTAATATTCCCATTACTATATTCTTTCATATTTTCTAATATTCTATCATTCACATCTAACATCTTTTTTATATTCATTACATAACTATTTAAGATTCTCTCTAAATCTTCTCTAGAACTACATTCAGTTCCCTCATCATCTAGTAATACTAAATCTCTCTCCCCTACATTTCTCCTTTTAATATAATTCCAAAATTTTTTATTTCCATCTCTTCCACTTTTATTAATATCCTCCAACAATTTACTATTCAATTTCATTCTCTCTCTATAAATATCTATTTTAGCCAACTTCTTCTTTTCTAAGTACTTTTCCCATTTAGCATTAATATCTTTTTCACTTTCCTTATTCTTAATAGCACACTTATATTCTCTACATGCTTCTTTCCTTTCTTTTACACTTTTACTAATTTTAATTTTTTTATTAATTTTATTCTTTTCAATATTCTCACCTAAAACCCTATTTGCAACTTTTTCTACTTCCTTACACCAATCCTTATACTCATCCCCAACCCACTCTTCCATTATTTCTTCAACTTGTATTTTATACTCTTCCAACTTATTCTTATCACTTACTCTCCATCCACATCTTTCACTATTATTTCTACTTTTATTTCTATTCTCCATCACATTACTAACCATTTCAATTACAATGAAATTATGATCACTAGTGCATACTTTTTCTTCATTATCAAATACCTTAATTTTCCGTATTTTATTTATTCCCTCTTTCTCTACCAATACATAATCTATTGTGTGAAATATATTATTTCTGGACCATGTGTATTGTCCCTCATAAATATTTAATAAATTTCCAATACTCAAATTCACTTTCTGACAAAAATTCTTCAAAAGCTGTCCATTTTTATTATCTACATCATCAATTTCTTCAATATGTCCATTCATATCCCCTATAACCATTATTCTCTTCCCCTTTTCTTTAAAACTTTGTATATCCTTAACTAAACATTCGTATATGTTACTATTCCACTCCAATATAATTTGACTATCTCCAGTAGCTATATAAACTATAGCCACCATCCATTCTTGTCTACCCAACCTTATTTCAAACCACAAATGTTCTTGACATTTAACAATATTTAAATATTTTTTTTGATATAACACCTATACCACCACCCCTTTTTTCTTTTTCTTTTCTATTTATACCCTGCCATACCAACTGTTCCAAAATAGGTTCTTCTTCTTCTCTTAAATGTGTTTCCACTACTGCTAATACCTCAAGCTCTTCATTTTCAATTGTTTTATTTAATTCCATCCACTTTTCTGGTTTCCTACCACCTTGCATATTCAAAAACCCAATTTTAACAATTTCTTCTTTCCTAACTACTCTTTTATAAATTCTTTTAATTCTTTCTTCTCCATTACATTTATAAATTACTTTCTTACCATTAATTTTACAAACCCATTCCTTCTCCATATCTATATTTATATCAAAATCAAATTCCTTTTGCTTACTTCTTATATTCCATCCATTCTTTTTAATAATATTACAATTTAAAAACCCATCCCCCTTTATAAGTTTCCCAAAAAAAATTCTTTATAAATCAAACTCCCTAAAACTTCACTTCCTTGTTTTCCTAAATGCAACCCATCTTTACTATATAACTCTCTCTTTCCAATAAAACAATCCCACACATCCACAAACATAACATTATTTCTCTCACACAATTTTTTCAATCTCTCATTTATAGAACATGCCCTATCTAACAAATAACTCTTGTCAAACCTTGGTAATAATCCAACTATTCCTACTCTTCCTTTAATCATAATCAAATTCCTAATCAAATCTACATACTCATCCATTATTCTCTCTGATGATTCTAATAAATTATTTCTTTTAATCTATATACAGCTCCCTCTAGTATCCATTATACAAACTACTTATTTTAATTCTTATTAATTTTCACTATTTATTTTATTTATTTTTTATACTAAGATAGTTTTTAAACCACTTTCTCTATTAATATTTGGATTTATCTTCTTTATTAAAATTGCCCCCCTTATTTTTCTATCCCTCCTACTACTTGCATAACTTATCATTCTAATATTCTCTTTTTCTAGTTTATGACCTGTCTCCATAAAATGTATATATACCAGTGATCCTCTATCATATTTATGTTGTTTTAATCTAGTATATATTGAATTTTTCGTCTCACCAACATATTTCTTTGTAATCCTTTTATCCCTATATTTTCTGCATTCTATCTCATAAACCCCATTTATATATTTCTTCTCCCCACTTATATACGTATTATCTAAAATATCCATTACACTTTTCTTCCTTTTATTCACTACTTTATATTTAATATCATTTTTAAAATCTTTATTAATTTTTTTAATAATATTATTAATTCCCCTTACTATACTACTATCATTAACTTTTATTCTTATGTATTCCTTGTTTTCTTTTCTTTTCCTTTCATCCTTTCCCTCTTTTTTATATAACTCTTCTATCTTTTTTATCTTGTTTTTTATTACCTTTTCTGAATATTCATTTTTCTTAAAATCTTCCTTTATTCTATTTATTTCCCTATCATATTCCTCTCCTTCATCACAATAATAGTTTGCTCTATATACCTTAGAACTTATAGCACTAATCTTATGCTTAATATCCATATTAGAATCCCAATTTACTGTGCTTGTTTAAAAGTGTCTAAAGAGTGGAATGTGGTTATTATATGTTATATATTAGAAAAGCAAAAATAAAGAAGGAAAGAGGAAGAGAAGTTATTGAAGATTATATATAATCTGTTATTGACTTTTATTCAATTTTAAAACAAAAATAAGAATCAACCATCAGATATGGAAAAATTCTAAACACTATATTAAAAAAAAGATAAGATGAACTATAATAACAATAAAAATGAATTTTAACTCCAGAAAGTGTTAAGTTATTGGATAAATAAGATAAATCTTAACTCCATCTCTGTTCCAAGGATTACATATTTTAGAAATTTGTATGATTATTATTTATATATATACAAATGCTCTACTAATATAAAATTTTATCAATATTTTTCCCCAGTATTCTTAAACTCCATTCCAATTGCATATCATATCATCAATGAAAAACCAATATAAAATTTTATTAGTTTTTCCCCAATACTCAGAAACTACATTACAATTACATATCACATCATAAAGAGAAAAAGGACACATTTAGATTTACATAATTACACAAGCTCAAATAAAAATTCTAAATAATGGCTGCTTTATTCTAGACAAATGCATGTGTTGAAAAATAATTGGATTTCTAGTATTGTAAAACTGATTCACATATTTATATTAAACTATATTTGTTGCATCTCTAGTCAATTAAATTTGCCATTTAACTAAATAATTTAAATTTTGTCTTGTAATATTTTGTCAATAATAAGGGCAGCTAAATTGTATATAGTTATTGAAATAAATAACTTATTAACATTAGTGGAGAACTAATAGAGAATTGGAAGATGACCAAAATTAAAATTATCTAAAGGATTTATAATAATGGTGTTTATATATCATATCATTACTTCAGAATTTATTTAAATAACATTGGACAAATTATTTAATTATTTTATGTCTGAAATTTAGGTGTTACCAATGAGATATTTTAAAAGCTGATAATCAATGCAATCTAATCACCGTTTAGAAAGATATATCTTGTGATGTTAAAGAGCAAGAGAAATGAATTGATTGTGCATATACAATACTTTATGGTAATAAAATGTTTGATTATTATTATTATTTGTTATATATAATATTAGTGGGCTGTATTCTTTCATGAATATTATTTCTAGCTTGCATTTAATTATTATTATATTGGATTAGAGAAGAGTTATCAAAGCCTATGTGTTGGTTAAATGTTTTATGAAATATAGTTCAGTTTGAGGATGACATAGTTTGTCCTTTTCTATATTGCCATAATAGCTGTATTATTATTGTTTTATCAAAATACTGATATTATTTTTGAAAAATCAAACTAGATGTGTTCATGCTATTTACATCCGATTGCATATCCAATCGAAATTGAGGGTCAACACATGTGTAATTGTTTTATATTTTCTGATAGCTGACTTAAATATATATTTCACTATCATCTTAATGATCACACATACAATCTTATATGTTATCATTTGACACACTAATATATTTTTTAATGTTTTATTTAAGAAAATAAATATATATTCTAATAAAAGTAAAAAAACTATCAATCCTGAAAAAAAAAAAAAAAAAAATCATGAAAAACAGGAATGCTTAGTATTTAGAAGATAATACTAATTTTATTTATAAGTCATTATAAATTTTATTCATATTTTATATTCTAATATTTTTGAAATAAAATTTGATTTTGTTTATTAAACTTGCCTCTATTAAATAGTTTCTTGTTTCACACTATGCTCTCCAAACTGATATGCTAGTTAAACAGATTGATGTAATAGGTAGATATAAATTATATATGCAATTACATTGTGTTTGTTGTTTGACAGAAAAAGATATTAATTTTATGCCCTTGGTTAGTTGCCTTTTTTTTTTTTTTTTTACTAGATAGATGAATATATCTAATAACATTTTTGAATTGTTTGATTATAGGCATTTGTGATAATAAATGTCTTGGATACTATAAATTATTACAATTCACTATAATTTAATATTTAAATATATTGAAAAAAAATACTATTTCAGCATGGCTCAAAAAATAATAGTTATAAATATTTTATAAGTACTAATCCAAATATGTGAAAATTCACATTACCCATTTAATTATTCCAACTCTTGCACAATCTGTCTATATCATCTCATTACATAAAAATGAAATTAGTCCCAATATTTCTATTACAATATATACAATAAAATAATAGCTCATTAAAATAAAATTTTATATCTATATTTTATTAAGCCAATATTTTAAAGTTATGATTAGTGAACCACTGTCGTAAGTGCCACATATACATACTTTTGAATTCATTTATATATATATACATAATTATTGGTTAATAAATATATATTCCTAAAAAGTAATCTACTTTAATTCTAAATTTCCTTTTAAGTTGCATGATTGCACAGTAATTTTTAAAAATTATGTACTGAAAAATAAATTGCACAGTATATAGTAGATACCTTAAAGTTGCAATAATTTCATTTTCTTTATGATTTAATCATTTGGAATATGTTTGATTGTATTTAAATAATTATCTTAAAATGTAATGATATAATGATCTGTTTATGAATATTTAAAAATTAATACAATACTATTAATAAACTATTTAAAATACATTCACTAATTAGTTTCAGGATAAACTTAGTACTGTATATAAATTAAATATTTTAATTTGAATTATTTTACTTTATTTCAATTATTTTATGACTTTAAAACTTTTTAAACTATAAATTCAATATGCTATAAAGCATTGATTAATATGAATATTAGAAGTTCTCCACTGAAAAACAATGAGCAACTAGACAATAGAGTACTATGCCCAAGAAATAATTCTTGATTGATAATTTGTCCTTACTTGAAACTATCTTAATATAATTTATTTTAAACTAGCAAATATATATTAATATTTTTGCATACTACTACTGTTGTTTTTTTATTCAAACTTTTGGAAATTAAATGCCAGAATTTTAATATACTGATACAAAAAATTAGGGATGCATATAAAAAAAGAAAAAAAAAAATATTTGAATTTAACTTACTGGAGAATGATTTTAATATAGTCAATATAAAATCAATTGTAAATAATGATAAAATAGCTCATTTAAAAGTGTAACTTTTAATGCTATTAAATTTTAAGAAATTATTAATATTCTATGTATTTTACTAATACTGCATTAAAAAGAAATTTCAAGTTAGAAAGAAATTAACAATTTCTAATATCCATTAAAAAAGAATTATTTTAATTTTAAAAATACATGAATAGCCAAATGTGTTTAAAGCTACGTAAAATTGGCTAAAGGATATTTAGAATTACTATAAATTTTAATTAATTAATAAGGTGAAATAAATTTAAAATAACTATGCCATTCACAAATTACCCCACCCCCACTCCAAAGAGAAAACATCTAAAAACTACAAAAGATTAAACTAAGGTTTATATATATATACTATTAAAAATGCTGAATGAATTCTGTCTTTTGATTAATCATAAAAAAAATTCAGTAGTGCATAAAAGAACATCAGCTGTTACCATTTTAATTAATAAAACTAAGTTTTATAGTTACATAAATTATCACTTCACAAATTATTTTATCACTATGATAATTGTTAAGATTAAGATTGAGACCATTATTTGAAAGTTTATACTTTCAATGAATATAATTCACATGCATATATATATACATTGTATAATATACTGTATGCATTGATTTTTATGGGGGCAGAAAGGAATTTGCTGTTAACTGAAAGATTAAACTAAGCAGGACAAACTGCTAATGTTCATTCCATATGTTATTGACATAGTAAACGAATACAGAAGATCAGCTCCCCAACATATCTATAACAAAATTTATTGGCATTTTATAAAAGCCGAGTTTAAGATCAAAAAAATATCATGGTTCTTCTTTTCAGTTGTATGACAATTCTTAACTGAAATAACAATTGCAGTTTTCTTGAAGATAAGTAAATATATTATCCCAAGACATTGTAAAAGACCTAGAAAGAGACCACATGTGAGATAAATAGATGAAATAATAAAGTTTGCTGATATGATGAAGACTAGAAGATATGAATTGGACAAAAATAAAGTTGGAGACCTTCATCCTTAATGGATCGATAATGGTTGAAAATGATACTTTTATATTACTATCATTATAATTACATTAAAAAACTTAACTTACTTATTATATGCATGTAATACACTGATAAAGTTTATCTTGTTTTAAAAATGTTATTTGAACATGGGTAATACAAGATGTTTAAATTATATATATATAAGGCTATTTTAAACTACAAAAAAAAAAACTTGGAAAATAATTCTGACATTAAAAAAAAAAAACTACCATCACTATTGCCTAGAATTCAAATACAAAATATATATTTTTACATCACAATATCTATAATGTTATTTATTTTCACTTTAAAACAATGTTGTATCCTTGGCCTCATTCTCTTTGGAAACTATTTTTGCTATCTCTAGTATACAAATATACTAATGGTAATATCTTCATATTAAGACTGCAATCTCACTTCTCAAGCTGGCATAATTTAAAGCCAAACAAATACATTAGTATTAATCAGGAGATTCCTTCTTTTTTTTTTTCAATGCAACTTTTGTGGTTCATGCTGAAATTATCCTAAAATAATTTATTGTCCATTAACATGGCCGTGTATCTAATTCTTTTTTCATTGGAGATTAAGACTAGAAAATTTATCTTGTAATATCACTTTAAATGGTTGCAGACTTAATAAATATAAACTTTCAATTATCTCAATTCCACTGTCACAAAAAAAAAAAATTTCACTTAAAGATAAAATAAATTGGAAAAAATATCCAATGCTGACAATTCTGAAACCATGACTTATCTTCTTATATTCAAACAAAATAAAAGAAATAGTTCAGAATTTTCTATCTATGCTGTCTTCAAAAAATTGTGAAGATAAATTAACATTACAAAATTACCAATGCAACAGCATTATATCCCTCATAGTAACTTTAAACCTTTTCACTGGAGAAGCAGCCATATTGAATATTTAAAAAATTATGTGAGAAGCAGCCATATTAAATATTTAAAAAATTATGTTAAGCCACAAATTTTATCATAACTAAAGTTTATAATATTCAAAAATGACATAATATATATTGTTTGAAACATAAAACACCAAAGAATGTAATTAAGCTGAAAAAAATATAATTATTGATATTCAAAGTAATAAAAAAAAGAATAAAAGTTAATATTTCTAATAATTATTTTCATATTATCTCATAAATTCAAAATTATCATGCATATATGTTAAAAGTATAATTTTGTTAGTAGATTAGTTGGATTCATCATAAAATTTCTAAAAAATTGGTATAGAATAACACTTACCTAAGATAATTTATCACATGAAAACTGTAGAATAAAGACATTAGTATCTTTCATTTTTCCTAGTAGCCCTTCAAAATGTATTTTTATACAGGGGTTTGCAATGAATATGTCATCCCTAATAATATCCCTTATAACAAGTAGTTAATATTGATCAATAATTAGTATAATTTGAATATTGTAATAAAGAACTTCAATAATGTTTGTAATTTATTAAAAATTACTACTTAAAGTCACTATATATAAAATAAAATAAAAAGTGAATGATATACTAAATTTATTATAGATTTAAGCTTGAGGCACATAAGTTAGTAGTTTAGAGTCAATGCGATATAGTATTATCGATCCTATCTTTATAGGTTTTGAGGGCTCATATTGCTTCATGTTACTTTGACCATAAATTTAGTAATAGCTTCATCAACTGCCACCTCTCTTTGCATTCGATATGCAGCTTTGAAATTTACATTGCAGTAGTATATAATCAGCCTAAGTTTATATACTGTCAAAATCTTTACTTTTAGCAGTTGCGTATTATTATTAAAATGCAGACAAGACATTATAGAAAAATCTAAATAGGGTAATATTTTCAAAATATGTTTATCTTTGTCTCATATCACCTAATTCATATATTGGACTGAAATCCACATCATACCAAAAAATGCAGATAATTCATAATATAAATTTACAAAACCACAAGCTATTTTTTTCGATCAGCATATATGTTAGTTTCAATAATATTTTTTTCCTATATTTTTTATCAAATATAAATTCAAATAATAATTTTAAAACATATTCAAAAAATAATTAAAAAATATATAAAAATAAATACTTACCATCAGCTCCCAATAACATTCATTCTTCTAAATACATCGGTAAAAACTTGTATTTTTACCGATGTAGTTGTCAGGTGAATATTGTTCCATTAACAATGAAAAAACTGATAGAAACACAAAAAAAATCAATTTACTTGATCACAAAAATTATCATAAAATTTTTAATTTTTGTTGTAGAAAAATAAAACTTACCTTTTTTGAAACTAGAAAGAAAGATGGAAACGAAGGTGTAAAAAGCACATGTATAGACTGCGTAGATTTCCATTAACATCAAGCTGAAACCGGATGTTTATAATTTAAAAATTCATGCCCACATTATGTGGGCATAAAAACTAAGAGGCTAAAGGTCATAGACATATCAGAATAGATAATCATACAAAACAAGTACTTTGTAGTAAAACAGGCAAAACTCTCCTTACAGTAGAGCAAAGATAGGAAATGGTGATCATGTGATGCTTAGTGATTTAATACTTTTTAGTAAATGAATTAAAAGGAATAGATTTAGAGAAAGATGAAAAGTAATATATAGAAAAACATTGCATGCTTTTCTGAAATATTCCATTCATCTTAATACTCAGGAAAAATTATCTAAATATCATGCTGCATGGAGATTATAAAATATGTCTAATGTTTACTAGAAGATAAATTCAAAGATCCAAGATACAACACATGGGATCAGATCTCTAAAAAGGGGAAAAAATAATTATTACACTATAATTAACTAATGTTTATCAAATATTGACAGATTTAGCCATGAGAAAAGCAGTTTATTAAAATATATAATGGGAGCACATATTTGCTAAAATGCAATTAAACTACCTGTAAAGATATTTAATTCAGTCTATTAGATTAGCTTATCAAATCTTTTCATTCAATTGTGTTTTTGATGATAATTAATATGAATACTCTTGTTGGATTTTAAAGGTATAATAAGCAAGATTATTTAATAAAGTGACCTAAACATCAGAATTCATTTGAAACTATGTATAATTTGTATTCTTTGCCAAAAGGTAGATAGATGAAATACCTAGCAGAGTATTTTAGTATTGATTATTATGCCCTTACTATAATTTATTCTAACATCACAGTATTTAGAACTAATTCATTAAAATGTAGGAAAATGCAATATATAAATATATGATGAAATAGATTATTCCAGGAATGTCAACGATTGGTAAACTATCACTGATAATGATCAAGTATTATGAATAGTTAAATGTGTTCCTTTATCAAGATGTTTAAAACTTCAGGTATAGAACTTGATATATAGAGAAAATTCATTTCTAGAATAAATAGTTATCAATGTGGAAAACTTCAATGCTTCAAACTTTAGATTAGAGATGATAAAGTACAGAAAGAAAATGCAGTAAATGCCAAAAAATTAATAAGTTATGAAAGCAAATCATGAATCTAAGGACTAAACATAAAAAAAAAAGTTTGACTGGCATGAAGGGGTTAATTTTTATTAGGATATAAAAATAATAAATGTATATTTTTCTGTAGTCTGTTAGACAGTTTTAAATAAATTCGATAAATGCATATGAAAATATACCTTAGACAAACTATACTTAGTCAAGAAACAAAGATAAAAAAAAGTAGTCTTATTAATAAGATATTTGACACACCCATTATTAATTAAGATAGTGATGAACATTTAATTAATAAAGAGAAAAATGAATAATTCATTTTTAGAATAGACTTTATGTGTGTGTGTGTGTGTGTACTAAAGTAAATATAGACTAAATCACTAATTACAATATTTATACAATATTTTTGGGAAAAGTCAATGCTTAGTATCTTCTTAATTCTTTCTTAACACAAAAATTGCATTATAATAAAATTCTATTTGACAAGGAATAAGTGACAGTTGACTTAATTTTTTCTTTGTATCTCTTGACTTTGGCATCTCATCTACATATGTACAAATATATATGAATAAATGTAAATTAATGGACAATATATTTAGAATGCATATACTGTATTGCTTAACATATACAAATGATGTTATGATAATCTTTGGTAGTGTATAACTCAGTATTCTAGATCTCGGAATTAAATTCCATAATATAAAATATCACATATGAAATAATTGCAAGAACACATTTTGAAGCTCTTGGAATTAAGTAATATAGCTTAAGTTTATTTAACAATATCATATATTTTATCTGAATAGTCTATTTATATATATGATTTCGGTAAAGAATAATATTTTACATATAATTTAGATTAATAAACTCTGAAAAATGCAATTTATATTTAAAAAAAAAAAACAAAATTTAATTTGTTATCTTACAACCCAAAATATGTGCCACACTATTAATAAAAAAACCAACTCTTATCACATTTGCTTCAACTGATCCTTTATTTTTCCTATGAGATTTTTTTTTTATAATTCCTTCTCATTTTGGCGAGTAGTTTATCTATACCATGTTACCAAAAATTATTAAATAGTGAATTACTATTAACTTTCTTCTAACTCATAACACTGTTACTATCAATTGTACTTGAACTACTGTATATAAAATGACTTGTGATAACACCATTTCATATTCTGTAATACCTGGAAACTTAAAGAAAAAAAAAATTCTCACTCTCCTTCAATCATATTTTTTTAAAGAAAAGATTATCTATTACTTGCAAATATAAATTGAAAAATCTTATGCAATGCGTCTTTATAGAAAGTGCCAAAAAAACATCCAATGTTACAATTGTGAAATAATATAGGTAGGGACACCAATGTTTAAACATTTTATTTGATATGTAGCATTCCAAAGATGCAAAACATGATAGTAAAAAAAAATTGAAATTATGGTGATAGATGGAAAGATGAATCTGCATAGATATGATTAGTATCACAGAAATGTCGAAATAAGTCTTTTTTTTAAAAAAAGATTTGTTTTAATTAGATTATCTGTGTTTTAATGAGATATAGAAATATCTCAAAAGTTTTATTATAACAAACAATAGTGAAAATATGAGATATAAAATAACATTAAGTTTAAAATCTAAACAAAAAGATAGAGACTTGTTTCAATTCAAGTCGTTTAAAATTTACAAAAATTTAGTTTTAGAACTGATAAACATTATTTTCCTTTTTACCATCAATAAAAAGCAATGATTATTTCTAAATTCTTTTAAAACCTATTTGTAATTTCAGTGGGATAATATGTTCTTGAATTTTCAAATTTGCAACATCCGGTTTCAGTTTAAAACTGTCGGAAATCTACGGTCTACACATGCACTTTTTACATCTTCGTTTCCATCTTTTTTTCTAGTTTCAGAAAATGTAAATTTTATTTTTCTACAATAAAAAATAAAAATTTTATGATAATTTTTGTAAATAAGTAAATTGAATTTTTTTGTCTTTCAGTTTTTTTATTTTTAACGGAATTCTATTTACTCTGAAATTTATACCGGAAAAAATGCAAGATTTAATTGTTCTTTGTAGACTGTAAAATCAAAGAACATTAGTGAAAGCTTTCCACTGGTAAATAATTTTATATTTTTTTAACTTATTATTTGAATTTATATTTGATAAATAATATACAAAAAAATTATTATTGAAACTAACATATACGCTGATCAAAAAATAGCTTGTGATTGTGTAAATTTATATCATGAATTATCTGCATTTTTTGGCATGGTTGGAACTTAGCTCCAGATGTCCAGTATATGAATTAGATGATATCTAGAGTTCTGATATGAGACAAAGATAAACATATTTTGCAAATATTATGACCCGATTTAGATTTTTTTTCTATAATCTCTTCTCTGCATTTTAATAATAATAAAAATATGTCAAATGCTAAAAGTAAAGATTTTGACAGAGTATATAAACTTAGATCAATTATAGACTATGGCAATGTAAATTTTAAAGCTGCATACCCAATGCAAAGAGAGGTGGCAGTTGATGAAACTATTACTAAATTTACTGGTCATAGTAGCATGAAGCAATATGAGCCCTCAAAACCTATAAAAGTAGGATAAATAAATACTACATCTCACTGACTCTAAACTACTAACTTATGTACCCCTAGCTTAACTCTCTAATAAATTTAATATTTCATTCACTTTTTAATTTGTTTTATTATTTTATTTTGTATAGTATCTATTTTAATAGTAATTTTTAATAAATTACAAACTTTATTGAATTTCTTTATTATAATATTCAAATTATACTAATTATTGATCAATATTAACTACTTGTTATTAGGAATGACATATTCATTGCAAACCTCTGTATGGAAAAACGCTTTGAAGGGCTACTTGGTAAAATGAAAGATACTAATACATTTATTCTATGAAGTGTTCAATGGATTACCTTAGGTAAGTATTATTATATATCAATTTATTAGAAATTTAATGATGAATGCAATTGATCTACTAACAAAATTATAGTTTTAAAATTTATGCACGAAAATTTAGAATTTATAAAATAATATGAAAATAATTATTAGAAATATTAACTTTTATTCTTTTTTTTTAGTACTTTGAATATCAATTAATATATTTTTTTGAGTTTAATTACATTCTTTGGTGTTTTATGTTTCAAACAATATATATTACGTTATTTTTGAATAATACAAACTTAAGTTATGATAAAATTTGTTGTGGCTTAACATAATTTAAATATTAAATATGGCTGGCTTGCCAGCAAAAGACTTAGTCATGATTTTTCTCATTTTAGTAAAATACTCTAATTTTATAATCATCTATAGAAAGTCTTTTAATCCACAGAAAATTTCTAAATGAAATTTTTTGAATAATATGGTCATTATCAATACTTCTAAGAATCACTCAAATCCATTTTATCACTAATATAAAAATTTATAGCACTACTTTATAGCACTACTAACATTTATTTCCGAATTAAGTTATTATCAAAAATTAATCATATAAATAATATAACAACACCCAGACATAAATGAAGATAGAAATATCACCCTTCAAAATAAATGTAAATGTCATATTTTAGACTATTATTTGACATTAAAATTTTAAAAAAAATTTAATGGTATTAAGAAATGATAAAAGAATAGTTAACATCCTGTAAATACAATTAAATACTATATTCAATATAAATTTTCCAAATTTCTGGAAAATGAATTTAATCTATGTGTAGTTATGTTATAATTTTTTTAACTATATAATTGGATTTTAAGATCTAAGGCACTGACTTTAATGTGTGTGTGTATATATATAAATTATAATTTTTTAATTATATAATAGGATTTTAAGATTTGAAACACTGCCTTTTTGCTTATAATATAGTTTATTAAAATGTCCTTATTTTAGTGAATTTAATGCCACTACATAGTCTTGCATAATTAAATTTATTATGCAGCTCTAAAATTGAATTAACTAAAATATGTTAATTAAATAAATGGCAAGCAATAGTAAACTTCCACTAAGAATAAGTGTTATTTTCTTGCAGTACTCTGTTGGCTAGTTTTTTTTGCTTAGGACAAAACGCATAGCATATGTAATTATAAACAAAAGCATTCAGCAGGGATTTTCATCTTGAAAACAATTTTTTATAATTAAATAGTAATGTTTAATATTTTTGCATATTTAAATTAATATACTTTTTTCTATAACAATAAACATTTTCCATCTATAAAATAATACAATCCTAAGTTTTTCTTCATCATCTATATATTGTAACGATATATAATATGCCATTACATTAATTTAAAATTAAAATAAAAAGTTTGTAAATAAAAATCTCAAATAAAATTGTTTTAAAAGAAAAAAAACTAAAAGCCAAAATTAAAAAAAGTTATGTTTAACATATATATATCGCACAGATGGAAAACTTTAAATGTATTTTTTTTTAAAAAAAAAAAGTATTTGAACATACTTAAAGTACAAGATCTAAAGATAAAATATTTTTGTTAAAAGATTCCCATGTAATCTCAGTAAATGAAAATGATTGTTTTATTAATTGAACGGAAAGCAAAGTAGCCTTTGGGGCTCTGATATAATTAAAAAGTCAGATAAGAGAAAAAAATTAGATTGACCAATGCAAGCACGAAGCAACCAACACTCGGACTCTAATGAAAATTATTGGAACAGGAAACCATATTCAATGAATCCGGAAGATTACTATAAAAAGAAAACAATTCAAATTAACAGTTCCAGCTTGATTTTTGAGGGAGGGTGAAAAGACGCACTTTCACCCTCTTACTTATTTCAAATGAAGTGACTGTTGAATTATGAATGGGTATTGCAATAAAATAGTGCCAGGATTGAACCAGCTAAGGCCATCTCCAGAACAACAGACCGATCTTCCATGAAAGTATGACCAATAAAGACTTTGCAGGAATTGGTACCAGGAACCGGTAGCTCTTCTACTGTAAGATATGAACTGTAAAATTTTAAAAAGTAATTAAGAATTTTTGTCAAGATTTGAAAAGTTTTTAATAATCAACTAAACCTAAGTTTTAAAATGAACTTTTATCTGACTTTTAACCCTTAAACCGCTAATTTTATTATTGGTTGTATCAGATAAAAATCAAATCTTTTAATTGGCCAACTCACAAACTGAAGACAAAGCCTATTGTTAAAACATATTCGCCTATAATATTAAATTCAACTCAGATACGTTTATAAAAAGTTTTTTACTAATTTTTCAGGTTATGAAGAGAACGAAAGTTCTTTCAAAAATAAATTGCTATTTATTTATTCTAAAATATTCACTTTCGGCAACGTAAAAGCTATAATATAAACAAAAAGATCGACTTTTACGTTATAGAAAAGTAAATATTTCTTTTTACTAAATCTTCAACATTTTTACAAAAATCTTCGATATTTTTCGAAAATAATTTTGTTTTTTTAGTATATTTTTTAAAAAACTAGTTTAATTTCTTAAATTATATTTTTTTAATACTTAAAATTGGATTCGAAATGAAAATCTCAGCGTTTTTCTTTATTTTCTTTGATCAGGCAGTTTCTTTGTTCTTTCCAGCCAATCAGAATGTCTTTTTCGGCTGAGAGCTTGCTAAGAACCAATCACAAATAATGTTCTTTCTTTGTTTAGGTTTAAATGCGTTTTTTTTCTATTTTTTACTTGTAAAATAAATCGGAAGATGGCACCATCGTACAGAACTTTTAAAAACGCATTCAATACGTCTTTAACGAAAATTTTCGTATGAAAACAAGCTGAGTTAGAGTGATTTCAGATGTCGACGAGGAGCCTCGTCGGACGCGGGAAAAGGGTTAAGATTTCAAAATCAATTATTAATGTTTAATTTTATATATTTGAGTTTGCTAATTTAATCATTTCCATTTTTTTTATTAATATTTATTGATTAAATTATTTGAATGTATTTAAATTTAAGTTGGGTGTAGATAGCTGCATAGATTCATTAACGTTTAATTATTTTTTATTTTATTTTCATATGATTAAAATATATAGATATTGGTAAATATGACACCTCATGCTGAGTGTCCAAATGTATTTATTTGTATATCTTTTAAGTTATTGGTGTCAATGCAGCACCTTATGATGAGTGCCATTGGGTTTATTGTAAATTTCCCTCTGCAATTCCATCAATAACTTTATATTTTAATCGTTTATGTTCATTTTGAATGGGTTTTAATTTCAGGCTGTCTCATAGTTAGGTCGATCTAGTGGAAGGATATATGGGTGTTTATATCAATGTAATGTGAAGTGTGTTCAGCATACAGGGCACATCCCAATTGAATGCATGACCCAAAGATGTAGTCATTGCGTTGCAATGGACGCTGACGTATTTCCTGCACCATTGACCCCTTTTTTAGCTCTATGAATAGGGACTATAAGTTGGCAGATAGACTGCTCTCCCCATACATAGCACTTCTCTTTAATTATTTTATATACATGATTCCTTCGCCAGACAGACACCCATCCCTGTACTGGATGAGGATCATGTCCTTCAAATAATATCACGCTGTCAGATACACATTCCTGTCAGCATGGTTTTATGCTAGCATCTTCATATTGAATTGGTTACATCCATATATCAGGAAGCAGGATGTTGGTTTGGCTACAAACTTTTAGTCTGAGATTGAACGATTGTTTTGAAAAATTTTTAACTAAGTAATCTATGTAGCCTATCTATACTCAACATTCTAAAGTAAAATTTATTAAAATGTCCATCTGTGCAAACTGTTTAAAATAGTAATTTAAATTTAAAAATTAATATTAAAATCTAAAGATAAATTTTACTCCTCAATTTTTAAATATATTATTATGTGCATTAATAAATGTTTTTTTCATGTGTTATTACTGGCAGTGGCTTATTTTATTTATTTTTTAAAAAAAAAAAATTTTTTTTTTATTAAAAATATATCTTTGCATCTCCATAGTAATGGCATGGGCTAACGGTCAATATAAAATAAAAATTGGATCTTTAATAGCGCGTATCTGCCTACTATATAAATTTTCCAGGTTCCAATAGCCTGGTAGCGCCCTGTATGGCAGATACATAAGACTCTTACTTTTCCCAGTTTTAGCACAATAATCAATAACATACAATATTCCAAATCAATAGTACTAGACAAAATTAGAATACAAAGAATTTGAAAATTTTTATATGCATATTCATATAAAAGCAAAAACTTGGTGAGATTTTTAATTGCTAATTTTAAATGCAAAAAATAAAACAAGTGTAATTGAAAAAATGAGAAAATATTTCTAAGCACTATGGGATCTTAGATTAATTGCAAATCTAATTTTAGTTCTGTACTTGTTTATTTCATAATTGAACAGAATTAAAGTCATTATAATATAAGGGAGAGGGATTTTTTTCTTTACCAAAATAAATTTCCAATTATTGAACCTGTTCATTGATGTCAAGCCAAAATAATAAAACTAAATACACCTGGTCTCGTTTTACGTGATAGATAGGTTCCTTAAAAAACACGCGCAAATGAAATTGCGCAAAAATAGACGTAACTTACCTTGAAAAAGGGGGGATACGGACTGTGATTTTTCAAAAATCGCGTAAAAGCAAAGCACCAACGTAAAATGACTTTAAAATTCGCGCAAAAAAAAAAAATAAGGAAATAAAACATGACTAATAAAAAATTTAAAATTTGAAAAAAATTGATACAAGACAAACTTTTTTTAATTATAATATTTAATTTTATTCAAAATAATATGTTTTTATGCATAATTTACAGTACAGTAATTGACATTTTTTATACACGTTTTAATTATTATCGCTACTTGCCGATAAACAGGTTCGAACTGGTAAAAAATCAGATTCTTCACAAGAGAAAATACAACTAGCACCAACTTCACTCTCATGTTGTGTTAAAGATTTTCTGGTGACAATGTAGTTAGTAATTAAGCTTTTAGACGATGATTTTATTAATTGCTTATGAAGCTCGTGATATCCAGACATACAACCATTTAGCTCTCGTTGGAATTTAAGAGCACATTCGTGATTAGTGTCATTAATAAGAAAATAATTAAAAATAAACTTGCGGACACTAAATGATTAATAATTGATTACGTTCTTTTTTAAAAAGCAAAAACAAAATGTGACTTAAAATGCAAAATTAACACGCACAATGTTTAAACAAATTTACATTATAATCTTGTAAAATTTAATGTGTGTATACATAAAATGTGGAAATCATGATTTTAATTTCATTATTGCATAAAATCTTACTATTATAAAGCACTGAAAATATTGAAATTACTAAGATGAAAGTCGAATTCCAATAATGTGCTATTACTTTCAATATGATGTAAGTGCGCGAAATTTATTATTTAAAGTAATAGCGCATTATCGGAGTTCGACTTCCGAAGAAACATGAATCGCATTAAATAAATCCATATAAAAAGAGACCCAGTTGTATTTTAAATACGAATTAAAAAAATAATTGTATATTAAAAATCTTCTGTAGATTTTCCACATGCATATTTTACTGGCAAAAGAATTTCATACAATAACAAAGGGGAAGTCCTGCAAGTATGAAATGCTTATATTATCACACATTTTCTAGGCATTCTATAAAATACCATTTCTAAGCATTCTATAAAATACCAAAAGGAAAATTGGGAAAGTATAAAATACTCTCAGTGAGAACATTTGAATACAACGTCAACATTAAGTTAAATATGAAAAATCCTGTATCTTATATTTTGTATTTCTTACATTTTCCCATTGATCTTTTTGATAAAAGGCTTTTTCATACTTCGTTGAAAAACTATTTGACATTTTTTTTATAATGTCTGGGCATTCTATATAATGTCTAGAGAAAGTATGTAAAAATTTAAATAAAAATGAAATTTCATACTTTGCCCAAAAACATCATGCGTTGTGTAAAATGCCTAGGTATTTTATATAAAACCGGTTTTTCATACTTTACAGTTAACATATATACAACAAATATCTGGTAAATCTAACCTTAATATAAATAAATAAATAATGGTGATAAACTATAGTAGTAAAAAAATAATTACCTTACTACTAAACTTACATAAAACTTAAATGCGTCCATGTTTTCTACCTAAAGAAAGGTTCGGCTATTTGGATAATAAGATACAATGATGTCTACAAAGAACTCTAATAAACATTAAAGCTTATTATAAATTTTATTGTCTATAATTTATATCATTTTCAATCATTATCAATTTACTGCAAGATGAAGATCTTTCCAATTTTAGTCCAGTTTCTCCAATTTCTAGCCTCTCTTCCTTTCAAAAACTTCAGTTATACTTCTTTATTTCATCCATCTAACTTACAAATGATCTCTTTAATACTGATTTTTCTCTTTATCTGTATTTGTAATTAAAATTTGCAAATGTTTGTTCACTTGCATAATGAAGTGTACTTTTGACAAAGTTCACCATAATCATAGCTCTGTTAAATTATTATTGTTGTGGCTTTATTTATACTGTAATTATGTATGCATTTTTATTTATTTCTAAGTCTTTTACAATGTCTTGGAATCCAATTTAGAGCTTCCAATTGTCCATCTATTATAATTTCTTCTAATAATATTTCCATCCAGCTCTATTTCAGTCTCTTAATTCTTTCAATGATATTAATAAGACATGTTTGTTCTCTAACTCATGAATTTAATTTTCAATTTTCTTGTTATCCCTAACATACATTCTCCCTACTATGGTAGATGATCTAAAGTCTCTGAACTTCTCTTTTATTAAGTATTTAAGTCTCAGATCCATAAATAAGGTTTCCAAATACATAAGCATATTTTATTTCAATATGAAATTTTTACCAAAAGCACTCCAAGTTTAATTCTAGGATTAATTTCATCAATAACATTTCCATCTGTATTACTATTTTTATAGTTGTTAACTTCTTTTAATTCATGATTATCAATCTTTATATTCTTCTTCTGAGAAAATCCATTGATCATTAGTTTAGTATTTTAAGCATTAATTCTACTTTATTACTTTCATCTGATTATAACTTTTTCTGAAGTTCTGAAGCATTATTTACAAAAACAATTACATCATCTGAAAAATCTAGATGATATATAATTTCCATTTATGATTCTTTTAGCTTTCTATTTTAATCCACCAAGTAATTCTTATGGTTTAAAACCATTGTAAACAGTTCTGGAGATATGGAATCACCCTGTCATTAATTTATCATGCAATCCAATTACTACTGTTACATTGTGATAAATATTTTTCAAAAATATAACAATGATCTGAGTCTATATCTTGATCACACGAAGCTTTAACCACCATAGAAATGCTTATAGTCAAATGCTTTTTTATAATCTACAAATCCAAATCATAATGGCAACCCATATTCATTAGTTCATTCCATAAGATGTGATCCACTATGCTAAAACCCGTTTAAATCTAGCTTGTTCTTTTGATTGGTTAGAATCCAAAATTTTCTGAAGATGAATTGTAATTATCTTGGTAAAGATTTTCTATAGAAATGATAGATTGATAGGTCTATAATTTCCAATATCTTTTTTATCATCTTTCTTAAATACCAATATTATTATTGCATTCTTCCAATTCATCTGGTACATCTTTATATTTTAGACATTTGGCATAAATTTATATAATGTATTTTTTAAATGTCTTTATTTTAGTAATTTACAAAAATTTTCTTATGAAACATGAAATGTAAGTTTACAATAGTTTGGCTTAAAAATGCATAATGTATTTATTAATAAATTATACTGATGTCAACATTTTATGATTAAATAAAAATTATTATAACTTTAATTTTATATCAAATTTCAAATTTTTGTTTATGATATACAGGTTGCACAATTTAGATAAATATCTTGATTAAATACCAGTAAAATACAATTTAGAGCATGAATATATAATATCAATAATAAAAGTTATTTATTTCAATGGTATAGTATTTGAAAAGTGATATAAATAGAGAAAAACTGCAATAATGAGACTACAGTATATATATAAAAAAAAAATTAAATGACAACAAATTAAATGCAAACGCAAAGTCCTCAAACAGTTGGCTTATAATTTTATCAAAACATTAGCAGGAAGCTACCATAATAGATATTCAAAATAATGACATCCCAAACAATCAAACATACAAATTAAAACATGTTTAGATTCAATATTTGTTAAAAGTATCAAATGTCGGACATACATTCCTTGATAATAGATCTACAAATATAGTAAATACACACAAGCATAAATACATCTACACACATAAGATCAAAATATTAAATAAGAATATTTACAAACAATTAAAATGAATTTGCTAGTATATGAATTAAAAATATATGAAGTAATTCTTTTATATCCATGGAGTCATTCATTTAATAACTCATATTTTGAAAAAGAATTTAATAAATAAATAAAAAAATACTTAGAAATTCATACATTTCACAAGTATGTCCTCCACCTGTAGGAGTTTTATTATGAATTAGCTCTCATTCACTATATCTTGTGCTCTCTAAGATGGATTTTCTCTCTTCATAGGTTTATTTTTTAATTTTTTTTTCACAACTAGTATTGGGTATCTTTTTTTTTTTACTAATTATTTTTATATAAATATGTACATTTTAAAATTAAATTGTATGGAATGTGTGTATATATTTCATAGGCTTCACAATTATCCATGAGAAGACTTGGAACTAACAATATCTAAGCAAAAGGATTACTATGTATATATATATATGTACTCATGGCCTTATATGTATTTACAAATACATATTATATCATCAAACAATAATAAAGTTTAAAAATTTATTTTAAAAGATGTTATAATAACTGATATTTTCATAATACTGTACTATGAAAATATTCACAACCAAGTTGCAATGCTTGATTATGTGTGGATATTCTAAGTATTTATTTTCTGCATTACATAAATCAAAATAAAATTCAAATAACAATACTTTATTTTCAAATCTCTGCTGAGTAGAATATTTTTTTTGTTTCATCATAATATGTTTATCAATACCAAATGATTCTTGAAAAATAATTGCTTCTGATGCATCCTTGTTTTATTTTAGGTATAATTCAGATGATATAGTTTAAATTTTAAAATGATAGGATAAAAACTTACACTTTAAATTTTTTTTTTTAATATTACTGTATAACAAAATTTAAATAAATAATATATTAATTTTATTTTTTTAAGTAAACTAAATTCTTTTATAAATCACATTAAAAAAATTGCTATTAAAATATATACAAGAGAAACCAAAAAATAATAGATAATTGATGATGCAAACATATATATATATTTCTATAATTCTCTTCTGAATTTTAGGTTTCAGAGTGAAAAAAAATGTTTTTGTTTTTTTTTATATATAACAAGAAAAACTGCTTTGGTAAATTTTTAAATGAGCTTATCATTTGATTGCTTATCACAATATATATTTTCTTATAAGTCCCCAATATGTTATAAAGTTCCATCAAATGATGTTTGAATATTCTATAATAATATCACTAGAGAAATCAAATTCCTAATATCAATGGATGAAGAGCCTTACTAATCTTTTTCTTCTCTTTAAGAATTCACTAAAATGAATCAATCCCAGAGACAATATAAATCTTGGATATAAATCGGTATCATAAACGATATTCAAAATCTAATTTATGCTTTCCATATTGAAACATTTTCCAATTTCTACGCTAAAATCTTATTTCACCTCTAATTTTTTCAATGCCTCCTCTCTCATTTTTCTCACCTTTGCCATTTCAATCACATTTTGAAAGCAAAGGACAATATCATTGTCAAATCTCAAATAACTCAATTCTTTTTAAAATGTTAATACCATTCTTTCAAATTCATCTTTCTGTATGTGAAAGAAATATTGTAATTACATTTTTTAAATTCCTTTTCTAATTTTTAACTGATTTCCTACTACTTTTAAGTAATTTTTATTAAATTGTGTTAACATATGTTGCTGCTGATATCCACATCAAAGAGTGTTTTGTGTCAAGACTTTGTTGTAATATATGAAAGCTAAATCAAATGTCTTACATTACTGAAATTTGTCTACAAACTGATTTAGTCACCAATTATTAAAACTTTGTTCTATCTAAAACTTGCCTGGTTTATTGGTAGATTTTCATCTAATTCCACTTAAATTTATTTTCATGTGCACCTGGGTCTCGTTTTACGCGATAGATAGGTTCCTCAGAAAACACGCGCAAAAGAAATCACACAAAAATAGACGTAACTTACCTTGAAAAAGGGGGGGGGATACGGACTGTGATTTTTCAAAAATCGCATAAAAGCAAAGCACCAACATAAAATTACTTTAAAATTTGTGCAAAAAAAAATAAGGAAATAAAATATGACTAATAAAAAATTTCAAATTTGAAAAAAATTGATACAAGACAAACTTTTTTTAACTATATTTAATTTTATTCAAAACAATATATTTTTATGCATAATTTACAGCACAGTAATTTACATTTTTTTAATACTCATTTTAATTATTATCACTATTTGCCGATAAACAGGTTTGTTTGCAAACTGGTAAAAAATCAGATTCTTCACAAGAGGAAATACAACTAGCGCCAACTTCACTCCCATGTTGTGTTAATGGTTTTCTGGTGACAACGTAATTAGTAATTAATCTTTGAGATGATGATTTTATTAATTGTTTATGAAGCTCGCGATATCCAGACATACAACCATTTAGCTCTCGGAACTTGAGCACGTTCGTAATTAGTGTCAATACTAAGAAAATAATTTGCCAACTGATTATAAATTTGAAGACCTTCTCGAATTATTTTTGCAGTGAAAGGAACAGGTTCCACTTCTGTTTCATTATCTTTTTCTACATTGCTGGGAAAAATTTAATTAAAATTAACAACTAAAAATTAAATTCTTATTTTTGTTTTTAATTTTTTAATTTTCAATTCCGTTTAAAAATCAAATTTCGTTTCACATCACATTAATCAAATTGTTAATTACAATTAAAAATCAGATTTTAATTTTTATTGTCAAATTTAATTGTGCCCACTGCTATTACTCACCTTTTAAAAATAAACTTGCGGAAAATAAATGATTAATAATTGATTACGTTCTTTTTTTAAAAAGCAAAAACAATGTGATTTAAAATGCAAAATTAACATGCACAATGTTTGAACAAATTTACATTATAATCTTGTAAAATTTAATGTGTATACATAAAATGTGGAAAACATGATTTTAATTTCATGATTGCATAAAATCTTACTATTATAAAGCACTGAAAATATTAAAATTATTAAGATGAAAGTCGAATTCCAATAATGTGCTATTACTTTAAATATGACGTAAGTGCGCAAAATTTATTATTTAAAGTAATAGCGCATTATCGGAGTTCGACTTCCGATCTAATACAGTGTTAACGCATAAAAGAAAATCGCATACAAAAATATTAAGAAGAAACATGAATCGCGTAACTTCAAAATCGCATTAAATAAATCCACGTAAAACGAGACACAGGTGTATATACAATTTTTTTTTTGTAAAGAAATATGTGAAACAATAGCATTCAGATGAGAGAGTCATCTCAAATATTTTGTTTAATAAAAGACATTATCTTCCTATGATCTTTAAATCCTTCAGTGCATGATTAATTTTCTCTATATTATTGGTAAAATATTAGAGGATATTTGGAATCACATACTTAGATCACAAAATTTTAATAGATACTATGAGTTTTTTAAAACTGTTCAAGAAATGTCATTTTCATCTCTTAAATGTGATTAATTTTTCAGCAGTCTCATTAGGAATAAAACTGCTTTACAGACTTCATTTATTAACTTTTTTAAAAAAAAAAAAAAAAAAACTGCTTTATTCATTAATCTTGCTAAGTGTGAGCAATATATAAATTTATTTAATGAGGCAAAAACTGAGTAATGCTGATGTAAATTCCTTCTTATCATTTATATAATGAATTTTTATTTTTAGATACAACAAAATGAAATAACTATCAGTTTGTTTTACACATAACTGCCTATTGCAATATCATACATACACACATATATATATCTTCACTGATTGTATTACATCTGCATATAGATCATTCTAGAATCGTCATAAAATACGCGAAAAAAAATCTTCAGTTTTAAATAAATGTATATTTTCAAATCCATATTTTGAAAGTATTTTTTATTTTTCAAAATTTTCTGGACTACGATTTTTTTTTATAATGACTTATAAGTCAATTATTTTATATAGCGCAATGTTTTTTACAAACTGTAATATTTTAAACAGCATTAAACTGTTGCACATGCGCTTTGGATTTTAACTATAAAATGAATGAATACAAACACTTCAAACACATGATAAGTCTAATCATGTGTTTGAAGTGTTTGTATTCATTCATTTTATAGTTAAAATCCAAAGCGCATGTGCAACAGTTTAATGCTGTTTAAAATATTACATAATGACTTATAGCATAAGAAAAAGTTTATTACTGAGATACGTAAAAAATAAAAATATCAAAAGTCTATTAGGTAGTAAGATATATAAGTAAAAATAAAACAGCCATTAAGTACTTATTTGGGCACAAGGGTTTGACCAACAGCCCTCCAAAAATATCAAGGAAGCAATTCCAAATTTGGTAATGACAATTGTGTTTTTCCATTTTTATTTTATTCTCTAGTTCAAAATAGTTAAGATATCTAGCTATTCTTTACCAATTATTACTTAGATAGCTAACTCATTTGGCTAAGGGCTTATTATGTAAAAAATATTTGAAAATTTTGGGAATCTGAAAAATTTCCCCAACTTTTACTCCATGAATAAGGTAGATATATATGCTAGCTTTTATGCCATAGACTCATGATGATTTTCTTTTTTATATGGAACACCTCTAGGATTTATAACATTATTTATGTTTAGAAGAGAATTTAAAATTATAACATTATTTAAATTTAAAAACAACTTAAAAATTAATGACATCCCACTATAATTATGTTTACTAGTAATATTTTTCAATAACTTATTTGTGATATGTTGAAATAAGACTTAAAAAACAAGCTAAATTTACTAGACAAAAACATTTGTAGTTTTTATGGTAGACTTAAATTATGCAATACTAATATATAAACAGATTTTCAAAAATTAAAAAGCAAATTAAAAATAAATAATTTAATAATAATGTGAAAGGCTAAAACCTTCGACAGAAGTGCCTTAAAATGCTTATGTGACAGCCAATCAGATGTAATAATGACTGCACGTGGAACTCGCAATTCAAGAACACAAGCCAGAACAAGAGAAAAAAATGGGGCCCACTTTCCTCTCTACTTAAATTTATATATACATAAGTCAGACTCAAGCATTCCGAACTAAGAGCGTGAAGCTTAAAATATCTTCACATTTAATTCACTAAATATTATATATAAATAAACAACGTGAAATCTTTCGAGATTTACAACGAAACAATTTTCAAATCTAATGAAATGATAGTTACAAATATAAATATATTAAATTCATTAAAAATACTTGTTTTAAAGTAATAAATTGTTTGAATATAGTAAATTTGGTTTTGGGTTATTACTAAATTACTTAGCTAAATGTCACAACATAAATAAAAATAGTTTTTAATTATTCTTAATTATATATGATTTTATAATTTATAAATTATTAAAAAACAAAAAAATACAAAAATCTTTCATTTATATAATAACAAACTAGTAAAACATAATCACTATAAACAATATACTTTCAAAAATTCTTTCACTTCTTTTTTCTCTATTTCTTTCACTTGTCTCTGACTCCCATTGTTCTTCTCTCCCTTGGTTCCCCCTCCTCCACATCCATTTCTTTTTATATTTTCTTCTCTCCAAACCTCCACTTATGTCAATTTGATGCAAATCATATGCATTCATTATATTTATTTTCATTGTAATCATTAATGTTATACAAAATATCTTTATTTGTTAAAGAAAATTTCTAAGAATAATAATTAAAATTTTAAAAAATCAGCATAAAAGCCATCAACTATATTTTTAAACTTTATATATGTTGTCAATTTGCTGGGTTATATGTATTTTATGATTATTTAAAGATTCATAAATTACAACAAGATGGTTTAAACTATTTTTCATACATTCCAATAATTTAAATTTTTATAGGAAAAAAAAGGCAAAAATATATTTATTGGTTTACTAAAATTTTCACATAAATATTGAATTTTAAATCTAATAGAAATGATATCTATTATATATTAAAATTTTATATACATTGAAATTTAATTAAATTTCTCAAGGTATTTAAAAATGGCTTAAATGTGCTATCACCGATCAGTCAAATAAATTAAAGATATTTTTTATTCATTCCAATATAAATTTTTAGTTTATCTAATTTTTATATTAAAAAAATTGAAATAAACTTTACCATTGGAAGTTTGATTAAATTTCAAGATATTTAAAATGGATTATATTTGTATCGCTGATCAGAGTCAAATAAATTAAAGACATTTTTTATTCATTCCTTATTCATTCCTGTATAAACCTTTAGTTTTTCTAATTTTTATAGAAAAAAATTGAAATAAACTTTATCATTGTAATTTTTTTCCTTCAAATATTTATTTATTATTAAAAGCTAAATAAAAAGAAAACATAACTTCTTTAATTTAAAAACTTATATCATACTTTTTTGTTTATATTGTTAAATAAATTAACTTTTATAGAAACAGCATTTTAATAAAAATAATCAAATGGGTTAATGTCATTTGATAGAGCAATGAACTTTTCATTTCAAGACCATAGATTGTGGCTTCAATCTGTCACTTTCAGTGAATTCCCAAACCATAAATCATTCAACTATGATTTATTATTCAGAAGTTCATAATAAGTAAAAGAACTAAAAGTGACTAAGAGAGTCTGCCATTCTTTATTTTTAAAGTGGAGCGAGAGGGCAGTCATTTTATATGCAAATCTTATGATTGGTTTTACATATAAATAGAATAAGATTTGAAATACCAGGCCTCTAAAACCTAGAGCCTAATTGTAAATATAGGGATTTGAACTCAGACTTCAAGCCCTTTGTATGAGATAGTGTGGATAGTGAAAGGGCTTGAAAGTCTTGAAAGTCTGAGTTCAAATCCCTATATATAAACAGAATGTAGAAACTTTGTAACAATATAAATAAAATGATGTAAAGAAGTTTAAACACTTTGTATGGTGATTATCTTTATATTCATGGAAAAGACTTAAAATTGAAAACAGTGATTCTATCATCAGAATGTCATTATTAGCTGGGATAAGTATATTATTATAATATAATAAACAAATTACATTTAAAAATTAATATTATTTAAGTATATCTACATATATATAAATCTTTCTCTACTTTTTTCTGAAAATTTGACAAGGACTAAATAAAATGAAACATACTGTAATTGTAAAAATTTGTCAAAAATAATATGGTAATTTATATATACTTAATTATATGAAGATTAATCCATATAAAATTATTCTATTAACAATAGCAATTCAAACTTAAAATCATAATATATGATAAGATTAATAATATATAACAAATATACACAAAAATTGAAAGAATTATTTTCTTTACTTATTCACAATAAATGTATTATATTGTTTTAGAATTATTGGGCGCTGTGCTCAGGCTGCTGATAGGCTCCACAGGTGGCAGATAGTAGAATGGTCTTCAGATATAAAGACCTACTATGAATATCAGATAAATAGTGCCCAATCAAGAGCTCTTACTGCCTTGTAGAATAAGATGTTGATTTATCAAAGGCTAAGTACTATTTCCGATTCAAAGACTTTTATGTCTCGTCTTTTCCTTCTTTAGTCACAAGTTATTATAGGGCCTGATTGTCATGAGTCTCTCATGCTATTAATCATCTCCTTATAATAACAGTGACAATGCGATTGAATGGGCAACAACATTTCCATCCTTCAACTATATGCACATATCTGAATCTTAATATTCCTTTTTTCTTTTTTTTTAAAGTTCTTCAAAAATTAAGAAAGCAATGACCAGGATAAGCTTAATCGGATGGCAGTCCTTACTTATAATCTTTGCTTGAGGCAATAAATCACTGAGTAGGTTTAAAATTGGATTGAAGTGAGAAAGGAGTTTCTGCTGCCAAAGATTGCATGTTAGGCAATCCTATTTAGGAATCCTCCAACCCACTATGGAAGTGAATAGACTAGAAAATGTGGTTTAAAAAATGGTGTCTCATAGTCTGTCTAAAATAAGATACAGACATCTTATCACAGTCATTCTAAAACATTTTTTGATACCCTCAAAGCAACATATGGATCTTAGAAACAGTATCACAATCTTATTAAATCCAGCAGTGACACTGTTTTATATGATGGTAATGATATTTTGTTCAGGTGAAAAGAATATTTTGATTATCTTTTGAATAATAATAAAAGAATTGATTTTACACCTTTTAAATGATATATCTATTTTATCTACTCATGTAGATTTGGATAAAGATATCCAGATTAACAATGTCAAAACAGCTCTTTGTATCTTAAAAATGCTAAGGCTGCAGATCGTCATGAAATATCTGGAAAAGTTTTAAAAATATGGTGGTGATATGTTAGTTCCAAAAATAATGGATTTTTTAGGAATATTTGGATCCATGAAGTTGTGCCATCCAATCTTAGGAAAGCTTTAATTTTTCCAAATTTTTAAAAACAAAGGGAATAGTTTAAACTGTGGTAATTATTGTGTAATATGATTATTATCCATTACAGCAAAAGTCCTTTCAAGAATTTTGTTGAATAGATTGCTTCCTGTTATAGAAGAAGCACCATAGATATGATTTTAGTTGCCAGGTAAATGCAAGAAAAGTACCAGGAACAAAGAAATGATTTATATACTGCTTTTATTTATTTGATCAACATTCGATTCAATTAATAGGACAGGTCTATGGCATTGTTTGAAATTAGTTGGTTATCCACCAAAATTTACTTGTTTTATACAACTTCTACATAATGAAATGGGAAAAAGTCTTATTACTACAGGTGGAAAATCTGATTCATTTGAAATGAAAATTAATGTTAAAGAAAGATGTGTACTTACTCCAACATTGTTTTCAATTTTTATGACAGTGGTGTTTGAAATTATTAGACAGTTTAATCAGACAGAGATCAAGATATGATACAGGTTTGATGGTAAAATTTTTAACATTAATCAGTTAAATGCAAAAACCAAGAACTTTATCTTCTGTAGTATGCTGATGATTATAGTATTTTTGCCAGTTCAAAAAATGACACAGAATTTTCTTAATATTTTAAATGCAACTTATAAAGATCTTGGCTTGTTAATTAATGTTCAAACAAATCAAATTCTTTATCAGCCAGTGACAGAAGAAAAATCCTCAGCAACTTTCAGCATAGACAATTATCAACTTTAAAATATAGACCAGCTTAAATACCTTTGTAGTTTTATAAGTAGAAAGGTGGACTTAGATGTTGTAATCCAACACAAACTTCAATGTATCGCTTTTAATAAGTTAAAAGAAAAATTATTTCACAAAGAGAAATAACTACTGCAAGTAAGTTAGTTCTAATAAAACTGTTATTTTTCTCAATTTATTATATGGATATAAAATTTGGTCATTCTATCAGTGCAATATGAATGTATTAGAAAAATTTCATTAAAAGATACTTTTTAAAATTTTTAAAATACTAATGACAAGATCATAAAACCAATCAATATATTATTTTGCTGCCAGGATCTCTTTTATAAAAAAACAAAAACAAATAAACAATGGAAGATTTCAATCTATGGCAGCATTTCAAATTTGCAATATATACTCTTTTGAGAAATATGGAAAAAAATATACACTCCATGCATCACATATATAAGTAAATATATTAAAAGGTCTTGTGGAGTAATCATTAGCACATCTTTCAGACACACATCATGGTGTGGAGTTTAAATCAAGGCTAGATAAAACTTAGATATTTTTTCAAGTTTCAAAGCAGCAAAACTTTTACAATTTAGTATAGGACATCTATTAATATTTTCTCTTGGTATTGTGGGAGAGAATATAACTATTGTAAGTTTTTAAAGGCTGTTTTAATTTTTTTTATCCATACAAATACAGACATTTAATGCAAAATAATTTTAAAAAAAAACTCTAAAAATATAATCTGACGTGATTTGCAGTAGTATTAGAACATTATTAGATTATGATCCAGTAATATTCTTTCTATAAAAGATAATAACAGGCATTGAGATCAGCTATACTAAAAGTAGTTATAATTAATATCTCTTCTAATTTGAGTATGGATTTTTTTTTTTTTTTAATATTTACAAAATTTATGCACAAAGCAGAAAAATGTTTACCAGTACTGATCAATAAGAAAAGTGAAAGAGATTAACTACCTGAATTCCTGGATATAATAATAGAGATTAAAAGAGGGACTGACAAGTTGTAGCTTGGAAATATTTAAAAAGAGGATTTAATTAATAGATTTTTATAAATGAAATCTCATTTCAGGTAATTCTGTTAAAAATAATTACAATAATAATGAAGTAAATTAATAAAATAAAAATTTGCTCTTAAGATCAATTTCTTTTTGAATTTAATAAGTTTTTAATTAAAAGATTGCATTTACAAAGAGAAAGGAAATGAGTGATGAGATTGGGGATTTACTACTGAAATGTTTGAATAAAAGATAAAGCATTATATAAAATTTATTCTTCAGATTAAAAAAGCAATTGAACTATGTTTATAGAGAAAGAATAATGCAAGAATAAATTATTTAGAATATACAAAGTTAAAAAATATGAAATTATTATTTTCAAATTTATTCATTACATATTTAGAATAAAACGTGTATTTAAATAAAAGTATAGTTAACTCAGATTTAAAAGATATTTCAGATTTATAGATACAATTATTTCTGAAGTTTGATTATTAAAATAAAAACAAGATAAAAAGAACTAAATACTACTCTATTTGTAAGTGGTAAATGAAAAAGTGATTGGCCTTGAAAAAAATAGAGCAAAGAGAAGCTTCAAGGCTCAATCCAGAAAATGATAGAAATCAAAATAATTATTATATACTGTAATGATTTAGCAAATTTTTAATAATGTGGAAGATTTTTTTTAAAAGAATGAGTTTACAATTAAAAATTAATTTTTAAATTTTAGTACAAAAACTAAACTTGAAAAAATTAGAAATAATATTTCTGCCTTTTTTTTTTTGGTAGTCAAAAAGAAATACAGATTCTGTAAACCATAAAAATCAGATCAGATCTATTAAATACTATATTTAATTTTTTTAAAAAGACAATATTTCTTTATTATATTAAAAACATCTAATAATATTTTTAAGTTATCAATTTAATTTTATAACAAAGTATTATGGATAAATAATGTATAAACATAAATAAAAAATCAAAGTGATGTTCAAGATCCAAAGTGATAGACTGAGCAAAATGACTCCATTTTAACACTCAAACACATTTTTTTATATATCCCTCAGCTGAAAATTGTTTCAGAAATCTTTAAGGTCTGTCACTCTAGTTATACCAAATCAAACAAAACATAATATAGTTATCACCATGGAGACAATTCTCAGAACTAATTTCTTGAAACTGTTGCTATACAATTTTATGATAATGTAAAGGAAGATAAAACAATAAAATAATAGATTGCATATTTCTCAAAAAATCACTTTATTCAAGCAGATAAAGATATTAAAAATTATAATTTGCAGTATCAATATATACAATATTTATTTTTCTTTGTTTTTATAATATATACATTTCAATGTATATAATAAAACAAACATTGGAATTAACCACAAATTTTAACATACTGTACCAATAAGATTTTTAAAAAAAATAACAATTATAACTATTATAGCAAAAGTAGTATTTATATATTTCTCAGAATATTTATTATTCTAATAAAATCTTGTTTAAAAACATAAAATGTATATATATTCCTTACATTATTTCATCAAATGATCTCTAAATTCGAAAAATCATTTTCTTTTTGCAGATCATAACCTGCTTTCAGTTAAATAAAAATTTCAGAACAGTATTACATTTTAGCAAATATAGTGAGTCCTAAGAAGAAATCTTTTGAATCTTGAAACAAAAATAAGTCAAATATAACATAAATAAAATAATAATAACACTAAACATAATAAGTAATACAAAAAAAAAAAATGACTATCATAGAAAAAAATACTCAGACATAACAAAAGAAACTTTGAGTGAAAATTATCTAAAAAATCAAATAATAGAAACACCCAATGAAGAAAATAGTTTTATTCAAGTGGCCAGACTAATTTTTTTTAACTTTCCTCACATAGAAATCAGTTGTGATTTTGCTCAGCAGCCACCCAATAACTAACTATTCAGGTATTGAAGGAACATTCTGTAAACTAAATAGAAAAATAATCATGAAAATACTAACTATGCCTATTCAATAAACATTTATATATATATGCAATACTACAATTATCATATTATCAAATAATTTTTATTATTATCCATAAGTAATTATTATAAAACAGCATGAATTGGAAAAGAATCAAATATTTATATTTTAAGATTATCAGAATTAGAATTTTCATTATTCTTTATTGATTAGTAGATATAATGGGGGGGGGGGGGGTTTAATCCAAAAGAACATTATTTAACATTTTATTCTCCACAGATAATTTTATGCAGAGCATATGAATATTTTAATATATATATAATTATTGGCTGCTGAAAAAAGTTTGCTGTTAATTGAAAGGAGACTCTTTAATTTCTCTTGGAGGCTTTAAAGGAACTGAGCAGGGCAAATTTCTTATTGTTCACTCCATACATTCTTGTTGTTGGAGCTGCTTATTAACATGTGATTATTCATATAGTATATTAACATGGATGGGCTGCTCACCAATATGCATTAGCCAGTGTGGTGAGTTTATTGGCTTTTTACTGATCAAAAAAACATCATGGAATTTCTTCTCAGTTGCCCAAAAAAACAGAATGAATGCATGTGAATGGGAAAAAAAATTTTCTGATACAATCATGACAGACAAAAATAAATGATGGCCCTTATTCCTAGGAGGTTGCAAAGTCACTAGGCCAAGGCAGCGGTTGGTAGCAAAGGCGAAGGGTGCTAAGAATTCCTTGATTGCAGACCCAGGCTGCCACTTGATGATGATTTTTTATTTAGGCACTTATAACTGCAGATCACTTTCAAGTAAAGAAAGATTGTAAGAATTGGAAGAACAGTCTCATATTAAATGGGACATTATTGGACATTGTGAAGATAGAAGAAGGGGTGAGCCATTATTGGACTTTGTGAAGATAGAAGAAAAATGTGAAGAGATGACTGATTTAAAAAGTGAACATGTATTCTACTACAAAGGCACAAATATTGGAAGTACAAGAATAGGATTCATTATAAATAAAAAGTGGAAAAACAACATTGTGAAGATTGATGGTGTATCGGACAGTAGCAAGATTAGCAATTCAACTTAATAGCAGATATCAAATGCAGATAATTCAAGTTTAAGCCAACAAATTCTCAGTGATGAAGTAGAAGATGATTTTTATATATACAAAAGGCTTTTGATCATACCAAACAACATTTTAAAATTGTTATGGAAGGCTTTAATGCTAGAATTGGTAAACAATTGAAAGAGGAAAATTCTGTAGGTAAATTTAGTTATGACAATAGAAATGTGAGAGAACACAGACTTGTGGAGTTTGCAGAAAAAAAAAAACTATATTACGAATTCTTTTTTAAAAAATGTTAAGAGGAAATGGATATGGAAGCATCCAAATGAAGGTATAGCAGAATTGGATTATATTTTGACTAACAGAAAATACACATTTCAAGATTGTAAAGTTCTTAATAAAATCAATACACAGGAAGTGATCATCGATTAGTGAGGTGTAAGATATGTCTTAGTGCAAAAAAAAAAAAAACTAGAGACAAAAATTATTAAGAAAAACAATATTCACTGTTGATATTCTTAATCTTCAGAAACACTCCAATGAATTTAAATTACAACTTGCAAATCATTTTCAAATATTAGCAGATTTTGAACATAGTTTAGATTTGAATGAAACTAATAGGAAAATAACTGATATAATTTTAAAAACTTCAACAAAGATAGCTGGTAGAAAAAAGCAGCAATTGATAAATAAAATTTCTACTGAGACTAGAGAATTTATGAAGAAAAGAAGGAATATGAAAATATATAAAAATGATGAGTTGAATCATAAATTAAAGAACTAAAAAAAAACACTAAAATGTATCACATTTGGAATAAAGCCAATATCATGTATTATTATTATTCACCAAACTAACATGCTATATAACATTAATTAAATAAATATCTTGAGAAAGAAGGATTGAATATCTCAAATTTTGTAAAATGATGTGCAAAAGAGTTGATCTCATGATATAAGAAAGTATATTATGAACTAGCAAGAAAAGCTATAAAAGAGTATAAAACAATATTTTGGTATTGATAGGAAACTTATATCTGTAATAAGAAAAAAGGATGGAACTGCTACTAAAAAGAGAGATGACATTCAAAAATTATATAGTAATAAAGAACAAGTACCTCCTATATCTATTATATCTTTTGAATTGCCCAGGAATTTAAATGAAAAAACAGACAAAACTCACTATACGTATTGCCACACACAGCAAGCTAGAGTAATCAATGGATGCCAGAAGGCTTGTGCATAAAATCCGCATCTAGTGCCTACTCATCCAATATCCCCTGACTAGTTTCTGGCTTGTGACCTTTGTCAGTGAGAAGCCTTGGATCTGAGACCACTGCACCTAGATCTTAGGATCTAATGCAACCCTCCAGCACCACCTTTAATCTCCACTTTACTACAAAACTATGAGTCTTAAATTGAAAACACCTTAATATTTATTTTCAATTCAAGCCCATCAACTTATATAGTCATATAGGTCTGAACTCAGTTCAGAACCTATACATTTTGGTATTGTTGGTGTTTTAATAACCATAGCCACCACTATCCTATTAGGCAGGATTGGTTTTAAGCCAATAAACATCACATGATCACCATTTCTTATGCACAAGCTTTCTGCTTTGTGTGGCAATACGTATAGTGAGTTTTGCCTGTTTTAACAACAGTTATAAGCAAGCATAAGAAATGGTGATCATGTGATGTTTATTGATTTTAAATGAAGAGGTGAGACATGCAATTAAATTTATGAAAAACAAAAAAGCTCCATTTAATGATGGAACTATAGTCGATATCTTTGGTAAAGTTATATACCAAATGTCTAAATGATAAAGATGTACCAGATAATTGGAAGAATGCAGTATTAATATTAATATTTTAAAAAAGGTTATAAAAGATGATATTAGAAATTGCAGACCTATCAATCTTTTATCAGTTTTATACAAAATTTTTAGCAAGATAGTTACAACTCGTCCACAAAAAACTTTGAATTTCAACCAACCAAATCAACAAGCTGGATGTAAAAGTGATGTTAGTATAGTAGATCATATCCAAGTATTCTGAGAAGTTATAGAAAGAACGAATGAATATGAGTTGCCATTGTGCTTTGGATTTGTAGATTATGAAAAGACATAAGCGTTTCTTCAGTAATTAAAGGATTGGATCATCAAGATATAGACCCAGAATAGAGTCATATTCTGAAGAATATTTATAAAAAGGCAATAGCAACAATTAGATTACATAAAGATACTAGGAAGGTTAATATTGAGAAGGTTATAAGATAGAGTGACTCTATATCTCCAAAACTTTTTATAGTAGTGTTGCAAGAAGTATTTTGTGGATTAAAATGAGAAACTAAAGGAATAAAAATAAATGGAGAATTATTTAAGTCATTTAGATTTTGCAGGTGATGTAGTTGTTTTTGCAAATAATGCTTCAGAGCTTCAGAAAATGTTGCAAGATTTATCAGATGAAAGTAAGACTAAAGGTAAATGTTAAAAAGACTAAAGTAGTGTTCAATGGACTTTTCTCAAAAGATGAAAATAAAGATTAATAAGAAGAAGTTAGAAGAAGTTAACAACTACAAATACCTTGGTCAGATTATTACCACAAATGGAAACATGATGAAATTTAATCATAGAATTAAACTTGGAGTGCTTTTGGTAGAAATAATTTAATATTAAAAGGAAATATGCATCCGTGTTTGAAAAGAAAGATTTTAAATAAATGTTTTACCAATTTACTTATGGATCAGAGACTTGGATATTTAATAGAACAGCAATACAGACTTCAGACTACTCAAAAAAGTATGGAGAGATGAATGTTAGAAATAACTAGAAGAGATCAAAAACACAATACATGGTAAGAGAACAAACAGGTGTTACTGACATCATTGAAAGGATTAAAAGAGTGAATTGGAGTTGGGTTGGACATATTGCTAGAAGAGATGATAATAGATGGATAATTGAAATATTAAATTGGATTCCAAGAGATTTTAAAAGACCAGAAAGAGACCAGATGTGAGACGGATGAATGAAATAAAGTGTATAGAGGTGATGTGGAAAAGAGAGGCTAGAGATAGGAGAAGATAGGGTGAACTTGGAGAGACCATCCTGCAGTGGATTGATAATGGCTGATGATGATGATGATATAAACATTAAATAAATTAATTTTAAAATGTTAAATAACAAAACAACTTATGTATAAAGTAATAAAGATATACTTTTTCATAGCAAATATTTTCTTCCTGGCAACGAAAAAGGAATTCCTTTTGCAGTACGTCACAATTGTAATGATGGTTTCTTGGTTACATTAATACATTGTCTCTTATTACTTTGGAATGTTTATTTAGAATATGAAAAAAAAGATTGTACTTATGATAATTTATTACTTATCAAAAGTTATCAAATAACTTCTTTTTTTATAAACCATGTTTATGTGAGGGACAAAAATCATTTATTTTTAACCAACAAATCACTTTTAAAAAAAAAAAGACTTTATTTTGCAGACAAATAAAAATACAGTATAATAACAGACCATCATTTTCAATGAATCCCTTCCCTTCAGTTTCCTTATGTAATAAAGATAAGCAGGGGGGGGGTGTAGGGGGGGGAGGTGCTTTTGAAAAGTTAATTGCTTCCTTATGTTTAATAATTAGTATTAGTAACATCTGAAATATCTGTTAATAATGCTAAAATAAATTCAAAAGTAATTTTATTCTTAATAAAGATATTAAGATTAAACATATAGATAAATATTAACAATTCCTTTTCATAATTGAACACATAGATGTAAATTTTATGAATAAAAGAAAGCTTGTTATAAAAAATGAACTGACATTTTAGAAATTAGTGAAGAAATATGGCTAGAACATGCTATCTATAATCTAGCCTAGAAGAAAAATGAAATGACCTTCATGAATGCAGATGAATATACATATACTGAATGATCAACTGATATATTAAACATACTCTAACAACTTTGAACAGGAAATTGAAAATTTTTCTAATCAGATGCAAACAAAATTTGGCAAAACTTGCAGCCAAGGTACACTTTTATTTACTTATGACTGGAATGCCAGTTAGATATGAAAAAAATAAAATGATCAGCAAGAATTTAAAAACAAGAATGTATTGTCAATGCATTTTTTAAAAATAAAAATAAATATTATACACTTTGATATCATACCATAGAAATTTCACATCCTTGATTTCCAATGATGGAAGACTGTTTTAATAGCAAAGATTTGGCTATGAGCAGATTATGTAACAGATTACAGGCAGTCCCCTCATTATTAATTTAATTCATTCCTGATGAGTGCTTGGAAGTTGAAATTGTTTGAAAGTAGAAGTATGTAAAAAAAACATCAAAAAGAGTTTTCAAAATATAGTATTTATTTTTTATTGATTAGTATCTGGAGGTTTGTTTACAAATTTATCAAGAGTTAATTGAATTGTATTCTTTTTGTTCTCTTAATAAAGAATTCTGTAATATTCTGTGCCTTTTTCTATTGCCCTTCATACATGAGATATACGCTCTCCATTGGGATCACATTCTTCCATGATGGTCAAAAATTTGTCAAGATGCATGAAGGCTTCATTCATATTCTTGATTGTCAAACTATTACAATAAGTTCATTATCAGGTTCTTCTTCATTTTGTATTTCATTCATCTCTTGTGGTTTAATTAAGTCTTCATTTGTCAGAAGTTCTGAGTGAGATTGCATTAACTCATCAATATCTTCATCAGTGACATTGATTGTTACAAATTCAACAGCAAAGTTTTCTTTTAATTCTTTCTTCCAATCTTCACACAAACTAAGAGCCTTGGCTTAAAAAATTGATAAACTCACTGGGATGCCTTTTTGATGTTGATCTTCAATTTATAAAACCAAAGATTTCTCCATTTCATCCATTACTCAGCCATGTCTTTTTGAAACAATGTTTGAAGAAATATTTCTACAATTTTTAACATATTCCTTAATTTTCTCCTTGTTTTTCGCAATTGTATATATTGTTGATCAATTTAAATTACATGAACGTGTGATTGAAGCAAAAGATTCACCATTTTTACGTCTAATTATATCCATTTTTGTCTCGACCGTTTGGGGTTTATGAGACCTTGATTTCTTTTTGGTTTTATCAACACTGCTGTTCTTTTGTTTCTCATTCATATTCTTTAATTAATAACAATGAAAAAATTCACCAAAACAGAAATATATATATAGCATATATGTAATGTAATCATGCACAGACTATTTTTTAAAATAAACACTAATAAAGAGAGTCTGTGACGATGCTAAAAATAAAAGTAATTAATGTCAGAAAGATGAGAAGATTTACTGTATTTTAAATAAATTCTTATTGTTTTCTAAAATATACTTTTAATTATTTTCTAAATTCCTAAGTTTATCTTTCTTTAGAAAAACTTCAATTACGAATGCATGTAAATAGTTTATTTTTATCAGATAATGTAAATTTGTAGTGTGAATTACTAAAAGGAATTTTTTAATTATTAAAGTACTAAAATATTGTACAATTTTGAATACCCATTTCTTTTTACAGTATATAGCACTAATTATACATGAAAATATGTGCATAAATAAAGATATAAAGTACAAAAGCGATTATGTAATAGCAAAAGGTTTATAACTCGAGTGTTCGTAATTAGGGGACAGCCTGTATAAATAAAGTATTAGCGTAAACCAGTACAAGATGAATGTTATGAAATAAAATACAAGACATTGTGTTTTCTTCTTATTACTGATTATTCAAAATAGGCTCTTTACAATTTAACATATCACTAACAGTTATTATAAAACTATATGAAGGGGTCCTTGAATTCCTAGTACAAGAATGATTGTTATGAAATAAAATACAAGACATTGTGTTTTCATATTATTATTGATTATTCAAAATAGTCTCTTTACAATTTAACATACCCCTAAAAGTTATTGTAAAACTATTTGAAGGGATTCTTGAATTCCTTCATTATTGATCATCTGCAAAAACCTTGTTACAAATTTCTGGATGTCCTGAGTTAAACCATGATGTGCTTGTTTTATAGCCAACTTTAATTTTGAAAATAGCCAAAAGTCAGAAGCTAAATCAGGAAAATAGTGCAAAATACTCAAGTTCATTAATATATATATATATTAGCTAAAAAAATCATACACAATCTTGGCTCTATGGGCTGGTGTTTATTGTGCAACAATGATCAAAAATCTCCTTGGAGAATTCAGGTCACTCATGTAAAATTTTGGCCCACAGAATGATTCAAAATACTCAAATAGTAGTTATCATTTACCATCTGATTTTCAAGAATGGACTCATGGTGAATAATGACTTTAAAATAAAATTAAAAAAATAGTGAACAATGTTTTCATTCGAATTTTGCATTTATAATTTTTAGGACTTTTTCCCTGGCAATCTAGATTCTACACTTTGGCAATACATCTTATCAACTATTATTGTAGCTGTGATTCTTCACACGTTTCTGAAATACACCAATCTGGCACCTTTTTAAGTGATTGTCAACAAGTTTAAAGCATACGCACACCCTCTGCACCTCTGCTTTTTTAAATCTCCATTAAAATGTTAATGAGCAGTGGTTATGGGAATGCCAATGAGTTTCTTAATGAGTCTGATGACATACAAAACATCAATTTGAAAAATTTTAGCAATTTTTTGTATATATTTTTTTATTTCAAGTTGTTTTTGATGTGTGCCACTATGGGTCATTTACAATGCTCTCACTGCCAGCATGAAATTTAAAATCTTTCAATTCATGGCTTCACTGCCAGACATACTTTAGGTCATTTTATGTTGGTTCAGAAAATAAAAAAATTAGTAACAACTGAATTTAAATATTTCAGTAGTTTTGCCCAATTTTAAACAAAATTTTATTCTAATGTGGATTTTCAACAAGGGTATGAAACACATTGTCACATTTTATGTAGTAACTTATGATCCACATAAGTATCACCTTAAAATTTACTCATTCAATATCCTCAGATTAGTTTCTAGCTTATAGCTTTCATTAATGAGAAACTTTGGATCTGAAAGCACTCCATCTAGATCTTTGAGTCCAGTAGCCACTTTCTATCTTTTAAGTTAACTACAAAGCTATGATGAAAGTTACAAGATGGAATTTACTCTGGGAATGTTGGATGAATCTGCACTAATTAGAGATTTTGATGCAAAACTTTCTAGCATCCACTGATTACTATAGCTTGCACTGGATAACCCTATTGTGTGGAAAAAATCCTGGCTAAATGATATTGGTAACTGTGGTTATTAGAAACCCAAAGACACCAAAAGGTATAGATACTGAACTGGGTTCAGATCTGTATGATTATACAAGCAAATTAGCTAGAATTGAGAACATTATTGGTGTTCAGTTTCAGCTCATAGCTTTATATCTAACTAAAAAGATAAAAGATGACTGCTTGAGAATTGCACTAAATCCAAAAGATCTAGGTGTCATGTTCATAGAACCAAGGCTCCTCACTGATGAAAGCTATAAGCTAAAAATTAATCTGAGGATATTGGATGAATAGGCACTAGATAGGGATTTTGAAATTTTAAGCAGCAACAGAACAAAAAATCTAATAAATAGAAATATTTGAATTCTATTCTTTTTTACTCAAAATATATTATGGTTTATAAAAACATTTATTACCATATATTGCAAGGTGTTAGACCTATAAGTCAACCTGTACAAAAAATGATTTTAAAGAAAAATCTAAATCTTGAGAGAAGTTAAGCAGAGCACTGACTGAATTAAGCCAATCCTCCCATTCCTCCTATCAGTGGTTAAATTATAATTGTTTTTCCTTTATGTCAATAAATCAATATATTATTCTCTTAACTCTTTTATCAATAAATAATAGACAGCTATTATAAAAAAATACAGAGCTCAATTCAAAATTTGAAGTTGAAGACAAAGTTGTAAGCCTAGTAGGATTATGATTTAATTACAATACTATTAAGACACTTCAAATTAATTAAGAATGATTTTCAGAATAAGTATGCAAAATGATTTTGTTGTTATAAAATTAACATTTCAGAGAAAAAAATATTTTCTATGCAAAATAACTGATTTTTAAAATAATTATAAGCAAATTTAAATATATCAATTATAATGTATACTATTATTCAGAGAGAAACTAAACTGAGACCAAAATAATATTAATTTAATTGAAAAAATATATACAATCTCTAATTAAAAACTGATAAGTAATTTTTCACTAAAACAATTTTACTTATTAAATGCTGTTTATGAAATAATAAATGAATTAAAAATACTGTAATCCTTAAAAAAAAAAATCATACATGTGGTAGCATTCACTTTACCAAACATGATCTACTAGATCATTGTATTTGGATATCATTAAAAATAATAATAATTAGAACAGCAACAAAGATAGGTGAATAGTATTGTCATGTATATACATACTCAAGTTATAAAAACATTAAAAATTAGATTTTTTTTTTGCACAAACATAAAATCTATTTTACCTCCAAATTTTTTTTTTATTTTTTTGTTAATACTAAATTAAGCTTATACATATTATAGCAGTTGTAAAACATCTACTTTTAATTTAGAATTTTAAAAGAATTTCCATTTTAAAAAGTAATTTGTTCCCAATTAGAATGTGATTCCTAATTGCAATTGTTTACATACAAAAAAAAAAAAACACAAAGAATTAGATATGTCAATGTTCACAAATTATTTTATTTTCTAATAGTAAATTAACAAGTGAAAAAGTGTGGTTCCAAAATTATATTGTGTACATATATATTTTTTCTCCTAATAAATCATAAGAAAAGTAAATAAAAGCATAATTTTTAAATAGATCCTATATTCAAAATTTCATTAATTTATTCTAATGTACTACAATTTGAATTTTTTAATAATCCGTGCAGAATATTTAACAATAATCCTTATAGACGGGATTAAAAATTTTGCTGATAGATCTAAATGAAAGATGTAAAAATAAATTCTGTGCATATATGAAACAAAAAATTATATCGAAATTTGAATGCTGATGAAGATATAGATAAAAAATATCTATATAATAAAAATACTAAGTGAAAATATCTCTCATTTGTGATTGAAATTAAAGAATGCAATAGATAAACAAACTTTACTAAGATTAAGTATCTTTGAAAGCCTATTAGTGTTATATTAAAAAATGTATATATAGTTTTGTTAAATGTATAATTTTATATCCAACAGACTAAAATTTAAAAAATCTTCTAGTAAAGCAATAAAAATGATTAAGTAATTGAACAACCTTATAGAAACTATGAAATACTGCAATAAAAATAAAACAATGTACAGTATTGTGAAATAATTTAAGATTAATACAAATATTAGATGAATTACAACTCTTTTTATATAACAATTATTTGGTAAAGAAAATATTATTAATTTTAATAATTAGTAAGAAATGTAGATGATATCCAAAATGAGAAAAAAAAAAGATTAGAGAATTTAGTGATATAAACTTGGAAAGAAAATGGGTAAACTAAAGTTACAATTAGCAAAGTATAAATATTAAAAAGATTAAGTAAAAAATTATTATTTATTATGAGAGAATATGAATGGAAGATGATGTGAATTAAGCACAAACATAAAAAAGAATTAGAAAAATTATATTCCAAAAAAGGCATGAGGATGATAGGAGGTAAAAAAAAAAAAAAAAAAGGTATGAACTTTTAAAAATGGTGCAATCATGAGAGTTTAAAAAGTAGAGCAGGAAATATTAGAAAAAGAGTAGTGCCTGCATCTTTGCTGTTAATTAATTATGATAATTAGAAACAAAATTAAAACATACTAGCATATAAATATATACATAATAAAAGCAGATAATATTTAGTTATTTATGATTCAAGTTGATGTAAGATTTCATTTATCATTAGTGTTAATTTAAAACTTGTTTTCTCATATATGTAAATTATTAACATTAGGTGCTGTTCTCAGGCTACAAACATGGTGATATAGTCTCCAGAAAAGAGCATTAATTGTAAAAAATCAATAAACATTGTCCAACAAGAGTATATTATGCTATTTTGTAGAAAAAGATGGTTCATCAAAGGTTTAAAGCTGATTCTGATACAGTTAGTCATCTCCTGTTTATTACTATCTTTAGTTATTATTACAATACACTTCAACGTATAAAAGCAAAATTACTAAATTCTAAATCTTAATATTGGCTAAGCACTTTCAGAGCCTTTTTGCTCCATATTCATAGCCTTAATATGTATTAAACTCATTGTATGAAAATTTATGCAAAACAAATCAGACCATCCATTTTTTTGAAATTGCGAAACACGTCATACATATTTATAGCATTTATGTCACTAGCAATGTAGTAAGCCTCCTTGATTTTCCTTTTGGCATCATTTCTCTCAGTACACACTATCTCAGCCCTAAAGGGTTCAAATACATGATTAACCACCTTTTGATGATCAACGAATATAGAATTGCCTTTGTTTTTGTTTAGCCATGTTACATGCATATTTATGCTGAGACAATCTGTTACTGACTGTGGCTTGAGTTTCACCATAATATATTGCACTGCATCCTGCTTTAGGGCATGCAATCTTGTATACAACCTATGGCGTTAATTCTAGGTTTATTTTATGCTTAGTGTTATTAATTATTCTGTTAGTGTTTGGTGGAATTCTAAATCTTACTTTAAATTCATTATGTAATTTTTTGTCAAAGTTGTCTACCACACTAGGGATGCTAGGTAAACTTAAGTGTTATTTTCTTTGTTGTTATTATGGGTTATGTTTTTGTAGAAAAGCTCTATTCCATTCACAATTGTTTCTATGGTTGAATCCTATACTTATCAAATCTCTGACATAGCTAGAGATGTTGGTTTTTTCTGTCGGCTTCAAATTTGTATAAGTGATGGTTTCAAAACAAGAATGCTTAAAGACCTGCCAATTTGTGTGAATTGGGTATCTTGAGAGTGGGTGCGTACCCTCTTATTTTGCAGTGTATTCTCTGGATTTTTAGATCAAGTAATTAATTGCATTTTGTTCATTTTCATCGGTTAAAAATCAAACTTATGAGTGTTTGTAGTTCATTTTGAATACCAGTTATTATATTCTTCGGTGCCAAGATAAATATGTCGTCCACATATCTGGTGTAAATGTTCTCGGTGCTAGAGCTTGGAATCGCCTGCTGTTCAAAATAGTTCAATACAATGCTGGATACAATTCCACTAATAGGAAGACCCATAGGCCAATTGTCATTCAGCCATTTTAAGAAATCTATAATAAAGTCTATCTGAGATGAACAATCACTATTCCTCAATTCATCTTCAATTATCCTAATTGACAGTTTTCTATTGATAGAACTTTATAAAGCTCTGCAATATCCACTGCTGCGATTTTAAATTCTTTCTTTATTTCTGCATCTTTAATTTTGTCGACAAATTCAAATGATGACTTTATTGTATATGCACCAAAACCCAAGGAGTCAATCAATTCACTAATTTGGATGCATTCCAACATTGTTCTTAAAGGCAATCCTTATTTATGTAGTTTTGTGTTCACAAACATTCTTGGTTATGTAGTAGCAGACAGATCTATCTTAAAATATTCAGCTCTATTAATTCTTTTGTCTTTGTGTGCAGGTAAGATTGAGGTAATACATTTCTCTCTATTAATTTTATCGTTCAAGTCTGTAGTCAATTCAAACTTCAATTTACGAATTTGCATGGACATTTTGTCATTATAATCCACAGAGTTCATCTAAACAAATCGGTTGCATTTATTTTCTTTCATGCACATAATTTTGTTGTTACTCAAAAACTTTTTAGTTAGTTAAGGCCCAGTCATCATGAGTCTCTCATTGTTATCAGTCATCTATATTAATTATGATAATGGAATTATATATTTATACAATTATATTTCAATCCTTCAACTACAAGCACAGCCATTTGGATTCCAATTTCTCTTTTCATTTTGCTTTTTACTCAAGCCCTTGAGAATCTCTGCTTAAAGCAATAAAACTATTTAGGGAGTCAATTTGGAGCTGGATTTACAGCACTTTTAGCTTGGCAAAAACTATAGATTTAGGTAACTTTATTTAGATTATTCTGCCATCACAGAAGTAGAAGAGATTAAAAAAAATCAATCTAAAAATGACTGTATTATGCAATCTGGTTACACTATCATGCCTAGCAGATTATTCATAAAATAATAGAAATAATTAATACTGATACTAATGGTCAACCTGAAAACAGTGATAGTACTAAAGTTAAGTGTTAAATCTAATTTTTTTCTAAATATAGATATATAAAATATGCAAACTTTTTATTTAAAAATTCTTTAATCAGAATGTAGGACAACATTGGTAGCGAAGGAGTTATCAGGATTTATGTGTCATATAACTTCTTTTAGTGAAACTCATTTTCTAGAGAAAGAACTTTAATAAAATAATGGCTACAAGTTTCTTTGGAAAGACAGATCAACCAGTGGAAAAAAAAAATGCAAAATGTCGGATTTTTTATAAAGCTAGAACTTGAGTACTTTTTGGAAATCATTGATATATCACTAAAAGACTAATGGTATTACCATTTGACTTGCATAATGATACCTGTGCTCATTTGTTTACCTATGCTCCAATGTTAAATTCAGAATTTAAAAGCTTTTATTCCTCATTGGATAGCATTATTACAGCAATCATTAAAAGAACAAATTTTTCTTATTGGAAACTTTAAAACATAAGTTGGTACAAATAGTAATCTTCGACCAAAATATGTTGGAAATGATAATGTTGGTCCTGTAAACTCAAAAGGTCTGTGGTTAATGAATTTTTGCTCAACATGGATTTTCTATAAAGGAATATGAATGCATCCAGATTCATTACAGTTAGAAGTCAAAATACATGAGAAATTGTTACATGAACATTTACAAACACAGATTGTTCGATAGATCAGATTAAATTAATAGCTGCATTAAAAATAGGTATTCTTCCAGTAATATTTGCAAAAAAAATTGATGTTCAATATTTAGAAGTATTAATTATCCATGTGAAAATTCAATAATTATTAAACACTAAATTTCTTAATTTGGACTTTAATCATTAGCATGTTTGTGAAGCATGGAATTCTTTTAAGAAATGTATTGTGGATCTATTTTTAAGTTACTAAAAAGAAGTATCATGATTAGTTCCCTGATAATGAACTTATTAGTGACTTTATTAAGTGGTTATAACAATTTCTGCTTACCAGATTAATAAACTGAATATGGAGCATCATATTCAATTTAGAGATTTAAAGACTGAAGTTCAATGATTGATAATGCTTAAAAATGATTGGTGGATTAAACCAGCAAACATTTGTTGATCTTGATCAATTAAGATTTTTTTAAAAAAGCATTAAAAGTAACTAAGTTAAAAAATATCATTCTCCTATTAAATTCATCAATGGTAATCTCTTATGTTATGCCAATGATACTTTGAACAAATGGGGAAAAAAGTATTTTGATTATCTTTTTAATGATATACCCATTTTATCTAATTTAAATTAGGAGAAAAATATTCAATTTAGCAAAATTAAAATAGCTTTGAAATCTTAAAATGGTAAGGTTATAGAAATTGATGAGATATCTGGGAGAGAGATTTTAGAATATAATATTAGTGTTAGATTAAAAAAGAAATTTTTAGAAATGTATGGATTCTGAAGTCATACTCTCTAGTCTTAAGGATGCATCTATTGATGCTTTTTTAAAAAAAAATAATGGCAATACACAAGATTGCAGTAATTATTGTGAATATCATTGGTACCTACTAAAATAGAAGATTCTGCTGAATAAATAGTTGCTTTCAGTTGTAGATGAATCAATATGGCTTTAGAGAATCAAGAAACACTAAAGATATAATTTTTGTTGCCAGGCAAATGAAAAAAACACTATATATTGTTTTTATAGATTAGTCAGAGTATTTGACTCTGTTAGTAGAACACGATTATATTATTTGAAATTAGTTGATTTGTTCACCAAAGATTATTTGTATTATGTATTTTCTACATGATGAAATTAGATAGTGTTTTTATCAAGCGTTGGTGGCCGAGTGATCAGCACAGCTGACTTACAAGCAGTTGTCCCGGATTTTCGGGTTCGCTTCCCGGCCGATGCTTTGACAATGAAAAAAAAATTAGTGTTAGTGCAGAAGGTAGAAAATCTGAGGCATTTGAAATGAAAACAATTTGTTAAACAAGAATATGTACTAGCTCCAATTTTATTTTCAATTTCAATGACAATGATCTTTGAAAGTGTTTATAGATAGTTTAATGAATCAGATTTTTAGGGAGTAAGTTTAATAATGGAATATTTAATTTGAATTTGTTAAAAACTAAAACAAAACCTAAGGCTTCTTGGCTTTCATAGTAATAGTATGCTAATAATTGTATTATCCTTCCCAATTCAAAATACAACATAAATTTAGTAATTAATGCTCATAAAACTCAAAATCTTTGTATCAACTTTTAACTTAGATAGTTCTCAATCTTGAGTGTATGAATCAATTAACATATCTTGGTAGCTTTTTAAATAGAAATATAGTTTTAGATGTTGATATGCATCAGATTTCAATATGTTCAAGGATAAGATATTTCATTATAGTGAAACAGCTATTGCAACAAAATCAATTGTATATAGAATGAGACTTTTTATCAATGTAATATAAAGAAACTAATTTCATTTAAGAATGCTCTGCATAATTCTAAAAATAAAGTGGGAAGATCATAAGAATAATCAATGTTCTTCACTTGTTGGACAGAGTGCAATATTTTAAAATCACACTTTCATTGGATTGGCCATGTAAAATGAATGACCAATACAAGATTTACTAAATAAATATTTTATAGTAAACATGAGTATGGTTTTAATCAAAAAGACAAAACAACACAAAAAGGAAGACAAAACAACATACAGAATACAAGGGGAAATTGTAATAGACAAGATGTTGAAGTCTTTCGGAAAGAAAAGTTTAATTGCAGAAGAAATTAACCTGCAGCATCATAAAATCTCGAGTGTGTTCTATTATGTGGCCACATGTGTATTTCAAGGAATAATTTGTACAGAAATCTTAAAACTCATCTACAGTATATTATCAGTAATTTGTCTTTTTATCTTTTTTTTTCTTAGAATTCAAATGATCCTACTCATTTGCAATTAGCTACTAATAATGATGAATTAATATAGTAAAATTTTGATATTTTTTTTTGTCTGAAGGTTTATTAGATGTGATAATATTTTGAATTATTTCTATCATCTATCATTAAATGTTGAATGTCTAAAAAAATTTAAACTTTATTTAAACTTTTCAAATACAAAATGTTAATATTCAACACAGGTTAGTAGATTCCACAATGTTTCAAGTAGCATTATTCTCCACTTTTCTTCAGGTATTACTGCCTGACCTTAATGATTTTCTACTTTGGCTGGTCAAGGCAGCAACACTTGAAGAAGAGCAAAAAATAATATCACTCGAAATGTGTAATATACTAACATGTGTTGTCTATTTGTATATTACTATTAATAGTTGTTTGTATTTGACAAATTTAAAAACTTTAAAATTTTCTAGACATTCAGTATTTAATGACAGATGATGGAAATAATCCCCAATATGACATTGATTTTTTTTTTTTAAATATTAAATGGAGTTCATAAATTTAAATAATCAATTTCATCAAAAGATCATCATTAAATCTTTCTTTACATTAATGATAAATTACCACTGATGATGATGATCAAATATTTCTTGGCTTAATTATTTTACATGTCTGCCTTTAGGCAGAAAACTTAATATACATACATATGTAAAAAGTTTTTAAAAAAAATTTAAGATGTTGAAAGTTGGAAATCAATTTTTTAAGTTGAAAAACTTTACTATGTAGGAGCAATGCAAGTCATATATAAAACTTGCATCATTGAAGAAAATAGTGTCAATGTTATATTTAATGATAATAGTATATGATAACATAAATAATAAATGTGATAAGAGATCTTTACAAAAAAAAATAGCATTATTATTTTAAAATAAAAAAAACTTTATCAAATACTATCAATTTTTTTTCTTCTGCTTTATTTATTTATATAATAAAATTCAAAGGATAACACTTTAACAAAATATGTTACTGTACATTTTTAAGATTAGATAGCATTGAGGATAATTTTACAATTCTTGACTTCTCTGAAAACTAATATAATTCATAATTATTCATTTTACAACTAAACAAAATTAACAAAACATATTTTAATTACTATATAATATTTTTTATAAATTATTATAGTCACACAATTAGAATTTACATTCATATTTATTAAAAAAGTAAGAATAATATATCTTTAAATATACATATATTAAGTGAATGTATATTTAAATTATGTGCTGATTTAGATATATAATTCTGAAGAATCCACTGGAAAGCAAGATATACCTAACATAATTACTATCACTTTGTTGAAGTTATTTCTGTCCAGATTAATTAATTAATAATTATTAAAAATGAGTACACATCCATGTATGATTAGACAGAGAGAAAACGTATACAAGATTGGTTTTTCATAGATATTTTATATTGTATAGGACATAGTGACATGAAAACTGTACAAAAAATGTTTTCCCATATTTTATACATTTTCTATATGATATTTATGAATCATCTGGACATGTCAATATAATAATCAAGTTTATTCTACAATCTTTTAATCTGATAACAATAACATAAAATACACATGCACATTTTATTCAATGCTGTGGCAAAAGACAATACATTATGGAAATACATAATTGGGCACAATTTCAAAGTGAAGTAATTTTATATTGCACTAGCTACAGAAAGTATGTCCACACTGCACTTCATGAAGGTAAAAGGTTTATTTTTTTATGACCTTGCATAAAATATGAGTTTTGGTGAAATGAACTCTTTCCCAACATATAGATTCTCATTTATCTAATTTCACAACTATCATTATTTGAATTCTGCTGGTGACTCATGAAACTAAAGCACAAATGATACCAATATTAAGATATTTATCAATGAGCTTATCAAAATGCTAGCATAACATTCATGCAAGTCTGAACAAGACAATTGCAAAATTAGTGGGGGTTTTTGTTTCTCATTTCCTGGAAATTTTTTTTAAAACAATTACACTAACACCTCGTATACAGCCACTCATTATGAAGTCAGAAATTGAAATCCTCTACATATATATATTAATATGAATGGCAGTGTGTCCTAACAAAAGATAATGTCTTAATAAAAAAATAAAATATTACTTTACAGAACAATTAAGCTGTTAGATTATGAAACACATGTGTGTGTATTGTGCTTTTTCCTAAAAGTCCCGAAAATCTTTTTGTCTGAGTTGCTACGCTGTAGTTTTCTCAGGTGTGTAATGCATGTAGTTTAAATTGGTAGCATTTCATTAGGTTATTCCAGGGAATTCTCATCCCAATTCTCAATTTGCAGTTGTAGTATTGTAATTTAAAAAGAAGTTAGATCAGTGCAATTAGCTTTGAAATTTGTTGTGCATCCTTGTATTTATGAAGGTAAGTTGTACCATAAGTTTAATTTATATTTAGGTATATCATACATACAATGGGTTCCCTATTTTCTTTTAACTTTGAAGGTGAAAAACCAAAAATATGTACTATATATTTAAACGTTTTAAATATTATAATAAAAATAGGAAAACAATTCATAAAATTAACAATAAAGTTTTCAAACAAATGATAAACAACAAAATAACAATATGCACCTGTAAAAAATATAAATATTCTGAAATAGCTAAATAATAATTTTAGTAGATAGGGACTAATAAAATTATCATTTTAACACCGGGCTTGCAAATTTTCAAAAATTTTAACCTCTTGATTTATGATATATCTAATATCTTATATCATAGTAGATAATATTTTAAACATTTTTTTATTAAAAATATTTTTTATAAAGAATAAAATTAATAAGCAAGTAAAAAATACCCATGTCAGATTCTGTGTGGGCATATTTCACAAAAGAAAAAGGAGACGAAAAACAAAATATTTAAAATGTATAAATAAGTTATTAAGTTGTAAGGGATCATCAACTATTGGCCTAATAGGACCTTTGCAATATGTTTATTATATGTTTGTATGTTTTTTTAATTTTTGAATTAAATTTGATTTTTTGGGGAAAAAAACTATTTTACTTTTTCTCAAAATTTTTACAATTTTTCTTTATAATTTAACTTTTTTAAATTTCCCGTGATTCCCAAGATTCCAGGGAATAGTAATTTTAAATTTTTTGCTTCCCAAAAACAAAAAATTTTTAGGAAATGTTACCCACTATGCAAAATCATCAAATAATTTATTAGTTGTCATTAAGTTGGTATCAATTCCTAGAAAGCATATGACTACTATAAATCGCAGGCTCAGCACTATGGGACATATAGTAATTCTCTCTCAGCATTAAGAAAATTTACATCATTCTGCGATCTTTTTAAGGGAGAGAAAAAGTCATTATCCAGAATCTTTAATGGTTCGTATTTCCATCCAATATGATTTTTCTTGATCATGATTGAATCATTTTAGAAGGAAGTGATAAAAAGTTTCATATTTCATGAAATGAGACTTCATGAACCAGAAAGTTTATAAAATAAAACATTCTATAAGGTTGAAGCTTATGAAAAAATATGCATGATCATATAATATACATACAAATGATTTTAAAACATTATATATTATAATAAAAAATATTAAAAAATAAAAATTCATTAAACTTGTACTTTCATATATCTGATAATTCATTACTACTGCTCTTATATTTAAGTATTGTAGTATATACTGTACACTTTTTTAATTATTATTTTACTGCTTTCAATAGCATCTACTCTTAAAAAATTCTTCACTTACAACTTAAGCATAAATCTAGAAGTAATCATTTGATGGCAGACAATACAGATATTGCTCATTATTTAAAAATAAAATATCTTATTAGGTATTGTATAAAATAATCAAAATTCATTTTCTATAGTCAGAAAATAATTAAAAGAAAGAGCTTGAATATGAAATTAGAATTTATGAAATATGGATATCACTTCTATTTGAAAATAAACCAATATACTTTAGGAAAATAAATATTAGTCAGTGATTTTAAATGGTAAAACTTCAATAAAAATTTAACTAAAGAACATCCATATAAAATAAGCTACTGATTACTAAAGACATAGTATTTCAAACAAATTTTAAATATAAACTACAAGATAGCAACAACAAAAAAAAAAACCTCATTTTATTGCCAAATCTTCAATACAACTTATTAGGAAATCTAATAATAAAAAAAATTATTTTTGAAGTATAATATGCTCTTGATAAAATTATCTTTTTAGGTTGAACGTCAAAGTGTGTGTGGGGGGGGGGGATAGAAACTCACTGTTTTTTATTTATTTATTTTACATAAAAGTACTTTGATGCTTATTTAATTCATATCTTTGTTTTTTTAATAAATGTGTATACAGAACAGTAAAATGTGAACATGTGAAGATTATTGTTAACATATAAAAGTAAATAATGCACCAGAGTAATACTGCATTCCAATTAAACATTATTATTAACAATATTATCGATAAAAAGTTACTCCTAAATCTCACAAATTCACTATTCACATTATTTCTCTAAACTCAATCAAGGATGAAAAATAAAGACACTTTTATATATCAACACTCATCTGAACAATCCAAATTACTTTAGAATCTTTACCTTCAGGTTAAGAAAAAATGCACATTAGTAAATAATTTTATGTGGAATTATGTTGACCTTGGCCACTTGGAATCCTTACTTAATAAATCAATCAGTTCATAAGAATGACAGTTAAAGTATTAACAATTATACAAAGACCTTATAATTCTTCAAACATAAATTGCATGCTGCAAAATAAAAATATTTCCAAGAGTAAAACCAAATTAAATAAACTGCTGCACTACATTCTCAAGAACTTTACTAGCAATAACTTAACTATTGGAAATTAACTAGCTTAAGTAAACTCAGAACATTATTAATATTTCAAGAAAATTCCTAAAGTCATAGTAGTAAGCATTACCTTACTATTAATAAGAATAATAGTGTTGACACTCTAAATTATAAAAATAAACAGAATATCTTTAATAATTGTTTTACTACTGTAAATAAATAAAGAGGAGATATAACAAACATGTACCATAGGAACTAAAATACCAACTTCACTATTAATGTATGTTAAATGAAATATAAGTTAGAATTATTGCACAATTATTTTGGCAATTTACAATCATTATTTCATTTCATATAAAAAAAATTTTCAAAAATACGGAAATGAATTTTATAAATGACATCTGCTATTAGAAATGAATTAAATAAATTAAAATGAATCACCTTAAAAACAAAAAAAATACAAGAATAATTAATATTATAAGTATTTCAAGCAGGAGGAAAAATAAGCAAATTATGACCTTCAGATTATTCATATATAGACCTTTGGAAAAAGAAAATTATACAATAATATAGAGTGAAATTATATTATAAAATGGTAAAAAAGAAATAAATAAAATATATAGATTGTTTGAAGCCATATCAAATAATGAAACATAAAGAAGTGATTGCATTTCAGAAAAAATAATCTGCTTAATTAAAAAAGAGTAAAGGGGAATAAAAATTGACTTAAAAGAGATAAAATAGATTTTACACAAATTAACAACACCAAGGAAAATTTAAACAAATATTTAGATTTCAATTGGAAATGAGAAAAAAATAAGCTAAATAATAATATTGATTTTTTATAGTTAAAATTATGATTGCTGCTTAAAAAATGACAGCTTTTCAGAAGAAAACTAAGAATCTATTAGTTTAAAAAATAAAACAATACTTTGGTATTACACCTGCTATGACATTACTCTAATGACATATTTTAAGTTTGGATATGATTAAAATAATGCCTCAGCAGCAGTCAAACTTAATTGATAAAATTTGTCCACAAATTCCATGGAGGTGCTATTTTAAAAGTATCACAAACTTAGAATAATATGTCACCAGAGTAATAATACATCATATAATACCATACTTTAAATCTAAAAAAAAATGAAGAGATATATGCATTATGGGAAGAGAAAAAAACACATTATTATACCAAATAAAAACAGATAGTTGTGAGTTGTGAGTTTGAATAATTATTACTGGACACAAATGTTATTATGTCATAGCAGATATAATACCAAAGTACCAATAAAACTAAAGAACACAAAATAATCTCAGCATAAAGTGAATATTGATTATTAAAAAAAAAAAAGAAACATGGCTATGATCATTCAAATGTATTTTAATATAGGAAACAATTGAAAATAAGTTTAAAAATGTTTTTAAAAAAATGGTGGCTCTATAATAAATAAGTATCATAATACAAACAATATTATAAATCAAAATCTTTATTAAGAGATTATGGTAAAATCTGAAAAATAAAAGTAGCAATTTCTGGTTAAAAAAAATTTGCATAGATCGTTAAGATATGTTCAGCAAACAAAAAGGCAATCAAATCTAATCTAACAGAATCTTTAAGAAGCCTATTTTACATTGCCATCGTTAATTACTCAATGTTTAAGCATTGTTTAAAATATCAATGGATGCTAGTGTAGCAATGGAAGCAGAATTTTATAATCAATTTCTTGACAACTGTCAATCTTCAATTCTAGTTAGAAGCACTATTTTGCATTTTATCCCTAAATTTCTGTTCCTATCATAAAATAATTAGTCAAAAATGGTCCAAGAAATGTGCTTACCTTACTATCAAAAATCCACTTATTTATTTAATACTTAAAAAATTAAGTCACTAGTATTTAATGCAAATTAAATATATATCAGATTAAGGGTGCTTAGAATTAGTAAAAAATTTAAACATTCTATTAAATGTTTATATTAATTATTAGAGGTTTATGAAAGAATATATTTGTTCATATATAAAAGGATATTAAATAAGTTATTACATTGTTGCCAACATTGAATAAAATATATAATCTATTTATAAATTAGACATTAAATCTCCTTTTGCATAGCTATAATAGCAGATGTGCTTTTAAATAACAAACTGTCCAAAAAAATTATTATGAAGAAAAAAATAACTTATGTTCATAATTTTTTTCAATTATGAATGGTTTGTGATTTGCAAATTATATATATAAAAAAAAAACAACTATGTATCATAAAAATATAAATATCAAAAGCCAAAAACTAAATTAGTCAATAAAATTAAACAAATTACATCAAATTCAAAATTAAACAAAACTACCAAAAAGTGTTTTTTTTTTTTACACTACAATTTTATACAATCAATCAGTTTTAATGCCAAAGCAGATTTCTGAGGTGCAAAGGAACACAAACACAACAACAACTATAAACTAAGTAAATTTACCATGAATCTCAATTATATCCAAATTAAAATTTAATATTAAAAAATTCTTAAATAAGTTAATCACTTTATTAAAATAAATTGTTAATAATAAAGATTCTTTAATTCTTTTTATTTCATTCCTTTTGAAGAGGATAACCTTATCCTGTTAAAACATAACCTTATGGCTTATATTTTTTTCCTGGATGTGTAATACAGACAGAGTCAAAGGAAGGCAATAAGCAAGGCATGAGGACACCCATACAAAAGAGGCTCAGGGCAAGGAAACCGCAGAATTAAGAATACATTTATTTTTGTTGTTATAAATATTATTTAATGCGATTTGTTTCATTATATTTACAAAATAAGGAAATATAAACATATTAAAATAAATAATCACTTTTTGAAATACCATTTATCAATTATAATTTCTACAGTTTGTTTTTCTCTCAGAATATTCTTAGTTATGTCTTCTTATGCTGGGTTTATATGATGCGTATTTCAAATCATGTTGCTATGTAATGCGAAAATGTAACAGTCCATTTTACTATTAATAGCCATGTCATTTATATATATTATGAAGTTATTTGATATTTGTATAATAATAAACATAACTTCAAAGAAATTTATTGGTTTATTATAACAATATTATCAACAAAATTAAAAAAAAAAATTCCAAGCTGTCTTCCCATATTTCTATAGCGTTTGAAATTCTTTTACCAATTTTTGTTTAGTTTTAAAAACACACACATGCAAAAAAACAAAAAGGGTAATATGCTATTAAAATGCATAATATTATATATATGGATTATTAGCTAAAATAGAATCACTTAAAGCAAAATTAATGTATGCAATAATGATAAAGCTAAATAGTGACATAAACTTTTAGTATAATAATTAAATGTGTTGGTGCAAGTATAAGGAATATTTTAACCTATTTAGATAGTTATTTTAAATCTGAAATAAAATATATCAATTATTATGAGAACAGTGAAGAAAATAAATATTATTTTCTTAATATCTCTAATATAAATATTTGTTCTAACATTGTGATTTGTATATTTAATTTTACTAAAGTATATTTTATTTTAAAATGTTTTAAAATGTTATGTGCATACTGTCTTAACTAAGATGGTGAATTGGCAAATTTAAAGTCATCTGTTGTTACAGTTAAAACAAATACCAATATTGTATTTAAAAAATTATTACCTAAACACTTCATTTGGATATTTGTTTTATTACACCAGTTTTAAAATTATTGGATTTATTCTTTGTAAACAATTTTATAAAAAAGTTAAAATTAAAAATTTTACTTCTCAGGAAATACTAATTATCCCCTTAGCAAAATGAAAAAGAAAGTGTTTACTACATTAATGAATTGATTCAAAAGATAAAATTTCATCATTTATTGTTCTATCTGAATTAATTATTTTCACATCTCTGTCGTTTTACAATTAAAGTGCCTAAAGTTTTTAATCATTTTTTAAAGAAAAACCATTCTTAAAGATTTTGATAAAAATAATTGAAACCCTTAAATGCTTTAAGTGAATTTTAGGTTATAAAAGTGATGTATATTGATACTAATAAACAAATATTCAATACATAATCCCTGCACACATAAGTAAGTTTATATAAAAGATTTTATTTGAATAACAAATTAATTCTTATGTACATTCATCTATTATAACTACATATATGCAAAATTTACTGGGAAAAGTCTGTTCAAATGGTGCTCTTCTATACATGTTGAATCTTATGCCCAATGATTAATAAAAACATGCTCTTTTTCTTATTCTTTTGCTTTTTTGTAACACTGATTTTCTTTTTTTTTAGTGGGAAAATATGTATTAATATATAACAAATAGAAAACTTTAATTTATTTCCAGAATCTATATATATAACAAAAAGATATTTTTTATTTATTGTTTATTATATATAGACTATATAATATAGTTGTTTAGATAAGCATCTTAATGTAAGTACCTATAGAAGCTAGGCAAGATAATGCCATATCTTTAGAAGATTATACTATAATAAGGTAAATGTTTTATATTTTAAGAAGTTACTAAGACTTATATCAACATGATATCTAGGTAAGAAATTGATTAGATTAGATTAGTGTACCTAGGGATTCTTCAATGACTTGTTTTGTACTACATGTAGAGGTACACCTGTACAATTATTAATATAGGAGAAATCAGGATCAAGATACCACAATTAATGTTATTAAAAATTATTTCTCTCTTGAGTATTGAAAACTTTATTATTATATTTCATTTCATATATTTATTTATATGTATTAAATTACTTGATTTTCATCTTTTATTATTTAAATTAATGAATAAATATGGTCACATGGTATTATTAGAATGCATTTATTTAAAGGTATATTGTTGTAGTAGAAACTTCACTACACAAAGTGCAGTGAACATTTAAAATGTATAATTTATTGTTGTAGTATCAATGTTATTTATATTTATTGCTAATATACACAGTTTAAATATTGTTTTGTTAATTAAGATATGATTTAAATACAATAAAATACCCTTATTTAGCCAAATTCATAATAAAGACTTTTTAAGTTAAAGAAGGCAAAACTCTCCATACAGTAGTGACACCCTGTGCTAACCAAAGTAATCAATGAATGCCAGAAGGCTTGTGCATAAAATCCCTATCTAATGCCTATTCATCCAATATCCCCAGACTAGTTTCTGGCTTGTGGCCTTCGTCAGTAATGCACAAGCCTTCTGGCATCCATTGATTACTCTGGTTAGCACAGGGTGGCACTACTGTATGGAGAGTTTTGCCTTGTTTATAAACAATTGTGCTAGTATGAGCTGGTGATCACGTGATGCTTTTAAGTTAAAGATTAAATTTTAAGAGCCTTATTTATTCTACTTAAATATTTTAAACCCAGAGATAACTTTCGATTTGATATATGGCTGGCCAAACATATAAGTATTATTAAACTTAATTATTCTTATTTACAAATACTACAATTATATTTGAATTTCATAACCCTGAGATATTATTATTTATTTATTTATTCACATTTATATTGTTTTCTCGTATATTTATTTGTTCTGTTTTCAGTAAAATCTCATTATAGTGATTATCCACATAGTATAAGTTAAGCAAATATTTTGACAGTTAAATTGCTGAAGATTATGCTCACCATTTCATCAGTTACAATATATATCAATGCATTACAATGTAGCAGTATCTGATAACATTACAAAAATATGAGTTGTAACATTAACATTCATGTGCATGTAAAAATAAATTCAGTAGTTGTGACAATATAGTTCTATATAGTGTGTTAGTTTCTTTCACAAAATTTATTATTGATTTTTATAATCAGTGAATTGAACAGATATGCTAATAATATAAATATTATGAGATGTATTTATAATTAAGATTAGGATTAGGTCGGAAAGCTAGAAGCTAAAAGGTCAACTTATTTTTTGTGTGTTGCAATCTCTATAATGTATGAATTCCTTCTTGAAGTTAAAGAAGTACTAAATTGATAGAGCATGTACTATAAGAATAAAAATGTTGCTGAGTATTAAATTGAATTACCACAGATAGGTATTTACATATATTATTTAAATACCATTTGACATAAATTTATATCAATCAGTGATTCTATTACAATAAATTGATATAAAAGAATTAAGAGTAGAAGTTTAAATATAATATTTTAATAAGTAATTAATTTATCTCTTCTTCCTTAGATATAATAATATGGAGGAGAAAAAAAATTGTCGGTTTTCAAAATAGAAAAAGAAAGACTGCAAAAAAAAAAAAAAATTATTACAAAAACAAACTGGATCACTTTTTATGATTTTATAAAAAAAAACTAAACCTTCAAATGATGAGGATTCGTGCAATGAACATGGATAAGGTTCATCTGTTACTGAAGATGATGTTTTGTAAAAAGAATAACCAACTTAAGTTTTTAATGCAGAACAGTCCAATAAAAATTCTGATGAAGAACAGCCAAATGAAAATTTCAAGAATGAAGAACAACAAAATTTTCAATTGTTGAACTGGAAGATCCAGAAAATTGGCCTAAAATTACTGATAAACTATGATTTACTTTGGTTGAATGTGAATTTACAACAAAAAGAGGACATATTCTATCCCCAGAATTCTGAAAGAAGAAAGTTTAATAATGTGTATTATAAATTTAAAAAAAGGAAAATGGTGAATTAGTATATAGGTTATGGCTAATTTATTCACATTCAAAAAATAATGTTTTCTGCTTTTCTTGTAAATTATTTTGTCCAATGAATCATAAAGACTCTGCATCAAATTTTTTATCTCATGATTATAAGCAATGGAGAATTTTTTCTCATACATGTCACATATATGAAAAAAGTCTTGTTCACACAACACATATAAAAATGTGATATGATTTAAAAACTTGCAGAAAATCAAAAATTTGTGGAATTGGAGAAAAAACATTGGTCAAATATATGTGTAAGAATAATTGAAATAATAAAATATCTTGCTTCACAATGTTTACCTCTATGTGTTACTTCAGAAAAACTATATGAAAAAATAATAGTAATTTTTTTGAAATTAATTGAATTGTTTGCTAAATTTGATTAGGTTATGGAGAATCAAATAAAATTCTAAAATCTAAATATAAGAGCAATTATTTGAGCAAAGACATATAAAATAAAATTATTCAATTTCTGAGTAGTGCTATATCTGAACATCTGACTTTATTTTTTTGTACCTGAGTGATGCTATCACAGATAAAATTTTGTCATCTATTAGATTGGTTAAGTATTTTTCTATTACAATAGATTATACTCCAGATAGAAGTCACATTGAACAAATGACAATTATCATTAGGTTGTTTCCTGCAATGAAGAACATTTTGGAGGATTTTTGGCAATTGAGAATTCCTCAGGTGAAAATTTATATAATAATTATCAAGCTGCAAAACTGACATTTAGATATACAAAATGTAAGAGGTCGAGAATATGATAATGGGGCTAATATGAAAGAAAAGTGGCCTGCAAAAATTAATTTTAAATCAAAATGCCAGAGCTTTTTTTGAACCATGCGCAGCTCAGTTTAAATCCAGTAGTTAATGATGCTACAAAAGTAATTTCTGAAACCATAAGTTTTTTTGGAACCATATAATTTATAATTTTTTCATGCTAACTATTAAGTATTGGACTATCTTAAAAAAACACATTACCTCATTAATGTTAAAATTACTTTCAGATACTAGATGGGAAAGTCCCACAAATGATCTTCAACCACTGAGACATCAAGCAGGAGAAATATATGATGCTTTGTTTGAAATATTCTCTGATGACAATTTTGATCAAGAAAGTAAACATGAAGCTCGGATATTATGTATAAAATTAAAAAAGTACAAGTTTCTAAGTTCACTTGTTTTATAATATGACATACATTTTATAAATCCTGTTAGTTAAATGTTGCAAAATTCTCAAACAAATATTTCACCTGTTTTCATAGCCATTAGAAATCTAAAACAATTTTTTAGTAATTATTATTTTATAAATCCTGTTAGTTAAATATTGCAAAATCCTCAAACAAATATTTCACATGATTTAATAGCATTAAAAATCTAAAACAATTTTTTAGTAATTATCGTTCCGATGTTTGTTACAATTTCTTATTTCAAACAGTTAAAAATCTATATGAAGATTTAGGAGAGCCGCACTTCAAAAGTAATAATGTAGTGAGAAACAGAAAAAAAGTGAAATTTATTATTACATGAACATTGAGATAAAGGACCCCAAACAGCTGAAAATAAATTCAGAGTAAACTTCTTTTTCACAATATTGGATATGACAATTGAATCTCTTGATGAGAGATTTATGCAAATGGAAACCCACAACAAACAGTTTGAAATTTTGTCAGCTATAAACGAACTTGGTGAAGCTGATTTAGAAAAACTTAAAAAAGAATGTTTCAATCCACAAAATCATTTGAGTGACAATGATAATAATAAAGACATAAATGGAGAGGAATTATATGAATCTATATCTAATTAAAAACTTATTTTCAAGTGAATTATCTCAATTCAAAAATCCATTTGATGTTTTAAGTTACATTCATGAAAATGATTTGACTGTTTCATTCACAAATTTGAGCATATCAATAAAAATATTATTAACTCTTCATACAAGTGTAGCTAGTAGAGAGAGATCATTTTCAAAGTTAAATGACATAAGATCATTTGGTAAATTTGTCAATGATAGCTATAGGGAATGACATATGCAATACTCTAAATATTGATGATATTGTAAAATTCAGTTCCGTAAAAGCTCAGAAAGTAAATTTATAATTATATATATTATCTTTAATAAAACATTAAAATGTAATAAAATCATTTAGAATTTTTTTGAGAAGGGGTAGCAATTACTGTTTTGCATTAAGGGGGCTGATGACCCTTCCTCTGGTCCTGAATGTAGAATTAAAATATTTATTTTTAATTCTATTTTTATGCAGTTTTATTCTTTCATTTAAGCTAATACTAGTTTAGCCTTTATAGTATATAATTTCAAGTAAAAATAAATATAAACTACCCCAGGAATGAGATTCTTCTCAAATATCTCTTGCATTATTCAATAAATTATTTAAAGTAATATCATCCTATCTATTTTCTTATTTACAAGTAAATTAACATTTTTTAAAAAAAACTTTATAAGATATATACTCTCGTCATTTTTAAAATTATTATTATAAGTACTATACTTCCTATTGCATAAAATACTTTTAATGAATAAATCATAATAGCCAAGAATTGAGTAATCACTATAAAATTGTCTTTTTTGAAACAAAACAATCTTTTCTCTGATTTCTATAGAAAAAAAACCCTTAAAATAGCTAATTTATGGTAAATAGATTACTTTTTAAATCTCTTATTTAAAAACTTTAATATAACAAATATAACATCCTTCTTTTCAAAATATATTTTTACAAAAGGTTCAATATTATTAAATTTATTTAACAATTTTTCTAATTTATCCTTTTCAATTCCAACCATGCAATCAACATATCTAATAAGCAAATTTAAATGTGATAGTCATATGAACTTTAAATATACACAATCATAATTAATAATCTCTTTCTAATAACTGATAACAATTGAAAAAAATAAAAAAATAATATAATGTAATATCCACCCCTTCTTAATCTTATGAATAAAATATATAGAATCTTCCAATAGCAAAAACAAATCTTTAATAACTTTAATTTTATTTCTAAACAAAAATTCATCATTAACCAAAACAGAAATCCATTAGCAGATTGATTCATATTTTCAAATACAAAAGTACTATTTTATTGGTAAAATTGCATATGGATATTATTATTATAACTGAAACTAAAAGATAATAGGCATTTCCAAGATATTAACAAAAACTATATAGATATAATAAACATCTCCATACTTCCCCATTCTTTTTAAATTCATATAAATAAAGAAACAATAAAAGACAAATGACCCGAAGATGCATTTCGTGCTGAACCAGCACTCATAAGTTGGCCCAGGTCACTATCTCTCATATATATCTCCATTATATGAAGAGTATTTATCTAGAATAAACTGTTACATTTTAATTTGAGTGGAAGGAGTTTGACAATGGTAAATGAAAATTAACAATAACAAAAACTAATGAGTTTTTCAAAGATATGTCAATTTATGAGAAAATATTAAAATAAATCTCGTAAGTTCATTCACTATTACTCTTTTATGCCTGACTAAACCAATTATGAGAAGTCAAAAAGATACTTTTGAGATAGGATTTGAGTAAGAAGAAAATGTAATTAAAACTTACAAACACAGATCAATATTCTGCCAAATCTGTCAACTTAATGCAATATGTACTTAAAGTATCACATAACAAATATATTACTACTGCACATGTTTCAAATAAATTTAGCAATGAATCATTCAAGTATTTGATTAATGTAAATTAAAACAGAAAGAAAAAAAAAACAAATACTTCCAACTTAAAATTTTACATGCTATTATAAAGAATTATTTTAAATTAAAATCATTTTTAACAAAATAGAAATTTTACAAAAAGTATCATGAATTATAAGACATATTTTTAAAAAACTATTTTCATTTATAAAAAGATAAAGCAGTTATGTACAGAATTTTCATAAGTTAATATTTTTTTAAAAATTGACAAATTATGTAATTCATATTAGGTGTCCAATCAATATAAATTTATATGACTTTAATAATTACTAACACATATAGATTATAAATGTAACTTTTAATTTTGAAAATAATTAAATAATTTAAGTACTTATATTTTTATTTTGTTCATTATATCATAGCTCTGAAGAAGACTGCAGGTCAGTCGAAACGTAGGTGTATGTACAAATAAAGTTTTGCTAAAAAGAGTTTGAAGTTTGGATAAATTGTATTTATACTTTATATGGTTTGCTTTCATTTCTTTTATTTACTAATATAAAAAATTCAAATCGTTGGTAGTGATTTCACTTTATACACAAATATATAAAATATACCTACATTTTTAGTTAAGATTCAGTTTAAAGTCAAGATTTCTATTCTCTGCTACTTATTTATATATATATGAATAACATGAATTAAAATAAGATTTATCATATTAGCATTATAATTTTGACATCATGAAAATATATATCACTTTATTTTACTTACAGATAGCAACCTGAGAATGTGGTAAGAAGCATATGAAAGTAAATTAATATAAAAAAAAAAAAAAAAAACATTGAAATTATCTACATTTTAAAAATATCAAATTAGAGTCTAATAAAAGAAGTACTGAGTTCTTCATTATGGTATTACAAAGTGATTTTTTTTTTTAATGTACAGATCAAAATAATGACATTAGTTATCTTACGCCTAAAAAAAACTGTTTTAGAGAAAACAAGTAACAAGATTAGAATAATGACATATAAAATTTTAATAAATTATTCAAGACAAACTATCCTGCTGAAAAAATAAATGTCAAAGTTTGCTGAACTACAATCCAACACATCAAAATGTTCAAAATAAAAAGCATTTGGATGTGATGGTATAGCATGCCATTTCAATGAATGTGCTTCTTACCCTAGTCTGGAATATTTTAAACAGTTAAATACTTGAAGAAATGATATTACTTATAAAAAAAGAATTTCTGTTGATAGATATATACACTTGAAACATTCTCCAAATCAACAGGACAATTTATCATTTCTAAAAAAAAAAAAGTTTTATAGTTAACAATTAACAATAGTCTATTTGTTCATTACAATTAACTGGAAAATTTAAAAAAAAAAAAAAGTTGTAATATCTTCTGATTTTGTGGAAAATTATGATTTTGGTTTATAAAATGTTATCCAGTATCTTCATTAAAACAAAGATTCAATGATTTTGGTAGTATATAATTTAAAAGTTGTTTGCATCTCTGAATATCTCAAACATGACACAAATATTGCACATTTATTTTAGAAAAAACATCCAAGATTAGCACCAATATTGGATTTAAAAAGATATATACTTTCAGATGGGTTTGCTGCATAGTTTGAAACAGAAAAAAAATTCCAAATATATACCATAATAAAATTTTGAGTCAAGACCAAGTGACCTTTTTACAAAACAGCCCATGGTAAAGGAATATGTGATAATCTAAGAGGAAATCATGAAGGAACTCTATGCAAAGACAAGTCTCTGTGATTTTTTGAAGAACAAATTGTAACTTCTCAGTTGTTTACAAGATATAAGTTCAATAAAAATTATTTATATTTAATAAAAACAATATATACAAAAAAATTGTTAAAGAAGCATTTTTTTAAATGCAAATCCAATATCAGGTCCCCAAAAGGTCCATTCATTCTTCCTGCATCAAAAAATGTTACTGATAATGGTATTTACAATAGGTAAAGACTCATGGGAGTTTTTTTAATCAAAAGCTTCAAAACAAATTCTCATATTGAAAGAAATAAAAAGATGTGTAATATGTAAATACAATTAACAATGATGATCTTGGGATGGTTTTGGCAAAGAGCAAGACAAATAAGATGATGCAAGTGAAATACCTAAGGGATATTGATGATAAACTTGAAGTATCTATATTCCAAATTCATATCTTGAATTCCACATGACCCAATAGTCACATTTACTTGTGCAAAAAAAAATATAACAGAGACAACTGCAGTTCTTCAAAATTTGTAATGGACAGTTGAGTTTGTTTGCACTTGTAATAATGCTGACACACATAAAGGCAGTGAAATGGTTATCTCAAATAGTGAAATTTTAGGTAGGTGTGAAAAGGAGGCAATATTTTTAAAAAATAATTTTTATTTAAGGTGTGGAATGTTTTTAATGGAAAAAATACCCCTATACAATTTCTTTCTCTTTAATCAAAAATTGTTCCATGCCTAAAATAAATATTACATTCATTCTTAAATTTGTCTCACTAATATTTTAATTAATAGGCATGTATTAACAGAAGAATAACTGAGAAGTTAAAAAATATATATCTGCATTAGCCTTTGTAAATAAAGAGCAAAACACCTTTACTTCACTGATCAAAGTATGATTTTTTTTTTTTTTCCAATTTCTTTGAGTGGGAATCTGTAAACTTTTTGTACTACTTTCTACCATTTATTAAACTTCTCAGGGTTTTTTTAATAAGTTATCTTTATCAAGTAAAATAAACAAAAAAATTTTTCAATTATATGTAATTGTAGTTAAACTTTTTATGAGAAATTAACTTAATTAAACTAATACTGTAATTTTTTTAATTTTACCTTTCTTTACCTCTTTCCAGGAGTTTTAGTATACTATTTTTATTTTTGCCCTTAATAAATCAAAATTATGCTTTCATGTGTGCTTTATTTTCTTATTTGCAAAATGTATATTTAATATCATGTTAATTTGATTGTTGTGTAAATGGAATCTGTACTGTAATTAAAGTAGATGTAAATTACAACCATTGGAAATGGGTTTTAAAAGATATTTATTCAGGGTATTAAATTAACATAATTAAAAAGTTTAGACATGCTTTATAGATAACGGAATACTATCAAATTAGGAAATTTTACCACCAGATTGAGCATACATCACATATTAATGACTAAAGAAAAAACTAATTGATAAAAAATAAATGCACAAATTTGCATCTGGTCTCAACACTAAAACATTATGCCATAAATACATTGTACTTTTTGAAATTGACTTACTTATGGATTTGCATTTAGTCTTATAAAACATTATTTTCGTGGTTTTAATTAATAAATTTATTGTTGTAAATGGACTGTTTTTTTTAAAAATTGAATATCTTATTGAAACAGAAACTCTGTTCCACATGTATTAAGATTTATTTTACCCTCCCACCTAAAAAAAAGGCAGATGTATATGAAAGAAGTTGATCCTTTTTTTAAAAAAAAAAAAATAAAGCAAAAAGTTTAAAGTTAAAAGAAAATCATTATTTTCTATAATTGAAAAAAAAAAAAGATAAACCTTCATTATTGATTTTATAATTTTAAATTATGATATAAATACGTCTCTAAGTATTTACTTAAAGCTAGCATTTTTTAAAATATTATATTTTAATTTTTGAAACGATGTTATTGTACAAAATATAATATTTGCTTGAAGCAAAGTTATCAAATTGAAAAACATAGCTTAATCCTCATGATTCCTTATCTGTCCCGCTAAAAGTAGTGGCCCAATCCTTAAGAAGAGAAAAGCACTCGAGCTTAAATGAAAGGTGTGTAACAAATCAGATATAGTGGGAGTGCTGCTGAATCAATCCAGAGATCAGGGTATAAATAGTTGAGTTTGAAGTTCAGAAGACATTTCAAAAAGATTTTAAAAGGAGTTAAAAAGTGAAAGTTAAAATTTTTTATCTAAGTGTTGCTTAACTGTTTAGTTGACAACTGATTTTAGTCACCTTGGAATATAATATTTACAACCACATTGATAATGATAAAAAAAGGAAGTATTAATAAGGAAATCATAAAAATGGAGGGCTAATCATAATAGCTTCCCCTCTTTGTCCATTGCCATGAACCTCCAAGACTCACCTGAGTGAACATCATGGAAAGTAAATAATGCCATTCAACTCAAATAAAACAACCTCTTTTTGAAATGCAGTAGTAACCTGAAGTGAAGGAACAAACTGGATAAAATGAAGGTAACAATTTCATGAAATATTCAATACTTATATGTGTTTATAAAAACAAAACAAAAAATGTCTTTCTTAAAATAAATTATGAATAATTATAGCTATGTGAAAATACGTTTATTGGTGATAAATTATAAATACATAAATGTCTTAAATATCTATAATCAAAAGGCATTTTTAATAAGGTAAATCATAAATGATTAACTTCTTATATGCAGATACATCTGAATTAGAATAAAATAAAAATGAATACTTATCACTATTTATATTGCTGATATACAAATAAGTATACCTGGAAGAATTAGAAATGCTGAGCTATTACATATATCTAACTAAATTATAATAATGAGTTTATAACCCAGATAAAATTAGAAAATATACAAAATGAATGTATTTATACAAAATGAATGAATTTAGTAAATTTATACTATATTATGAATAAATTCAAACATTTAAATATGAATTAGTACGTCAATTAAAGTTAATGGTTATATGCGTATAATGAACCACATACTTAAATAAGTTGAAAAATTAAGAAAATATTTTTTTTTTTAAATTTTATTTATTATTTGAAAACTCTGAGAAAAGGAATATTAAAACATGTTATATATACCAGTTGAGAAGTAAGAATACCAAAACAATGTGTAACAGTTAAATGTACAATGATATATCTGGAGTTATTGATGTGTATAGATTATATATATCTTATGAAATCAGAAATACCAAATAAATGCATTTACAAGATGAATTGATATCTGGACAGATGGAAATACATACACTTATATTTTACCTGAATAACCAATGGATATAAATGTGAATTAATGACAAATCTGGATAAGAATATGTGAATACCAAATAAATGCATTTGCAAGATGAATTGATATCTGGACAGATGGAAATACATACACATATTTTACCTGAATAACCAACCAATGGATATAAATGTGAATTAATGACAAACCCGGAATTGCTTATATTACCTGTTTACTTACTTATGATAAATTTAAAAATAATGAAGTACTATATGAATTACAAATGCTTACATGCATATTGTTTGTGTATGAATAAAATAATGAGACTCATGTGTATAAATACACATCCATACTTGACTGAATTATAGAAGCTTCACAAATCTGGAATGGCTCATCTTACCTATTTACCTACTTAAAAAGGATATACAGATATAGAACAAATAGTTAAAAATATTCATGCAGTAATGGTAGACGTCTACTTGATAAAAGACTCTTTGAATTCTTCACCCAAGATAAATTAAAATGAGCCTTCATTTGAAATGAAGGATGAATTTTATTGGAAGAATTTACCAATATCATTGTTAATAAAACTGTTGTTACTTAAAATTAATTTTAGTCGTTCAGTTCCATTTTTTTTTTTTTTGTATCATTGCACTTGTTCACGAGAATTTCATGCTCTGAGCTACGTCTGGCATAACTAGACCTAGGTAAGTCAGGTTTGTAGTGAAATGGAACTCTAGTGGCGCCGTTTGGGAAACCAAACACAGAAATTTCTAGGTGTTTCTAGTCTCTATGATGCTACATCCTCTGATGAGCAGGAAATATTGTTGTAGAGGGGGGGGTGACGTCTCTATTGGGGAAAGCCAATCGGTGGTTCCTCCCTACAATATGCTCATCAGGAAATTGTTACAACCGAGGTAATAAAGGGGTTGTACGGGGGTCTGATTACATTATGGATTTGCAATTTACCTCATAGTTAAAACATAATTTAATTCCATAGTTTAATTATTATAGTTCTTGCAATAACTGGATTTGTTTTTAAATTCCTTATGGATTTGTCTTTGGCTTCACATTTGCAATAGCATTTCTTATGAAATACTTATACCAGTATCTATTTAACATTTCTTTTTGTCAATCATTATGTTATGTACTACTGCATTTGTTAAAACTTTATTTATATTCCTTCTACATTGATCAGGTTACTTAATATACTATGCTTTCATTTATTACATTTAGAAATATTTAAATTTTATTTCTTATCAGTTTGTTTTTGCTTTTTTTTTGTCATTGGTATGTAATTTGTGGTTCCATCTGGCAGATATATCTCACTCTCTAGTAATCTCAATAATCCATGAATCATAAGAAATATATTAGAGATTGTAATAAGTAAAAGATAATAATGAGACCAAAAATATTAAATAGAGATGGTAATCTGGACCAACTGATGATTGCTGGTTTAGCATGAAATACGTATATTGGTGATTATTTATCTTTTCAACATATGTGTGTTCAAGTGTATCAGTGTTATGAGATAGTGTGGAGAGTGGTGGGTCATGTGAAAGTCTGTGCTCATACCCTGTCTATTACATATATAGACACAGGTATATATAAGCCTGTGTATTTCAGCTATTAAATAGAGAATTGTTTAATAATTTATAATGGCTGAATTGTGGCTAAGCATGAAAAAAATGATAGAAAACCAAAAAAAAAAAGAATAAAAATATTTCCAGAATAATTGTTTTTAAATACATTTTTTTACATAAAAAATAATAATAATAATAGAATTCTTTTTGTACAAGTGTGTGCAGTTCACATCTCCCCCCAATTGTCCACATATTCTTTAAATATATCATAAACATTTCAATAATTCTTCACATATATAAAAATGCCTGTAAACAATAAAAGTATTTATATAATAATTCTAAGAAAATACTGAAAGGTAAAAGGGATTGGAAGATTGTTATAAACAAACTTAAAAATTCCAAGAATCATTAAATGGTTGTACTACCCTCTATAATTTTTGAATATCCAATAATAATCCACTCTTATTATATAATAAACCTGCATCTATATTCTTTTATATAATAGAGCTGTATTTAAAATTTTTTTAAAAAAAAAAAGATGCTCAAAAAAAAAAAAATGAATGAAATTAGTTCCAGATAAACTTATTAAGAATCTACAATTACATAAATTATATCGAATATTCTATTATAAAATTTGGAAAATATATATATTGCTCATAAAGTTTCTAGTGTTTTATGCTATGTAAAATGATCCTTTATACAAAGATGTCTCCAAAATATTCTGAAATAAAATAAATGCTAATGTTAAAAATGAGTAATTATGGAGAAATACATTAATAAATCTAAATACGGATTTTTAAACTAATTTTTTTTAGCCTCAAAATTTCTTATAATAAACATGTAGAACAACATTTTATAGAAACAATTATATGAAAAGACTGAACTACAGAGATATTAGAGACAATAATTCAGAAAGTCAGGCTAAGAGACAAAACAAATAGTCAATTAAATGCGAACTCGAAAAATCCATTTTAATTTTTAACAATATGTATTTGCCACCAAATACAGTATTTTGTTTTTAAATGATGGACTTCCCGGGGTATCCTGTTAAATGTATTTACAGATTAATATTTAAAATTAGAAAAACAAGTAATGATGCTAAGTTTTAAGATCTTATCGATAAATTCTTCACTAATTGTGCAATATTTAGCAATTCTCAAATCATTCAATATTTATCGGTAACAAACTTTGAGAATTTGACTGACATGAAATAATAAAATGATTATATTAACTAATTGATTTTTTTGTTTGTTTGTTTAAGTTGTGAACAATAATAATTACAACGAATGAATTTTAAAGTCAATATTCTAACAATAAAATTACCTGAGGAAAAAAGATATTTCCTACGTTTTAAATTAAACAAGTTTAAAAAAAAAAAAACACCCGCATCCTATAAAAGAAGGATATAAAAAAAAAGTGAGGAAACAAAAACTAGTCTGCTAATAAAAAGTAAATTTAAGTATATTCTTTTAATACTAATACGTAAGGACAATTCGATAAATTTTGAATAATCAGAAAAATCCATATCAAAATATAAATCAATCTTCGAAAGTTAAAAAAAAAAAAAATTGCTACTAAACTCTCCAGCTATTTCGTTAAATGAAAGTTACTTCAATCTAACATATCGACCCCGCCCTTTAAAATTGGGGAGGAGATTAAAGAGCCACTTTTGGTAAATATGCATTTAATAAATTCAAATGTACACAGTATCTTTTTAAAAAATATATACACTAAGTCTTTATAGTTTTTATGAAAAGTACAAATTTAATAATACAGAAATGAATGGATAAGCACGTTTTAAGAATAAAGCAGACAGGGCATATAAAGTTTTAATATACGCATTCTATTCTAAAAATTATAGTGTAGCTTATAAATAAATCTAATTATTAATAACTTACCGAAATTTCGGGGAGAAGTTTTAAGTGATTTTACATGGATACAGGAAAATTGACGGCACGTGTGGATACGGCTATTCAGTATATTGTTCCCGCCAGATAACCAGAAACAATAAATTATAATAATTATTCCGTTAAAGCAAACCTTCTTTGATTCATATTGGCAGTTTAAGAAAAATAAAGCTAATAATTCTTAATAAAATTTAAATAAAATATTATTCTATCCAAACCAAAATAGCCAAGACACAGTCTTGGGAAGAATTTCCCACTCTCGCGCCATTCAACGAAAGAATCTCTCTACACAAACGAGAATTTTTCGAGAACTAGCAGACCGAAAATCTTTCAATGACATAATCATCCCCCCACCTCCCGTCAATTCATTGGTCGGCTTCTTTGCCTAATTTATAATTAATTACAATATTATTTGTAAATATGAATACTATCGAATTAAGTTTTAAAATTTTTAAATAAATAATTATTTTATTTACATTATAAAAAAGATATTCTAAACGTAATTTACGTGTCAAAGAAAGCTGAAACAACTTTTTAAAATAATTCAAAAGTAATTCAAATCTAGTTATTATAATGTCATTTAAAGCTCGTAATGCGGAAACTGGAAGCCTAAATAATAATGAATGTATATTTATTTTTAGCAAATAATTATTATGGATGTGATCTTGTTTAATCAAACTTCTCGTGCTTCATTATATTCCCATTTTTATATTACATTTTACGTGGATAAGAGATTAATTTATTTTTGATATTAAAAAAAAAAAAATTATTTGTTAATTCTGTCATAACCTTTGTCTGCTTAGCGATTATAGTATTTTACTAATTAAATACGAATTAGTTGTACTTAGTTAATAAGTAAAATATATCGTTTTCAAATGTTTATTAAAATATTCGAATGAATGACTGATTTAATTAAAAATTGACTTTATAAAAATATGCAGTATAATGAAATTATAATATTTTCATGATTTATTTATTCATAATTATCAATATAATCTATAAATACTTGCTAGAGATTCTACTTAATATATTTAGAATTTTATCAAATATAATGTAGGTAGTATTGTATTAAAATTAGTGATAAAGATTCATTGTTTCATATCTTTTTAACAACATTACATAATTAAATTTTACATTATTCATATAAATACTGTATACAGTATGGTAGCCTGCATCTCTATATTAGCAAATTGAACATCAGAGATCAGCTAACCTCACAGCTAGCATAAATCATTAAAATATACGTAATTTGATTGATATACCAGTTAAAATATAAACAAATGCTATTTATGGAAATACATATCCCAATGATATAAGCATTCATTTAAATTTATTGTGCAACTCTAAAATTGAGATGTTAAAATATATTGTGTCAAGATGATAACAATTAATCATAAACTGAGATTGGTAATAATCAAATATTATCTCTTGATTGTAGTCTTCAAGATGAGAATTTGACATGCATATGTGTAGGGTTACCCATATTGATAATCAGGCTTATTTTGGATGTTATAGTATGTCTATTGTAATAACTAAAAAAATAAATTCAGTAATAAAAAAATGTAATGTATATATTCTCACATTTCTGTATACTTTTATATGTATTTTAGAATATCAGTGATTACAAATATCTGTAGATTATTAACAAGAGTATAGGGCAAGGGTAAGCATTTATATGTTAGATTGCAACTGTTATTTTTATCTATTACAAAAGGTTCTGTTATTAAGCTAGTGAATAGAAAAACTAATAAAATCAGAAGACTTTTTGCAATAATTTGGTCATGTTTGAAAATAAATTATGAAAGGGAGAATTGAATTTCAATGCATAACAAGAAAAGATCACAGTCAATGAACTAGATAAATTCTTGACTTTTATTATCATTTAGTAAAATGAATCCTCAGAAAATATTTATTCTGAGACAAGGATCACTATGGAAAAGAAAGAGCTATGACATAACATTAAAAGTTATAAGTATCAGGCAGGATTCTGCTCTGCATTAGACTGTTGGTGTTTGGAAATGATAACAAAATAGAAACAATGAAAGTTAGAAAGTGAATATTTTCTACATAAATATTACCAAAATTACACTTTTCTTTATTTTACTGTAATATCCTATAAATGCAATTTATCCAAACCACTTCAAACACTTTTTATCAAAACTCTTTATTTGTACATATACATACATCTACGTTTCGACTGACCTGCTCATAGCTCCGAAGAAGACTGCAGGTCAGTCAAAACGTAGGTGTATGGATATGTACAAATAAAGAGTTTTGCTAAAAAGTGTTTGAAATGGGTTGGATAAATTGTATTTTCTACATACTAAAGAAGAATTAAGGAAAATATCACTAAAGTATATATGTATTATAACCAAACTATTTAGTAATAATAATTTAAAAATAATAAACAAAATTATAATTTTTTAAAATTAAGGGAAGCAAGGAACTTACTCTATAAATAAATGTGATAAGACCTCAATACATCTTACCCATATAGTTTTCTCTCTTTTTTTTTTTTAACTTGGAGCTAACTTGCTCATACAAGCAATGTTGTTTTTTCTCAAATCCATAATTTCTCAAACTATCATTTTATTGCATCTATCATTAATAAAGCAATATCCCAACATAACATTTTCCTGCATGGATAGTTTTTTTTATTATTTCTTAATTTGAAACAACATACAAATATTAAATACAAATATGTAATTAGTTTTTTTTATTATCGAATAAAATTTATAGTAATCAAATTTTCATAAATTCTAAGTATAAAATAATAGAATATATACAGTATATTTAAAACAACACAGTTTTCTCAATACATTTGTTTATTTTTTTACTAATAAATCCTTTTCATTTTTTTATATCAAGTTTATCTTAATTATAAACATAAAAGAATTATTGTCAAAAAATAATTAATTCAAATGTTTTACTTACATTTTTCAAAAATCAATGACACTATTATTGGAATCAAAACAAAAACTGCCTTATTCCCGGTTTTTCTTTTTTTACCCCATGCTTTAACTGCTTAAATTTGCTTATATCTACTTTCCAATTATGTAAATCTTGGATTGTTTGGATTCATTTAAAAAAATAGTGTAGTTTAATTTAAAATTATAAAATTATTATTTTTTGAAAACTTTGAGTTGAAACATTTAAGTTTACACAAAGCAAATATCAGTAAGATTTTTTTTTTAATAATCACTGCAATGGTTATTAAAATTTTCTTAAATTTATAAAAATAATATTAAAAAAAATATTTTTTTAAAATAATGCTTTTATGTAAATAGCCCATTAAAAAGCAAAATATAAAGTAATAATCCATTTCATAAGTATTTGAGTTTTTTTTTTATTTTTATAATTTATTTGGGCCTCAAGGGCTTTTATGAAATGGATTGTTTTATTTTTTACTTTTTAGTGGACTATTTATATAAAAGCATTATTTTAAAAAAATCTTTTTAAAAATATTTTGTTTAGTTTTTAGTTATAAATAAAATATATAATTTCAATTTAAATAAAATAATTTTCTTCATGAGTTTTTTTTTAATTATGTTTTTTGTTCTTTCAACAAGAGAGTACCTGTTGTCAATGATTTTGACAGTTATATTCATTTTGAATTTGGAAATGAAAAAAAAAAACATTTTTTACACATTTATGTTTTGTTTTTACAAAATATTTATGAAATATTAATTATTTCAGAAGAAATTTCAGATTTTTATAAGGAAATATTTACTTATAATTAATTAACTAAATTAATATTAACCAAATTTTACTCTATAAATGTAATATTATTGTTGGCTCAGTTGTTAAGAATCTTTCCTGGGAAAAGTAAGGTTTTGAATTCAAGTTCTAATCAAGGACCAACTTTTTTTTAATTGTTAAAAATGAAAAAATGTGGACATCCTGACAAACACAGAACAAGTTAATATAAAAGCATTTAATAAAATAAGATTGTTACTTATTTAAATAAAGTAGATTGTTACAAAAAGGTACTTGTGTACTATTCCTGCAGTGAAGAAAAGATAGGATGCTTTTTCACATATCTGATAAAATAATAATTTTGTGAACATCAAATAAACTTTGCAATTTGAGTGTTATTTCTCATCAAAAAATGTGTTTTTAAATATGTTTTTAAATATGTTTTTTTGTCTCATTAAAAAGTTTGTTAAAATTTGAAATTAGTTGTTATTTAATTCTATATTTAAAAAGTCTGTTGTTGAATTAGTTGTCATTGTTGTTGTTACTTAATTGTGGGGGGGGGGGGGTAGTGTGAATTTTTGTTAATTTCTCTTCTTTAATTTCAAGTTAGTTCTTTTGTAACTGTGAACCCCAGTTTGTGGATCCATCAAATTAGAAGTATCACCACTATCCAATCTTTAACTACCACAATAAAACATTCATCATTCTCTCTGCATATGCCACAAAAAAAAAAAAAACGAACAAATAATTCAGAACAATAAAGAAATATAAATTAGAAAACTTTTAGGACTGGTTTTACACATGCAAGTGAAAAAAAAAAAAAATGGAATCAAAATTTTAATAAACCTATCCTTTTTTGGAAATACACAAAACCAACCAAACAAATAATTCAGAACAATAAGGAAGTATAAAATAGAAAACTTTTATGACCATTTTTACATATGCAGGTGGAAAAAAAAATGGAATCAAAATTTTACTAAATCTATCCTATTTTTTGGAAATACACAAAACCAAACAAATAATTCAGAACAATAAAGAAATATAAAGTAGAAAACTTTTATGACCACTTTTACACATGCAGGCAGGAAAAAAAATGGAATCAAAATTTTACTAAACCTATCATTTTTTTGGAAATACCCAAAACAAAACCAATAATTCAGAACAATAACACAAAACAAATATCAATTGTAAGAATTTTCATGCAGGAAGGAGGATACCAAAAATGGTTTTCTATCATTGAGTAGAGAGAAAATGGGTCTACACTGTTATGGACCAAATCTGGTAGATTATTTTCATTCTAATCTAAAATTCAATAGAGAAGAAATTCTTTAATTTTATTAATAAGAAAAAAAATTTTTTTTTGTTCAACAAGGAAACAAAAGTATTTATTTCCACTAAGGAGATGAAATTAAGATCAAAAAGCAACCCCACAATATTTGGATTGTTTGGGTGTGAATCCCAGTTTATGGATCCACCAAATTCTAAGTGTTGGTCTCTCTGCATAAGCCACACTGTTGAGAAAGAATTTGGCTTTGTTGATTTTTACTCCATGAAAAAAAAAAAGCCTATTAATTGTCAAATAGAAATAAGGTAAAATAACAGCCATCCAAGCAGATTTTTTAAAAAAGAATGTTTTTGCAACTGGAAAATATAAATAAATAAGGCAAAGGAACAACAATCAAACACACCTTTTTCAAGATATATCGCAGGGTTGATTTTCTTTCAATTTGATATCACAAGATTACACCTTGATCATTTTTTCCTCCAGTCTAAAAAACATCTCATCAAAGTGCTGTAATTTGCATTTACTTTTTTTTTTTGTTTGCTTATTGAATTATTACGTTGACTTGGTTTTTACTTTAGGGGGGGGTGTTAGCATGGCAAAATTCCGTTTACACCATGTACTACACAATAAGCATTTTGGATGGAGGGGGGGGGGATTTCCAATGAAAAAATCACCATCTTGTTTTTGCAAGAAGACATTTCAAAATATTGTGATTATGAGCCAGGAAGTACCATCTGTGTGTATGTAATGTTTGGTTTTTAAAAACTATTTCTACACATTTTTTTTTGAAATTGATTGAATTAAGTGTCAAAGCATTGCCGTCTGCATATGTGTATATTTCATAGAGGTATATTTCATATAATTTTTTTTTCCTTTTAAAAAATATACATATCTTGTGTATTATTACATCTGTGTGTATGTAATGTTTTGGTATGCATTTTTAAAAACTATTTCTACACATTTTTTGAAATTGATTGAATTATGTGTCAAAGCGTCTGCATATGTGTATATTTCACAGAAGTATATTTTGTATAATTTTTTTTTCCTTTTTTAAAAATATAGTCTTTTGTACTGTTCCTGCAATGAAGAAAAGATAGGAGGGCTTTTCACATTCGTATCAATGTATCGGTAATTTTGTAATGTTTGATAACTTTGGAAATGATTGCCCAAATAACAAGATTACAAAGTTATCAGTGTATTGATACCAATGTGAAAAGGCCTTCTATCTTTTCTTCATTTCAGGAATAGTACACAATTACCCAAAAAAATATATATGCTGGATTTGATCACTATTATATACTTATTACTTTAATCCTGAGGTTTTTTAAACATATGTCATTAAATAGTATTAAACACATGAACATACAATTTGGAGATAATATGTATTGTAACTATAAGAAATCCAAGTGTAGCTTGAATGTGGTTATATTACAAAGCTGCATGAAAAAAAAGTTTAATAATAACTTAATGGACTGATTAATAAATTTTCAAACTGTCATTTGCATATGTGTACATATATATCTATTACTTTAATAAACTACTTAAAAAATTAAAAGAAAAATTAGTTTATGCATTTGGTCATATTTTATGAATTTACTTTGTAATAAGGGTAAAATAATAATGATAAATTGCAATGTAAAGGAATAAAAAAAAAGGAGATTCAGTACGTGAAAGAATTTGAATTGCATAGTTTCTAAAAATCTAAATTTGAGCCTTTTCTGAAATGAGTTTTAAATAAAATTTCCCACATTTTTACAGTAAAACTGGATCGCAAATCTTTGGAATTAATAATATTTTAGAAATTATCAAGCTATATTTAAGTGTCAGTAACGATTTTTTTTCTTCATAATTAATATAAATAAAGAAAGAGAGAAAAAAAAATTTTCTTTTATTTATTTATATAGCAAATCATAATAATTTATTTGGTTGTGTATCAAATCATGATGTGATATTTGTAAATTTGTTTCCAGAGCATGTTTTTCAAAAAACATGTATGGAACACAGATCAAATCTTGTAACTAACAATAACAAATTCACTGTTTGGAAAACATATTGTTGAATAATATCAAATAGCTATAAATAAGTCTGAAACAAAGAACTAGGCCTTCCAGGAATTCAGCATTTTGTTCCATATTGCTTTGCATTCCAGTCCAATCTATTTTTGAAGAGTGTTGCAGTGATCCATACCAAGGAGAGAAACAACTGCTGATTAAAAGTGTTTCCCACTAACTTGGATAGCCATACTTTTTTGGCCATATTTTTTCAGTACTCCGGTCCTAACAGCTAGTATGATAACTTTATCTAGCAGAAGACTATCTACAATTTGTGGTCAGGCAACAAAAAACCACAACATCCAAATACCTGGAAATTGCATTCAAATCCAGAAACAAGCTGAAGTTGGTCAAAACCAACAGCTTGCCATAATAATGCTATAAATGAAGAAATGGATAGTACTGTATAAATTACTCAAGACATACAGATAGTATATTTCACAAAACATCATCAGTGCTGCTGTATTGACTCTCTCTCTCCCTCTCTCTCTCCCTCTCCCCCTCTCCCTCTCCCCCCTCTCTCCCCCCTCTCCCCCTCTCCCCCTCTCTCCCCTCTCCCCCTCTCTCCCTCCCCCTCTCCCTCTTCCCTCTCCCTCTCTCTCTCTAGCTATCTGTCTATCTAACATTAGCACTGTTTAAGGAGAATAACCACCAATCATTGGAGGAATTAGACAACAGTAAAATATTAAAAGAATAATATCTGCAAAAACCATGGCTTTGAGACTTTTTCAATATTTAACATGATAAGATCTTATCATTATAAACATTATAAGGTCTTAAACTTGAATAAAAATATCTTTTATTATTATAATATTTAATATTTAGTATATATGTTAATAGTTGCAAGTATATACACACAACAGTTTTATTTATTCATTAATAAATCGTTATTTTTTTGTTATTAATCTATTTGGTTTGTTTTTGTAACACCTTCCAAACATTATACTTTTAACACCCATATGCTAATTAATATCCACAGCCCAAAGAAACCAAGAAATCCATTGTGTGAAATGCAGGGATGGTGGTAATAATTTGTAAATGATGATGATCATTTATATGAAAGTTTTCCAAAAGTAAACTTTCTTTTTAGAAGGTTTGGCACCTTTGAGCTTCATTTTTACTGAAACTGAAAAGCAAAATATGTTTGGGAGTAGTACAGTAAGGATGTTCGAATTATAATATCTGAATATTTAATGCTGATAAATTGAACTTTACATGTGTTTAACTAAACAATAAATAATGACCATTAAATTTTATAATTTTTTTTTTAATTTTAGGACTATTTTCGTAAAATCAGTAGCAAACTGTCTATACAATAGTGTCACCCCTGTATTCATTGTTTATTTCTTTATTCTCTTAGAAAACAATGGTAAGTTTCATTGAAGTTTTTCAAGTAAAGGGCTGTGCTTTTTTTTTTTTATTAATCTTTTAAACAGTTAATGAAAAAACTATGATTAAAAATAGTTGTTTAAAGTCTTTTTTCTTCTTATCAAATTAATCAAAGAAGGATATTATTACATTTTTATTTTCTTCTTTTCTTTTTGTAAAAAAAAATTATACGTATTAACTTTTCTCCAAAATATAATAGTTAAGTAAAATAGAAAATAAAAATAATAAAAATAGAATATAAAAATAATAACATACTTCATTCATTTTTTAAAATCATGCAAGAACCCTAGAGTAAATTTACAAATAATTTTTCATTAGAAATGACTAAATATGTATAAAAAGATTTATTTTACAAATCTGCTAAATTAGAAATAATATATAAATTAACTACTCAACATTTAATAATCCAATTGTTCAAATCACCTACAATATATATTTACCAATTTTGATATCATGCTAAAATAATTAACCAATATGTTCAATTAGTACAATTGATTTAAAGTTTACAATGCCAATTTTCAGCTGGTAAACATGATGTATATCTATGAGCGTGCATCATGTTATTTGTTTACTTTTATTATATTTGTTTTACTCATATGTGAATAAATTCATATTATAAAAACACATAATATAGAAGAAATAATTATCTCTAATCTAGTTTCGATGCTTGAATTATTCTGAATTGAAGCCATCATGAGAAAAACTTTTGATTTTCAAGCTAAAAACGGTGCAGTAATAAATTTTATTATTGCTTAGAGTTCAAATTATTTAATAGCCACAATACAGATGAATAAGCGAGTCAAACCAAGAAATATGGGATAGATGTGTTATAGTACACTGGCCTTTCTCTCATCATCATCATCATCATGTGATTTTGTTACTAACTGCCTACTAAAAACCTAGCTATCTATTAGAAAATGATGTGAAAGTTTAAAATAAAAATAGGAAAAAAAATATTTGAATCCTTGAAGCGCTATCATTTTTATAGTGAACATAAAGTCCTAAGTCTGTCCTAAGTGAGGAAAGTAAAAAAGAATGGAATTAAACTTATTTATGTGTATTTTTTCTTCCAAGATAGACTATCTCCAGATGTGTATTGACTATTGTAGTTTAGGTATAAAAGAAAACCGTACATCCAAGAAGTAAGGTAATTTTTTTTTATATATGTTGATAAATAGCAAATTTGATTTAACTTAGATTTATATATATATATGTATCTAATGTATCACTTCTATCCATGTATGAATGGCAATTGATCAGAAAATATAATGAGGAAAAACAGCAATATTCGTGAATTAATTTAGTCTAAGGAAATAATATCTAACAGGTGACCATGTACATAGTGATGTGAGTATACAAGTTTTATTTTTAATTAACTAATTTATAATAGTCATGGGCTCATATTAATGACAAGTCTTTGTGCAAATCCAGCTATGATTTCTGACTGCTATCCTCTCCACATAAATAATATTAAAAGTCAAAATAACATAATTGACTTGGAATTCAGATGAGAAATAAATAAATAATAAAAATGATTAGCAATAACTGTAATTTTAATTACCAAATATAATGAAAATAATATAACAAATCGTATTTACATACTTATGTCTAAGTATTTGTATTACGGAGAGCACACATGACAGAAAATCTTTGTTTATTCATAACAATTTATAAAAAGTTTATACTAAGTTTATTCAGTTACCTATTTATGTTCCACTGAGCTCACTTTTTTTGAACATTTGAAAAATTTTGAATCAAGATATATGATCATAAGAATCCTCATTTAAGTTCCTTTTGTAGTTTATTCTCATGAAGTTTTTTCCTATGATTGAGGATATCAAAATTATCCAAATTTATCAATCTAGTCATAAAATTTTCATTTGATAACTAATTAGAGGACAAGTTTTTTTAAGCCAAGTGACACATATTTTAAATATTTGCAAGCAATTGCTAGGTTAACAGAAACATAGTTAATTCCTAATTCATTATTTTATTTACAGTTCCATAATAAACTACATTAATAGAAGTTTTAGGATGGAACATTCTGAAGCCATTATATTTACTTAAATAATCATTAAAATTTTCTTGACTTTCATTTTGTAAGCAGCGCACCGAAGAAATGTTTTCCCCTCACTTTTGCTGGAAAAGCAGATGAACTATTTTCTTTTCCTCCCAGTCATTTTGCAACTGTTTTCCATAGCAATTTGTTATTTTAAAATAGTCAATTTTATTTTACAATAAATAATTGTAATTTTTTATTTTATTTTTACAATTATTATTATTATTTAAATTTCTTCATAATTTATTTTACACACATGATTTTAGAAGACAATAAAAATGTATATATATTTACTAAAAAGCCATGCATGGAAACTCTGTCATGGAGGTTATAGTATCTATAGATGTACATGTACATATAATTTTATACTTGTAAATTTTAAGCAAAATATATTTAATCTCTTGAGCGTGATTTAATAAGATATATTATTTTTGATATGAAAAATTTTAAACTTTTGATTTTTTTCTTCCTTTCCTCAAATTGGGGTTATCAAATAAGTGTGTGTTCTTATATCTGGAAACATATATTTTTGTATAATCAAAGAAAAAGGGGGGATGGGTCTTTCATTTATATTATTTGAATATATAATTTGTTTTATTTTTTCATATTAATTTAACTATTCTTGGGCTTTAAATATTGGTGGTGGGATTCGGAATAGTACATTAAGATATAATCTATTTTAGTGTCTAGTTATCTCCATATCACACTCCATATAAATTTATTATCTAGTTTTATTATCCATCCACTTATCCTGAGACTATCAAAGAGTATTGAGCAAACTTATATAGTATTGGGATTCCAGCATTGGGAATTTCAAGTCTGTATTTCTATATTTCTGTAACAATGTATTTTTTTTAAAAGATAATATTTCCTCTAAGAAAATGGTGCAAAAGAGTAAGTTTGAATTAGATCTTTCAAAAATATTCTGTTTAGGATGAACTTCACAGAGTATTATAGAGATATACATAAAATGAGATCAGGAAATATAGCTAATAACAATCAGTTTAATCTCTTTCATAATAATATAGGGTACTGAGATTAGAATATGTTTGGTTATAATATTGTCTTGAAATAATTCCACATGTAGTGTGCAAACGGTATTGCTTTATGAATTATGAACACGTCATGTGAGGCTGATAATCAAAATCATTTGAATGAAATGAAGAGATAGTTTTTATTATATAATAATTTTATTATATTCAATAGCTGCTCTGTTTGTTACATGTCATTAACCAAGCATGGTCTAGTAAATGGATCTTAGTAAAGATTCCCAGTACAATATGTATTATAGCAGTCTGAAGAATTTAGTTTTTATCTTAATTCTAAGATTATCTAAATTAATTTAAAAATAATTAAAATAGTTTACCTTGTTATTAAAGTGTTTTTTAATAATGCATCATAATATAAAATGACCATATATACTTTAACAACAAGCGATGTATCAAAATTATTATCATCTTGTGGCAAAATTTGAAGATTAATACTTTTTTTATTCTTGTATAATAAAATTAATGATGTATATGTATTGTTAGGCATATATTAATAAAAGAGTATAAGTAGTTTTATATAACAGCAATAATAAAATAAAGTATGTATTAATAAAATTATTTGTTGATATTTTATTTACTGCATATATTTCAAAAATAAGACTTAAACATAAACAAATAGGATATTAATTATTACTAAAAAGAATGGTATGCATATATATATAAAATATTTCTATTTTACCAAAATCTTAACTTCGGAGGGTAAAAGATAAGAATCTTTCGATTTATATATATATGTTTTGGAATAATTCAAAAAGCAATACATTTTATGTATTCAATATATTATTTTAAAATATTTAATTTGTTTAGAATGAGTATTTAAAATATTAATCAAAGTATATAAAAATAGGTAAACAGATAAAAGGAATATCTATTTTACTTATGATTTTAAATGTATCTTATGTTTTAATTTGTAATATATTTTTTATTATTTTTAAAAAATTGTAATATTTATTTTTATAAAGTTTTAAAAAATATTTTAACATCATGAATATTGATTTGTTAGAAATGAATTTTTATTGAATGAATATATGGATAAATTTGACTCTTGAGAGAAAAAAACCTTGGAAATAAGTTAAAATAGAGTTGCTAAAATGAAATGCCATAGAAACAATATCTAGGATAATGGCATAAGTATGATATTATTAGGAGAAAACTAATCTTAGATTAGATTCTCTCATTTTTTGTCTCATCAGCTAAACTACACAAAAGTTTATGCATAAATGAATAAGTTGGTGTAAAAATATTTCAAATATCTGTTCAAAAGATTTTTGAGAATTTTAAATCGGATAAAATCATTCCATGATAAATATGAGGACATTTTGAAGAAATTGACAACTACTATTGCTATTATATAAATAAGGCAGTATTATATGCCACAATATTTTAATTATGGAATACTTCATTAAAATAAAAGCATGTTGTCAAAATTGATAATTTTATGAACATTAATAATTAGTTGTAATCTAGATTAAATATATTGTCTCTCTATACAACAGAAAATGCAATGAGATTTTCAGCAGAATACCTAGAAGATTTTGAACTACAAATTATTATTTTTGTATGTATATATATATTTATATAAAATGTATAAGTGAATGATAAAAATTTTGATGCATATAATAAATAATGTTTTTGATGGAATTACAATTTGATGGGCATTCCTTGTGAGTAGAAAAGAAAAGTTCACCAAGTAATTTTTTTTATATTAATTCTTTATGTTAGCATGTATAAACTTATTACCAAAAAGTAACGGTTAAAATAAATAGTAAACAAATAAAATAAAAACAATATATTTCTTAATGATAGTATTAGTTTGTTTAAATAAAAATATGTTTATTTCTTTTCTTCATTTATATTTAAAAAGAAAATAAGTTTTCATGTATAAATATTTATGGGTAATATTAATGCAAATATATATTTAATAAACATTTATAATATATTTTTATGAATGTAAATTAATAATCTTATGTCTACTATGATAAGAGAAATAGTAAACAAATTAAACTTACTAATTAAATTTTGCAAAATATATCTTTATCTATTTGTGCTAAAATATAACTTTTTTTTTTTTGTTTCCTTAGTATATTCTTCTCAATACATGGTAGATTCATTTATAAAATAATGTGAGTATAATAAATAAATGGTAATCAATTCGAGTGTAAATATTCGACAAGGAATATTTTATTTCTTCTTAATTTTATATATTATTTTCATCGTTATTTTTGTTTATATTAATAAATTTTCATTTTATTAATTAACTGTTTTTCTGTGAACATTAGTAATTAAGTTGTTACTAATTTATTTATTCACATCTTTATGTACCTTATAACTAGTAACAAATTTTACAAAGAAACTCCTAAAAAGTTAAATAATATTATAAATTGATAAGATATTCATGGGATATATAAGTCTAATACTGTAGAGAAGTTTAAATATTTAGGGGTTAAAACACATTTGAATTCAATTAAAATCCATATTTTAATAATCTAAATGATTTAGTTGATTATATTTTCTGAACCTTGAGAATCTTTTATTTTCATTCGTTTATTAGATAAGTATTCTACATGTTTTCAATTTATTACCATTATATTTGGCAATCCAAATAAAGCCTGAGTAAGACATTTTACTTAATGGAAATATTATTACATTTGGCATCTTAAACATGAGATTTGATTTTTTTTTTCCAGTAATTCTAAATATTTAATTCTCTTTTCTTTAATTAATGTAATTCTTATAAACTTGTTGTAATAGAGTATTACAAAAAGGTAAAAGTTGAAATTCAAGACTTTTATAATGCAGTAGGCATACTTTTGGCAGACTTGCCAAAATCATAGTGCTATATTAATTTAGCAGTTAAAAATTATACCTATATATGGACATAATTTATTATGTAAATGAGGCTTAATATGTAAATGCAGCATTTAAATGTTCCATTGTTAGACAATGGAATGTGTGATTCCTTTCTGTTGAATGTATTTGTATTCTTTTTAATTGTTCACTTTTTTTTTTATATCAACTCTTGTGACAAGCTCATGATTGAGGAAAATTGATTTATATTCATTATTCTGTTTTGCTCTGTTATGTAAGTATGTATGCTGGGTGATTCTTATAAATCTATTCACCCAAGATTCACCATAATACATAGAACAGCAAGATGGGGCACTGCATGTAATTTTGTAAACAATTTGAGGGGTGTGACCTCAATATTGTTTTTCCTATCAACCTCATACTTCAATAAATTCATATTTCTGTACAAGAAACATTTGGAAACTGCAAATTTGTGTTCTAAAGGAACTTTTGATTTGGGATGAATAGTCCCTCTTAGTTAAATGGTTTTTAAATTCATTTTGAAATCTGATTGTTGGGTTTTTTGGATGTAAAGTTCCAAAAAATGAATGCCATGATTTTTATTTTCTATTTCTAAGGTCCATTGTAGAGGCAATGTATTTTCAAAATCAAACATATATTATTAATCTGTGTTTCAGATGTGCATATAAAAACATTATCAACATATCTCATATAAATTTCATTAGACAAAGAATCTAAATATTTAGGTATGGTATTATTCTCAAATTTTGAGAGCTTGGTACTACAAATCATTCCATTTAGTGAAATCCTCATAGGCCATCTGCTCTTCATTTTATAAAATTTAACATTGGCTAGTGCTACTATATTTCTGTCAATCCATTGTAATACTTCCATTATAAAATCTATTTTATTTGGATTGTAGTTAATTTACTGCAAAACATTCTGAATTATATTAATGGAAAGGTCTCAAGGCACAGAACCCTCAAGTTCGTATATCCAATGAAACTAAAATGTGGTTTTTATTAATTTTTATTTCTTTAATTTTCTCAGTGCATTCAGAGGAAGATTTTATTCTGTAGTTTCTGAAACCAATGTCCTCAATTAATCAATTTGCTATTTTTTGCAGCTTTATAGTAGTATGCCCCAATATGTACTATGATTTTGGCAGTAGTCTATCAAAAGCATGTTTATTGCATTATAAAAGTATTGAATTATAACTTTTACCTTTTCATAATAGTTGATTACAAGTTTATAAGAATTATTTTGTTATACTATTACAAAAAAAAAAAAGACACTATAAAATTATTTTCAAATTTTTTAGATAATTTTAAGAAAGAAGAAAACAACATTGAAATTGTAATAAAATATAGACACAGAAGCTCAACGTTTTTTAAATGTGTCACTAGAACATTTAAAGATATGAAATACTAGGATTCATATAGAATCTAGAAAAAAACTTAAAATTAAAAATGGTAGAATAGAAATATAAGAAAAATCATTTGTAATAGTTAACTATTTTCTCATAAGGCAAAGCACTTCCAATGGGAAACAAAGAACATAAAAAAGTTAAATAAGTGAATTGAAAATAAAATTTAACTAATGCATAAAAATGCATTGAATATTGGAAATTTGAAAAAGTCAAGTAATAAATTTCCATTCTACTGTGTCATCAAAATAAATAAAATAGAATGAAATATTTTTATACTTTGAAGCTGCTTACTAATGCAGACACATTTGAGTCTGCAATTAACCATGCAAACATAGCTAAACAACAATAAATGGAAACTCGAGCATCAAAATCACAGAATCTAGAAAGAAAAACAAAATGATTCAGACAATTACAAAGAGAAAACACATCTGCAGGAGACTTTGGTAAAAAGTGTTTCCATTGTGAGTGTTCATAACCTACAGCTTGCATATTTAAAAGGAATCATACAAATTCTGTGATAAAATTGGCCATATAGATTGAGCATGTTTGATTTTAAAAAAAGCTGCAACTTTAAAACCAAGAGAAAGTTATAATAAAAATGTCCAAAATAATGTATAACAAGAATTGAAAAATCACATGGAAAACAAAATTAAATCAACAACTGTACACTAGATATAGATCTAGACTCAAAATCTATGATTATAGGTGCCTGAATATCATTAGGACAAAATATAAATAAGGGCTTTCTTTATTCATTTTCAGCCTCCAACAATAGTACTATATAGAGAGTTTTGCCTGTTTTAATAACAGTAATTTTCTAGACATAAACTAATTTAAGGTGCTGAATTATTCTATTATATCACTGAACTGAGCCAAATGCATCAACAAATGTATTAGATTTTCAGAGGTCTTTGATAAAGATGTGGGCTGTTTTAAGGATTCAGATGATTAGTTACCAAAGTAAATCATTTCTCTTTTGTATTGAATCCCAAGATTCAATTTTATCTTAACAATAAAGGGAATAATGACCTAATCACATAGTTGGAAAGGGGAATGTCTATTGTACCTATAATTTAAAAAAAAATGAGAATATTCACTTACATGGTGACTATTGTTTGTATCATTAATAAGGCTTTGTCTGCAGACAATTTCCCACCACCATCAAACAAACAAATAATGGTATTAACCCATGCAGAGAGGCTATTATAAGTCTTAATTCAAAATACAAAGATCTGGTATTCAGAGTAAGATACTTTGCATCTTACCATATTTTAATAGCTTCCTATTAGTCACAAAATTAATGATAGGCCTGCAGAAAAAAAAACATGAAAAACTGCTAAGAAATTTAATGAACTAGCTATTACATTAGTAAAAAATCTAGTTTGATAGGATAAATAATTCTCAAGTTTAAAATTAACATGAGAAAGAAGACTCAATAATGTCAAAGACTTTCAAGTGTTCCAAGGATTAATAAATTATTACAAGAGTTTTATTCTTAATAATACAGAGGTAGTGTCATACTGATAGAAAAATGTTGCTAATTTGTACAAAAAAAGAAATCAGGAAAAAGGCATTTAAAAGTTTCTGAGATTAGAGCACTTTGATATAGAGAAAAACCTGGATGTGTCATTCATCGGAATCATGCTTATGCTTGCTATTAGTGAATAAAATATTTTTAAAAAATCATAGCTTTGACATCTATCATATTGAATAGGGCTAAGCACATTTGTGCTCAATTTGATAAAGAAATTCTAACACTAATAGTGAAAAAGTTGTATGACTTTATTTATTTGCAAACTACTAATCGTTAATGGTAATTTTTGAAGACTGATAAGAGCTGTTTGAGCAAACACTTTCTAGAGTGATTTTTTGGTTTAATCTGTTGGTTGCCTATTTCTTTGAGCGGAATAAGATGTCTGCTATCCAATCATATTAGACCAATTGCTTGTACTAACATGGAACCAGAAGGATATGGAAATACAAATTTAGATGATCATTATCATAAAATCAAAAGTTTTAAAATCAAGAAAGATGAACTTTGAACAGATCTGGTCATTAATGCATGTAGGTTGTGCAAGTTCATGACAGACTAAACTATTTCGCAATAATAGTGGATGCTATTAAAGTGACTGAAAATAATGGATATCCTGACACTTCAAACTTATAACACTATTGATATCTAAAGAAGTTATGAGCAATCTATAGAAATTCTAGAATAATACTTTTGGATAATAGCCTTGCAATTTACATGAGGGCAATTCTAGAATTTTTATTTAACAAATAAGATTAAATATGTGCTTTCTTCATTGTTTTATCATAAAAAGACAATCAGTAATTGGAGTATTGAAATTGGGCATCTACTGTTAGTACAACATTCCATGCCTACCATTACATTAGGTAAATTTCCTATAGAACTATTAATATACTAAAAGCTTAACACAAATATTAAATACTGATATTATTAAAAAATATGGAAGTATATTTACTCTAAAAATAGCTTATGGCCAGGATTCACAGCAATATATAAATGTTACTCCCATGGTGCACAAAAATTTAAAGCCAAATTGATAGATATTTGTTCTTAATAGAGACTAGTGGATGGAATTTTTTCATTTACAGCTAACATTTTATTGGGGACAAGCAGAGAAAGTATCCTGAACAAAGATAACAGCTGAGAGATAGCTACTCAAAGTAGAAACAACATTCCGATAAGGTTCAACAACTAAGAGATGACATTAACCCAACAATCAGACAAAGACAACAACCAAAGCCAAGGCAGCAAGACACTGGTAGAACCCCATACTAGATCAAAAGATATCATGACACCTGAAAGTGTTCAAGACAATTTCACATACATTTATTTCTGGGAAGGAGGAATGAATGCAGTATGCTGATGCAATAAGACAAGTCAATGGATAAGTATGCAAGTAGGATTGTTCTGTGCCCCACATTTATTTTATCAGTTGGAGATTTGTTGCCTGCTTTAAATTATAGATACACAGGTAATATATTCATACTGGCCTTCTGGAAGGAGTTTAATATTAAAGCAGATTTTTCATTTTCTCCTAGGCTAATATCGTTTGTAACTCATCTTAAAAAATTTTGATATATTAAACTCATGTAATTATCTATTAAATTAGTCGTAAAGATTTGTGGATATTTTCAACAGATGTAATATATAATTCTATATAAAAGTTGCTTAAGCTTTAAAATGATCGACTATAACCACCACATGGATTTTTTTATTAGTTCATCATATGGGCGATAGATAACTTGTGGTGTATATATATGGAAATAGATAATGTCATCTATTTTATAATCAGCCATGTGATCTTACACATGACAGTAAACTGGTTTGCAGTACTAACAAAAAGAACATTGTAAAACAATTTTAAAAAGTTTTAAAAAAAAATCGTTAGAATAAATAATATAATAGATAACAAATTAAAAATTAACTGTGATAAAACACAGTTGTTGAAGCTTTAAACATAAAATTATAACAATAAAGCCGAGTGTTTTCGGGGGACTTAAGCCTCCATAATCATAGCTCATTACAAAACAAATACAAAATATAAACACTTATTCACAAGCAAAATGCATATCTCAAATATGATGTAAACTAAATCTAAATAAATAAATAAAATACAATATAAATAAATAAATATTATAACATCCATATTTTAGAAATATTAAAACAAGAATCCTTTCTATTAATAGCATTAGGATTACCAGCTATAAAACAAGCTTCTTTAACCTTACGCTTTACGTCATTCTTCTCCGTACACACTAATTTTGCCTCTACTGGTTGACATAAGTGTCCAGCCTTATTTTCATGTTCCACAAACACTGAATTTCCCAAAAATTTAGTTTTAGTACGATGATATAAATATTTATGCTGTGAAACTCTATTTAAAATATTGGTTTTAGTTTCACCATAATAAATAGAACCACAATCTTTATGAGGACAAGAAACACTATAAACCACATGCTGAGTTAAGTTAGATTCAATTTTAAATTTTGAATTGTTAATCAATCTATTCATATTTGGAGGTGAATGAAAAATTACTTGAAAATCTGGAGATAACTTATTAATTTATTGTTTTGCAATAGAATGAATAAATGGTAAAACTATATGAGGTTTTTCAATCTTGTCAGGTTTAAACAGCAAATTACGTAAAAATTTTACAACTCTATTGTTAATAATTGAACGTTTATGTCCAAGTTTGACTAAGTCCTCAATAAAACAAATAAGATTTTCTTTCCTATGTGCCTCAAATTTGCAAAGATGATGGTTTCTATATAAAAATGAATTCAAAGATGCCAACTTGTGCACTTGGGGAGAATATGAATGCGGATGAATTAAACCCCTAACTTCAATAGGTTTCACAAACATACGGTAGTCCAAATGATCCTCTGTTCTATGCACAATAATATCTAAATATTTCACTTCCTGTAATGCATCTTCCCAATTTATCATAAGATTTAAACTGGTAGATGCATTACAGGAAGTGAAATATTTAGATATTGTGCATAGAACAGAGGATCATTTGGACTACCGTATGTTTGTAAAACCTATTGAAGTTAGGGGTTTAATTCATCCGCATTCATACTCTCCCCAAGTGCACAAGTTGGCATCTTTGAATTCATTTTTATATAGAAACCATCATCTTTGCAAATTTGAGGCACATAGGAAAAAAAATCTTATTTGTTTTATTGAGGACTTAGTCAAACTTGGACATAAACGTTCAATTATTAACAATAGAGTTGTAAAATTTTTACATATTTTTTGCAGTTTAAACCTGACAAGATTGAAAAACCTCGTATAGTTTTACCATTTATTCATTCTATTGCAAAACAATTAATTAATAAGTTATCTCCAGATTTTCAAGTAATTTTTCATTCACCTCCAAATACGAATAGATTGATTAACAATTCAAAATTTAAAATTGAATCTAACTTAACTCAGCATGTGGTTTATAGTGTTTCTTGTCCTCATAAAGATTGTGGTTCTATTTATTATGGTGAAACTAAAACCAATATTTTAAATAGAGTTTCACAGCATAAATATTTATATCATCGTACTAAAACTAAATTTTTGGGAAATTCAGTGTTTGTGGAACATGAAAATAAGGCTGGACACTTATGTCAACCAGTAGAGGCAAAATTAGTGTGTACTGAGAAGAATGACATAAAGCGTAAGGTTAAAGAAGCTTGTTTTATAGCTGGTAATCCTAATGCTATTAATAGAAAGGATTCTTGTTTTAATATTTCTAAAATATGGACGTTATAATATTTATTTATTTATATTGTATTTTATTTATTTATTTAGATTTAGTTTACATCTTATTTGAGATACGCATTTTGCTTGTGAATAAGGGTTTATATTTTGTATTTGTTTTGTATTGAGCTATGATTATGGAGACTTAAGTCCCCCCGAAAGCACTCAGCTTTATTGTTATAATTTTATGTTTAAAGCTTCAGCAAATGTGTTTTATCATAGTTAATTTTTAATTTATTGATTTTTGTTGAAGTATTTGCATACATTCTTTTCATAATAGATAACAGTAAAAAAAATTAAGGGAATATTAAAAGTAATATTTTGGAATAAAGTATAAATAATAAGGCAATAGGTTTTTATTACAAAGGATTAAATTTAAGAGAAATTACATAATAAATTTTATAAAATAGTTTAATATAGTGGAGCTAGTTTTTCTTAAAGATTTAAAATTTAAAAATAGAAAAATGTACTTAAAAGAATGTATGTTTAAATTTATATTTGTATGAGTGTTATTGCAAAAATAATATAATTAGATACATTAATATTAAAGAAAATAGATTTTAAAATCTTAATTAAAAATCCAATTTTGGTTAAAAAATAATAATAAATAAGGAGATTAAAAAGATTAAGACTTGCATTTTTGTGTTGGGAGATAAAAAATTTGAAAATAAAACAACTCAATCCAAGATAAAAATTCAATCAATTAAATGATTATGGTATTTTCTGTAATTAAATATAATTAAAGAATATTGCTATTTTCAAGATGTTGAAAACAGAGAACATTAATATGAAGGGTACCAAAATTAACCAGAATCGTTCTCTGGTTGCCACATCTTCTACTTCCAGATATCTCTTGTGGCAATCCTTTTGCATAAATCTGCCAAATGATGTCATTAAGTGAAATTATGGTACCACATAACACTTTTTTTTTTGTAAACTGTGTTATGCGTATTTATTGATTTTTGTTATAGCTGAAAAGTGGAAACAATATGAAATTCTGTTTTCTTTTACAGAAAACAGCTGTAATTCTTGCAAAAGCTTACAAGTAAGCTTGCTTTGAAAAACACAAGTTTATAAGTGGTTTAATAGAAATATTAAATTTACCACATCCCCAAAAACTATGATGAGTGAAGTTCAATGTCAACACAATGCTGGATTTCCTTTGGGTGTAAACTAGATTGTTCACTCAGATTTTGTTCATAATGATCAGGCATTTAAGACCTGTGAGTTCTGAAACTTTTGTGAGATGCAGTAAAACATAAATGGTCATTTTGTGGCAAAGTGAGGTGTGCATGCTTCATCATGACAGTGTGGCTAATACCTAAAGCTTGAATGTAAACAGTTTTTAATTAAATTCAGCATGACTCAGCTTGTCCATCAGTCACATTCACTTCATCTTTCTTGCTCTGTGTGACTTTTTAATCTCTTTAATGAAAAAAAAAAGTCCTTTTTTTGTGGAATTAGAAGTGGTGAAGAAAAAAAACAATGGAGCTGTTAAAATGTTTTACTTTACAATTGTTTCCAGACTACTTCAAAAAGAGAAAAACACATTTTGACCAGTGCATTGTATTAAATAGACTATACTTTGAAAGAGATTCAATTTGAAACACTTAAAAATAAATATGCAATTTTTTATTACAAAATTCTGGTTATTTCTCATATATAGAAGTTTTTCATTAAAAAAATATTTTTGATTCTTTTTTCATTCTTCATTGATCCATTATTATGCTGAACAGCTCAACCAAAGGAAAAACCACTCACTGCTAATAGTGGTGAACGTGAATTGCTATTTTTAAAGAAATCCATACTTGAATGTAAAAAAGAAGAGGAAAAAATGATATCTAACCAGAAAGTATTTCTATAAAAGCACTTTAGACAAAATTAGAGAAAAAAATTTCCTCTGTCTAAGAAATAGTTAAAGGAAAGTATAACCATCAAGGGAGAAATGTCAACTAAATTAAGAATCCTCACAATGAACTGCAAGTAGAATTCTGGCTCAGATATATAAGTGTAAAAAAACTATATTGTATCAGTAACTGTCCTTTTAACAATTGATAATGATTCCAGTTAATTATAAAATAAAATATATATAATATTCAGCAAATTGATTTTTGTCTAGAGGAATTTAAAGATAACAAAAGGTGACCATGTATATGGTGGAGTGACTACATTCAAATTATTTTTAATTGACAAGTCAGTACTACTCATAAGCAATGATCAAATTTAACCCACATAAAAACAAGTTTCCATATAGATTCAATTATATTTTCTAATCGTTACCTCACTCCAGTTAATACTTTATTACATTAACAAAATAAATAATTAGCTTGAGTCAGATGAGAAATGATAAGCAACAAAATTATTAACAACAATAATTTTTAATAATTAAAGAATAGAATTATATGATAATAAAAAATATATTTACATATTTAAAATTAATAAAATTTTATGGTATTCTTGTACAAGATGAAAAAAATCTTTGTAACTTACAATAACGCTTTAAGGATGGCTACAGAAAGTTCAGTTAATTTACTTTAATATCTTTGTGAGCTCATATATATATTGTATCTGTAAATGTGGGAACATGGTCACTAATCATTAAACTTTAATGTCTGCTGGCAATATAATATTTTAGCTTTTGTTTTATTCTGTGATAGTTTTCTTAGTAGTTTCCATTGCAATTTTTTTTAGTATTTAAAATGGGTAGATTCACAGATTAATTTATAGAAAAATATTTCTATGTGATAAACACTTAAAGTGACTAGTTTTCCTCCTTTTTAGCAAATAAGTATCAAATATTTCTTCAGCATTCAATAGTGATGAATAGATTAGCAGTATCAATGTTAAATTTTAATGCATTTTTTAGTCTACAGCTCCATACTCAGTTACAATCCTGGAAAGATCAGTGAAAGTATTCTGGAGAGTTTTCTACTCCAATAAATGCATGATATTTTGACTTCTATACAGTAAAAGACACGATGACCAAGTATGTTACAATTCTTCCGATGATTTCTTGGAAAGCAGATGATTTAGAAAGCTGTTGGTTTCCATAGCAACATTTTTGATTTTTTTAAAAAATTCTTTATTTTATAAGAATAAAATAATACATTTTGTCTTTACACTTATTTTTAATATTTTAAAAACACTTTAAAATTTATTCTATATCCATTCCTTTTAATATTTTGTTATACAAAATAAAGAAAAATATGTAAAATATTAGCATCAAAACAATGATTGTAAACTCAGACATGAGGGTTACAATATATTAGACTGATATCTCGGAACATTAATAATTTAAGTTTTTTATGATTATATTATAGTTAACTATACTCTATGACAGTGGTCTTCAACCTTTTCACACCTGTGGACTGGCAAAAATAAGGATAAGTTTTCGTGAACTGGCAGAAGTCTATAGATAAATTTTCTTAAAGATGTAAACTGCTTAGCCTTAGATGAGCATAATTGTTATAACTGACCAAAACAACACACTAATTAATGTGTATAGTAATGGTGTTGCTTACCTTCACATGTTAAACACTCTTTCTTGAGTTTTGCAGTCATACTGTTACAGAAAACTATAATAACAATAGTTCTCATTAATGTGCCTGCATTGCTGCATTTATTATTTCATTGTTAAAACATGCAAGAATAATGTTATTCACCTGAATGTTGGGAAATATCACAGTTTAGTGTAAATTACATTACAATGATTATGATAAATGTAATATCTATATTTAATGTTAAATATACAAGATGAAGTTATATATGGAGTTTGTATAAAAAACTTTTTTTTAAATTTAATTCTACCCCTCCATAAACATCTGTGATAACTAGAAAAACAAATTAATTTATGTATGATTGATTTGATTTTCGTTCTGTTTCTTTTTTTTTAATTGGGTAAAAATGAGATGAAAAAATAAATAAAAATTGTTTATATTAATTAAAAGTTTAAACTCTTATTATTTTGTTATTACAAACTTTCCTGCCAATCTACCACAGACAGGCAGAAAACTTCTGTGGCCCACACTGGTCTGCGGACCAAGGGTTGAAGAGCACTGCTCTATGATATAAATTATATATTTAGTATAAGCTATTTAATTGATAAGGAGAAAGCAAGTTGGTTTCTTCTTTTAAATAGAAAAAAACAACAATGATTGCTGATTAATTTATATAAGTTTGTTCTTTCTAGATGCCATTAAAGATATAGAAAACAAAATTTGTTTCATTTAAAAATATATAGAATTATTTACAATTTTGTGTCTCCTTTCCAAGATATATAAAAGAAATAAAATATAAGTATTATTAAAAAATGGGAGAGAGATCTTATAATGTTGATATTAGCAGAAAATATGTAAAGTTATGTAAACTTAACAATGAATACAACAGTTATTTTAATTACATGGAATGTGCATGTGTGTGTGTGAATGTTTGATATGTGAAATGTTCAAGTATTAGTATAAATGACTGCTATCCGAAAAAAGAAATCTATGATATAATCAGTTATTTTAATTTAAACTGATTATTATTTTAAATATAATCGAATTTATCTTGTACATGAATTGCCCTTCATATTAAGTGAATTTAAACTTATAGAACAAATCAGTTATTTTCATTGTTAGTTGTATAGATAAATACATACTATATCTATAATATGACAAATTTTTTAATGATTTCATATACTAGAGGTTGGATTTAAAAGGGCTATCTCAGGGAATTAAGTAAGTTATTGTTAAAAGGTAGTCGAATCCATAGAGGCCATCCTTAGAATTAATATTATTATAAAGAATAAATAAGTTTAATTAAGTATAGATTTATCAAGATTTACACTAGAGTTATATACTTAGAAGTTAAATTTCATTCTACGCCTGCTTATATATGGCTTGGCTATAAAGTTAAAAATAGCTAAAAGAATAAATTATATCTATAAAGGTCTGCAATACATGGAATTATATTCGTGGTTCATTAAAGATCTATGAATTTATTTAATAGTGCGTGTATTATTTATAGTATAATCGATGATTAGAAGATTAACATTTTAAGATTAATCAAAATAAATCTTGAACATTTTACAGAAAATACAATTGTTTTTTTTAATTTATTTCAAATTTGTATTGCTTGTGAAACTTAAATTAAAAATAAGTCTTGCATTAGTGATCGAGAGGTCAGCGCGACTGCCTTGCACTTGCAGGCAGTTGCCCGGGTTGCGGGTTCGCGTCCCGGCCGATGCTATGACACTTAAAAAAAAAAGATAGTTTTGAAATGACTACTAGAGAAAATCACTATTGATAAATCATTACCGGTTAAACAATTTTTACATTAATTAAGTAATAACTGTACATAACCAGAAAGTGCAGTGAAATTAGAAAAAATACTTTCTGGCATTAATAGTATCTGAGGAATATGTGATCGATAAATAATTGATAATGAAAGTACATTTATTATAGAAGAAAATAAAATATTTTATGACAATTATTACTTAGGGTTATTGTTTGTTTGTTTTTCATTTATTTAAATAGTGTGCATATAACTTATTTTATATATAGATTGTTTGGTGATTGTATTAATTCCATGTCCACTTCATCAAACGTAATTCATAGTCTACATCAGTGGTGGCGAACCTTTTTACGTGCGCGTGCCAAAATTTCCAAAAAATATTTATTGAATGATTGGCGTCCCATACAGTTATTAAATCGTAGAATATATATATATATAAACAACTTAATTATTGCAGTTTTTTAAAAGTTTATAAAACAAAATAATGACAATAATAATTAAACAAAATTTCAAAACAAGGTAAACACAAGTGAACAATATTTAGAAGAGCAGAAGTTGAATAAAATGTAATAATAAACAATTAATAGTAATTAAAACAAAATTTTGGAAATAACCATATAAAATCAACATAAATAGATATTATTTAATGAGATTTTTGCTGTTGTACATTGGATGCCAAAGGTTTTATGTCTGGTTTATATTTTGTCATTTTTAATAATGTACATGCTGAACTAGATTCATCTGTCATTCTATTTCTCCAACTGTCTTTAATTAAATTCGTTTGTGAAAACAATGATTTACATGCATATGTAGAAGATAAAATTGTTAATATAGCTGTTGCTAATTTTTTTAAACAATTAAATGATTCATGGAATAGCATTCCAAGCAGTCAATAGTTCATCTTCAGCATTCTTTTTATATATATCCATTAATCGATCATTTTTCATTGTTTCTAACTCATTCCTCAAGTCAACAAATTTGTTTCCATGTAGAACTGGATTGAAAATCGACATTGCATTTCCATACCTTTCAAATTAAGCCACTCAAAAATTTCTAACTTGAGACTATCCATTGATGTTATGTCTGGATATAAAATAATTTTTTATATTTCTAAAAATTGTCTGAGCTGTGTAAATCTTAAAGAAAACCAATCAATTATTGATTGAATAACAGCACAAAAATCTTCATAAATTTTACTTGATCTGGTTTCTCATGAGATTCTAAATCAATCAAGATCTTTTTTAAATTTGGAAAATATTTGAAGGTGTAAGAAATAACATCATGGTTGAAAGTTTGTAATTTAACTTCAAATGCTTTATCAAACATGACAACAATTGTATTATTATAACCTTGCAGTTTCACATTTAATTCATTTAGATGTGAACACATATCAGTAAAAAACATTAATTTGGCTATTCAACATCCATTAATTCATTATATTTTTTAATGATTTTCTCATTATATAAAAACAGTCTAATTTCTTTTAAGCACTCAATAAATCTTTGAAGAACTTTTCCTCAACTGAACCTTCAAACATTGTTGTACATAAGTAAACCATAGTATACTGAGCTTATTTCACTCAATGTGTAAATATAAAATTGATTAGCTTAGTCACAACATTCATAACATCATCCAGTGGCTTAAAGCTGGCCTTCATGCATAAAACCTGTTGATATATAATGCAATGAAAACCCAAAAATTAAAAAAGTGAGAAAACCATTTTCTTTTCCAGTCATAAGCACCATCTGTAGTTACTGATACAATTTTGGCAACATCTATGTTACAAATACCTATTTCTTTTGTTGTAGTTATTAATGAGGTTAAATTAATCAATTCTTCTTTGATATTATTCCCAACACAATAGAAAATAAAAATAACCAAACAAGCTGATCCATTTATGTCTGTATTTTCATCAAGGCAGAGAGAAATTAAATTAGATTTTATATCTCTTTTTTGTTGATAAGTTATGTTGTTTTAGCCATTGCAGGACTCTTTCTTTAACTATATTTATGGCCAATGATAAATCCTTTATCCTCTAAATAATTTTTGCTCTATTTTCAAAATCTTAAAAAAAAAAACGGGTGCACATTTCATCCAAGCTTCTTTCATATATTCTCCATCATTAAAAGATTTCCCATGTTTGGCAATTACATTTGAAATAAAAAAAAAACTAGCAGCAGTTATATTTGAATGATTTTCGATAAATTTCATTATAGATGTTGATTAAATATTTATATTTTTAAATGCTTGGGCAATATATTCTTTTTGTTCATTTCTATTTTTTTCACAGAATGATTGATTAGTCTTATAATGTTGTTTTACCCATGATGTTCTCAATACAACTGTTACAGAATATAAAACACGCACTACCCTTTGTTAATCATTCCATACTCATCAGTCCACCAATATGAAATTCTCTACTGATTGATAATTTTTGTTTCACTAATCATATTAATATAATGGTAAAAAAATTATCTAAAAATAAATTTAAATGAGCTTTAATAATTTTATAAATAAAAGATTTATCGTTTCACGTTTATACCAAAACTTTGAGCACAAAAAAAAAAAAAAATCATTTAATGGTGTTGATTATGCATTTCGTTCCTTTATTCGCGATTTTGATTACATTAAAAAATGAATAGGGTCAACATGTTTAGGTGAAAAAAGATTAGGACAAAAAACCATTTGATTACTTTTACTTTAGATTTGAAAAAATTTACTTCAAAGATTATAATAACTGAAACACAGGCTTGTTATATACCTGTGGCTATATATATGTAATATAGGGTATATGAGCACAGACTTTCACACCACCCTGAGTTTACTTTCTAGTTTTATTGGAATCATTTGACAGGTTTACAGAATACGATACCACAGTATACCGGCGCCACTTTATTTGACTTAAAATATAATTTATTGCTTCTAAACAGAGTTCAATTGTAAATTGAATTCTATTATAATATTATATTTATTTATTTTACCTTTAGTTTACAGTAAATTTTTATTAGTATAGATTTTAGCAATAAAAAAAATATTGAAGAAAATTATAATATATAAAGAGTTCGCATGCCAGTAAAAAAATTGAACATGCCATCTCTGGCTCACATGTCATAGGTCTGCCATCACTGGTCTACATGATTTAGTCTAACTTTATATATGGTGATGTTATGTTATGGTCACTTTCTTTTCTTATATTTTAAGAAAAAATATTCCTAATCATATATAAATAAGGTATATGGCCTAGGATATTTCTTGATGTTATTATCAGATGGCACCCAAGTTAATAAGACATAATAATAAACAAGCTAATTACAAATATAATAGAGAAGAAAGAATCAAAATAATTTATAAAGAAAAGAAAAAATTGTAAAAATTGTATATTTTAATATGTAAGATAGAAGACCAGAAAAGGGGCTGGAATTAAAGCAAGTAAAAATGAAGAGCTTGAGGTATTAGCAGTATTAGAAACACATCTAAGAGAAAAAGAACCAACACTGGAAGACTTGGTATGGCAGGATAAATACAAAAGAAAAAGGCTGGTGATATAGGAGTTATGTCAAAAAATATTTAAATACTGTTAAGTGTCAAGAACATTTGTGGTTTGAGATAAGATTAGGAAAGACAAGAATGGATGGCGGCTATAGTGCATATGGTTACTAGAGATAGTCAAACTATAATAGAGTGGAACAGAGGCATACATTAATACCTAATTATGGTTATATATAGTTTTTTAAAAAAGGGTAAGAAAATAATGGTTATAGAGGATACAAATGGGTATATTGAAGAAATTGATGACATGGATAACCAGAGTGGACAGCTTTGAAAAAGTTTCATCAAAGAGTGAATTTGAGCATTGGAAATTTATCAAGTATTTGTAAGGGACAACACACACGATCTAGAAATAATATATTTTACACATATTAGTAGAGAAAGAGGGAATAAATAAAGTATAGAAAATTAAAGTGTTTGATAATGAAGAGAGAATATGTAATAGTGATCATAATTTCTTTATAATAGAAATGGTTAGTAATTTGATAGAAAATAGTAATAAAAGTAGAAAGGATAGTGAAAGATATGGATGGAGTATGAATGATAAGAATAAATTAAAAGAATATAAAATAAAAGTAGAAGAAATCATGGAAGAGTTCATTGGGGATAAATATAAGGACTGCTATGGTGAAGTAGAAAAAGTGGCAAATAGGGGTTTAGGTGAGAATATTCAGAAGAATAAAAGTAATAGAAGAGTGAAAATTAGTAAAAATGTAAAAGATAGGGAAAAGGCAAGCAAATAATATAAATGTTCTATTAAAAACAAAGAAAATGAAAAAGATGTTAATATTAAATGGGAAAACTATTTTTTTAAAAAAAGAAGATGGCTATAACAGATAATTATAGAGAGATAATGAAATTAAATAGTAAATTATTGAAGGATATTAATAAAAATGGAAGAGATGGGAGTAAGAAATTTTGGAAATATATTAAAAGAAGAAATGTAGGGGAGAGAGAAATAGTATTACTAAATGACAGGGGAAAAGATTGTAATCTGGAGAAGAATTAAAGACAATCTTAAATAAGTATGTTATGGATATAGAAAAGATGTTATATGTGAAGAACAGCGATAAAAAAATAAAAGCATATAGTAATGGAAATATTAGCTTTACAGCAAATGAATTGAATGAGGTAGGAAAGAAATTGAAAAGTGGAAAGGCAAGAGATGTAGATGGATGGGTAGCAGAGATGGTAATGAATTTAGGAAATAGGACAAAATCAAATCTATTATGATGTTTTAATAAGATGGCACAGAAGACAGAATTTCCAGATAGCTGGAATAATACAAGAGTAAGGCTATTATTTAAAGGAATGGATAAGGGTCATAGAACATTAAACAATTATAGACCGATAGCAGTAATATCAGTGTTTTATAAAAAAAAATTACATATAGGAAGGGTGGCAAAATGAATGGAAGAATTATAGTGAGAGAAATGCAAGGAGGTTTTCGATTGGATAGGCATATAGAACATTACTTTAAAATTCAATATTCAAGAATCTAAGGGTTCAGATTTGATTCCCTTGCTAGTACTGTCACTGGTCAGGCCAGCAACACCCGAAGAAGAGGGGAGAATAATACCTTTTAAAATGTTGAGCATATACTAACCTGTGTGCCATTAGTAACAGTTGAATGTATTTGAAATATTTAAATAAAATTATTTTTTTCTAAAGATATGCAATACTCATATTAGATTATGAAAATAGTCCCACATATAAATACAATTAAAACACCATCATCACAAACCTTCAGGAAAACACAGTAATATATGATCTGTATAGATATAAAGAAGACATATTAAATAGAAATAGACTATCGGTAAGTTTAGTAAATTTGGAAATGAATGGAACTTTAGTGGATCTTATTAAGAGATTGTATGAAAATAATTACTATATGTATCAATTAGGAAATATAGAATTAGTTAGAGTTCAAAGTGGAGTAGGACTAAGGTGAGGATACCCTATGTCACCTATTTTGTTTTTGTCAATATTTGAGAGAAATGAGAGAGTAATAGAAAGACTAGGAAGAGAGATAGAGATATCATTAATCAATGACAAATGAATGTATATTATCAGATCTTTTATTTGCTGACGATATCTTCTTGTGCACAGAAAGTAAGGAAGATATGACAGTTATGCTAAAGATGTGTGCAAGGGTTGATAAAGAGGTGGGGATTAAATTTAGTGAAGAAAAATCAAAAGTAATGATGATAAGTGCTGGGGAAAGAGAAGAGAAATAAATTTTTATTGGAGGGACATAAAATTAAATGTGGTAAATAGGTATAACTATTTGGGAATCATCTTAAGTAATCAGAGAAATTTCTTGGATGAATCAGAGAAAAAAATTGATAAATGAAGCAAAGAAAAGAGAAGGATTGATGAAGAAAATAACAGTTTTTTTTTTGTATAATAAATATAAGTAGTAAGAATTGTAAGGAAGGGACTGGCAGTAGCAAGGTTAACTTATGGTAATGATGTGTTATGTGTTAAAAAATGGGTGTTAGATTACTCAGAAAAAGTGCAAAGAGAAGTAGGAAGTCATGCATTAGATGCAGATGTGGGTATGGCAAAAGAGACAATTCAAGGAGAAATGGGAGATTAAGTTTTTATATGAGAAATGCAAAAAGCAAAATGAAAATGTTTGGAGATTGCAATTTATGGATAATAAGAGAATAGTCAAAATAGTATTTAATTTGGTTAAGAGTAAAGAACAGGCAACAAGATGGATGAGAAAGGCAGCATGGTATGCAGAAGATTTGGATAAAGACTTTATGTTAGTATATTTATTAAAAAAAAAAGGTGGGGTGATTGTATTGGGAGAATTGTTAAGTGTTATAGTGAGATAGAAGAATAGATACATTAATATAGAGAATTGGAAAGATGGAGAACTAATATGGAGAGTAAAAAGGGTTTAAATATATATAGAAGTAAACAGAATATTGGGTGTAAGTTAATTTATCATAATAGCAAAGAAAATAATTTACTGTTTAATGCTCAAACAGTGTATATTTCAAACAGGAAATATACACATAAATGGAGAAAAGTGGGTGATTTAGTCTGCAAGTTATGTAAAGAAGGTATGGAAAATATTAAACAGCTGTTAATAGAATGTAAATGCTTGCAAGCAGAAAGGGTACAAATAATGAAGTGATTATACAGAAAGTGGGTTCTAAGTTTTTATGCTGGGTTTGGAAAAAGATATGGGAGGTATAGATATAAAGGCCATAGAGTGGACAAAGATAATGTTTTGGAAATGCGATGGAGCAGGGTGGAGAAGAATATAGGAAAAACTTAAGGTGGGGAAAGAGAAGGTAAGGAGGTTAACAGGTTTTTCTGAGCATAATGGCCGAGAGATTCCTGATTCCAAGAAAAGAGAAGCTAGAGTGTTATCGCACCGCATAAGTTGATCATTACAACTTATATATGTATGTGTGCATTTTATCTAAAAATAAACACAATCTATTAGATATAATAAACAGCTCCATACTCCCCCATTTTTTTTTAAATTCACTTAAATAAAGATATAATAAAAGAGGAAGTATGGAGGTGTTTATTATATCTATAAGATATTACACATGGGAAAGAGATAGATTAATAACTCCGTGTGTGTAAAAGAAATATAAAAAAATTAGATATATTAATCTTTAATTGATATCTGTGCTAGAGATAATCTCTAGTTTCGATAATGATTAGTAATAGTCATTATTGTATTTATCTGAAATGGGTGGCGTCAAAGTTGTGAGTGGAGGAAGTTTGACAATGGTAAATGAAAATGTAACAATCTTTTAATCACTTTCTTTTCTCTCGAGTAACTTGTCTTTCTCTTGAGTAAAATATTAAGGCATCTGTTATGATTACGGAATAGGATAGAAAAAGGAAAAAGTAATGTTAATTTTTTATTGTAAAAATTAGGACTGAAACTAGCAATATTCTATATCACTAATTTAAAAGCAGAAATTAAAAATACTTTTTAAAATTATATAAAGCTAGAGATAATTGATGTTACTAATTATTTCTTTTAACAGTACTATGTGTTAAATAAATAAGAAAAATAGAGTAAAATCGGAATCAATTGATTATCCAATATACAATTTAGAGAAAAATATTCTAGAAATAAGGCAAACCTTTATCATTAGTTCAGTATTCTTACTTAAATGCTATATCTATTAATCGTCATATTTCAATCTCTGTATAGAAAATATACAAAAAGGTAGTAACTGATCGTTATAACTTCCAACAAACAGTGTAAAATAGGTCTTCTTACTATTGAATTTGCAATGTGTTATTTAAATGTTATTCTAGATAGTATAAGACAGGTTAAAGAAAGCCAATCATGCAGTAAGTTCAAGTAAAAGCCCAACTATAATTGGATTAAATTAAATTTATAGTTCACAACATTAAAAAGAATAGGAACAAATCTTCAAACAAATACTATATTTATCATAGTAATAATACAAACTTAAGTTACCTATATTTATCATAGTAAAGTTGAGAATTTGAGATGTTTCTTTAATTTGGCAAATTACTAGTAAAAATTCATACCTATCCTAATGATTATTTATTAATTTGTTTTTAAACTACTATAATATCACATGATAACCATTTCTTATGTTTACACAGTAATAACTTTCTCTATATGATGCTAAAATATACATCAAAATTCTCATCTAGTGCTTATTTATCAATTAAAAAAGTAAAAGATGGCTGCTTGTAGGAATGCATTAGATCCAAAGATCTAAGTGCAATGCTCTCAAATCCAAGATTCCTTTCTGATAAAAGCCATAAGCTAGAAACTGGTCTGGTGATATCTGATGAGTACACACCAGATGGGGATTTTAATGCACAAACTTTCTAGCATCCATTGATTACTATGGCTTGCACTAGGTGGCAATATTGTATGGAGAAAGTTATTACTACAATTAATTTGTTTTTCTTAGACTTGAGCTTAATGAAACAAATACAATTAGTATACATTCCATTTTTTTTGTCTCCAGGAGAAACTGATTTTCTCTCCATATTCAAGCTAATTGCATAGTTTGAAATGGATATTTAAAAAAGAAATGATTGAAGAAGTTACCTTTGAACAATCTAGATTGAAAAAAAAAATTATTTAATTGTTTATTTATAGAGTCATTTGTATGACTACTGGTATTTCTGGTGTTATATTTATTCTCTATCATCAGAGAATTATTTGTTCACTTAAATCTCTGACTTGTTTGATTAACAACTTGTAAGCTAAAAATTTTACAAAGATAAAATGATATGACATGTTTATTTCTGATAACAGTTATACATACAGATAATAGTCATAGCCTTAGTGTAGTAATTGCTTGATGGACGAATCTTTTTTTGGTATTAAGAACTGTTTGCCATTCTGTAAATTTATGTTTTGTAGAGATAACTTTTAGAAATAAATAACTAACTTATGCTAATTATTTGTGACTAAGTGTTGTGGGGGGATGGACAACAAAATATCTAATTGTATAGTATCTCTATGAAACTAATTTATAGAAGAAGAAAAAAACAAATATTATGATGTTTATGACAATTTGATTTCATCAATATTAGTATCATATTGTTGTTGTTTTTTTACTGGAGTGAAAAAAGTCAATGAAAAAATATGTGATCTCAAACTTGCAAAAATAATTCAGCTTCTTGTGATTAAATTATTGATCAATGTCATTGGTTAAAAATTGTCTATTAGAGTTGGAAGCTTAATTTGAATGATGGAGATAATATCTAGTATTAACAAATCACTATAGATATTAATAGTCATTTGCTGTTTGTATCAAATTATATAAATATGAGTTTAGATTAAAGAATGAAGTAACACTGTGACAACATATATTGTATGTTGATTAAAAGTTCTTAAAAAATGCAAGAGATATAAACTATATTATCATTATTTTCAATTATCTCCTAGATAAAACCAGTTGCTCTGAGCTATTTCTTCTTAATACTTAATCCAACCATTCATGCAATGGCTTGGAATCTAGTTAGTTGTCCATCTGTTATAATTTTTTACAATATGTCACCATTTTAGCATATTAATTCTATCAGTGATTTCAGTTTGATCTCTCACATCTACATTTACTTTTCAATGTGTCATTATAACATACTTCTTTTCATATTTTTCTGAACAATTTGAGGTCTCTTATTTCTTCTATCAAAGTTCATAAGTAAGCATTAGTAAAATATATTTATTAACAACTTCCTTTTTAGTACCCTAATTTCCTACTTAATACCTTAATTATATATATATTAATTGTTTCTATCAAAATACAAGTTTAGTTTTATTGTTATTTTTCTCCCATTATGTTTCTAACTCACCAATAATCTACTCAGTGTAACTTATTGTAATTCTCTATTATCATTCTTTTTTTTTTTGTTTCTTTTTAAAGGGCTTATTTTTTTATTTTGCTTTCATTTTCTGAAACTCTAAAGTTATTATTTGTGTAAACAAACACATCATTTACAAAATCTAGATGATTTAAGTAATTTTTTTTCATTTTCTTAGAAACTATTATAAAAAGTTGTCAAGAGAGGAATCACCTTAATTTATATCATTATTATTAATCTTCTTGGACTAATCATAAAATCTGGTCATCATTATTGCATTTTGATAGTTATTCATTAGACTTTGATACATTATGGATATTTGTCTGGTTAGTTCAAAGTTCTAATAATAGAAGAAGTGTTTACAGAGTCAAAGGCATTTTTATAATCTATAAATCTAATGCAAAATGATAGCTAATAACTTCTCTTGATATTTGAAAATTTAGATTGTTTTTTGATTAGTCTAAATCCATTTTTCTTTGTAGAGTATTTGTAATAATTTTAATAAGAATAGATGAGTGATAAATTTATAATTGCTATCATCTTTTCCCCCTACATTCCTTAGATATCATTAGCAATATTGCATTTTGCAGCATCATATATATTTTTATCATTTGACAAAAAATTATCTATTTTTTTCATCTGTTTTTTTTAAACATATGTAATGATTCCATCATTTTCTATTTTCAAAAGATATTGTCAAAATTGTAAAAGCTATTTATTATTATTTTTATTGGTCTTGATAAAATTCTTCCATACACTTCATGATATTTTCTTTTTTTAATGTTAAAACTATATTATTATTATTATTATTATTAATTATGATTGTTATTGTTGGAGTAACTTTCTCTTTCAATAGCAAGATAATTTTTCTATTTTTGAGACTAATCTTTTTTTATAATTTTATTATTATTTCTTATGTTATTATTAATCCTTTTATTAATCAACTTACACAATTTTAAATATTCAGATCCTCAAAATAAATCACTTTCTTAATATAAACTGAGCACTGATTATATATATATGTGTGGAAGATATTAATCTGGACCAACTGATGGCTGCTGGTTCAACAGAAAATACGTGTATTGGTGATTATTTATCTTTTATGTGTGTGTGTGGTCATGTGTATTAGTGGTATGAGATAGTGTGGATAGTTGAAGGGTGCTTGAAAGTCTGTGTTTAAATGTCAATGAAGTAATTTCATTGTTGAATACAAGATTGATTAAAATTAAAAATGTGAAATATATATATTTAAAAATTTGATTTAAGTATCAATTACTGATAACTTTTCAAATTAAAATTAAGTTATTGAAATCAGAGATTGTTAATTTATTATTTTTTTAAATGTATACAGTATTAATAAATTTTGTGGATTTTTTTTTTTTTTTGGTGTTATTGCTATTATAAATCTCTCTAGTTCAGTGGTCTTCAACCTTTTCACACCTGCGGACCGGTAAAAATAAGGATAAGGTTGGCGGACCAGCAAAAATAAGGATAAGATTTCGCAGACGGCAGAAGTCTATAGATAAATTTTCTTAAAGATAAGCATAATTGTTATAACTGATCAAAACAACAATGTTAAATATATAAGATAAAGTTTTATATATACATATGGAGTTTATATAATAAAAAACTTTTTTTTAAATTTTTTTAGAAAAGTAATAAAAAATTTACTTCTACCCCCCCCCCCATAAACATCTGTGATAACTAGAAAAACAAATTAATTTATGAATGATTGATTAGATTTTGTTTTCGTTCTGTTTTCTTTTTTTTTAATTGGGTAAAAATGAGATGAAAAAATAAATAAAAATTGGCTATATTAATTAAAAGTTTAAACTCTTATTATTTATTATTACAAACTTTTTACTGCCCGTCTAGCACGCGGACCTGCAGAAAAGTTCTGCGGCCGGCACCGGGCCGTGGACCAAGGGTTGAAGAACACTGCTCTAGTTTATTTGATCAGGTGGTTTTTATATGGAGAATTTGATGTGTGCATGTTTTACATAAAAAAAGTATGTAATTGTGCAACCAAGTAAAGATTAGTATCTTGTGGTTATGTGCTATCAAGATGAAATGATCTATTTTCTAAATTTGGGATGATCTTAGGTTAGTTCATTTAAAGATATATAATTTTCAACAAAGGAAATATATTTAGAGATACAGGCATTACTGAAATATCATATTTTATATACTAAATGATATTATATGAAATGCTACATTGCAATTATTTATGTATTTGTGTTACTATTTATTTGGTAATCATGATTATTTAAAATAGTAATATATTGAGACTGGTGTTAATGCTTGTGATATTCTTAAGAAGGAGCTGAACATTTCAGTCTTTTTATTCTCTATTATGTTTATTTGAGAATTAGAATAATTTATATTTACAATTCATTACTTCTTTAAACTGAAAGAATTTCTTACAAAATAAAGTCATAATTATATCTATAGAGATTCATAGGCAAAATTGGATTTTATGAAATTGTTGATGAATAAATTTTTTAGTCCAAATTTTTGATAGAAATTAAATTATTACTGAAAAATACAATTAATTTATAAAGAAACCATCTGGATTTTAAAAAAAATATTGAGTAATTATAGATTATAAAAATGGACATTAAATCATTCCATTATAAATATCAATTACTCATAAATTTGGACAAGAACCATTTGCCTTTTTCTATTTGATATTTTTATTAAGTAGTAGTGCAAATTAATCTCAGACTGTTTTCTGCATTTTACCTTTATTAATGAAAACTTGATATTCAAAGCAGTTACTAATCTTCAGTCATTTTTTTTTACCATCAAGCTAATAAATTGATATTTAAAAAATCCTAAGGCTTTGAACCTAAATCAACTTGCTGTATACTTAAATAGATCTGACAGGAGAGAAATAAATATATTTTAATACAGTCAATTTTACTCTACTTATAAACATCTTCTCTTTCTGGTAATGTTATTACAAAAATAACATTTGATGTTCTACAACTTTCTATTGTGATGCATACAAACTGTTCTCTTTGACTTTTTTAACATTATCTATTGTAAACATCAGTAATGATGTGTACTGGAGTAACTACTATCCAATACCCATCTCCACATATAATTTATGGTTTTTGCCTTTATTATTGATGATTTAAATTCTAGATTGTAGCTAATGCAATTATGTATTTAGAAACTATTCTTAAGCTTTTGAATTTACTGACATCAGCTCAGTAATTATTTTTTTTGGTGACATCTATTCTAATTGTAGGTACCTTTTCTCTCTACTAGAAACACATACTTGGTTTCAAAACCTTAAAAGTTTTTTTAATTCCAACCTATTAGCTGCTAATAAAGAAGATGCAATGATTGTCAGATGCATAACCTGCACTGGTTTCAGTTTTAAATCCAAATCCCTCATCAATAAGGCTAAAGCTAGAAACTGATCTAAAGAGAGGAATTAAATAGCATTGTCATTTAACAATCAGTGATTGTTGGAGTTTATAATAGCTGGCACTAGAATAAGAAAAAGAGAATAGTTGTTGTTTTTATTACAATAGTAAGTTGACAGAATCAAATGATATTGCATTGATATTTCATAATTTTAATAAAAAGACATGGTTTTAGATTTATGAACAAACTATAAAAAATATTGGAAATGTCTTTTATCAAACTTAGAGGAAAGTGACTAGCCTTGCCTTGTATTTCTTTCCAACACTATTAGTAATTTCAATCCTTTTTTTTTAATCACAGTTTTCTTGGGATTAAGTTGTGCCGGGTTAGTTGGAACTTAACAAAGAAAATTTTATCAGTCTCCACCATTCTTCACATGATTTCAATTATTTATTATCATTTTAATAAAAACTCAGATACAAAAGGTGGTACACCTTCTTATCATGCATACAACATGGGTTTGAATCCAGCCAAAGTAAATGTTACATTTTTTTCCATTTATGTTAGATACATTTTTGAAATTTTTCCGGGTTATAAAGGAACTTAGGATTTTTTCTCAGATGGTGACCATTTTCAATGCAGTTAACTATTCAATTATTATTAGTTAAATAGATATCCACCAGCTTATTTAGAGGATAAAATAATAAGGAAAGCCACTAAAACCATAAAGAGGTTTTTTATTAGAGTACTGTTAAACTTTTTTTCTAATAGTGTGGTATATTATTTTTTCTTTATGTATTTAAGATTATTACCATAAACTATTTATTTCGTACATGTGAGTAATCAAATTAAAAAAAAATAAAACACGTTTTCATTGATTCACCATCCTTGTTTCAAAGTTTAGAAATTTTTTTATCTATAGTTACTGATTTCCTGTTTAATAAGGATGTAAATGCTTTCTCAAACATATGTGATAGTGCAGTCAGAGAAAAATCTAAATTATTCAGTATTAAAAGTTATATATAAATATTTGGTTTTTACTTATAAATTTATTTATAACGATAATTTGATCATTAAGGTATTAATTAAATTCATGCAATCCGTAATTTAATTATTAATTTTTTTTTATAACTTCCTACGAAAGTTTAAATTACAATTACTGTACAAATGTGCTTGTATTGTTTGAATATCGAAATGATTTATCTTTTTTGAATGCCTTTATATATGTGTTTAAAGCAGGCGAGATGGAACTGAAATATTATACGGGGGGAGGGGGGTTGATGGAGTTGGATTAAGAATACCATGTGGTTGTGTTTCATAAAAATAAAATATATTAATATTTAATTTAGTTTAAGGTTATCACCTAAAGTAGGAGTGATGAGAAAATAACTAGTTAAAAAATGATTAGTAATAAACTTTACAGTATTTATCCAAAGTGGAGGATGTCAAATATGTGACTGCAATAAATTTGTCACTTGTAGATGAAATTGTGGTAATAAACAAATATACTTGGTTTACAGCATTATTGATAAAAAATATTTTGGATCTAACATCTGCAGTCCAGTTTAAATTAAATTATCAATGATTTAAAACAACAAACTTTATGTAATTTCGGATTACAGTATGATCCATAATGTGTTAGAGCTACTAGTTTTGCATATAACTTTAATTTGTATGCTTACTTGTTCAGATTTTTATTAGTAGTGCCTGTTATATATTGTTCAAATTGTATTTAAAATGATAGGATAATTTTGATTACTTGAATCTAGCTAATTTACTCTTCATCTCGTGTGTATCATACTCTTCTATGATATATATATTACCTACCCTGACACCTCTCTGAGGAGTGCCAAAGCATGAAACCATGGTCAGGGGTGGGGGGGGGTTCCTGACAGAGATATTTTAAGTGCTGGCTCTGGCTAAGCATTTATCATAAAGCTTGTAGAGGAATTGGCAATCCTCATTGTTTATAACTTACAAGCTTAAGAGATAGGGTCATGTGATATATGACTCTTATTTTGACTATTTATATTACTAGTGTGTCTGACTCTGAAATCCGAGATCCTAGGATTGATTCAAGTTCTTGTACTTCCAGCAATCAATCTTCTTATGAATTCCCAAACATACAAGGATAAAAGATAGACTTATATCAATAGCTAAAGTATTAAAATAGTGGGAAGGAGGGATAAAACATTTTATATCAAAGTAACAGTTGTTGTTGTTTTTTTTCCTGATTATTCATGAATTACTTCCAATTTCACAGATCTAAATACAAAGATGAATGTATAAATAACAAACTGTCTAATAACCTAATAATAAGGTATGACATTCAAAATAATCTGGTTAATATATCTTATTTGAACTATGATTTGACTAAAGATGTTCATTGTTTTATTGCAAAATCACTGGCATAAAAGACTTGTTTTTTTTATATAGGGGGAGCAGAAGGTATGCTTTAATGAAAAACATAAGTATCAGTTTTAAAATGCTTGGGCACTTATGTATTAGATTTGCTACCTGTGTTTGTGATGGCAGAATGCTGTACCTTTCTCCAGTGGGGGGGGGATGGTGTTTGCAACAGCAGAATGTCATAATTATGACTTTAATATGGCATATTTAAAAAGTCACAACTATTAAAAATATATTAAAAAAGTTACAACTACAGCATTCTGCCATTGCAAACACCCTCCCTCCCCACACAGGAGAAAGGTATGGCATTCTGTCATTGCAAATATGATCAGCAATTTAACATCTAAGTAACAATGTTTGCACTAGAGTCTATCTCCTTAGTGAATCTTTAACAACAGCAACAATAAAAAACTACACATATTTCATAAATATAATCTTAAATATAATATTTAAATTATATGCATATTGTATTTAAAATTCTGGGAAAATATAACCTCTTTAAATGTATTAAAACAACACATAAAATACTAAATAAGCTACCATTAGAGAACCTAACTTCCAAGTGAAGGATACTCAGATGGGATTCTATTAATCCATGCTTATTTTATATTTTAACTCACACTATAAATTCATTTAACTCTTAATTAACTAATTAATGTTTACTTCCAATCAATATATAATGCTGATAGAAAAAGAAACATTAAATTGTCTGAGAATAAATTTGTTTGTTTTAAAACTTTACATTTTTTTTGTTTGTTTTCTAGCAAAATAAACTTAAATAAAAAGAAAATATAACATACTTATCTGTGATATTACTTTTTTAAACAAAAATTGGAATGGCTTGTTCCATTCACGATCAAAAAGTTTATACGGAATAGATAGTAAAATCTTTGAATAGACTATTAAATTGAAATAAAAATATTAATAAGTCTCTGATGTCTAATAAACTCCCATATATCTACTTCATTTCTAGCACCTGCTCTCGCTTTAGCTGAAATTATTAGCAAGATTGTTCATCTGATGTTTTAATGCTTCTCATTTCTAATTACTGTTTGTTTTTTTCTGAAGGTTTGTGATGATAGTGTTTTAACTGTATTTATATATTGGACTATTTCCATTATCTAAAATATGAGCATTGAGTGTCTTTAGAAAAATTTAACTTTATTTAAATATTCCAAATACATTCAACTATTAGTAATAGCACACAGGTTAGTATATGCACTATATTTTGAGAGGTATTATTTCCCCCTCTTCTTCAGGTGTTTCTGGCCTGATTAGTGACAGTACTAGTATGGGAATTGAACTTTGACCTGTAGATTCTTGAGTATTAAATTTTAAAGTAAAGCTCTAACCAACTGAGTCTTTGGCAGGATGGTTCAGTGCTTAAAGCATTACCTTAAAAATCAATATTCAAGAATCTAAGGATCCAGGTTCAATTCCCATACTAGCATTGTCACTGCTCAGGAAAGAAGAAGGGAGAATAATACTTCTTGAAACATTGTGGATATATTAATTGGTGTGCTATTACTAAAAGTTGAATGTATTTGGAATATTTAAATAAAGTTACATTTTTCTTAAGACATTCAATATTCATATTAGATGTTAGAAATAGTTCAATATGTTTGTTTGTTTTTTTGGGGATTTCAGCAAGACTATCTGCCCAAGTTTTTATACTTCTCACTAAAATTTATCAAGACAAAAATCTGAATCTACTCGTTTTCTAATTATAGATTGGGGCTAAATTAGTTGAATATTATTAAATAAAGTTTAAGAATATTTTTAATTAATTAATTTCTAGTTAATTAAATGTAATAAATTATGACAATATTAATATTCCATCTAATATTCAGAGAAAACTTTGAAAATGTTAATGCATTTTCAGATGCAAGCGTTCCTCTTAACGGCAATTATTAAATAAATGCGAACTAATTTTACGACAGAATTAACATAGTTTTTTACAAGTTAATTAAATGTAGTAATATCTTTGCTTTAACAAAGATTTTCACATGTATAAGATGAAAATAAAAAAATTTAAATCATACCATGTATTAGTTTTCTATAAAAAGATTTCCTGCAGCATACAAAGAATCTAAGTTTCTAAATTCTTCAAAAAGGTTACTGAAACAGAAAATTTCTTTGCTGAATTAGGTTGCCAACATTTTGTCAAAATTTTATTCATCTTTGTCAAGGCTAAGATTATAATGAATCTTGACAAAGATGAATGCAATAGCATCAAACATTGACAATCTAACTTGGTGGAGGAAGACCTTTTTGAAAAATTTAGAAACTTTAAACAGGATTCTTTGTGTGTTGGGTGGAATAATTTCTCTACATAGAAAACAAATATACGTTACCATCCAAAAAAGTATTTATTTTAATTACAGATAACATTTTTGTGTCAGAGTAATGAAGTGATCAGCTACTTAGTCCATAACCTGAGGAGTATTTCAAGCAGTTCAAAGGCACATTTGTTATTGTAATATTTAATATAGTCTGGTTATATTCTTCTTTCATCCAACTTTGTCAAGTGTTATATACTTTTCTAATGAATTAAATTGACTTGTGTGAAAGTGTATATGTGTATAAAAATATATCGACCTAAATGCATATCAAACATAGGTATAGTGATTATTTTTACAGATTATATGTTTGAATCTTGTAGAAATAAAAGGTAAATAAAGAATTTATTATTTAAATAATATCAAGCTCCCTACATCATCCTCTCCATGCAATATAACTGATACACATGCCGCATACACGTGAAAAAGATAAATGATCCAACACTTGTCAGTTAAGTGCTGGTTCAGCATGAAATATGTATATTGGAGATCATTTATCTTTTTCACATGTATGTGGTCATGTCTATCAATTATACTGGATGAAGCAAATGACTATAGGGATCTTGAAAGTCTAGGTTCAAATCCATTTAATTACATCTAGGTTAAGTATATACATTATATTTGTTTTCAATATTATTTAAATAGAAATAAAAAGTAAATATATAATTTATTATTTAAATCCTTGATATATATATTGTAACAGAATCATCCACAAAAATAAATAACATATGGATAAAATATATGCTCATCTAGGGAAAAATAATTACCATTGGGTGATTGCATACAAAGTGGAGTGACTATACAAAAATTTTACCCTAATTTGATAATAACCACATATAATGATCAGACTAAACCTTACATCAAGTACAAGTTTTCATATAGATCCAGCCATATTTCCTGATTAATAGCCATTCTATATTTGTAATATTATTCTGATTTAAATATGAAATATCGGATGAGAAAATTTAATGAAAAGCTATTCTTAACTATAATAAAAAATTTATTTAATACAATAGAATATAAACAATATAACTCTTTTGTATTTACACAACCAATGTAATGAAATATGAAATATATATGACAGAAAATATTTTTAAATTAATGTTTTCATTCTATTATAGCTCTGAATTTATATAACCAATAAAAATAATAAAAATATTAATTTTTGCTTAAGTAGAAAATGAATATGTTGAAAAGCAAAATCTTTTGATATTATAATTCAAATTATTATCCATTCAATGAAGTTATTCTAAAAGTTTTTACCAAATTTATCTTATTTTTATTTACCAATTTAAAAATGAGATCTCTGGCCATAATGACTGTATCCTCATAATTTCATGTCATTTTTTTTTTTAAATAATTTTCCAGATATAATAATTTTTTTGTGTGTAATTATGCTTTATAGTTAAGAGAATCAGGGATGTCTAAAATGTGTAAATACTTATCTTCCATCTTCCTTGATTATTTCTTCTTGTAATCCATAGTTAATTTCTAAATTTTATTTATCCAGTTTTGTTATAATATCTATAAATATGATCCAGCATTGGAAAATACCATTAGGCATTATTATAGTTCCATGAAGAAAACTACATTTTTGGAAAGATGAAGCTACATTCCAACTAAAATTCGACCTTGTCATTATAAATATATAAGAATCCAATCATTTTCATAACTCTAATTTTATAAGCACTACAAAGCACGAGGAAGGAAAAAACTGATCTCTATTTTTTATAGCAGAGGATTCTTTTTTTTATTATCTGGCAATCATTCAAATATCATAACAATCATTAGAATGTCTGACTTAAGCTTTGTTGTGTTTTAGTTTTTTTTATTATTGATATTTAATATTTTTGAAAATAATTAATTTTATTTTCGCAATATTATTTTAAAAATAAACAAAGACATAACCTTTTCATTTCTTACAAATTATTTTGTTTTACAATTTGCTTTAAAATTAAATAAATAAATAAACTTTTTACAGTGTTTTAAAACAAAATTTTTTGTATTTATTTTTAAAAACTATACAGATGATCTATGTGCAAGAGGTTATAATATATTTATAATTTAGTATGCTCACAACAATTATGTTTATAATAAACAGCAAACAAAATATTAACAATCCTCTAGTTAGCTGTTCAGCCAATGCAGTAGCTTGGGTGTAACATTCCTATTCAGTTGACTAAACTGATTTGTTTTTTTATATTCATTCAACTGAGAATCAATATAGAAATATTTACTTCTTGGACATACCACTCTATGATTGTACTAAACCACATCAAACATATCTATTGTATCCAGGCTGTAAATAAACTTACAAGTAATATAAATAATTCAAACATTTATTAGTACATACAATAATCGATTTGTTCATGGAGATTAAAGCAATACAACTTGAGCTTGAAAGGAAAATGCCTATGATGATGATCTTCTACCTGCATGATGTTTTTGTTAGATTCAGATATCCATGTGTGTTAAGTGCTTTAAAAACTTCTTGTAGTTTTCCCTTTGTACTAGACTTCTTACTTTCCTATAGGCAGACTTCTGTGAACTTTGACTGCACATTAGCTTTGCTTAATCATGCTTGTAAACTATTTGTAGACTATGCCTAAGCTATAATGTTAAACTGCTACATTAAAACTAGTCATTAACCACTCAGGTCAGCTTTTGACTAGCCTCCCAAACTACTATTAAGATCGAGTACGTATATGCTTTGCTTGGATTAAGCTGACATCGTCATCATCTCTCAGACTAATGGAACTCCATCTCCTCTTGTTGGTAGTTATCCTTATTAGATATTTTTAATTGGTTGATTTATTATAATTGCTGTAAATACATTTTTTTCTTAGGGTAATGTGTTTTTGTGACATTTTTACTGATATGGTATTATTTTCATTAGTAATTTAATGAGAAGGAACAATTATATTTTATTTATTTATTATTCTCTTGAGGAGGCCTATATACTATAGTACCATAATAAATCAAATGTCTAAAACAGAGGCCTGCAACCTTTTTAAGATGAAGAGGTATTTTGTTTAAATATCCCAACCAAAAATATGTTAATGAACACAGACTTTCACATGACCCACCACTCTCCACTCTATCTTATAACACTGATACACTTGAACCCATATATGTTGAAAAGATAAAATAATCACCAAACTAAACCAGTAATCATCAGTTGGTCCAGATTATCATAAAAGCCTATTCTGCAAAAAAAAAATAATATTTCAAATAGTGCTTTAAGGTCTGACCATCGGCTCGTATATGTATGTAAATGGATTATGTCCTGTATATGAAGGATCAGAGTGACTTGTGGTCAACATGGGTAGGATGAGATGGTTGGCACTAAGGTGAACTTTGAGCATTCCATCATCGGATTTTCAAGGAAATGGAAGACTGAAGAGTTGTGGGATGGAGTAGTTTGAAGCCTGCTCATTAAAGTATGAAGATTAGATTTCTGAATGGTTGTGGTTATATTTAACATGTTTTTAATAATCTACCATAATAGAATCTGTAGATATATAATCAAAATTGAAATTCTCTTAAAAGTAAATAAACAAAAATGAAAAATGACTTTGACAGTTTAATTTATTCACAAATTTTTATTATTTAAACAATCATTATACACAATAAGTATTATTTTATAATAGGATCAAACCCAAGGATCAAAATTTTATTCTTCGACCTACAGTGAAAAACAAAACATGTTTATCTAAAAGTGATAATAAAATAAACTAACAAAATTAATCAAACAAAATTGACACAATATTGTATAGTATAGAAAATTAATATAATGTACATATTTTTCTCATGGAATACTCATATATACATATAATTATATCTAATAAGCAATTATTGTAATATTTAGAGAAACCCTATTAATTAAAAAGCTAGAAATATGAAGTTTTTAATTAAAAATTAAGAAAAGAAATATAAGTTTGTACAAATAAAATGTATTAATAGGTTCTTTTTAATACAAAATACCTTATAGCTCAAAATTATAAAAAATATCAATATTTTGTTATTTCTAATTTTTCTCTTCAGGTAACTATGAAATATGGAATGATTTATTTCAAATTTATACACACTCATTGAAACACAAAAAAGAGAGAAAGAGAGAGAGAGAAGATAAAATCACTAAATACTCTATAAAGAAAAAGATGAGAATATAAATATATTATAACAATTAGAGTATAAAAGTGCTATTAATACTGTGTGTTTGAAATTGACTGGATCTTTATTTATCATACATATTAGTAATGAGATTGTGACAATAGATAGCTTGGTACACACACACACACACTAATCACTTATATTATAGAGTGTTCAACAACTTTTTGGATGAATCAAGTTTCTTTCATGTATCTTAATAGTGAATTAAAATAGTTCCAAAGAAATTCTATTGACTTCCAAGCATTACAAGACAAAACTTGATTATTTTCAAACAAATTGAAATAACTTTCAGATAGTATACTTAAACTCAGCAATTACCTCTTCATAACTGTTTACATGCCAGTAAACTTTCCATATTGAATAATTATTTAAAATTTCTTAACATTTCATTGATTAGTTTTTATTCTGTAATTTTGAAGTATACAATTAAGTAGATGATAAATACTATTTCACAATAACTCTCAAGCTTGTTTCAAAGTGCTTGTGTGTGACAGGAATTAAAAGATTTTAAACATAAGTTTTATGCTTGCTACAAAACAAAAATCAATGCCATCAATATTAGATATAAAAAATGATACAGTTAATCAAAATATTAGCCTTTAAATGCACGATACTGAATTTTGAATTTTAATTACTATTCAGGTTTGAAAAGTAATTATTTTTCTTCATTGTCTCTGTTTAAAAAAACCAAAAAAACACTTTATCCTGAACAAATGTAGCACTAATAATAAAATATGTGAGTCACCTGACTAAATTTACTTTGAAAGACTGATTGATATCACTACAATTCACGAAATAAACAAATAGGCTTTATTAAAGTTGCTCATGATTATAAAACTCTTTTACTGCTAATGCAACACTCAAAAGAAATGTTCTATGGGTATCCAAGAACTAAATATTGACTCAATGCACAAAATATTTCTAGGAGATGACATATGGTCAATGTTCTATTATCAGAAGCAAATTACAAAAGCAAAAAAGTATATCATAAGGACATTTAAATATAATTAACAGAAATAAGAGACTTTTTCTATCATTTTCTTATTATAACAATTTACAAGATATATCAAAAGCCAGTTAGGCAGTAATAAAGCTGAATATTTAAAAAATCTATCTTTTCTGCAAAACAGTCATATATTACCTTAGCCCAGAAAAGGAAATAATTTATAATTGAATAACAATCTACTCTTTAAAAAAGTCTATACATAATAGAATGCACTACAAATAATATTATTATTAACAAGAGCAACAACACTGGCAATGGCAATAATAACAGCAACAACAAAAAAAACAATATTTCATCGATTGAAATATTAGCCTTTCTGTATGTGGTAAACATTGTGTGATGTATTGTTTCCAGTGAAGTGCAGGAATGAAGGAAATGATATTGTGGCTCTTCTTCTCTTTGTCATAGTCCACAAAGGGGGGGGGTCTATATTTGTATAGAATCAATGAAATCTAAGGAAATGTGTTGTGGGTAGAGCATTTAGATTAAACTTAAGCAGATAAATCAAATAATTTTAGTTCTAGTGATCACTTTCTGAATTGTTGCAGTAGTTGCCTGTTGTCTATTCCAAGAACTGATGGATATAGATGATGTGTCTGATTTGGGTTTAAGATATTATGAATGTCCCAGTATGTATATTTGTAGTCATTATTAAGTGACATTTTGTTATATATTGGCTTGAGTTCTTCAATCAGTGTTGCTAGATATCCATATGAAGGGGGTGGTCTGTCTGTGGATAGTATATTGATCACACTCCAGTTCTGGAAATCTTATTTGTGCGCAACATACAGCCTTTATGCTTACTGGAATAATTAAGAAGGTAAAATGAATGGAAATAAGTATTTAGTTAGAATAAAAGATAAAGTAAGATTATATTGATAGTGATTAAAAATTTTTTTTGGAGTAGTGTAATTAAAATTATTTTATAATGTAAATATTATATGTATTAAAGTTATATGTATAGATATGTGTTATAAAAAAAGACAATAAAAAAGATTTTAAAAGAATATAAAATAGGATGGTAAATATGTTAACGATATTATATGAATTGAAAAGGTTAGGAAATATTTTTAAAAAATTTAAGTTTGATAGGAATTTAATAATTTTATATAAAATAATGTATTTTAATGGTTGTATTTTTATGTGTATTCAAATTTTGTAGATCTGATGAAGACTGCATGGTACAGTCAAAACTGTAATCAATATTAAAAGTTTTTTTGCTGAAAAGTGAAATGTGGAAGATTTTTGAAATTCAATATTTTATATACTCAATAAAACTAGAATTGTTCAGAAAAAGAGACAGCATCCTAGCTCAACCAGATGTATTTGCAGCTATGTGGTCACACTTGAAACCAAGATCAAGTCTATGAAATATAAGTTCAATATGATAGATGGTGACATTTTACTTTAAAGAGATGTAAGCATAAACTGAACTAAATAGAAAACCAGATTCTAAAACAAACAAAAAAGTATGCAGAAATGATAAAGACTTATGTACTGAAAAGATGTCTGAATTGGACTCCTTGCATAGCTGTAATTTGTTTTGCAATTGTAATAGAAATCAATATATTACTAGATGTGACTATGTAACATTTTAGACTCAATAAAGTTTTGCTTTAAAACATCATCATCATCATAATAATAATAACAACAACAATAATAACAATAAAATAATTTATTTACTTCTTTTATACAGTTTGAAATATACAAATCATTTACAGGCAGATAATCTAAATATAATAAATATATACAGTCAAGCTAAAGTGACAGTGTAATAATAAAATAATAGACATGCGATTAGTATTTTTGACAATATAGATTTCATTTTTTTATAAATTTATCTTTATAGTAAAAATTCTATTTCTAATTTATTATCAATGGTATTGTATAACTTGCTTATTCTTTGCAAAGTGTTCTAAATATAAGGTTTTAGTAGTTGATATTTCTATTGTCTCATGATACCTCATGTTTATTAAATCTTTAAATTTAATTTTAGTTATACAATTTGATAAGCATAAGTTCTCATATATAATAATATTAGATCTTTTAATTGTCTTTGTTTTATAAGTGAAAGGTAGTACTACTTCTGATTTACATTTATATTGTAACAGGTACACATGCTGTTACATTCTAATAAATAAAATTAGAAATTAAAAATAAAAAGTTCGCAAATAAAAATTTGTTTTTAAAAATTGAAAATTAAACAAAATCACACAGATGGAAAATTATTAAAAGAAAACTTAAAAAAAAGAAAAAGTATTTTAGAACTCAATTTTCAGGAAAAAAACTGATTTAAAGATAAAAATATATCTTTAAGAATATATAAAATTTAATTAATTCTATTGTGTAAAAAGATTAAATATGAAAATGATTATTTTTAATTAGTCAAAGTAGACTAGCCTTTGGGCATCTCAAAATTTATAATTAAAAATCACATAGGAGAAAAATAATAGCAGAATAGCCAATAAAAAAATCCCTCAGGAAACGGACCTCAGCGAAAGGATCATCATCATCATGACATTATGTCCAGTTAATCTGCAATTTTAATATAAAAAGGAAAATATTAAAAATAAATTATGTGTGTTAGTGCCAGGAAGAAGAAGTGAAGGAGAAGGGATTGAAAAGACACACTTTCAATCCCTTTAGTTTTCCCAAAAGAAAAAAAAATGGAAGTATCGTTTTCCTATATTGCATACCCCAGGACATCAGGGTCCTGCAATAAAATCTTGCAAAGAAATATACCAGCTACAGCAAAAGACTTCCGGATAAATACAAATAGAACAGCCAACAACATAATGGTCTCCTCAGAACGTCATGGGAATTAACATTGGATCCAAATTACAAGCAACTAGAAAGTATGGACTCATCCTTTTAAAAACATAAAAACTTTAAATAATTCATGAACATTAAATATAAAACTTTCCCAGTATTTAAATAGAAATTTCTATCTGACCAAACTAAATCATTTATTAATAATTATTTTTATTGAATGTATTTTTTTTAAAAATCATTTACATTAATTTATTTTTTCCATTCTTTTAAGTGTTTATTGTTTTTTTGTTTTCACATTAAGCTAAAACTTTTAATTAAATCATGTTAAATTTAAGTCGGGTGTGAATGGCTGCATAGATTCATAAAGTTATGTTAGTTTAAGGGAGGGTGAATCTTAGGTTATTTGTTTCCCAGTTAAATTGGGTCAATGGATTGGATGTATTGGTGTAATTAGTAAATGTAGCATGAAGATCCACTATGTGCAGGATCATCTTATATGCTGCACTTGGGCAAAATAAAACCCATTTCTTACTGACCATCAGAAGCAGATGGTATTCCCTGCTTCTTGGATCACTCCTTTAGTCTATGGAATGGGATAGTAAGATGGCAAAAAGGACTGCAATCCCTTCCTATGGAGTTTTATTTTTTATTGTTCTTCTCACCAGACAGACGAAGTATTCCTGTACTGAATGAGACATTTCTTTTCAATAACCATGCTGTTCAGATGTATATTTCTGACAGTGTGTTATTGTGCTGTCATATTCATGCTGCATTGAATATATCGATATATCAGGTAGATTGGCATTAGTTTGATTGCGAACTTTTGGCCTAGGGTTAAATAAGGGATATAAAATATTTTCTTTTTTTAGTGCAATCTATGTAGTCTATTCATACTTGACACCTTAATAAAATATTAATAAATTCATCTGTGTGAACTTCTAAAATAAAAAGTTAAAATGTAAATTAAATTCTAAAGTAAAAGTTATACTAAAATAATTCTAAATTTTATATATGTGCAAAATAAATGTTTCTGTGTATTGTTAATCTGGCAGTGGCTTATTCTTATTTTTTTATTATCTTTCTTTAAAAATAAAGTATATATTATCTCTGCTGCTCCGCGAGCTAGTGACTGGGGCTAACGGTCTATAATAAAATAAAATTGAATCTTAAATTAAGTATCTGACTACTATATAATTTTCCAGGTTTGAATGGCCTGGTGGCGCCCTTGTCCAGCAGATACCATAAGACTCCACCATATCAGAACTATCAAGATAACCCTGACCATTATTTTATAAAATTGTTAAATATTTTCTGTAGCATGTTTACCACTGTTATTTTGTTTCTATTTGATATTTCTGATCCAAAGGGTATTACTGGCAATACTAGTTTTAAATAATATAATTTTTGTTTCTATAGAGAAGTTTTTACTATTTCTCAATATTCTTCCTATAGATTTATAACTCTTTTTTTTTTTTTATATTTCTTTATAATGTGTGTTGTAGGAATTATTACTGTCAAAATTTATTCCAAGATCCCTTTTCAATAATTTTTTTGTTACCTACATAAAAAATTGTATTAAAAATTATAGTTTCTGATATACGATACATCACAACATTTATTTTCATGCTGTTATCAATGCACCATTTTCCAAAACTATTTAGATTACCTTGTAACTTAAATCATATCACATGAATCACTTATTTCCTTAAATATCTTGTTATCATCAGCATATGATAAAATTTCTAAATATTTTATATTTTGGTCTACATCTACTGTAAAAATATTAAATAACAATGGTGCCACCCCCCACCCCTCTTGAGGTATACCTTGATTGATATTTATTAATTCATTATTGAGATAGATATAAATCTTACAATCTTTTAAATAAGAAGCTATCCACTTAATTGCTTTTATATTTACATTCAGTTTAATCAATTTGACTATTAATAATTTATAAGAGACTAAATCAAAAGCAGATATCAAGTCCAGACATATGACATCAATTCTTTTCCCAGCATTTAAGGCATAATATTGATAATGACGGATCTTTTTGGTTAAAAACCATATTGAGATTTTGGTACAATCTTATTAATATCATTTTTTATTTTTGAATAAAAACAATTTTCAATAATTTTATAAAGATTTGGTAAATTGGATCCTCTTTTGCACCTTGTTTTTTTTATTATATAAATATGAACATTTCTAGTTATTTTTAAATTCCTAGGAAAAATCTCTTTGTCTAATGATTCCTTCAATAATTTTTGGAATGAGAGCTATTAATTCACAGCATCCTTTTAGAATGTTGGAGTTTCATATAAATTAGAGGTCTTTTATTTCTAAATTTTTTTATTGCTCTTTCAATAACTTGCAGATTTATATTTTTAATTGAAAAATATATATTTTTTGAAGAATTATCAGAAACAGTTTTGTTATACTTATTAGTTGTTTCATTTGTTTTTTTCGTATTGTAATATTTTTCAAAATGTTGACAGAATTCATTTAATGTTATACCATTATATGATTAGATGTCAATGCCAGATTTTTTTGTGTTATGTTAATATGTTTATTAAAATCCCAAAATGCATTAGGCTGATATTTAAAATCTATTTCCAACTTTTTAATACGATTTTTATAACATTGTATTTTTTTTCCTTTTTATAATTTTCCATAAATTTATTGCATGGTTATAATAAATTTTGATTTTTTTTTTTTTGTTTTTAATAACGTTTTTGTAATGATGTTCTTTTCTTATAATAAATTGAAGTTCTGTAGTAAACCAGATAGGAAAATTTTGTTTTCTTTGAATAGTGCTTGGTATATTTTGATTCATAATATTATAAACGGCCATCATAAATTTTTCAATAGCAATATCTAATTATTAATATTGCTTAAGAAATTTCAATCATAGTTTTTAAAAATATCATATATTTTATCATAGTTATCTTTCCTAAAATCTTTTTGCAATCTGAATTTTTTAAATTTCTTTTGTATGTTAGATCTAGTAATATTTCCAGTGGTGGATATTTATCTATAGGTAATATTATTCTTGATGACAACTTGCATATTATTTCATATGCATCATTATACAGAATTAAATCCAGAACCTTATATAGATGATTTTTACTAGTATTACTTTGCTTTAATTTGAAAATATGTATTAAATTTAGTAAGCTGCATGTCTTGCTATTGTTCTTTAAATATAATTCAGAACTATTAAAATCTCCAGCAATAAAAATATTATGATGATAATTAGTTTTGATATATAATGATCATATATATCACTAACTAAAGAAATTTCTGGTTCAATATATATAGAGGCTAAAAGTAATTTTTTTTTCCTCATGTGTCAAAGCATCAGCCGGGAAGCAAACCCGCTAACCCGGGACAACTGCTTGTAAAGCAGCTGTCGCTGACCTCTCGACCACCAATGCTTGACAAAAAAGTAATTTTTATATTAATGTTTAATTGAATTCCAACCAAAGTTATTCATCTTGATAAATAATTTCTGTAATGCACTTACTAATTAGCATCTTATTAACTGCTATAAGTATTCAACCTCTCCTTCTAAACATACAATCATTTCTGTCTTGCCTATAAATATTATATCTGTCAACCATAATTTATGAGTCTTCTATATCTGTTATTAACCACGTTTCAGTTAATAAAATAATATCATAATTTTCAGATAAAAATTGTAAATAATTTTCATTCAAGTTTGTTCTTAGTCCTCTAACATTCATATAAAATCATTGTATTAATTTATTTGCTGATTTTACCAATACATTAAAGTAAGTATGCGTTTTCCATTGCCTACCACAATCATTGTTCATATGTTTTTTAATATTTGCATTAGATAATTTTCCGAAGAAATATCTCACATCTGCTCTCAGTGGTGTAAGAATCCATTTTAATTTTACCATAGTATCTCTGTAATATTCAGGCATACTTACAAAATAAGTTGTAGGCATTGTATCTTCCATATCAATTTTTATAACATTTAATAAAAGTTCTTAAATATTCCTGAATGTAATTTTTAAAAACACTTTCATCTAAATAAGCATTAGCTATAGATATTAAAAATTCATTTTTATTATATTTGACATTATTTTCCCAAAACCCATAATTATAGTTATTAGTATTGCCATATATATAATTAATATCACTATATTTATCTCTTTTAACTTTTATAGTATATCTCTGCTGTCTAAACTAACTTTTTTTGTAATTATATGTATTACTATTAATCTTTATGCCTGTGCTATTTTTATAAATTTCTTTCTCATTCCATTGATAGTTTTTATTATAATATACTTTGGTTTTGTATTGTCTTCTTTTAAATATATGCTTATTATTTCTTTTGTCATCCATGGTATGATATTCTTCTTCACCTATATCATCTATTACTATGTTATCTTCCAAAAGTTTTACATCTTTTATATATTTTATTTCAGGCATCTGTATAGATACATTGTTTTTATTAATTTTCATTGATTTTTTTTATTTCCTGTTTTATTTCATTTCCATTAGTATTATCTTAATCTATTGATTTAAGCAAATCACATCCATTCTTCATTTGGTTTTTCCCATTCTCAGATGTTATTTATTATGCTTCCCACTTTTTTTGGCTTCCTAATAATTACTTCTTTTTTATACATCAGATCTCTGTCTAAAGTTAATATTTCTTTTTTGGTATTCATTTTGTCTTTTTCAATATATATTTCTTATATATTATCATTATTATGAATACAATGACTACAATTATTTTCATTCTCTTTGTTAAGTTTTGTGACATATATCTCTTTTATAAAATTTTGAATATATGTTATGCTTATATTATAATTATTATTTTTTAATGATAACTAAATTCCATTAGTCTAAAAATATTTTCCATTATTGGTATTTATTATTTTCCCATTATTTTGTTTTCATTATTTGTTATACTGTTACAGTCATTCAATTGTTTATCAGCATTATGAGCTGTTTACACCATACGCTTTAATACTATCTTCATTTTTTTTCAATTGATGTAAATCAAATGAGAAATATTATGTAAATAATTCATTTGGTAACTGTTTTTCTATATGCAGATTGTTATATTTTATATAATGCATTGAAGGAATAAAATATTTTTCTGTTTTTATATAATCATGTGCTGGTACATTTCAGTCTTATAATAAAATTATCGTAATCCAATCTTTGCCTTATTTTAATTAATTCAAGTTTCTTTTTTAAAATGTTACAACAAAATTCCTTGCTTTGTTTTATTTCAGTAGCTATGTTTCCAGATTCAGTTTTTGTATTTTCATACCTGAGGCTTCATTAAAACAAATTGGTAAAAATTCTAGACAGTTATCTTGATTAGAAAAGTTATTATTGGTGTTGTATTTGGTCTGGATTGCAGATCAAGCCAATAGTAACAAAAAATACAAACACTTCAATTAATATAATTTATTAAGATGAAATATATTTACATAATATACAATCAATGATTATACTGCCATAATTAATGCAAAATCAGTCATTCCCAAAGGACTAGACTCATTTCCAGCTGTATGTAACAACCTGCCTCAAGTCACTCTGGTCTTTGCAGCTTCCAGTCCTATTGTGGACTTGCCTCACTGTGTAGACTAATAATACAATGGCTAAAATACTCACTGTTAGCAATGGTTTCAATGGCGAACCCATACTGTCACTTAAGTCATACAAATGTTCTCTGCCTTATCTCCAAAAAGGCTGACTATTTATTGCCAGATCCTCTATCTCACTGAAAGCAATTGGATTCAGAGAGCATCATGCCTATGCTAACCATTGGTGGACTGTTATCTATCTGTTTACTCATTGATTAGCACCAATGATTATTCAATCTACAAGAAATCTGAACTAGTCCACTTCTGAAGGCAAGATGAGATATGACACCCCTCTCCTTGGATAAAATTAACTCTGGAGAATGTAGTCATACAGATATGCTGATTCCTTTGGTAGCAGCTGTTCTTGACTTGTTCATCACCATCTTACTTGATGTTCTTGCCCCTGGATGTTTTTTTGGTTTGATGCTGTCTTTGGTTTGTTTGTCATCATCCTTGCTTGTGCACTTACTTGTCCCTAGATGTTCATTTGGTTCAGGTTTCAGGGCCAACAGATTGAATTGCAAATGTCTATTGAATAGCAGTTCTGCTGGAGTCTTTATTGTTGCTGTACTTGATGTGGAATGCTATGCTAGCAGCATTCTGATAATCTGGGTGTTCCATCTTTATTATCAACTTCTGAATAAGTCTCTCAATCCTGCCATTGGTTTCTGGATGAAATGGTGGGCTGTACACTAGCTCACTGCCATTATTGGTACAAAAGTTTTTGAATGCACTTGTTGTAAATGCTGTGCCATCATCTGACACTATTGTCTTAGGTAGACCATGTGTTGTAAATAGCCTCCTAAGAGCTTCTATTGTTCCTGTGGCCTGAAGTGATGAGACTTCCACCACCTCCAACCATTTGGAGTATGAGTCAACTACTATCAAAAACAGTTTGCCTTTCCATGGGCCTGAATGGTCCATATGCTAGATGAGGCCCTTCAGGTTTAGGCCACTGAATTGTTTTGTCCTTTGTGACATGTTTTGATTCATTTTGCAACTTCCAGTAGTAGTGGACTTTAGCCCCAATATCAGCATCCAAAGTAGGTCACCATATATATGATTTTGCCAGCTTTTTCATTTGGACTATCCCTAGATGCCCATAATGTAACCAACTGAGCACCTGGAATTGTCCAGATGAGGACATCATTGCTCTGGATCCCCAAATAATGTAGCCATGTTCAGTTGAGAAATCCACTCTTCATGACCAGTAGGCTAAATGCAACTCATCAGGTTTTTTATTTGGCTAACTCTGTTGGATCCATTTTTGTACTTTTTGGAATTCAGGGTCATTGGTGGTCTGTCTAGCCATTATCTTACTGATCAGTGGAATATTTAATCCAAGTACGTTAATTGATTGATTTGTAGTGGTTAGATTGTTTGCAGCATCTACAGACATCTGGCTTAATGTTGTGACCAGATTCACCTTTGTTTCTGCAAAGCCCAAGTGACTTAACCAGTCATGGCCTAACAACTTACTTTGATCAGTTGATGCCAATAGTATGGTCTTATTAGGTATCATAATTTTAATCACTGATGGTCCATCAGTTTTATTTGACCACCCTGATCTGATAGTCTGTTATTGACTTGCTGTTAGGATGCAGCTTATATTTATTATTTTTATTAGTGAAAGCCCAGGTCTTTTGTGAAACAATGGGCACTGCAGACCCTGTGTCCTATTATAACTGACATATCATTGTTAATTTTGTGTTTAAACCCCAGAGTAATTGTCTTTTATATGAGTTATATAAGCAACTTGTTTTTTTTTATGATTGCCTTTGTTACTTTTTGGAATGAGTTTTTCCATAGTATGGGTTTTTTGATATGTGTTTCTTCCTTTTTCAGGCAAGCAGCTCTTATACGTATGACTCGCTTGAAAAATTAATGTCCACACTGTATAGTGGTGCAGGCATTCTGTATGTGTGTGCATCTGTTCATCATATCTATTATAATGCTTTATACCCATTGCTACTGAATTATGTGAGCTGGCTGGATGGTTGACTGCCCCAGTGTTTTGCTCGATTTTTTGCACATCATAATTAATTTTTTTTAGTGGCTTTGCCTCACTAGTTACTGATTCTGCTAGTATTTCTCAGGAAAAAGCTGATCTGAAGTCTAAATCCAGCATCATTAGTAATTTAAGTCCTAAGTTGTGCTCGTTTATCCCACAAATAAAATGATCATGAAATGCTTCAGTCAGGAAATCTTTGAAATCGCACTTTAATGCCAATGTCTAGATTCACATTGTGAACTCTGTTTTTTTTCCCCTGCCCTTTGATGCAGAGATTAAAATAATATCTCTGCATTATTGTCAGAGGTTTGGGGTAAAATTAATCTGTATCTAATGTTTTGTCAAAATCTAGGTCAGACAGCCTTTCTGATGTAGATTGTGATTTCAGGATCTTGTATGTCTGAGGTTCTACTATCCTCATCAATGTGCTAATTTTACTTCAGGCTTCTTCATCTGGTTAGCCTGTAGATAAAAAATTATTTGCTCTTTATAGCTTGACCAGCCCTCAGGGAAGCCTGAAACAAAAGCTTCCATGAGCCAACAAAAATAGCCATTTTGTAATTTCCCTCTTCATCTTGTGAGAGAAACAATGGTGAGTTAGCACTTGTTGTTGGCAGCTATGGTTTGTAACTGTCCAAAAACAATAATGATAAAGCTAACAATCCACTAGAGAAAACTTCTGTCATTATATTATGAATAACACTCAAGACTGGTTTAAGACTTCAATCAACACACCTATAATATTTTCCGTCAATTTTTTTTTTTTAGAATCATATTTTTTTATTTGGGCAGATTTAAATGATTTAACTTTATCACCATTATGTAAATACAATGAGTCTAATTATTTTGCATTTGCATATTTTACTTTACCAAACTGCTGAATCTGATTTTTATTCGGACAGAATAGTTATTTTAATACGACAAATGTCTTTAACTGAGTACTCACATATTTACTTTATTTTTTCAGTCATGGGGGAAAATATTTCTTTGTCAGACTGCACCAATTCTGTTGTGTTTGGTCTGGATTGCAGACTCAGCACAAAAAATACAAACACCTGAAATTCAATTAATATAATTTATTGAAATTAAATATATTTACATAATATAAAATCAATGAATATACTGCCACAGATATAATCTCATTTAATGCAGGGCTGGTTGTGCCCGAAGGACTCAATTCACTTCCAGCTGCATGAAACAGACTGCCTCATTAGTTTGTTCAATGACTCTTTCAGTTGACTAGATAGCTTGCATTGAGTCACTCTGATCCTAGCAGCTTCCAGTCCTATCTTGGATTTGCTTGTGTAGACTGATAGATAATAGCTATAAGGGAAATAATCACTGTTAGCAGAAGTTTCAATGGAGAACGTGTACCACTGCTTAGGTCAAACAGACATTCTCTGCCTTGCCTCCAAAAAGATTGACTATTTATTGCCAGATCCCCTACTTCACTAAAAGCAATCGGATTTTGAGAGCAATTGGATTCAGAGAGCATCACTGCCTATTGGCCCATGCTAACCAGTGGCTGTGATATCTGTTTACTCATTGGTTAGCAGCAATGAATTCTCAATCCAGAAGAAATATGCATTAGTCCACTTCTAAAGGCAAGGTGAGATATGTCAATTATAAAATATACTTTCTTCTAAAGTCTTTTTCAAATTTATTGTCATTATCAATAATTTATTGCATATTACACACTTAAAGATAACAAATGAAAAAAAAGAAAACAATTCAATCTTTCTTGCTTAATAATAAACAATTAATGTGAAAATACCGCATTATCCAGCATATTTAAAAAATCTGTCAAAAGTTTCATCCTCCTTTTGACAAAGATTATAATTTTTTTTAAAACTTACCATTATATAATTATTATCAAAAACATTTTTAGACATAACATTTATAGATAACACATCCACATTGCTTTCATAAGTGAGGCAATCATTTTTAACTAGTATTATAATCATTTCTTTTGTTTGTATAAGAATGCACTCAAAGCAGTTAAAGCCAAATTTATCTGTCTCCTGATTAATATTTATATTTTCAATAATTCCACCACTTTTAACATTATCCATGCAAATAAAAAGCTTTTGAACATAATCCACTACATTTAACTATCTTTTGTCTGCCACAAATAGGTAGCCAACAAATGCCATAATTAGGTCCGGGTACCATATTTAATAATAATTTAATTTATTTATTTAAGTGCTAAACAATAGCATACAGCCAATTACATGTTGCACATTAAATTAATAAAGGGAATAAACACAATGTAAAGCATATAACAAAATAAAAGAAGGTAACAAACAAAAATAAAATAAAAAATATATAGAGAAATAAAATAAATTTAAATCCATCAACAATGACATTTTAATTTAAGAGTATTACAAAATTGCTTTTGATCTAAATTAGGGTGATTTAGTATTAATAAAAATCTGATTGTATAAAGAAAATAGAATGAATAAAGGAGAAAATATAAAACATTGAAACTACAACCTTGACTATAACAGACAAAATCAGACTGAGTATCATGCTCATCAGATCTAACTGTAATAGATGAAAATATATTGGATAGAATAGCTTGTTGATTTATGATTTTGTTAAGATATTTAAGATCTGTATATTTTTGTCTAGAAGAAAAATGAAGAACCGCTTTAATTGCCAAAGAAATGTATTTGGAGAATTTATTAAATATAGATTGTAATAAACTATATTCTTGTTTAAAGTTAGGGTTCTAAATGATTGAACAATATTCAATATTGGGAAAAACCAATGACAAAAATAATTTGAATTTTATATTATCATTGAAATGATAACCATATCTAAAGATGGCACCCAAGATTTTAAAAGCTTTGCTAACAACAATCATTTATCAATAATGAAGAAAAAATCCATTACTAGAAATAAAAGTATCAAATCTTTTTGGAATTCAACAAAATTAATTTTGTGAGAAATAATAAAAAAAAATTAAAACTTCAGTTTTCTTAGAATATCGAAAGCGCTTAGCGTATAATAATTTGTGGAATCTTTATAGCTTTTCGTTCAAGCACTTCACACGCTTTTGAATTTGTATAATATGAAATAAAGAAACATTTACTAAAATTATTTAGATGATGATGATAATAATATTAGAGTGCCACCTGACCAAACACACAATTGCAAGTAAGTAAAAAGTCTATTATTTTAAGATTAAAGAGTTACAAACATGTTCAAATCAATGTAAATCCAGTTATTTTATGACATGTGATTTTCTAAAAAAATTAGAGAACAAATGAAAAAATCAGCAAAAATTATAATAAATCCATAGTATGGCAGATAGCCAAAGATTTGAATAAATATAATTGATAACACAATTTAGAGACAAATGGGAAAAAAGGAAAAAGAGTGAAAAGGATAGTAAGAGTCTTACAAAAAAAAAAAAAGTATTAAAAAAACATCTTGTTGCAAAATTACTTGCTATACTAAAACATGGCGACAGTCCAGTCACTTGATCAAGAAGCTGGGTCTTCTTAAAACACAAGGAAGAGGTATGCAACAATAGCTAAAACTAACCAAAATAATTGTTATCTATGAAAAAATTCTAGATTTAAAAAAACTACATCAGACGATCTTAGAAATTTAGATCTGGCAAATCAGAATGAAATTGAACCTTCCCCAAACAATGGACAGATGAAATGCTTGAACAGATTGGGGAGAGGTTTAATAACACAATACTAAGAACACTATTTGCAACATTTAAAAGTTTCTTTACTGAGAAATCAATAGTGTTGACAGTAAGTAACAGACAATCACTGCACTCTCTACCATTTTCCTCAAGGCATTCCTAATTGAAGCACTAAATAAAAGTAATCTATAGGAGACATTACAATGCATAGCCGACCATCCTAATAGCAGACATCTAGCAGTTGAGTTTTATGAAGCTACACAAAGAGAACAATTTAAAAATAACATTAAAACTCTTAAGAAATTTTGCCCTGGTATTAGTTGATGAAAGCAGATATAAAAATATCACCAGAGTGTTAAAAAATTCTTACTTCAGTTATAATCTTGATGATTTCTAAAAATGATGAATCTCTTTAGAAAAGTTTTTCTTTTCAGCAAATATATCTAAAAACACACCAGTACCTGTACTTACAAATAGTTTCAAAAATAAAGTCAAGTTGCATAAAGAAATAGACCCAGACAACATTCCAACTCACATAACAGACTAAGAAGCCACACTATGTCTATATATCCAAGCGACGAAGCCACATTGTTTTGCCTATGGCAAAAAAGACCACATAGCAACACAATGCAAGGAAGAAGAAAATCTAGCTGAAAAAAATAACCATCCCTCACAAAGATTAGATTTTAGATAGCACACACAAATCCAGGCAGCTGGAAAAAATAGATTTTCTCCCACTCAAGGCAATAAAATTGACAATCAAAACAAATAAAAATGAAACTATAGACCATCCCCACTTATGTCAAACCTTGACTCCTGGAAAAAAAGTGATTTTTCAATGGAAAATGAAACTGTTCAATTACAAAAAGAAGCAAAAGCACTACCAAACATAGATACTAATCAAGAGTAGCCCAAAATTATAAATAAAATGATAATGGAAATAATGGATATCATCACTCAGTGCTTTTCAGTATTTGAAAACACAACTCTGGAGAGCAAAAGAAAACAAGGAAAAAATTAATTAATTAAAAGATAAAAAACAAATGATCTGGAAATAGTGTCAAATCCCTACTCCACTATAATTGATGGGGGGGGGGGATTTTATTACGAGCTACCAAAACTTTGTTGCAAAATGAATAAATCAACTTGCAATACTACTTATGAGTGGTGAGGGTTTTCTCCCACCATGCTCATACATCTAGTGTTCTATTCTCCAATGTTACATCATTCAATCAAAGTAAGTCACTCCCCTTCCCATTTTGTAATCACTCAGTATAAATAATTAAATTACATTTAAACACATATCACAATAGGGTCACTAACATACAAAAGACAATACTGATACTCCTACCAGACAACACTCCAGACTTCCTCTACTCAGAAATATACATCATGATAAATATGCACAATCAGATGCAACATAACCCAATTTCCAAATACATATCATATACACACACCCGCTCATTTAATATCAATCATATTATTCAAAAATCCCCTCCCCTCTAAACTAATCATGTTAGCAGATGAACTACACAAAAGAATTGTCATGTCAAAATCAGTAACTCACAATCAAGCAAATATAATAAATCTGACACAGCTATATAATCAAACATGCAATAAACTAAAGCAATATCTAATAACTAAAAAAAAAAATTTGTCTAAAACAGCAACACACATGAACTGTGTGGATATATCCTATGGGCATTAGGCTACCCATCCACAAATTGAATCCCCATGGTACTAGAATGGGATGGTAAAATCACAACTTAACACAATATGAACAATTTATATATCAGCACTTTAAAAAAAAAATTAACAAAGCCTAACCGATTTAAACTCCCCAGAAATTTTTTTTGGAAAACCAGAAACAGAGACACCTTTTAAAATCTTAGTTTTTTGCACTTATACTAGCATTAATCCCAGGTTCATGCCATCCAGGACCACCAGAATCCCACAATTTGTATTTTCACATCTCAGACAATTTACAAACACATACACATCTATGCCAGCTTGCAAATCAACTATCACAAAAGCTATACAACACAAGGGCTATATCCAGTTTCAATGGTCCCCTTCATTAAAAAACAAGCAGCAATAGCCACAGTTTCCAATCTGCAGCGAATCTCAATGGAGCCTGTGGGAATAAAAATTCTGAAAAGTTTTAAAAGAAAAAAATGAATCATATATAATACCACTAATATCACAATATCAGTATGCAAGAAGGAGTTCATCAACAGGTCAAGCAGCACTAATATACAAAAAAATCATTAACTCAGTAATTAAAAAAAAAATGTATGTCTCAATGGCTGTACAGTTAGATTTTTAAAGCACATTTGATCCAGTGCCAATCAAAACACTATTAATTCAACTTTAAAAAAAATAACAGAAATACCGCACACAATCTTATATACAATCACCAATCTGCTACTAAACAGAGAAATTCACATCACATTCAATGGAAGATCTTCATCATTTTTCTACCCCAGCCAATCAATCCCACAAGGATCTCCATACAGTACACTTTTATTCACATTATATTTAAACGTTTCCCTTGCTAGAGCAAATTAAAAAAATAAATACAAGGAATTCTAATTCCATGCACCAACCCATGGATGATGTCAGGAGTATTTCCATAATCAAAGAAGCAATTATCTATACTTTAGGAAATCATAAAAGATTATATAGCAAAGTTCAGGTTAAAAATCAGCAATAAATCAGCTGCATGGCCAATATTCACGGGTAAATTAAACATACAGATATATCAAGGAAAACCTAGTATGTTTCTGAGTTTCCCTTTCTACCTGGGCATGAATCAAATGAGAAAGAAAATACAAAACAAACTTAAATCAGAAGCAGATAGAATACTGAATCGTTCTGCAAATCCTATCTCTCAATCTACTCAAAAGTATCATTATACAATCAACTTATTATGACAAAAATCACCTACTATTTGCCAATAATAAATTTCACAAAATCATTTATTACAGCAATTAACTCACTATGCAACAAATTACTATGGAAAAAAAAGTAGTAGTCATCTCAAAAAAACTGCCCCACAAAATGGAATGGTCTTGGACTACATACAATAGCAGTGTTTCACACTCAAAAAACAATAAGTCTGGTTATAGCCCGAAATACAGATAATAATAGAAATTGTACCCACTGATCAGCCACTACCCACTTATAATTACATCTCTATCCTGCTTGCGATATGTCGACCCATAAGGAACAATATAACACTAAAAAAAACACAAACAAATACACATATTAGCAAATACAAAACCTATTTCCAGACTAAGCAGTGAATAACCAACCCACAATACTGGGAATAAATAATGGCCAATTGTTAAGCAAGTTCAAAAGATGATGCTTGGAATCAAAATTTTTTGATTTTATTATCAAAATTAACCCAAATACCTTACCAACAACATACTTAATTTGGTACAAAAATTTTTATACAAATATTGATCCACTATGTTTGCTGTGTCACAGAGAGGAAGAAACACAAACCCACTTCTTATATGATTGTCTAGTCCTAGAAAAAGTGTGACTAATGATGCAGACCAACTATAGACAAAATGGTACTATAATAGGTAACATACTAGATGCATACAAAAAAACAGCAATATCAATAATACATGCAGCCACCTTCAGCTTATATACGTACTGATGCATCCATTGCACATTCACTTTTGGAAACAATCCAAGAAAACACCCCAACATCTACTACAACAAACTAATGGTCTCTCTTCAAAGTGCTCAGCATTATGCCAAGGACTGGAATTAGTAGTCTTAAAAAAATGAGATTAGCTAACACAACCTCATTGTTGGCCAATCGTCATAACAATGAATGTTTTTTACTTGGTTGAACAAAGTAACTTTCAGAATCAAGGACTAAACCAATATTAAAAAGAATTTTTCATATAAGTATGTGTAACCTTATTTGATATAATCAAGTGGTACCCAATAAAGTTTGCTTTGAAATATAATAGCAGTAGCGATAGCAATAAAATAATAATAGTAATTTAATAGATTTTACATCCAAACAAAAATGCACAGCTAATCTAGTTCAGAAAACATTTGCAGTTTTTGGTACAGTAGTCCTAAACATTCTATCATTTGTTTCAAACTTATAAACAACTCTATTTATTATACAATCTAAGTACTCTTAGTAATACTGAATTTTTTAATGATTTGCTTTTAAACTGTGAAATGTTATACAAATTCCTTAATCTTGTATCCTTTATTTTCATCTTAAATGATAATGTTTGGCAGTATCTCACTTCTATTATACCTGATGTAATTTTTTTAAGTATTTCATATCATTTGTCTTTTATAGAGTGCATTGTCATCATATATTATTTCATATTTAATATATCTTAGAAATTTTTTTCCCAATACTAATCTATTACTTAATTTACAAGAGTTTCAGATCACAGATTTATAATTTAAAATAGGTAAAACCAATATAGGAACAAATACACACATGTATTTCTCTTAAATATTTTACAATTTCTGAGAACCCATTATTTTCTAACATTTTGCAAATAATATATTGAATATTGTTAAATGTTCCATTATTATTAAAAATAATACCTAAATCTTTATGGTATTCTTTTCTTGAAATACTTTTTGAATTTAGTGTATAATTGAACATACCTGTAGATGATTTTTTAGAAAATGATATGACACAATATTTTTCAATGTTAATTTCCATATAGTTTTTTACACACCAATCTTGAAATCTTTTGATATCAGACTATAAAATTTTCTGATCATCAAAATTATTATTAGTTTTTATTGTAACGGTCAGAATCGTCTATCTCGCTAACACACTGCATAATTCAAACCCCAGACACTAAACTGAACATTCTAGGAGGGGTTGCCTTCTAGATATACTAAGTTCGAATCTAACGTCCAAATTTCACAGCGCCACCTACGTGATAACGCATCTGATGCTACAACTAGTATAACCTTTTACCGGTGCCTGGTGGTCAGGGAGAAACAAAAGACTCTATACTAAGATAAGTTTGGCTGACTAATTAACGTCTATGGATTTATAAAAGAAATGCAGAAAATATATATATATATAGACCGAGACAGTGATAGGAATCAAATAAAATAAGAGATAAAATTTAGTTTTAAATAATTTCACACAATTTATTTATATAAATATATATATAACGCCACTGTCTGCTTATATGAGACAGGGACGCGTATTAAATAATTGTTGGCATTTATATTTCAGTAATGACAAAAGGTTTTAAAACAGAGTGATATATTCTATTCCTCGAGCTAATAGCGTTACGATAATGTGCTTGACAAGATAGGAACATGTGCGAGGTGCTTTGAGTAAATAGACAAGTTTAAGACAATATTTGAAATTAAATGTTCTAAAATATTTATTGATTTCGAGAATATTACGGACTAAAGCTTACTAAGCAAACGTGGGAATGGGATCAAAGCATTTATTTGAGAATAATAATAATAGATTTATATTGGGAGGTCAGTATTGCTGATAGTGAATTTATAAAGTTGGAGGGTGTGACTCGTTTAAGTCACGGATACTTTGTAAAATAAATATAAAATGAAACAATATTGAAGATCCGGAATAATTACGGAGGGCATCTCGCCGCTAACCCATAGGAAAGTATTTTGATGAACAGCCGAAACTTAGCGACTGTGTGACGATTGTGTTTAATTCCCAGGGGTGTCATTTGGGACACCCTCTGCCTGGAAACTTGCAATAAGCGAAAAGAACGGACTTTGCCGTGTAAAGAATCCTTGGAAAATAAAACAAAGCGGTCTCAACAACCAATTCATTTACCAGCAATACGAGACTAGGGTATATAAAACATAATAAATGGGTTTCACTCGGATTAAGAGAAATGCCCAATCAAATTCCCCGAAATTCATTTAAGAGGGTCCGCACATTCTCGATGTCAATGATGAACTTTATAATGAAAGTAGAACACGGTAATTAAAATAGGAAAATGCATGCTTGCGGGTTTGAAAAGTAAGTATAGATTTATATACGCAATCATGCATTTGGGGACACATTTATATCATTGACTTCGCACATACTCTTATATTAGATTAAAATCAATAGCATGTAGATTTTAAACTGTGATTATATTACATTAAAGAAAAGAATCGCCCTCGAACAAGTGATTTGCAAGATAATAAAATTGGAAAATTATAAATTTAAAATATGCCTTAATAGCGGCGTCTTACTTTCAATAGAGGGAATAGTTCACTCGGTCAAAGACGATTCTGACACATTATCATAATAAAATAAAAGAAAGCTTTATAAATAGAAAATATTAACCCAAGGATAGAGAGCAAAATGTTGAGTATATTTAAATACATGAAAGAAATACATAATGAAGTTGTGAAATATAAGAAAACAATGTTAAGTAACTATAGCATAATTAGTTAGGAATCACAAGAGCTCTTGGGTTAATTTGGGTTACCTCTGGAAACGCATTTGCAGGTAGATGTTCGGCAGGTTTTATAATTCAGCAGCAAAATCTGGAATGTTCATATTTTGGCAGCAGCAGTTCCGGGATCCGTGTGATGACTTCTGATGGTATGGAGCAGCGGCTGGTTATTCCGAGGGGACATATCCATCTTAACGCCTCTACTCGGACATGTCAAGGTTAGCAAATTATTAGAATTTTAGAACAACTCAGAAACCTTTAGACAACTCAGAATTCTTTAAAAGCTTAGAATGGAGAACAAAAGAAAAACATCCTTTTTATAGTAAAATTTAACAATAGACTTGTCCTGGAGCGTACAAAATTATTGGACTTATCTGCTGTAATTAAATCTATCCGAATGTCTAAAGGAATTCAACATTAATTAATTTCTTTTGTTAACTTCCCCGTCGACATTCGAATTACAAACTAGATTTAATTAAAATTACTGCTACTAATTAAAGAAAACTTAAGTGGACAGCTGCTGTTTTTAGATAAACTTATATAATTAAACTATTGTCCCTCATTTATTTTAACAGAAATATTTGGGATGATTTTTATTAAATAAAACGAAAATTATTTTATTTTAAATTGTAATATTTGAATCTATCTACTAAACGAATATTTACTAAATGAATTTTATTTTAAATCAAAATATATTACTACGGTAATATATTTGTAAATAGATCCAAACAAAATAACTAACAATTTATAATTTTGATATGTTTTAAAATCATATCATAGTGTGTGCGCAATTACGACTTATATAACTTACTTTTTAATAAATGTAAATTATGTGAACAAATACATAATTCATAATATTGTATTTTATTTGGGAATAAGTTATATATATAATACGAGCATTGTGCTCGTGGTTTAAAATTAGGTGGGATTTTCGGTATATAAGTGTATTGCAGACACACTACGATAGATTGGAGTTCAAACTAAGGTATGAGGGTAGGAAGTAGGTGAGAAAAGGTGAAACGAAGATCTGCAAAGCAGACCTTACTGTTTCATTATATAATTTAATAACATCTGCAAAGTAAAGAATATTAGAACCAACTACACACTTCTCTATATCCAAACAATAAACTGAAAATAGTGGTCCAAGTATACTTCCTTGAGACACTCCAGTATTACTAAAATATGAATATGATTTTGTAGACTAAGAAACAAAATTAGGTTTGAGACAAAAGATATAAACCATTGAAGAAGTTCATAACTAAAACCAATAATATGCAAGTTACCAATCAAGCTTGAAAGTTTTTTATTTCTCTTTGAAATTAATTCAGTTGTAAAAAAAATGCATATAACATATATCTGAGCCACACATTAAAAGTATGTCATAAAGATGCATATATCTCATAAGCTATATTTTGATTACTTTTAGATTAGAAAAAAGAAATCTTTGTCATGTGATGATAATAATTTAACCAAACATCTCGAGTTGATTTCATTTTTGTGAGAAACTCATTTTGATATTTAGGTAATAATTTCAAATAAAAATGGATGTCAAGCATTGGTAGCCAAGAGGTCATCACAGCCGCCTTGCAAGCAAGTAGTTGGTTGCAGACGGTTGTAGGTTCGCCTCCCGGCCGATGCTATGACATATAAAAAAAAAAAAATGGATGTATCCATAAAAAAAAAATTTTTTTTTGTTGTTTGAAAATAGATAAAAAATGAGGAAATGCTTGAGTGTAATTGTCAATTTTAAAAATAGAAAATTTTAAACATAAAACTTGAAAACCTTGAAATTCTAAATTTGCAAATGTGTTTTAAATTCAGAATAGTCAATTCTAATTAGCCAAGCAGTGACATATTTATACATATGTTACAGCAGAAAAAGATGAAACTATTACAATACCTTAACTATATAAATTAAAATTGGAGTAAATACTAACAAAATAAAACATACAATTGTTCTGATAACTCTCAAGGAAAATAATCACATTCTTTGTTTCAAAATATAAGTAGTTCAACTGAGACATGAACAAATAGAGCCATTAGAATATTAAGAAGTTACAAAGTTGCAGATGAATTATATATAATAACTTTTATGTATATGAGAAATGTTTAAATTAAACAATTCCAAAAGGGTTGTTTATAAAATTAGTATCTATACATTTTTCATTAACCTTAATTGAGAATTCTAGAGTATAACTGCATTATACACATATAGTAACTATTTTTAGCTAGAGGGTAAAATGAAGATGGGAAACTATTCACTTTGCTACCTAGAAATTAGCAAGCTTAGTGAATACTTATTGAATTGCACTTCAATGAAAGCCTGAGGACTATTTTATATTTTATTTATGTAAAAGTTTAAAAGAAAAATAAAAAAAAATTATATTTTTCAAAATAATTTCTTTCAATAGTTTGGGATTTTTGTAACTTATTTCTAAGCACAATAATTTCTTTTTATTGAACATTTAGATGAAGATTTATCTATTTTTAATGGAACATGACTGGAACAAGTATAATAAATAACTAGCCATTTAAATTTTATTAAACACTTTCCAGAAAACGATTAGGATTCATAAAATCTTCTTAACATTAGATGAATGAATATCTGAATGTAATGAGATAAATAAAATAAAAATGTTTAGTTTTGAGGTATATAAATTGACTAAATGCAAGTAATGAAGTTAGTATGAAATAATGATTAAATTGTTATAAAATACATTTTGTTCTTTGGAAATTGATGAACAAGATTTAAACTAGAAGAGATTAAAAAATAATTTGAACAGCATTCCCACACTGGTAAATATAAAATAAATTATTCTTAGTCTAACAAATAATATTGCAATTCTCAAAAATCCTTCTTATACTTTTCAGCAAATTTTTTTAAATTAAATATTAGTTTCGACTATACCTTGCAGTCTTCATCAGATCTACAAAAAATTTAAATACATATAACAATTACATAATACAATTAATATTTCTATACAAATTATTAATTTTCTAATGTACTTCTTAAAAATTTTAATTTTTTTTAAATATAAAAACCCTTTTTAATTCATGTTATATCTTTTATACATATTTACTTTCCTAAATTTTTATTATTACTCTTTTTATATACCCTCTTTCTATTTTATTACACATAATATATATATATACACACACACTAATTTTACCTTTTTACTACTCCAAATTTGTTTATATCACTTTTAATATAATCCTTCTTTATTTTTATCTTACAATTTTTTTTTTAAAACACATATTTCTATACACTTTCCTATGTCAGATGTAATCAAATGGTTTTTTTCTCAGGAATTTATAAAAAGTTCAAGCAGCAGTTGTGACAAAGCTAGGCTGCTGTCCATAAAACTTAAGCTTCAAAGTCTGCCACTCTAACATTTGCATAAAACCAAACAGTACATTTCAAAATTGGTCTTTAATAAATATAAACTATATGGAAGGACTAATAAATGAGTAATAGTCACTGCATTCTTCTGAACAAGTAATTTTAAAAATGTTCTAAAATGAATTGTATGATTTATTTTATTTTTTTGAAGTTCATTTGCTGCAAGGAAAATAATACAAATTAAACAGGTGGAGTAGAATAAATAAACTTAGTTCTGAAAATTGAATATAAGGTTTTGTCTCGGGTTACCTTTATCCTTGTGATTCTCATTATATGTCTGGAATTCATGAAGATGACTTATTGCAAGATTAATACCTTATGAAATTATTGTAATTACTGACACATGAATATGCATCTTGATAATAAATTTATGTCTAAAAACTAAAATTACCTCTGTATTTTAATTAAAGAAAGGCTAAATTTTATCACTGTTTCAGTTATTCAAAGTTGTTTAATAATTAATTGCATATTAAATGTAATTGCTAATAGTATTAGCTAATGAAAAAATATAAATACGATATCATTAGTTAATTTAATTTGATTGTACAAATTATAATTCTATGTTTAGGTCTTTTTACAAAATTTATACAGTATAGATTAAACTTTTTGTTTTATTATAATAGTCCGTGAAGATAATTTGTGCTATACATGTTGATGTTACATGTCTGTGTATAAATTGATACTCATGCATAAAATTAACATATCTAACCAACATTAGTCCTATACGAATATATGGTTATTTATAAATACATAAATAGCAGCACCTCCCCTACCATTCCAATGTGATTTGTTCTAAGCTTGATTAATTAGTATTTTCCAGATGATAATTCCATTTATTAATCCTCATACCCAAAATCGCTTTTGGCTTTTGCCAAATTTATCAATAGCAATTTGGGATTCACAGCTAATACTAAAACAGTTATGTATACGGCAACGATCTTTAATTTCTTTTTACTATCAAATTAATAATCTAAAAAATGAATTAAATATGCCTGTTAGAACACCTAACTGTATTGGTTTTAATGTTGAATCTAAATCCTCATTGATAAAAACAAAAATCATCATCTAGTAACTACTGACTACTTATGCTTACAGAAGATGGTACTTGATTAGTATGCCAAAACCGTAATGTTCTTGAAAATCATGATATATTTGTTCAATGTAATATATAATAAAAAATGTTATATGTAATATAGTGTGTGAATTTTTTTTTTAAAAAATAAAATCAAATTGAATAAAATTTTAACACTTATTTTTTTAGATCTATTTTTCATTTATCTTAAGATTGTTTTACCATTTAAATTTTATACAAGCTACTGATGCGGTTGCAGATAATGGTGGATAATGAAATGATTTTTATGTGTAAGAATTATCTGTAAATAAGAAAGAGTACCCCTTGTGCTTTTTTTAGTTAGGGTATTGACTCATTAAGGTGTAAGTACTGTTTCTGCTACAAACATTTATTTTATTTAGCCACATTAAAAGCATGATATACAGTAATTAAGCTGAATTTTTTAAAATTCTACATTGTCTGCTTATATATTCATTAACTGTCATTTAATTACGTTAATTCAGAAAAGAAGGAAATAATTTATAGTAGAAATACTTTTTTTCTATGTCTTATTTTCCATTCTTTTTTTCCAGATTCAAACAGGCTTAGGATTATCTTTTAAGTAATCACTCGTAACCAATTCAGTGAACCATTCAATATTAATGAGTAAACAGGTTTCCAATTATTTTTAGTATGACTAAAACAAAAATGAAAACACTTAAACTCTTAATGCCTGACTATTGGCAGACTTGATGAGTAATACCTTTTTTATTGTTTTTCATTCTCATAGTTTTGTAGTTAAGTAGAGATAAAAGGTGGTTGCTAGAGGGTTGCATTAAATCCTAAGATCTAGATGCAGTGCTCTCAGATCCAAAGCTCCTCACTGACGAAGGCCACAAGCCAGAAACTAGTCTGGGAATATTGGATGAGTAGGCATTAGATAGGGATTTTATGCACAAACCTTCTGGCATCCATTGATTACTCTGTTTAGCACAGGTGGCAATACTGTATGGAGAGTTTTGCTCTGTTTATCAACAATTAATGTGCTAGTATAGGAAATGTGATCATGTGATGCTTAATGGTTTAACACCAATCCTGCCTAATAGGATAGTGGTGGCTATGGTTGTAAAAGAGCCAAAGACACCAAAATGTATGGGTGCTGAACTAAGTTCAGACCCATATGACTATATAAGCTATTGAGCTTAGATTGAAAATATTTTTTGTGTTTTCAATTTCATTCTTATAGTTTTGTAGTTAAGTAGAGATAAAAGGTGTTTGCTAGAGGGTTGCATTAGATCCTAAGATCTAGATGCAGTGCTCTCAGATCCAAAGCTCCTCACTGACGAAGACCACAAGCCAGAAACTAGTCTGGGGATATTGGATGAGTAGGCATTAGATAGGGATTTTATGCACAAGCCTTCTGGCATCCATTGATTACTCTGTTTAGCACAGGTGGCAATACTGTATGGAGAGTTTTGCTCTGTTTATTGATGGGAGGAGAGGACTTCTTGGAAAGGTTTTTGCCCTGCAATGGTATTCTTAAGTGCTAGTTTATTTAGCATCTAAAAATACTATTTACAAGTTGTAGATCGGGGAATAAAAAATTCATATACAGTATATATATTGAGATAGATTATTTACCTTAATTTTTATTTTAAAAAATAGAAGTTGGCAATCATGAATTGGATTCAGGTTTCACAAATTAGATACATGCATTGATAAACGTAGCTTTAAAAGATAAAAAACTAATTTATTTCACCCAAATAAATTTGTTTAAAAAGTTATATATAGGGGATTTGAACACAGACTTTCAAGCCCCTTCATTATCCACACTATCTCATACTACTGATACACATGACAATACACATGCAGAACAGATAAATAATCACCAATATAGGTATTTTGTGCTAAACCAGCACTCATCAATTGGTCCAGATTATCATCTTCCATACATATATATAATCAGTGCTCAGTTTATATTAAGATAGTAAATCATTATGTTATAGAAACAAAGTTTAATTAAATACAACTAAAGGATTAGAGTAATTAAGAAAAACTTTGATAAAATAGTTTATCTCATCATTTTTAAACTCCTGAGCAATGAATGAAGTTTTAAAATTATATAATAAGGCTTGGATAATGACTGATTTTTAAGAAAGTGTTTTGATCATTTGTTCACTAGTCTGCAATGTTTTAATGTAATATTGAGATTGTTGTTGCTTAATATTATTTCAAATTAGATTGATATTCTATACACATTTTGAAAATGCATTTTCATAGTAGAAATTATAACCAGGACATATGCAGCACATTCAAAAGTTGGATCAATTATTTTAAACATTATTGGATTAATTAGAGAAAATGATACAATAAAGTATTAATGAGGACTATATTGCTGCTTCCATATGCTAAGTCACATTAACAAAGCAATATATCCAAGCTAAAATATCTAAAAAAAAAAAAGCATAAGCCCATCCATGAAACACAAATTTAAATATTGATACCACATGTGCATCTTTTAATCTCTTTATTTGATATCCATAAAATTTTCTTTTGAAAGATATCAACATTTTGCAAAATTATAATTCTCCATTGAGATACAGTTTCAATTATATGTCTTACTACTGCACTAAATACTGCATATTTTTATAAAATAATATATGATATAAATATAATCTGTCTTTTCCACAAATATTATACTCAAATTCACAAAAAAAGTTATGATCCGTTATTTTTCACATGTTCCATCAAATAAATACATATTCTTATAATTATAATTTGAATGTTATTACATTCTCGCTGATCTTTAAATAAAATTTATCTATGGCTTTTATGAAAAATCAATAGAAAATTCAATAAATTCATTTGAATGCCAGTGTCCCATTTCTCAGCTTATTAAATGCAACAGCAGTACATTGATATCTATGATGCCAAATTCAAAGTTAGGCTTTCTAAACAAAATATTTAAATTGATTTTCCTTAATAAGTTGATAACTATCTAAACTAAAAGTTTCTGAATATTTTTTTCCCCATTATTAGCTGTGAAAAACAAAAGTTTTTTTTTTTAAAAAAACATTAATTAGTAAATCACAATGCATTCAAAATAGTAAGAATATTTTATAGGTCAAATCTGAACTTGCAAGAATAGCAGTTGTTAGAATACTTCAACACTAGAAACTAAGATAATGAAGTTTTAATTTTGTCTTTTAATTATTTCAAATACACTATCAACAAACTAATTTTGCATTTTGATACTTGCTTTATGAAACTCCTTCATAATTTGATATAAAATTGGAAAACAAAATTGGAATTAAGTTTTTAGATCAAATGTCTCAAATTTTCTATAGACAATCAGTTACTTTCAAAAATTGCCAAGAACCTTTTTAATTAACTGAGTACAATACCTTAAATAAATTTATAAATGTAATATATAAATCTTGTTTTAGCTAATGATACTTTTTTTGCATTTATCTGGCAACAAAAACAGTATCTGTAATGCTTCCCGATTATTTAAAATTATCTCCAAGTCTGAGTGGAATCAACCTATTGAATCTTGAAAATAAAGTTAGAATACCATTAATCTGAATATCTATTGTTTAAAAACTTATTTTATTCAGACAATAATTCTTAATTTTTTACAATAAATATATTATTCTATATTGCATTTTAAAAATTATATTGTTATTAATAAAAATAATCAAAAGTTTAGATAGTAAAATTGATGTTGATTTAATTTTTTTTAGCACACTGTGGCTTTATAATGAGGGAGTTAAAGATTTACTCTGGATATCCCAAAAAATTCACAATTTTGAAAAAGACCAACAACTAGGGATTTCAGATTAATGATATGAATAGCAGTGACAGTTCCCAACAATCACCACATCCATCTCTTTTATTTTTTAAAACTCTAATTATAGAAGGATTTTTGAAATCAGATGGGATTTCATTGCAAGTCTATATACATTAATCTGAAAGATTTCCAAAAGCTTTAAAGCAAATACTGCAACCTTTCAATTTTTAAAATTAGACAGAATTCTTTAATGTTATCAAGATGTTATTTTAATTCAAATCTAAATGAATTATAGGCTAGATATGACATTTAGTTAATTACTTAAAAGATGAACAAATTCTTCATCTATCCAAAATATTATCATTATTGTATAAAAGATGTGATATCCATCACTTTAATCCTAAATAATTCATTTTGCAGATCCATGTTTTACTTTCAAACCTTCAAAAAAGATCTAAAATAATTTTAATCAGCAGAGGATTGCATTTTTTTTAGTTTTAATCCTCCAATAAAACTCAAAAGGCTTTTCTTAATCATTAATTTTTTTTTTTTCATTTTTGTATCAAAACAAAAACAGGTATTTTATGCATGTCAAGTACTCATAGCAGAATCCATCTTCAGAGATAGATAATTTTTTTCTTTTAAATGAATCCAAGAATTGAGTTGATTACATCTACAACATATCTTAGGAGAATTTCATGCTTCAGCTAATAATCAGCATCAAGATACAAAGTGAGAAATGTAACAGTTATTGAAATTTCATACAAGTAACTAGCGTCTTCTAATATCAAAATTTCTACCAGTAGACTTGGGTTAGGACATCCTTTAATGTCACTGACAATTAAATTTTAAGCAGATAAATGTAGTTATAAATGCTTATATAATAATAATAATTTCTTTTACATTCTGACTCCTTTTAATGCTGTTGCATCTAGGTTTTTCCAGCAAAAAGTCTTCAAAAAACAACAACATCAAAAAAACAACAGATTTTTATTGGTATTGATACAAAACACTATTCAATAAGTGCTAATAGCTTTCTAATTTGAATGTTCTAAATCAAGTACTGTAGCATAACCATTAATAAAATATCCAAATTAGTATTTTTAGTAAATTCAACACAAGCCATACTTTTTCATTAAATGAACTTCCTTTCCAAAAATATGTATAACCATCTAAAACAAGGCAAAACTCTCCATATAGTAGTGCAACCCTGTGCGAACCAGAGTAATCAATGGATGCCAGAAGACTTGTGCATAAAATCCCTATCTAGTGTCTATTCATCCAATATCGCCAGACTAGTTTCTGGCTTGTTGAAGGGTTGCATTAGATCCTAAGATCTAGATGCAGTGCTCTCAGATCCAAGGCTCCTGACTGACGAAGGCCACAAGCCAGAAACTAGTCTGGAGATATTGAATGAGTAGACACTAGAGAGGGATTTTATGCACAAGCCTTTTAGCATCCATTGATTACTCTGTTTGGCACTACTGTATGGAAAGTTTTGCTTGTTTAATAACAATTATGTGCTAGTATAAGAGATGGTGATCATGTGATGTTTATAACCAACTACTTATTCAATAAAAATTAAGACGTTTCACTAGTAGCAACTACATCAATATTCAATTTTGATACCTTCATATACATACTGTAACCGTAAATTCTTGATGGCCAGCTAATGGCCACCGAAGGCCCCTGTAGTTGGGCAGCCAAAATTGTAACCGTAAATTGCTTGAGATTACGCCGAAGAACGTTGCGGCGTCCAAAAATTGTAAGCGTTTGATTGTGTGTCCCAACTACTTAACGTAAGTGCACTAAGAATTGTGACTTCGATCACTGATCAAGTCCCACTCAATTATTGTCAGCTATTAAGAGCTGTAACCAAGAGCATATCATGCTATCTATTTTATGCACCTAAGACCACAATCAACATCTGGAGCAACTTACTATAGACCAAACTAATGATCTAACATAAACTTTTATATTTAATTTGATCGCAGCCAGGGTGTACCACGAAGAACTATCATAGTAGTATGATAAAATACATTAAACAAATTATAAGTGCAATGTTATTACTTTTAAACCTTAATTTGCAGTTTTTATTGTATGAGACCCGATGGCCGACCATGTACAAGATGGCGTAATTTGTAGAACTACATAAAATTATGAAACTTTAAACCATCTATATGATTTTTAATGTAGATGCTAGTCCAGGTAAAGCTTTGCAATAAATAAACATAAATATTTGGGTTCTTTTATAATTTATTATATCATTGAGACTCTTATTACTGACAAATGATAATTTAAAAACGTTAAGTAAATACATTCAATCATGTTATTATTTGGGAAATCTGTTTACAAGTTTAATAATTAATTTGTATTGTATCCTGAAATCAAATACGCAAAGCCAAAATGATGGAAAAGGTAAATGGGATTTTATTGTACCTCACACATCATAAACTACCAAAGACGAAAAGCATCCAAATGTTTTCTCAAAAAATATTTATAAACTCTTATATCATGTTGACGATAATATGTAATTCAAGGTATGCTCTTCAATGTATGCTCTTCAATGTATGCTCTTTAATGTATGCTCTATCCAAAATTTATGATTTATGATTTTATGAATGACACATAGCAACGGCACAATAAGTTTAATTATAAATCAACTTTTATTTACAAATTTATGAAAATTAATAATTAATTCCAATATTATAATAAAAATAATAAATAAACAAATAAAATAAATAAATTATAAGTCCATTGACTTTCTTCAATAACTTCTCATAGGTACAGTTTTAAAATCTAGTCCTACCTTATATCAATCTAATATAATGAATATTGATGAGATTATACGATATTCAGCATCAACTTATGAAATATTTAACATCATTTCCAGATCCATTAAATCCCTACCGTAAACTCATAATAATATAATAAATATTATATCTGTAGGATATTAGCTATAATGTAATCATTAAATAAAGTGAAAATGTAAACTTACATTCCGGTAAACAATAATCAACCAACAGTTAACCATTATTTAGTAACTTGAATAGAACGTCCTGCTACCATTTGATGATCTAACTTATAAATTATGCGTACAAATGAAGAAGATGATTTAGCAGATTAACTAAAATACTTTGCCCAACTTATATCTGTGAAGTAAAACATATTCCCGTGGATGTATTCATCTACACGTGGGAATTAAATAACACTAAACACTTTGGTGGATTTATACACCATCATAAAGTAATACGTATAATCACACAATTCCGCGGATTAACCACCAGCGCAGGAATGTGTAAAATACAAAAATAGCAATTAAAATAATCTGCGGATTAACCACCAGCACAGATTAAAGCCCTTTAACATTCTTAAACAACATTACTATTTACTTCACATTAAAGTGCAAAATCATCCCCCTCAGTTCTTCTGACTATTCAGAATACACTAACACTTTAGCAAATGTGGGTTCTTGCATAATAAAATGCTAAGCTAATCAGGACGACTAATGTACTACTTATCTTGCTTAAAATAAACATGTGTAATATAATATAAGTAATATTAGCATAGGAATATAAATCTGGAAAGACCAACAAAATACCTCACAAAGATTGATACATTTCACGAATTCATTTAATACTTTTCAAGCTGTTTCGCAAGCGCTATTCTCTTAAATAAATATTGTATTCAACCCCTATTGATTTAAACTTAATAAAATATACTTAGGAACTTCATATGCAAGTTCCGATAACGATAAACGTAAAGTAATGCATTATGCATCTAACATAAAATTTAACAAGTGTGTGTGTGATATAAATTAAATGTAAAGCATTTTACAGTTCAATACATGAATTATAACAGGTGTGTGTCACAACTCGGATTGTATAACATTTTATAACTCCAAATGTGCTCCGTGGGATCCATGTACGATGTGTCGAACAATAAATCTATGAAACAATAATTATAACTATAATTCAATTCCATACATGCAATTTTATCCGTTGTATTGGTTATTATAATCACTATCAGATTAACAATTTTACGTGGCTCCTAAGACATGGAACAACTTCACAATATGAAACGCAGAATTTAAATGAAAATGTTTTTCATTAAGTTATTAATCCCTACATTTCTCTATTAAAATGTTCCAATTTTATTACATCCATGCGAATTATTTATCCATCCACGTTTAAATATAGGAATGTTAATTATAGTACTTAATTCAATCATTCTATTATGACGATAAAATTAGAAATAGCTTTGATTAATTATTTGAAGAGTATTTATTATCCAAATGTTAAACAAATTAATTAGCAAATATATTACTGGCTTTGTAGAATTAAATATCAATCAATACTATATTTTTATTAGAATTAGAAACGGAAATATTTAAAATATGTTGATAACTTTAACATTTACTTTAACTTAAATTTCTTTTTCTTTAAAAAGCAAATTTTCATATTCATAACTTCTGTAATTAAAATACTTTTTAATGTTTCCAAATTGTAAAATAATAAACATTTTAAAACATACCAATTCTTGCAATTTTCTTTTAAACTGGAAAGCTCCGACATTTCAAAAATGTAATATTGGGAATTATTACTGGTGATTCGATTCACTTGGTCAGCCGACTTGAACAGACTTTTATTTTTTAGCAAGGCATCTTCTAATTAAATACCACGATGTTATTTACGTTTATAGCAAACTTGGTGGTAGTCCGATTACTTATTTTTTTTTACTTTAAAATAAGCTTGGCAAATTTACACTACTTGCCTTTACCATTTTTCTTTCATTCTCCCTCCAAAAGCAAACTATCAGACAATCGTCTCTTAAATTCGCGCTCTTTTCTTTTATTACATTGAGACGCCTACGTAATTACTGTATTTATTTTTAATATTTAATTTTAATTGAACAAATGGTTTTTTGGTAAATTGAATAAAATAATAATTTTAAGATCATTTTTAGACAAATAAAACAAAATATTGTTTTTAATAATATTTTACCAAATTTTAATGTGTTGTTAAATTTTTAAAAAGTTAAGCATTTTGATATGCGTTAGCATATGGAAAGAAGCAAATTTAAATTTATTAAAATAAAATAATATAAGAGAGTAGTCTGTTCAAAGTGCAAATCAAGCCAACCAAATCACCAAAAGAAGAAAGAGAAATTTTTATACTAGTTACATCAATAATAATTATATTTTATACTAAAATATATGGTTACAATACACAGTATCTTTTATTCAAATCTTCAAATCTCATATATAAAAAAAAATTATTCTCATTACTTCTCACTTTGCAAACTTTTTCTATTGATGGCTTTACTACTTTTTAACTATTTTTTATACAACTTTTATGAAGTTCTTCCACATTTATCATGGGGGGAGGTATTCATAAATAAAACAGTATAAACATAAATAAAATAGTCAAATGTTTAGTTAAAGCTGATCTGACATTCAAACATTAGCCTATAGATATTGAGCCCAAGTCTGCCATTTTATTAATGCATTATACCTTACAGATCATACCAGTACTGAGCTAAGCTCCACATAGGATAATCATTTGACAAATAAAATTTATTATTGATTGTACTGCTTTCTGCAAATTTCCAAATTAGAACTCATAGCCTGTTAAAGGTCACTGTTCTTTTTTTCAAAACAGCATATTTTACATATTCAGCATAATTGCATGCACACACAAACGAGTACATTATAATTAGAATTGCTACATGTGAGATTAGCAATGTGGTTGCCAAAACATCCAATTATATCGTTACAATTAATGGAGGAAAAAGATTAGCGGTATGAGAAGTTAACAGCCGTCTTGTAGCAATTATTTTATATAAAATAACATAGATAAGAAGTTGTAATATTGACTAATTTAGGACAAGTAATATAAATTAAAACCGTTATTGCCTTTAAATGTTGTTTTTTTTTAATATAGTAAGTGTGAAAGTACATTGTAATTTGATTTTCATAAAATATATAAGAATTTATTGTAACTTATTTTTTGTAAGATACGAGTGATTTAAGAATTTTCACACTTTATTGTGTGGAAATTATTATTTACAATTAGCTAAAGAATATAAAATAATTTCTTTTTATTTGCATAATGTTAAATGCTCAAAAAATTTAAATAAATTTTATTATCGGCCTGATAGCAATTTCAAGTTTAATTGTTCCATTAAAATTTAAATTAATTATTAATTATCATAATTTTACTTTTTCTCGGTGTAGGGTGACCCGACTGATTCGATCAAAAATCAGGACATTATGACCAATCATTTTTAAGGCATTGTGTTTTTTTTTTTATTATAAAACTCGATTCCTATATATATTTATCATTGTACATACACTTCTTCTTTGGCATGTTGTCTATTGTTTAGAGTTATTAATATTCCTATTAATTTTATCACTATAGAAAATTAATATCAACAAAGAATTAGTAAAACTACACTGTCAATCAGAACCGGTGTAAGTGCTGTTCAAGTTTCAGCCTGCAAAAATCCATCAGCGCATGCTCCAAGGCAAGGTTGGACGCGAGAATGCATCTAGCTTGAGAACCCGGCCATGTAATAGCGATCTTTGTTTTGGTGCTGGAATTTGTCTGAAGTTTTTATAATATTACTATAGATAATGAAATGGATAGAGAGGGTCATTTGCAATGAATTATTTATGTAAGACAAAATAATAATTATGAGTATTTGAAAATCAGGACATACAATGGTCCTGAAAAAACATTTCAGGGACACTGGGACATCTAATCAAAAATAGGGACAAATCCCGAAAAAACGGGATGTTTGATCACCCTATTTGGTGTCATATTTTCTATCACCCCCATCCCCGGTTCACACAGTCAACCTCTATAGAAAAACTTCAACGTCTGTAGCATTGGAACCTAAAAACGATAGAAAATATATTACATGTAAAATTAAAAGCCAAAGTTGAGTGGGTAACGGATTTATCTATGGTCTATAGCTTAACATCTTTTTCTGAAGTTTAATAATGAAAAAGTTTAATTAGAAAATCGTTGTAATAGATAACAAATTTCCCCCCATAATAGTGTTACTTTGTGCAAGTTCTAGTAATTAATAAATATTAGTGGGTTGTGCATTATAATCCATTTTCAGTGTCTTTTCATCCAATATCTCAGACTAGTTTCTGGTTTATGGCTTTAATCAGAGAGGAGCTTTAAATCTGAGAGCAGTAGACCTAAATCTTTGGATCTAATATATTTCTCTAGCATCCACCCTTTTTGATTAAATATAAAGCTATCAGCCCAAACTGGGTACATAATATTTTCAATCCAAACAACATTTGTATAGCAATGCAAATCTGAATCCAGTTCAGTATCCAAATATTTTGTTATCATTGGTTTTATTAATGATCATAGTTACAATTATTCTTTGGTCAGTATTGATATTAAACCCTTAAAACATAGCATGATCATCTTTTCTTATTTTTACTGCTATATCCTGGGATAACTTTACTGCTATCAGTGGAATAAACTAAACATGGAAGTGAAATTTAACAAATCTGAGTTTATTAACATTGCATAGATAAATATATATAATTATCCATTTCTACAACTAGCTTACTAGACTATCTTTTGCAATTTAACAAATTTATAACTGATAAAATATTTGACACTATTTCTTATTAGATATAGTACTACAGAACTAATCTCTGCACACTTCTGCATTATCTTTTGGGTTTTATATCTCTGAGAATAATTTTCTAGAGTGCATAGTTAATGAGGAAATTATTTAATTTCCTATCTTACTGTTTTTATATACAAACATTTTACACAAACAAAATATTACTTTACATCATTTTAAAATATATATACAAGCACATACATCATATTTTATAAATCAGACAGAGCTCTTTCCCCTCACTCTAAAAAAGCACCTGAAGGCTTAATCATATAACATAGTTATTCTCTATTGCAGGGTCCATTTTTTCTGCTAATATAGTAAATCTCACATTCTCTGAGTGACTTACTTTGGCAGGAGCTTAGATAATTTATGTCTTAGGACTTCATTTCCATTAGTGAGCTATATCATTCTTAGTGATCTCAATAGTATTTTCAACATAACTGTTTGTCCACTGTTTTTTTTAATCAAGTCATATAACCATATTGTTTCATCTATATTATATTTCATTGTCATACATAAATATCACTCAGGTAAATAATTATTTTATTACATACCTTAAAACATAGAAAGTATTAACATATCAAAATATATATCCATAATATAATATAATTTTAGCTCTGAAGTTTGTTAAAATAATAAAGTCTGTGTGACCTGAAAAAGTTCCTAGGTTTTACTACATCACAGTAATGAAATTCACTTGGAATATGTTCTTTTGGGCTATATTTTTCTTCAATCATCAAATCTTCAACAGTGATATTCTAAAATCACCAAATGCAGCTTAGCAACGGTCTTTTTATATTTTCATGCCTATTGTATATTAAATGGTAAAAATAGCTTACAAACCAGAACATGCTCTTCCTATTGATAGTATAATAGAACTATTAATATTCTGCATAACAACAACATACTTTCAGTACAACACAGAATTCTTCCAATAAAATAAGAGATAGTTATGGTCTCATTGTCATCCCTAATGAGGAATATTTACATGGAATAACTTGAGATCACAACCACAAAGACTACTCCATATCCACTTAAATTTTGGCTTTTCTATGTTGATGATAAATCTGTAGTATGGTCGGTGATGAAGCACTACTACAAACTTACTGGAAACATATCTACAACATATTTGTTCTCTCCAATTACATTCACAAAAGCAAAAATTGGCATTTTTAGATATTCTTACGACAAGATTTTCTTATGACAAAATCAAAATTATAGTTTACGAAAAAACCCTACACATAGGGATACATCCAATTACACCAGAAATGCAAAACATGAATTATACTATCACTATGGAACAGAGCAAAAAAAGTTTGTTTAAAAACCAGTGAATTGGAAAATGATAAGATCTGTATAGAACAAACTCTCATGAAGAATGGTTATCCATCAACTGTCATTAAGAAAACTTCAAAAAATATGGAGTTAAATTTTATCACTATGGAACTGAGCAAAAGAAGTTTGTTTAAAAGCCAGTGAATTGGAAAAAGAAAAGATCTATATAGAACAAACTCTCATGAAGAATAGTTATCCATCAGCTGTCATTAAAAAAACCTTAAATAAAGTACAAAAAAACCACCAAAGGAAAAAATAATTATTGGTACTGTAGTGTATCCGTTCATATCAGGAATAGCAAAAAAATTAAAAAAATTCTGAAATCAATATAACATCAGAACAGCTTCCTAGAACCATGTCACATTATAATGAATTTTAACATCCAGGAAGCCTAAACTTAAAATGCCAAAAAGCAAAAACTGCACATATAAAAATACCATGTGAATGAGAAAAAATGTATATTGGTGAGACTGGTCATCCCATTGAAAAGTGATTTCAAGAGCATAAACTAATGATTAGAAAAGAAAACAAATGCGTCTAAAGTAACAGACCATGTATGTACCAATGAACATATGTCCAATTGGGAAAATACAAAAATATTGAATAGAGAGGAAAAGATACAAGGAAGAAAATTCAAAGAAGTTGCTTACAAGAAAATCACAGATAATCCCATAAGTCAACCTAGTGATTATACTTAATGTTTGAAAACTACTAATTAACTTTTTTTAAAAAAGTAGACAAATCAGGAAGAACCTCAAAATTCAATATTCCAAGAATCTAAAGGTCCAAGTTCTCTTGACATGCTACTACTGTCACTGGTCAGACTAGCAACACCTGAAGAGAGAATAATACCACTCAAAATGTTATGTACATTCAATATTTAATATTAAATAATGGAAGTAGTCCAACATTTAAACACCAAAAATGCCATCATCACAAACCTTCATGTAAACACTTTCATGCCTATTGTTTCATTTATTGGACTATCTTATATTTTTCAAAAATAATCTTATTAATTAATTAATTAATTCTTATCTGTATCTGAAACTAATTATAATTAGTTTCCTGTTTAATTAAACTATTTTTAAATTCTTTCTATTATTGAGTTTTCTAAGAATAGTTTCTTATTTTGCAATTTACAAAAATCTAGAAAATTCTACATCCTTTAAATCACACTATATATTATATGTATAGATAGATACTCAGCAAAAGTTTTATTTAAAAATATTCACATACCTTAGATATATAACTTTCATTTTACTATATATATTTAATCACAGTAAATAAAGACCTCTGGAAGACATATGACAAAATGGAATGGAGTTTAGTTAATTATTCCAGGTAGTTGTACTTAATAATAATAATGATAAAAATATTAAACTTGAATTAAATTTAAAAATGATTAAAATTAATCATTAAGGTATTCATCTGGAGGGGATGCATGTGCATTAAATTTGGCATTTTAACAATAAATACAACTTTAAAAAGTATGCTTGGTTGATGGAAATAAAAACTTCTGATATCTCATCCACTTCAAGAGAAAAAAACAATATGGAAAGTCATTTACATGTATGTGATTTTCCATATTATATGATTCAATTTTCACATACTTAGCTTAAAGGGGAATTATGGTAGCTAGGCAATAGACTACTTTGATCAATTGGTGGCACTTGATTATTAGTAATGGTATTTATTATTACTTGATAGCCCCCCCCCCTAATGTGATTTGTATTAGCATTTCGAATGCACTGCTATATTTTAAAATAATGAAGCCATCACATCATTAGAATGCATAAGTTGGAAATAATATTTTGGCAAAGATTTTTAAAATTTATACTCTTCATTATGATTATTTAAATCTGTTTAATGAGAAGTCCACTATCTCAGAGATTGGGTTTTTTCAATGAAGAACTACACACAAAAAAATAAAGCAGAGTTCAATATTTCTGCATGAAGCAGATGCCTTGTGTTAAAGAAAGGCTATTGTGATTAATGCAGGAAATTTCTGCCAATAATTTTGTTTTATTACAAAAATTTTATATTAAGATACTTAAAATATTCTGATAAGACCCTGAGTGTAGTCATAAATGATTTTTATAAGATTGTTGAAGTAATAACTATCCTTAAAGAGTCATTGGTTTGGATAATAATTTTGAAGCATAAACAGAATGATTATTTTACTCCAGTCATATCATAAGACAATCTAAATTAGGGGTGTCAATCTGTGGCTCAAAGGCTACATGCATCTCAGGATAGTTATGAATTTGTCCAAGGTAAAATTGTAAATTTATTTAATTAAAATATTGAAATTTTTTTTTTGTAGTTATATATCACCGTGTAATTAAAGTAGTGTATGTGCATGCTCAAATACAATGTCAAATATCCAACAGTTTTGTGTTGCCTTTTTTTACTTTTTAATAAAATAAAAAATAAAAGAACAAATAGTAGTGTTTGGAATCTGCTTAACAGTTTTAAAAGATTCTCCTAATGAAATGCTACATAATTAGAATTATTATTTAAAGACCTTTTGCTTATTTGTGATAGACACAAAAATTATGCACAGATCTTTTGTTTTTTGCTTATTAGCTTTCAGTAATGTTTGCATATTTAAAGTGTGGCCTAATATGACCCAGAAATGCCAAAAGATTAGACACCCCTGCTCTAAATGATTTATAAAATGAGTCTTGAAAGAGTTGGTGGTGGGAATAAAGATAATCAGCAATGAGGTATAAACACTCCATTATTCTGTTAATAAATGAGCTTTGAAGCAGACTAAAGATCCACACAAGAGCTAGATTGATGTATGCTAAGAATTAAATCAGAGTTAACTTGAAAACATCTATTAATATTGTAATAAAATGTTTAATGAAGAAATGAATTAAATCTTGCATCTTTTTATAAAAGCTTGTAAAAGATAATTGTTTCAAGCGTTCTATGTATTTTTAGAAATCAGATATTATTGATAAGTCACAGTATTCATTGGGAGACTAAATGATTGTTAATAAATTATATAATATAAGGCTTTCCTATATTCATGGTACACTTCTAAAAGCAGTTCTCTCTTCACATCATTAAGACCATCTAATGAAAGCTTAAATATACTAGGTAGTATAATTTCACAATATGACCACCTCTAATAAGAAGACAACAAAGAATCTGAATCACAAGCAACTACATCTTGTATTTTATTAAATATCAGAACTGTACACATGTTTTTCAACACCAGGTGGCAGAAAGTCATATGTGTAGTTCTGAAGGATTTAATAAAATGCAAGACATTGTTGCTTGTGATTCAGATTCTTTGATGTCTTCACTGCCTTTGAATGAATGACCACTGCAAATGCATTGAGGTTTTATTAATCACTTTTATTAGGGTTAAATTTTTAATAAAGAATTATCAAATGCATTGCTACCAATGATATCTATACAAAGAAAAAGCTGGTGAACTGCACAGGTAAGGATACTGGTATTCCCCAGTATTTATGATGCTCACTGGTATTCCCCAGTATTTATGATGCTCATATAGGTGAATTGTAAAATAAACATTATTAAATCATGCTACATAGTGTAATATGTAAATTTTCACATTAAAATTAAAAATATATATTTGTATATAAAAATAAATCTAATTATTTATTTCAAAATTTATTTCTATTGTTCCATTTGTCAAGATCTGCAGCTCATAATATTTTAATACAGATTTATTCCTTTTGGGTAAAAGTTCCATTTATAATATATACTAGATGTGTTACAGAGATTATTTTTGTAGAGCTTCAAAAATCACAGTACATTAGTTATTTTTGATTATTATAAAATATCAATACATAAACTTTTTGAGTTGTTAAACCATTCAGAAAGACTTCATCAAAAATCACAAGTCTTCTGAATACTGTGAATAATAATATGTACATGTATTAAATGTGAACAAGGGAGGCCATTATAGTATGAGATGTTATAATAAATTGTGAAAAAACTACAAGACTTTGATTTACATATATATGTACTTGTATATATAACATCATTTGCAAACAATTTGTTCTTCCCTTGAAATTTTTTTTTTTTACATAGCAAGAAGCCATAGACATGAAACATAAGCAAGTAAATAAACAATGTGGCATTAAAAGCTTTTAAAAATAATTATCAATTAGTTCTACTAAATTTCAAAAGTCATTGGAAATACACCCTTTATATATATATTCATATTTAAGCAATTTTGTGGGTGTGTGAAAACGAAAGAGAAGTTTTTAGTTAAAACTAAAAATATTTTTAGATAATAGTTAAAATGAATAATAATGGCAAATAACCATTGGTAAAATAAACTTTGAAGTCATAAACTCTCTTTCAGATAATATTAATATGTATATATGCATCATTCAAATTCATCCACTATGATGTGATATGGCTACTCCTTTATCAAAGTCAGGAATCTCTCAGCCAATATGTCCAAGAAAAACTTATTAGCCACCTTATCTTTTCCATTCTCCCCATATTCTCTATCCTATTCTATCCAATTTCCACAGCATCATCTCTGTCCACTCCATGGCCTTTGTATCTAAATCCCCCTTATCTTTTTCCAATATAGCATAAAGACCAATAACCCACTTTCTATATAATTACTTGATCAATATTTATTCTTCCAAACATCATTATTTATTTCTGCTTGTAAGCATTTACATTCTATTAGCAAATGCCTAATATTTTCCATGCCTTCCTTACATAACTGCAGACTAAATCACCCACATTTTTCCATTTATGCATATTCCCTTGTTGCTAGCAATCCTGTTTGAGCTTTAAATAGTAAACTACTGTCCCTGCTATTATCATAAATTAATTCATATCCAATATTCTGATTAATTCTATATATATATATATATATATATATATATATATATATATATATATATATATATATATATATATAAGCTCTTTTTTACTTTGTATACCAATTCTCCATCTCTCTATAATGTGATGTGCTACAGCTTCTTTATCAAAGTCAGGAATCTCTCAGCCACTATGTCCAGAGAAACCTTCTAGCCACCTTACCTTTCTTGTTTTTCTCAAATCTTTGTTCACTCTATGGCCTTTATATCTTCATCTCCCTTATTTTTTTTCAAACCCAGCATAAAAACCAAGAATACTCACTTTGTTTGTATTTATACTTCCACAACTTCATTATTTGTACCCTTTCTGCTTGTAAGCATTTATAGTCAATTAGCAGATGCTTAATATTCCTAACTCTAGGATTTAATAAGAAAATGATATTAACAGTTCAACAATGAGAATCTTATAGATTTTTATTGTGGTGCTTTGGGGACAGGATTGATAAATTTGGTATAAAGGATAAAGTGAATCAAAACTAATTTGTAGATATTTCCTGTAATATTTCAATGTTTGTTTAATTAATAAAATTTATTACTTAAAATAAAATAAAAATATTTTCCATGCCTTCCTTACATAACTTGGAGACTAAATCACCCACATTTCTCCATTTATGCATGTATTCCCTTGTTGTCAGTGATCCTGCTGAAGCTTTAAACAGTAAACCACTTCCCTCGCTATTAGCATAAATTAACTCACACCCAATATTTTAACTTCTATATATATGTACTCTTTTTACACTCCATACTAGTTCTTCATCTCTCAAACTCCCTATTTTTTATTAATGCATCTATTCTTCCATTCTTTGCCACAAAATTCAACAATTCTAATGCAATCATCCCACCTTTTGTACAAGTTACTGACATAAAGCCTTTATCTAAATCTCCTGCAAATCATAGTATCTCACTCATCTTGTTGCCTGTCCTTTACTCATAACCCAAATAAATAATATTTTGGCTATTCTCTTATTAACCATAAATTGCAATTTACCAAACATTTTCATTTTGCATCTCTCATATAAAAACTTGACCATCCTATTTCTCCTCAAATTGCCTCCTTTGTCATCCACACATTCTGCATCTAATGCATGTCTTCCTACTTCTTTTTATACTTTTTCTAAATACTCTAAAATAATGCATCATTACCATGAGTTAACCCTGCTACCACCACTCACTTTATTACAATTCTAGCTACATCATATTTATTATAGGAAAACACTGTTAATTTCTTTATCAGAACTTTTCTTTGCCTCATTTACCAATTTTCTCCCCCATTCATCCAAGCAATTTCTCTGATTATTTAAGACATTTCCCAAATAGTTATACCTAATCACCATATTTAACTTTATATCCCCCAATGAAAATTCTCTTTTCCCCCAGCTTTTATCATCATTACTTTTGATTTTTCTTCACTAAATTTAATCACCATCTCTTTTTCCACCCTTATGCACATTCCATATCTTCCCTATTTTCTGTGCACAAGAACATATCAGCAAATAAGACCTGATAATATATACACTTTTTTGCTATCTATTAATTGTATCTCTACACCTCTTCTTAAGTCTTTTTATGATTCTATCGATTTCTCTCATGCATAACAAAAACAAAATAGATGACACAGGGCATAGTCCCAGCCCATTTTTAACTCAATAAACATCACACGATCACCATTTCTTTTGTAATTGATATGTATAGTAATTATTTTCATACAATCTCCTAATAAGATCCACCCAAGTTCCATTCACTGTCTATCTGTATTCCTACTCATATCTATATGTTGTGTGACTACAAATAAACTATCTCCTATATGCCTATCTGAAAATCTCCTTGCATTTCTCCCATTATATTATTTTATTCCATTCATTTTGCCACCCTTTCAGCCTCCATATATGCAAAAAACTTTATATAACCCTGACATTATCACTATTGGTCTATAATTGTTTATCTTTTTATGGTCCTTACCGTTTCCTTTAAATAATAGCCTTACTCGTGTATTATTTGAGCTATCTGGAAATTCTGGCTTCTGTGCCATCTTATTAAAACCATAATAATTTTACTTTTTGCATCTCTCATATGAAAACTTGACCATCCCATTTCTCCTTGAATTGCCTCCCTTGCTGTCCATACATCTGCATCCAATGCATGTCTTCCTACTTCCCTTTGAACTAATACCCCTTTACTAACACAATGCATCATTGCCATATGTTAACCCTGCTATTGCAACTCCCATATAATTCTAGCTACATCATATTTATTTTATGAAAACACTGTCAATTTCTTTATCAATCCCTTTCTTTCCTTTACTTCATTTATCAATTTTTTCTCCTATTCATCCAAGCAATTTTTCTGATTACTCAAGATGATTCCCAAATAATTATATCTATTCACCACACTTTAATATCTCCCAATAAAAATTTTACATCTTCTCTTTCCCCAGTATTAACCTTCATTATATTTGCTTTTTCTTCACTAAATTTAATCCCAATCTCTTTACTCACCCTTGCACATGTCATCAGCATAACTTCCATGTCTTATCTTCTTTCTGCACACAAAAATATATCATCCACAAAAAAAAAGACTTAAGATTAGAAAGAGGGATAGAGATATCTCTCAAATACAGCACAAACAAAATAGGTGACATAGGGCATCCTTGCCTTAGTCCCACACCATTTTTAACTTTAACTGATTCTATATTCCCTAATTGATTATATAATAATTATTTTCATATAATTTCTTAATAATGTCCATTAAAGCTTCATCCATTTCCAAATTTGCTAAACTTATCCATATAACTTTAACTGATTCTATATTCCCTAATTGATTATATAATAATTATTTTCATATAATTCCTTAATAATGTCCACTAAAGCTTCATCCATTTCCAAATTTGCTAAACTTATCCATAATCTATTTATTCTACCATATGCCTTCTCTATATCAATAAAATTCATATATAACTGTTTACCTGAATTCATTCATATTCATAAGTTGTATAACTGCAAATAAACTATCTCCTATATGCCTATCTAATCTAAAACCTCCTTGCATTTCCCCCACTACATTATTCCCTTCCATCCATTTTATAACTCTTCTAGCCACCATATATGATAAAACTTTATATAAATCTGATGTTATTGCTATCGGTCTATAATTATTTAATTTTCTATGATCCTTACCCTTTCCTTTAAATAATAATCTTACTCTTGTATTACTCCAACTACTTGGAAAAACTCTATTCTGTGCCATCGTATTAAATCAGGATAATAACTTTACTTTTGCCCTATATCCTAAATTAATTGCCATCTCTGCCACCCATCCATCTAAACCTCTTGCCTTTCCACTTTTCAATTTCTTCTCTACCTCATTCAGTTCATTTTTTGTAAACCTAATATTCCCATTACTATATGCTTTCATGTTTTCTATAACTCTATCCCTCACATCTAATATCTTTTTCTATATTTTTTCTCTTCCTTTATATTGTAGAGTAACTCCCTCTTGTTATGTTTTCTATAACTTAAATTTTCATTTCTAGTAATAATATTATTAAACTTTATCTCATCTCAATATAAGCAAAGTTTTTAAACCTAAATCTTTATTTAATCTAAGTTTAATATTATTTATAAGGATAGCTTCTTTATTTTTTCTTTTATTATTAATAAATTGAATCATTTTAATCCTATCCTCTTTATTTTTTCTCTTTTATTATTAATAAATTGAATCATTTTAATGCTATCCTTATCAAATACATATCCAGGTAACTATTAAATCTAAGTAAACAGGCAACTTGTTATCATATTTACACTGTATTAATTTTGTGTAAATTGAATTTTTTGTTTCTCCAATGTAATTAGTTTTAATATTATTAATTTGGAGGTTTTTGCATTTATTTAATACCATACAATCCATATTTACAATTATCTGGAGTTTCATTACATTTTTTAAGTATATGTATATCTAATACGTTAATTGTTTTTCTATTTTTTCCTTTATCATTTTCTTTATAATTTTAATAAAAAAATTAAAATTGGTAGAATATAAAATTTAAATTTAGAGGTTAAAGAATTAACATGTTCATGATATAAAATATATATTTTTGAGAGTATGTACTTAGTATAAACATAATAATATAAAAAAGGATTCAATGTATAATTGATTATATTTATATTGTTTAGATATAATCTATATTTATACATTCATGTATACTTACATACTTTAGCTCTGAAGATTGTTAATCAGTGAAAACTGTAAGATTAATCAAGTACAAATAAAATATAGCATTGCAAAAGTGATTAAAAGTGAATTTATTTATGTTTTATAAAATTAGTCACTGCATAAAGAAAATATAAGGTAAAAGAATAAAGTACTTCTTATAGTTATTAAACTGACTGAACCTAGAGAAATTGAAAGTTTCATTTTTGATTAAGTGTTGTGTTTGGCTGAATTGCAGGTTTCAGACCCAAATCAACAATATCAAAAGATGAATACTCACAAAGTTAATATGTATAATTTATTAAAACAAATATACCTTAAAACTGGAAAATCTCTCCATGAAGTAGTGCCACTCAGTGCAAGCCACAGCAATCAATGGATGCCAGAAGGTTTGAGCATAAAATCCCTATCTATGGCCTACTCATCCAATATCCCCAGACTAGTTTCTAGCTTGTGACTTCCATCAATGAGGAGCCTTGGATCTGAAAGCACTGCACCTAGTCCAGAGATATTGGATGAGTAGGCACAAGATAAGGAATTTATGCACAAGCCTTCTGGCATCGATTATTCTGGTTTGCATTAGCAAGCATAAGAAATGATGATCATGTGATGTTTGGTCCGTTTAAATAAATATACATACATGTTATAACATTAATAAATACAATTTTACATATAACTTAGTCAATAATGAGCTAGTCGTGCCTGAATGATAACTCACTTCCAGCTGAATATATTAGTTTGTCTTGTGAGTTCTAGTCAAAACTCTTCTAGCTGTAGCGGACAGCACGCCTCAAGTTGGATGTGCAAATGTATCAGTAATAACTATAGTAGAAAACACCTTCACAGTTGAAAGTGGTTTCAACTGAGAGCACATTCAGGTTACACAGACATCTCTCGCTCTCTCTTGCTTCAAAAAAGGTTGGCTATTTATTGCCAGATCTACTTTACTGACAGCAATTGGATTCAGAGAGCATCATTGCCCAATGGGCCATACTAACCAATGATAGGATTTTTACACGTTTATACATTAGCCCTACTTATGTTTTACCCTTTGGCTATGTTTATACATTGGTTAACCACATGCTTACACATTGGTTAGAGGCAATGAGTGCTCAATCTGATTAGATAAGGAAGGAATCTCCCATCCCCTGACTAAATTTAGCTCTGGAGAATGTAGTCATCGAGATGAGCTGGATATGTTGTCTGCTTTGTTGGTTTCTCAGGTTTATTGCTGTTCTTGTCTTGTTCAGCATCCTTGTTTGATGGTCTTGTCCCTGGGTTGTTGCTGGTTTCAGTTTGGCAGTCATTATTTTCACTTGATATTGTTTCTGTGTGATTCAGTCTCAGTTGGTGATGATGTTGATACCCATCTACTGTTTGAACTACTACAGTGTAGTCCTTTCAGTTGTGTAACCACTGCTCCTTTTTGTGGTCCCACAAGACATTCTATACAGCATCTGAGTGCCTACTTGCACTTTTATCTTGCTATTTTTGTATGTATTTGGAATCAGGGTTCAGGGCTGACAGGTTAGTTCACAGATGTCTATTGTTTAGTAGTTTGCCTTTCTATGGGCCAGCACACTCTACAAGGAATCTAGACCAGCACCAGTCATCTGTCCTTTGTTGGCATATTTTGATTCATTTTGTTTAATGTTGTGACCTAGTTCACTTTTGTCACTGCAAAGCCTAAATGACTGAACCAGTTATGGCCAAACAAATTATTACGATTACCATAGTTTTATTGGGTATAGTAATTTTGACTGCTGTTTGGCCACCAGTTTTGTGAGATTTCCATGATAGTATGTGATTGACTTGCTGCTAGGATGTAACCTATATTCATTATTCTTATTGATAGCCCAGATCTTTTTTGAAACAATAGACCCTGCAGACCTATATCCAGTTCCATCGTAACTGGCATATTATTAATTATAATACTGTGTATAAATCCAGAGTGATCATCTTTAATATGATTTATACAGACTTGTTTATTTTTCTTATAATTGCCTTTGCTGTTTTTTGGAATATATTTTTCCATTTTCATATTGGCTGTCTTTTTAATTTCAAACATGCAACTTTTATATGTCCGACCCATTTGCAAAATGTACATGTTGTATAGTGGTGCAGGCATTCTGTGTGTGCATTTGTTCATTGCATGTATAGCAATGCCTTAGACTATTTGATGCTGAATTATCTGAGCTGATTGGTATCTGACTGACCTAGTTAGTGTTATGCTCGATTTTTTGCACATCATACTTAGTAATTTTTTTAAATGGGTTTGCCTGACTAGCTATTGATTCTGCTAGTACACTTTGGCCATAACTGTTTCAAAATCTAAATCCAGAATCATCAGCATTTTAAGTCTTAAACTGGCTCATTTTAAGTCTTAAATTGTGATAGTTTGTGCTGCAAATAAAACCATCATGAAGTGCTTCATTCAGGAAATCTTGGAATTCACACTTTAATGCCAATTATTGGATTCTTGTTGTGAACTCTTTGGCTTTTCCCCCCGTTCTTGCCTGCAAATGTTGAAATAATATCTCTGCATTATTGTCAAGGGTTTTGGAGAAAAATAATCTGTGAGAGTTAACATTTTGTCAAAATCTAGGTCAGCTAGTGTTTCTGCCGAAGATTGAGACTTGAGTATCTCGTAAGTTTGAGGACCTATTATGGTCATTAGCATGACTAATTTTACCTGAGGCTTTTTAATTTTATTAGTCTATAGGTAAAATATTAACCGCTCTTTATAGTGTGACCAGCTCTCAGGATGGCTGGATGAAAAGCTTCCATGTGACCAATAGAATTAGTCATTTTTTAATTTTCCTTCATTTTTTCGTAAAAGAAACAAAGTACCAATTTTTATTTTTGCGAGTTACCACACATAATTTTAAAATTTTGACAGTTACTTTTACAATTACAGTTTGTAGCTATTCAAAAATCATAGTGAAAAAGCTAACATCCCACCAGGGTGAGCTTCTGTTGCTTTGGTACAAGTAAAGCTCCTGTAGTTGGTTTAAGCTTTTTAATGACATGCCTATATATTTGCGGTCAATATTTCATTTGAACAGATTTAAGTGATTTTAATAATCTTACTGTAAATACGACGAATGTCTTTAGCCGCACTCGTGTATTTAATCTGTTGGAACTGACATATTTTATACTATTTTCCAGTCAATGAGGGAAAATATTCCTTTCATCTGATTGTGCCAAATCTGTTGTTTTCTGAATTGCAGGTTTCAAACCCAAACCAACAATATCAAAAAAATATAAATACTCATAAAGTTAAGCAAATATACACACACATGTTATATCATTAATAAATATAAATTTTACATATAACTTTATCAAAAATGAGCCGGTCATGCCCGAATGACAACTCACTTCCAGCTGTATATATTAGCTTGTCTTGAAAGTTCTAGTCAATGACTGTTCCGGCTATACTGAACATCTTTGCCTTGGGTCGGTCGTAGTCATAGCAGCTTCCAGTTCTATCACAGGCTTGCCTGACTATAGTAGAAACACCTTCGCAGTTGAAAGTGGTTTCAATTGAGAGCATGATCAATTATTCAGTTTAGACAGATGTTATATCTCTCTCTCTTTTGCTTCCAATAAGGCTATTTATTGCCAGATCCTCTACCTTACTGGCAGAAATCGTATTCAGAAAGCATCATTGCCTAATGGCCCATACTAACCAATGGTAGGATTTTATATACACTGGCCCTTCTTATGTTTTACCCTTTGGGTATGTTTATATATTGGTTATCCACATATTTATACACTGGTTAGAGACAATGAGTGCTCAATTCGATTAGATATGGAAAGAATCTGGATGAAGACAAGGTCAGATACGACATTAAGATATTTCAGCAATGCCCTCTGTGAATAAATATCAAGTCTGAACTTCAAAATAGCTAAACACAAAAAAGTAGAGGGCATTGCTGAAATATTTTAACATCATGGTAGATGATTTGAGTGTTTTCTATCTACTCTCAGCTAGCAATAGGCATTTACTTACATCTATATATATATTGAAGCTACACATATATACATATTAAATATATATGTATATACGTTTGCTTCACCAGTCACTGTGGATTAACTAAAGACACCGAGTCCAACCACAGTGAATCTACTTTAAAGCATATTCAAAAAAATTTATAAAATAAAGTTAAAAGATTTTATTTTAGATAACAAAATAAAATTCCTAGAATCACAGAACTCATTAGAGAAAACGATTAGTTAGATAATAAATTTAAAAAAATTTAATTAAAAAGGCAATGGAATGTAAGGTGGCCAACAAGTTAAAGTATAAATTGAGAACTTGTCTATTGTTCTCTCTCTTTTTTACCTGGCTCAGCTTTTGACAGTTTCCTGTTTTTGCTGGAGCTGGAATGGTATAACTTCATAATGTAGAGTGGTGCTAGAACAATTCTTGCCTGACCAATGCCTGCTGCCAGTCATGGATAATGAAGGACCGAAATCAAAATAAGCCATTACTTGTGTAGTGGACTGGGAATATCCATAGTACTATCTAAGTAAAGACTTACGCTATATATATATAAAAAAAGGTTATCGGTACTCACTTTTATTTTTCGTTATTTATATGATATAAATATGTGCGTTAAATTGTATAACCTTGTATATTAATATTTTATCATGTGATTTTTTATTATTATCAATTGCTATTATGCTTATTTTAATTGTATATTTATTTAGTTTTCTTTTTGATCAAGAGAGAAACGAAATGATTCTCTCTTGTATTTTTTTTTAAGCATATATGTATAATCTCTTATTCTTCTCTTTCACTTTCTTTGCATATCTTCATATAATCATATATATTTCTAATAACACTTCTTTCATATACACTTCAAAGCAAACAAATTTTCTTAAACTGTAAGGAAAATAAAGAAGTTTAAGAAAATTTGTTTACATTGAAGTGTATATGAAAGAAGTGTTATAGGGCAACCCACTAATATAGTCGGGATCTTTAAAATTTCTTTTAAAGTTTCTTGAAATAGAAACATCCCCCCCCCTCCATCTCCCTCTTACGTATTTATATATATTAGTGCTCAGAGAGGTAAGCAGAAAGCTTAATCATTCTTTTGTCTTTTTAGATATTTGCACGTCTTTTTGATTTCTCATGAAATAAAATAAATACAACTATACATATTAAATTTTATGCATTTTATAAGAAAGATCCAATCCTGCCTTATATTTTTTTATACTTTCTTAAAGTCAACCTGGTTTTTTTTACTAATGTATATCTATTTGTCTAAAACATATATAGCTTAAACGTTTTATAATTTTATTAAATGTAAGAGAGGGTATGGTACAGCTATATATATGTAAATTAAAATCTTAAATCTTCATTAACTCTAAGGATGAAGTAGTTAAATAGTGATTAATTAATATACCTATTATATATATTAATGTTGGTAATTAAAAGATGTAAAATAATTATTTTTAATGGTGGATATTCTCTCAGTCTCAATTTGAAGTCATATTATTTCATATACGTATATTTAACCTAAGGCTTTTAAAGTTTAAAGGTTGGTTGACCGCATTTTCTCTTATATTGTGCTACTCGGTGATTCGTGAGAATGTCTCAGCACATCTCCATAGCTCCCGTCATCATTAATTAATAGGCTAACACTGTTCCGAGATGGCCATTGATGATAAAGTGGATCTCGACCTTTTTTCAATATTATTACTGGACACAAGCATTTATACTCCGGCCCCTGATCCTGGATCACGCCAATGCGAATGAGCTTCATCCCTCTAACTCTTGTGTTAGAACCGGAGTGCTATCCAGACCTCAAGTTAGCCATAAATAAAACCTTTGTGCCACCTAGACTTGCTTCTAAACTCACACAATTAAATCACCAAGGACCACAGTAATGTTTAATTTCATTATAGATAAAACCTTAACTTTGTAATATGCTCAAAATATTGTTGAGTAAGTCTGAAAAATGTCCACTGGGGGGGGGGGATTTTTCTTTATTTTGTCATATATGGGGGGGGGGGGGCTTAATCTATTTAACTAGTTTTAACCAATTATCCATTTTTGTAATTTCACCCTAGAGTAAGCACCCAGTTGTTGGCTAAGTATGGTAATGTTCTGTAATTATCGTACTATTGTTTAATTATATTAATTGGATCTTACTAATGCATATCAATACATATCCATGTTTGTAGATGCAAGAAATTAACTTGCAACATTTTTTTTTGTGTTAATTTTTTCAAATTGTCATTTCTTTTAATTGAACAATAAACGTTCATTCACTAATCTTATCAATATCGTTTGTGTCATTATATAGTCTAAACCTGATTTTTCTTTGTTAAAATTCCCCTTTGGGATATCATCTCTCCCTGATTACCGGGCATACATAAAGAATAAATTCTAGTGAGGTTTGGGGAATAAGTCGCTTAGTAGCAATCTGGAGTAGGTGAGGTTCGAACCCCCTCTACCTACATCTCTTAGTTAGGTTAAAGCATCTCTGCTTTTCATACCGTTACAATATCTGCCATCATTAATAAAGAACACAAATATTCATAAAGATTGACAGGGGAGAAGATGGAAATATAAATAGTAATGACATTTTTTATGGTTACAGTATTTATAGCTCTGTATGATTTAGAGTAGTGGTATTGTGGCAGACTTCGGAATTCAAAATCCATGAATTATGCTCCATGTCTGGTATCCATATTCCATTATTTAATAAATAATTATGATGTTAAACTTTTTTTTTTCTTCATGTGTCATAGCATCAGCCAGGAAGTGAACCAGCTAACCTGGAACAACTGCTTGTAAAGCAGCTGTCACTGACCTCTTGACCACCAATGCTAAACTTTTTTATTGCATTTAAATAAATAGTAGAATGAGCTGATATTAATAAGATTGAAAAGCTGAAAACTGTAGTTCTTTAGGTAAAATTAAATTAAAAAAAGAGTGAGAAGCAATAGTGGTGATAAAATCAACAATGAAACAAAGACCTTGCGAAGAAATAAATTAAATATTAGATAATCTAGCATTCTAATTAATACCAAAAATATATTTTTGCAAAAGTTTCTATCAACAATTAGAATTAATTAATGAAGAATTGTCTTCATTTTCAATCACTTTTCAGTCCTCTGTACAATGCTAAGTTTAACCAGTTAATCTTCCTTCTTCACACCATACCAGCAAATTTCCTTATTTTATTCATTTATCTCTATATCTTTTACAATCTTTTGGGGATCCATTTTAAATTTCACCTATTAACATCTCTTCTAAGAATATGCTCAGCTCTATTTCAGTTTCTTAATTCTGTCAATGATGTTAGCAATATCCACTCTCCAGTTAAGTGTCCAAATATCAGATCTATAAGAATAATTAAACACATGTTAAAACTTACTTTTCATTTAGATATCTTTTTTATACAAGTTGTTTCTACAAAAATAATCCATTCAAATTTAATTTTATGATTAATTTCATCCATTAAGTTTCCATTTTTATCTGACCAAGACCTTTGCAGTTATTCCCTTTTTTTAATTCATTTTTATCAATTTTTCTGTGAAAATCCCATGAACATAGTCTTTTTAACATTTATCTTTAGTCCTATTTTTTTGTCTTTCATCTGATAATTCTTGAAGCTCTGAAGTATTGCTTGCAAAACAATCATATTATCTGCTTCAATTTAAAGGTTGTAAAATGTCCACTTGTTTAAATTGTTTCTTCACCTTTTTTTCTATTTTCAGAAAGTCCAACAATGTCTCATATAATATTAGATAGTTTTTTATAATCCTATGAACATAGTCTTTTTAACATTTATCTTTAGTCCTATTATTTTGTCTTTCATCTGATAATTCTTGAAGCTCTGAAGTATTGCTTGCAAAACAATCATATTATCTGCTTCAATTTAAAGGTTGTAAAATGTCCACTTGTTTAAATTGTTTCTTTACCTTTTCTTCTAATTTCAGAAAGTCCAACAATGTCTCATATAATATTAGATAGTTTTTTATAATCCTATGAACATAGTCTTTTTAACATTTATCTTTAGTCCTATTATTTTGTCTTTCATCTGATAATTCTTGAAGCTCTGAAGTATTGCTTGCAAAACAATCATATTATCTCCTTCAATTTAAAGGTTGTAAAATGTCCACTTGTTTAAATTGTTTCTTCACCTTTTCTTCTAATTTCAGAAAGTCCAACAATGTCTCATATAATATTAGATAGTTTTTATTGTAATTCATGCAACTTCTAAGTGGTCTGCAGTTGTAAGCATCCAAATAAGGAATCATGATATAATAGCAGCTTGGGACCACAATCAGTGGATTTTTTGCACTTTCTGCCTTCAGCCACCAGCTTCCTACAAGTTAGAGCTAAAATTCAGTTTTATCCGTCACGATTCTAAATATTTATTTTAAAAAAAGCATTTATACACACACTATTTTTTCTTTTAAAAAAAAATTCAAATATTTCAATTAAGAACTATTGCATCAGGCAGTTGGGTGAAAAAAGACTATTGGTTTTCTTTTTTTTAATTTTAAACTTGAAGGTAAAAAGTTATTAGAATTAATATGTTGGCTGATGCATGTTGATGAGCAAATCATCCAAGTTCATTTATTATATAACAGCTGCAATGACAATTTAATGTATGGAGATGTTAAGAATTTGCACTGCTTGGTTCTTTTAAGCCTTGCAAGTAATGGATTAGTGATCTATTCACACACACTAACAGCCTAGTTAACATAATAGAACAAACCCTACAAAACAAGGTCTTATTGGAAGACATATAAGCTTATAAATCCAAACCAAACTACTTTGCTTTCTCAGCTAGGAATAAATAAAAAAAATCAGGAGTTCTAAGAACTGGCTCTTTGAACCCAAATATATTGCCTTTATACTCAAATTCAATCTCTCCTCACTTCCCACCAATCATTTTTTTTTGGTTTGGAGAAAGGGATTCACAAAGATTAATCCACAGTGTCAACTATGCCAGACTGATGATGAAACGATCTCCAGCATCTCTTTTATTCCGGCTCCTCCTTTCTGGCTCCACTTCACATTTTTATTGTTAATAGAGTCACCTGGAATAACATGTTTTTTCCATTAGCAAATCCAATAGAAAATGGCATCTTCTCCATTATCAGACTTTCTATTTTTCTCCATTTTGCAGTTTGGCTTACCAGATGCAAAATAATATTTACCCAAATCAATCACAACATCTGTCATGTTTTCACAGAATTAATCTATAAAATTAAGGATAGAGACCAACTTCTGGTCCAGACTGTTTGTTCTAGGAAACCTGGACAATAATTAACCTGATACAAAACACTCACTGCATAAGACTAACTACATCCTTATGTGAACATTAACAAACTACTCAATGTTCAATTTATCATGAACTAATGTTTTCTAACTGACTATAATGTTATTGTATTTTTATTTTCAAGAATAAATTTCATCTTTTAATAATAATAAAAAAAAATGAATGAACGATTCTCCTTTCAGTTAACAGCAAACTCCTTTCTGCAGCCTATGAAGAATTATGCAAAAAAAAAAAAAATAGATCCGAGAAAATATATTAGAAATGATTATAAAATGAAAGTGAACAAGTTTAGGACCACATTGAATGATAGCAGACTGATGATAATTTTAGATATAATTTTAATTCATTTTTCATGGCACAAACAAAAAAGTATTTAACAGAATGCAAAATATCACATAAATGGATAATATGTGGACTGTTTGGTCAGACATACATTATTTATTTGTTCTAGAAACAAAATAACTTGACTGCATGAATTGATTTTAAATAAATAATTCAATTAATTAATTATTAATATGAATGAAATATTAAATACAAGCAGTATACTGATATAATTAAATACAAATATTACTTACAAAAGTTTTAAAATATTTACTTATAAATCTGCCAGGAAGCTTCTCCAAATGATAATATAGGCCAAATAAGTCTTTATAACTTTCTATATCTGTTTTTGAATCTCAGATACAGATCCAACTCACTTTTTTTCATTTTTTAAATAATATAGCTCCAACAACTACAATAACTAGTTTTACCTACAAAGTTTTTTTGTCACGGATAAGAATCACTGCATTTACTCTTACACTAGTATTTATTAATTCATTATTCCATTGTAATTTGATAACCATTGTGGGTGGAGAATTGTCATACAAGTTAATCTGTTATTGGGTTTTAACTAAATCTTAGAACTTCTAATTACAGATAAAACTAATTAAACTGTAAATTACAATTAATTAAATAAATAGACTAAATTATTTACTTTTTTTAACTCTTACACTCGGCTATCATGTAAGTGACAAACAAAATGGAGAAAAGAGTAAATAAAGCATCATGCAATTAAAATGCTGAGATTGTTTTCTGGTAATGAAGTGAAAATACAGAAGCTTTATTTATTATTGTAACGGAATAAGTATATGTCATTACATTTCTTTCAAATAAAAGTGGAAAAATATAAAAGCATCCGCAACTAGAAATATATATATATAAAAGAGAGAATTTAATAATTTTAGTTAAATTAATATATAGAATGCACAGATGGCAAACTAATTATATAATTTAAGTTTAAATTTTAAAAACAAGATTTTTTTGATATAAAAGAATTTTTTTAAAAAAAATGCTGTTAATTAGTTATTTTTAATCTTAGAATGGAAATGATTTTCTATATTAACGTAATTGCAAACAGGCCCTTTGGTATAAAGTCAGAAGAAGATAAATTAAAAAACATACTAGTGATAAAATTTTGAGTTCCCACTCTAAAGAAAGCTGACCAATAAATGATGGAAATAAGCACACGGTTCACAGAGAAAAGTTAAGCCAAGTAAGACCGATCCTGGAATTTGCTGATAAAAATTTACAAAAGACATAAAAAGAAAACTTTGGAGTTGAGGAGATTTGGATTGCTCTTGCTGATTGCGTGTTATTTAAATATATTATAAGTGTATTGCGGATCTCCAAAATGTAGGAGTCAGCAATAATTTACATTTCCCGTGTCTGCAGCAGCTGAAGCGTCCCCCAGAGTACGATGGTTCCAGCAACGGACTTGTTTCCACCTAGAAGAATATGAAATGGAAAGAACTTTGTATTCTACCATGCATCACCAAGACAGACTTCAATAAACTTACAGCATTGGAAAGTATAAACTTTTCTTTTAAAAGAATTATGAACATTAATTATATATAATGCGAATTTTTCAAATATTTTAAATGTCACTTAGCTTTTAAAAGAAATCTCTCTCTTATCTGACTAAAATTTTAAATTATTTATTATATTTTATATATGTGTTTGATATCATTTCCATTCTCGTAAATTTTGTTTAAATTAATAATTAAAAAAAATAAGCATAAATGGCTGCATAGATTCGGAAGATTGTTTAGTTTGTGTGTTAATTTTTGGGCTAATTGTTTCGCAGTAGAATCAGTGCTGGTGAATAGATGTTTTATGTCAATGTAATTTGAGTAGGTGCATTGGATACTCGTTCCCTTGTACCGTGTTAGCATACAGTGCATAATACCCATCTGAACGTATGACCCAAAAGAGTAGTCATCACCAGCGCCGGCGCTGGGTACTAGGCGCCCGCATGCAAATTTGATTTTGGTGCCCCTGTCAATATGTATGTTTACTAAGGTGACCCGACCGTGTCCCGTGGCGTTTTAAAAAAGTCATGATTTTTAGAAAGAATGCACGATGTAATGCTATTTTTGATATCAAAAATAGCATAAAATTGATTGTTAAATTATATATTATTTCATACAAACTGTTTGTATGAAATAATATATAATTTAACACGGCAAATTTAGATTTTTTTTTTTTTTTAAATTTCATATTTATTATTTGCGTCACTGTCTGTTTTTAACAAACATGATCTAATATATATATACGCATATACATACATAAGTTCTAATTTATAATACTTTTAGTGTGTGTTTATTTATATATTTGCTAGCAGAAAGTTACTTATAGTTTACTATAAGCAGTACTATATATATATAAACATTACAATATGAAATTTGTAATATAATAAACTTTATGTTTAGTTTATTGTTCATGATAAATAATAGATTTGATTGTTTTATATTTTTAATATTAAGCAGAGCTTGTGTGCAGGCCTGCTTGTGTGTGTCATTTAATAAGATATAATATGACTTCATATGATTTTCAATAATCTACTCTCAATAATTTTTGTAAATAAACATTTGAGAATAATATTCTTCAAATGTGAGTATTTTTGTTAGTAGAGTTTTAATTTCTCAGGGATGACGCCTTCTTTTTCAGATGCTAATCTCTCAGTGATGGCGCCTCCTTCTGCCAGCGCCCGCATGCGCGCTTCCGCCGGCCCTGGTCATCACGTTGTCAATGGTCGTAGACGTATTTCCTACACCATTGATTTCTTACACTCTGGTTGGGACAGTAAGTTGGCAAAGAGTGCTACCCCCATTTTTCAGAGCAGCTCCTATATATATATCTTTCAAATAATTATGTTCTTGTATCATGGGGAAGATGCTCATTCCTTCCCACCATGTTTTGTTATTTTCCTAAGGATATCATGCTACAGACATAAAATTCCTGTTAGCATGATTGTGTTATGCTAATAATCTCATTTTGCATTGGTCACATCGGTATAGCATTGGTTTAAATGAGAGATTTTTGGCCTAAGGTTAAAAGAGATTGGGTTGGTTATTGCGTAATCCATGAAGCATATTCACGGTTATTAAAATATTAAAAATTGTATATAAATCTATTAAACGCTTCCATCTGTGCACATGATTTAAATGAAATATATTCATTAGTTAATTTAATTTTCAGAATTTTCCTTTTTAATGTGTGTGCGCGTTATAATAAAATGTTTTGTTGAATTAATTTTGGCAGTAACTTTTTTTTATATATTTTATTAATATTTAATATTAACAATCAGAAATTTGAATATTCAGTATAATACTTTAAGCTCAGCTTCTCCCTGAGCTAGTGACTAGGGCTTTCGGTTCGATAAAAGAGTAACTTCTCCCGTGCGTATCTGACTACTATATAAATTTTCCAGATTCAAATGGCCTGGTGGCGCCCTGGTATGGCAGATTAGGTTGGGGAGGTTATGTCAACCGTTATATTATCGATGTAGCCAAGGTTTTTTAATGAGAAAAAAATTTGTGATAAGATAGGGTTATGTCCTAAATTGAACAAATGTTTTCCAAATGGGACTATAATCTCTTTAAATTAGACACACCTGAATAAAAACACACACACACACAAAAAAAACAGACATAAGCTAGAATTGACCACAGTTGTTTAATAATATAATTTTTTTGTATACAGCAAAATATAAAAAATTCATAGTATATATATTTATTAAACCCTGCATATACCTTTTTATATACACACCAAAAGACATATTCCATTGCTCTCAATTTTCCTTTGTAAATCCGACTTATAGAGTTTCACCATACATTTCTAGTCTGTACTCAAATTTCTATTTATTCATACATAAATTTAGACTGTGAAAAACCAAAAGCGTGGCAACTTGCAGATTCCAGCAATCAACAAACATTCATAGCATCTACTAATCCACCACACTTATATAAATACTATTGCTCTTTAAATAATTCTCTTACATTAATAATTTCTAGTTTATCATTCATGAAAAACAAGATTATTTTAGTTCTTTATTATAACTTTATTCAGTCCTCAAACATCTGTTACTTAGTCCTCTTGACTTATTTATTTTTCAGAAATACAATTAATTAATTCTCAAATAACTTTCCAATTTTAGTAAGAATTTATTGAAATAATTTATTGTATATGTTATCAATAAATTATTTATTACTATATAATCAAAATGTTTATTACTATATAGATCAATCTTTAAATTAATCTTAAATATACATATAATCTCCTTTCTCCCCATTTCAGATATTATGGATTTTCAAATTAATATATAGTAATGTATGTGCACAATGACCATTATTGTCTGATGTCAGAATCAGTTTGTTTTTTATTTTAGTGCTCCATATTATAGTTATTTCAACTGTTGCTCATCTACATTTTGGATTTTTCATTACCTCAGGTTTTATTTTATAAATTGACTTTTGATATCAACATATCTTTAGCAAAACTTTAATGATCATTTTCTGTATTGCTCTTCGGCATTTTTCTTTTCTTTTTCTGTGCATGATTTATATGACTATATGGCTGAATATGCACACATTGTCCATAATTATGGCAATAAGAATCCCAATGTTTAATTAAATTGCCTTTCATTTAGACCATTTCTTTTTAAGTAAACTTTCCCATAAAACTTCCAGTTATTAGAAAGTAAACCAATTCAATTTTGACCTTAGCACATCTACTATCCAGGTTGAGTAAAATTTAGACAATGTTGTCCTAATTGAGCATGGTGGAAAAGCAGCAGACTTGAATGTCATGCAATATTTTACATTTTATGCTCATATGACATAATACCTCTCAAGCAAATAGTCATATAAGTAGTATTATTTAAAAAAATTAAATTTTGTTTTTGAAAAAAATGGAAAATATTTTATTTGAAATACATTAAAAGAAAAATGAGCATTGCTTTGGGAGAAAGAAAAGGAAAACAGGGAAAGGAAGTTTTAGGTTACGAGTACCTGCTATCCAGAAATGATACAGAACTTTAAAAAATAGTGAATTAATAAAAATTAAAAAGTTAAAAGGCATGACTACTGAGGAATTCAGCATACAAATAAAAGATAATTATGCATTTTGCCTAAATTAAAAATTGCTCAGTGGGAAAATATTGATGATAAATGAGAAGGATGAAAAGTGATTTCAATTTTTGATTTAAAAAAAGATAGGGGAAAAGGATTGAATCTTATTAAAATCACATTCTAGTAGATGAAAAATAAATAAATAAGGTGTCCAAAATATGACAACGAAAAGGAAGATAGGAAAGAAGAAAACAGCAACATAAGAATTCATGAAAGAAATGAAGATTTGCATGATTGTACATTTCTTGCGAGATAACTGATGATTTTATCAATCTACATATAATAGCCTTCTCACACCCATAGGCTCATTATTAATGATTTCAACAGCTTGTGGTTTGAAAAATAAAAATTAGAACATCAAATTTTACATATGACCATTCATCACAAGTGGAATGAACAACTTCCTGACCCAAATACATTCAGAACATTATCTTATTATCTTGATTTATTACTGCACATTTTTACAACTACATTATTTTTGTACTAATTATTTTTAATGTTTTAATATGTACAATTTTTAAATTAAGATTTATTATAGCTATACATATATGTTAAAAATGTATATTATATAAAATTTTGGTATTTTTTATGATTTCAGATATCCATGCAAAGGTTTAAAACACAAATGGTTGCATATATAAAGACCAATTTTGTTGCCATATATTTCATTTAAAGAAATTGTATTGTATTTCTCAACTATAATCCAAGGAATTCAATTTATAATTAATCAAATTTTTTATCTGGAATTATTTATTTATAATGGTTCCCGAATTTATTGTATTATTATTCGTATTTATTAAAAGCATCATTTTAATTCATGCATTGGAAAAAAAAGGTTTATAAGCCCAATGCATGCACTTAATTTGATGTATATTTGGTTCATGATAAAAAAGAGTTATAGAATATCAAGTTTATATTATTATTAAGTTATCAAAAGATGTGACTTCTTATATAACAGAAAAGCTAGATACAATTGTGATATGTCATAAGTTTATACCTGCATATAAATTTTATTCCTCATTTTATATTTCTGTGAAAGAAAATGACATAAATAAAATAATTCAAGGTTTTGGGCTGCAAACATTTATATTTATTCATTTTGAAATTAAATTGAAAGATTTGCAGTCTTTCAATTTAATTTCAACTAACTATCTGCGCTTTATATAAAATAAATATTATTTATTCATTTTATGGGAAATTAAATAAAGATTTAATTGTTAATGAACAAATAAAGAATCAGGTAGGTGAGGATAATATTAGTAATGCATAATGGATTATTGCATTTATAAAAATTCTTCACATAAAAATGTTAATAAGAAGTTAGTGAATAAAAGAAACACTTTCTGTTGTTATATGCAAAATGTTAGCAGATTAATAAACAAATTTATTTTTATCTCATCTTGACTGTACCTATTACTCTTATTATACATATATGATTTTACAATGGTACACTATCTTTGCTTTAAGGCTCACAAAAAAAAAAAAAAATTTCACTACAACCTGTTTAAGCATCCCCAGATGTACTTTGGTATGTTCGGAAATAGATCTTTCCATAATATAGTCTGTATCTCTAATATACAACATTGTCAGTTATTTTCCTATTGCAGATAGTCCTTTTTTCCAGCACATATTAGATTTTCTCTCACATTCATCCTAGGTTTATATATTAGCAGATCATTGGCATTTCAATAATGCCTCACACATCAGTTAATCTTATATCAGTTCAAATTTAAGTGTATTTCATAGATAAAGTATCTGGCTTAGGGTGTTTATCTCTTCTTTAAATTAAACAACTTTCTAACTAATTTTATAATCCTTTTGGAATTTAATTAATTAATATTCAATACTTAATTATTTTTATCTAACATAAAATCAATTTTGCATTAACTATTTTTATTTTATATATTTCTACTATTATTAACTTTATTACTTATAATATATATATATATTGAAACTATTATTTGTTTAGCATCCTGATTCATCTACTATGTACCATAGTAGTCTTCTTTCCTAGTTCAAACCTGTCCCAGTCCACGTATATGACCTTACAATAATTTATTTTGATATGTAATAGTGTATATTTACGTATGTGTGCACATCTAATAGTAATATTAATGTTTGTATGCAGTTATAAATTTAAAAATTAATAACATTATTAAAATAAGTTGTGTAAACATCATTGTATGTGTGGGAGCACACCTATGTATATATGCGAAGGGAATTGTAATGTGATAGATTTAGTAAACATTACAACTTTTATAAATTATATCTTTTAAGTTATTAAACTTACAGATTTGTTTGTATTCGCATATAAATCTTACATTCAGGGGCGACTGTCTTATACATATAGCAGAATGTTGACAAACTAAATCTCTTTTAAAAAAAAGAGAGAATCAAGATCACCGGTTTCTCAGAAATATCTCTTACTAAATTGTAAGCTGAGAACCGAAGATTTAAAAATAAGATTAAAAAGGGCAAAGACAAAATCGTTAACCCGGCACCATTTGTCAATAGCTAAGCCAGATCTTTTCCTTTTGTTAAAATTTATGCTGGCTATTAAAACTTAAAATTGGAAATTTAAAGTTGTAAACAACTTTTAATGGCTTGTGAGGGAGATGAGAAAGAGTTAATAAAAAAACCCAAAATTCAGACATCAAGGTTCACTCGTTCACCCTTTTTCTATGATGAAAACTGAGGGGTAAGGAGCAACCAGCTGCCATTTTCCTCTTGGAGAATTGGTCCAGAATGGGGACAAGCCAGCCTAATGGAGAATGCCAGTGCTAAACACTATGAAATGCCTCAGGTAGAAGATTGGTAAAATTACTTCCCACAGAGCTCTATAAACCTAAATCTAAACTATTAAATTAATTCATAACTCTAAAGCTAGCTAAATGTTGAACGTTCATAAATAATAAATAAACTTAGCAAAATAATTTTTAATAAAACTATAATGTAATTATAACAATTGTAAGAATCTTGCCACTCTTAAATCAAATAATTTTAATTGAATAGTTCTAAATTATAATAACTGTTCCCAGTTAGTATATATCTTTCTAATCTGCAGTCATGCCTATTTTCTATTTTATATATTGTTAATTCATCTATTTATGTTGTGCCTTCATTCAGAGCGGAGATTGGTAATATTAATAATTTTGGAAAGATGATTAGATGCTCTCACGTAGCTAATTTGTTGTTTTTAGCACATCTATAAATCTCCAATCTGAAAATCTATTCATATGTATTAGTTAAGCTACTATTCTTTGGCTTATTATATAATTCAGGTTTGCATATTAAATGTCTATTTAGTCAAGAGTGAGAATGATATTTTAAAGCATATTATAGGTAATTAGTTAATTCTAAGACCCAAATATGCTTTACTCCTCCCTAGTTTATTCTTATAAACTATATGGATTACTTAATAAACTAGGTCACTTATAATTACCCTTTTTTAGCACGATTTAAGTGTACTCATTTACAAACCGGTGTATAGTAGTTTCACAGATCAAAACTATAGATTTAGCACTTTAACAATTTTAATATTTATATTTTAGAAAGTGTTACAAATGTGTCTTTATAGAGCATACAGATGCCGTATATGCTTTGCTATATATATTTTATTGAAATGGGCTTTGGTTTTAAGGGCCACCCCATTACTCTTAGTTAGAACAGCTCACTCTTTTAGAGTGGAACACGAGGGTCCAGATTGTTTTATAAGCTGCTCTGATCACCCAAACTAAATGTTCACGTATTTTAAAATAGCAAGTCATATGGTTTATGGGAACTGAGTACTTGGTAATGAATCCCATGAATAACTGCATATTCGAGCCGCATCTCTTATTTTATGTAGCACCAGTCTCAGAAGTTACACTACAAATAGCCAATTCACCCTCCATAATATTCTTTGTTTAGCATTGATCCGAACCTCAGACCTAGTTTATATAATGTAATCTGCATAAAGAGCACATTTATTGCTCATAATGTAATAATAATAGATTAGTTATCATTTTCTTAGGATTTAACTATTAGCAAACCTTGTAGGGTCATTGAAATTTTGTTCTTTTTAAAATGACGTAAAAACTACAAGCATGACATAAACAGAAATCACATTTGTTTCGTTTTTCAATTCTCTTTTGAATGACATACATTATGTTGAAATCCGAAAAAAAAATTGAATTTTTTATGAATATTTTATTTGTACCTTCATTTATTTTTTTGCTGTTTACTATTTTTTATGGAGAAGATAATGGCAGAAATGTTTAAAGGGCCAAAGAGCTTACGAAAATGGATTAAAAATGTGCTGATAAAATTCTCATTTCAAGGCCTCGGGCTGCAAGCAAAATTTTATTTTTAATTATTTGAATAGTGAATTTTTTTAAATTATTTGATAAATAAAAGGTATGTTTGCGTTTGTATTTATCATTTATGTTATATATAAATTTAAACATTTGTATTCAAATACAACAAAAGTAGTTTATAATTGAAATAAAATCCTTGTTTTTTACTTCTCTTTGAGTGGTAAGTTTTAAATTGCACTTTAAGCAAAAAAGTGAAGCTTAGTATTATTAAAAAAGAATTATACGGCTGAGCGCTTTCAGAGAACTTAAGTTCGAACCCACTATGGCAAGGGCACTGAACGTAATATGAAATGAAAGATAAAGAAGGCATGCTTTATTGCAAATGACTTATGCAATAAACTTAAAAGAATCAATCATGCTTTGCAATCTCTAAAAAATGGTCTTTATGAAAGAAAACTTTGAATAAATTTTGCATAAATTACCACTAAACTTCACTTAAAATCTCAATATAAGCAGACACTCCCAAAATAGGCTATGAATATGGAGACTTAAATTCTCTGAAAGTGCTCAGCCATATAATTCTTTTCTAAAAGTAGTTTATATAATTTTGGGGCTCTGAATTAGAATATCGGGTCATAAATATTAAAATTTTTTATTTTTAAATATTTGAAAAATAATTTTTTTAAAAATTATTTGATAAATGGTATGTTTATGTATGTATTGGTATCTGTGTAGTATTAGAAATTATATATCATTTATGTTCTTTATCATATATATATAAATTTAAACATTTATATTCAAATACAACAAAAGTAGTTTATGTAATTTTGGGGCTTAGATCTAAGTTTAGACAATCTTATTTTCTAGACAATGATTCTCAAAAGGTTTAGTAATTTATTACTATATTTATATTACTGTGTTTGCAATTACACGTTTGTGTTTATATAACAAGTAATGTCTATATATATAAAATTAAGGTATTATAGAGCAATATAATGTAAATTTTAGGACTGATTATCAAATATACAGAAATTTTGCAGTTGACAAAGTAATCACAAAATTTACTGGGCATGTAAAAATATAAACACTTAAAACCAACAAAGAAAAATTTCAAACGGTGTGTGTGTGGAGATAACTACAATAATTACGTATATACCACATGAAATTGTATGCAGACAAAGAATCAAATTCTGATTTTTGCCTATGCCTTGGGACTCGTGGAGTCAGTAGTTTTGCCACATCTTGAATCACATTACTTTCAATTCTATAGCTAGAAAATGAGCTACATGCAAATAAATTATATCTCTGTGGGACACTAAATATAACAAGATAGCATCACTAGTGTGCATAAAGAATATAAGCATCACTGATGTACACAAAAAATATAAAATTAAGGGATGAAACTCATTTTATCAGTAATACAGACAGTAACCTACAATTTCTAGTTTTAGATAGACAAGAAGCCAATTGCTATGATGACAAATGCATATTCATCTTCTGAAAATGATTTGTTTTATATCTTTTATTAGGATGAACCTTTTTCTTATAGATGCCTTTGAGATTTGTCACCTTTGGGGTACAAGATAAAAATGAAGAATTCGTATGCAACTTATTTTGGAGATTCTGAAGCTATGGATTATCTCAGGTAAGAAGTATTATATATGCTTTAAAAGATAATTTTGTGAGGAATAAAAAGAAATTATCAATGAAGATGTAATTTGAATTTAGTTAATGATAAATAAGAAATTATAACAAACAATAAAGTAATAATTATATCGAATATTGAAATTTCATTTTTTCTTTATTTTTTAAATGGTTATCATTATTTATCTCAGCCTTATTGCTTTCCTCAGTTTTTCTAGTTTCTATCAATGTAAAGCTTTTTGCTCTAACATTATGAAAACTGAAGGTATTGTGAAAATTGTGACTCCAAGTCAGTTTTTAAAAAAATCAATATGGTGTCAAGAATAGTGAGCATGTTAAATTATAGTGCATCAGATGAGATTCTGTTCTCATCAATGCTATGCCTGTGTGTGTAAATCTTGATATAGTTTTTGTATTATAATAATTAATAAAGCAAGTCATATATAACATGACATTACTTTTTATGAGCTTGTAATTACAAAAATGCACATAGAGAGCATGTCCGAAAAATTCAGAGTTTCTTCTTAAATATACGTTTGAAATAAGTGCTGGTTTTTTGAGTTGATATTTTAGGTCTAGTGTCCGAATATTCTAGCTCTCCACTGACGTGGGCCATGAGCCCGAAACCATGGTCTGGAGATAAGAGTGTTCTGGATAGAGATTTTAAATATTTCTCATAACCGCACTTGTTAATTTACGAGCTTGTTAGAGCTATTGGTACGCTCTCTATGTGCATTTTTGTATTATGTATCTTATATTTTCACAATTAAATATTTTAAACTTATGTTGTGTGTTATTCGTAATTCATTAACAAAACTTAGCCAAATCTACTCTAATTTAGTACTAGTTATTAATATATGCATAGTCTAGCCAGCCATAGATGTGTGTGTTTAGATAAACTATTAGTAATTTAGTCATTTATTCCCAGTCTCTTGCTCCATCCTTTGCTACTGCCAGCACGCGAATTAAGAAACTCAGTGTAGCCTCATATGTCATTCATAGGATAGTAAGTCATGGAGTGTTGGTGGAGGAACTGAGGTGCGATCTGATTCAAGGTCTCAACCCCTCATCTAGATCAGCCTTGGGGTAATTTGCCGAAACTCTGGATTTTGTTGTGTGAATGTATATATCTGACTATTACAATATATATGTGTTGAACACATATATAGCATTATTCACATCATTTTAAAGATTTAATCTTTCTCACAAGAATAAAATCTAACATAACTAGATTTTTTTTTTTTGCTTTTCTTTTAATATAGACTGAAGGTTGGATTAATGCCACTTCTGGCAATTCATCCATCTTTGTTAAATCATTTTCATAATTTATGTCTCTCCAGTTAAAATCTATCTGCTCAGTTGTTTTTTAATTGTCTCTGTTAAAGCGTTTTCATCTCAGAACTTGATCTATCAATCACAAGAATGACGTCTTCACTTTCATCCTTATGCAAATGATTAATGTGTTTCTATAATTCTTTTTAATTTTTTGTACAAATTCTTTTTAATGTTACAATTCATTTTGTATTTGCTTTTAAGAAAATTCTCTTTGTGGAAGAAGTAAAAAATACAAATATTGAAGAAAATCAAAAAATGGAGTATTTCTGCAATTGAATTTTCTACTAAATTAAAGCTATGTAAAGTGCAAATAATAAAAAATGTCATTTTGCTTTGTCAATTTTCATTTGCAAACTGTTGTATGTTCCAGATATATTAGCCATTTTATAGCAAGACTGACCATGATAGTTTTTAACATTTAGATCATATTCCATTAATTTTGAAATTATAATTCTTTTTAAATAACATAACATGTATTTTTCAATATGTGTGAAAGACAAGAAACATTTCTGAGTTTGATTTTATTTGTATAATAAAAATTATTGATCCATATTGTAATGGTACGAAATGAGAATGGGTGACATGGAGTAGCCATTTGTAACAGTACACAACACATTAGGACCGAAATATGACATGGGAAACCATCATCATCCCCACATTTAATAATCAAAATTAAATATAAAAGGAATGAGCATGAGAGATCAGCAAAGAATAAAACTAACAATAAGATTACCCAGCATTAAACAAAAGAAATCAAATCATCATGAATGGTCAACAAAGAACAGTCAAAAATCAACAATTAACCTTGTGATTGGATTTGAAATGGGTCTACTAGGAATAAACAAGGTACATTATAAACAGGCTACTTATCTAGCCACTTCCAAACTTGGAATAGATTATATAAATAATAATCTGGATAAACTAATCCATCAAAATATATTAAAAAAATAATGCTGAAATACTAAAACTTGCTGATCATCATCAATGTTCTGGCCATATAGTACCAATAATGTACTGACCAACTATAAATATAATTTCTAATAAAACAAATAAATAAAATATAGGGCATTGACTTTAAAGAATATATACCTTTGCATCATCGAGTTAGCATAATGAATGTCCAAAAACCAACATGCACCCTCTGATATATATTGTACAGAGGTACACGTAACCGAATGTGTAGTATTCTTTAAGAGTAAAAATATGTAGTAAATTTCATCTTTAAAAATAAAATGGGAAAATTAAAGTAAAATAAAAGTTGAAGAAAAGAAAAATTAAAAAAAAACCCAAAAGATTAGGAAAGGGGGGTTTATTCTTAAAGAAAAAAAAATAAACGATTTTAAAAGAAGGGTAAAATTTTAAAAGAAAAGGGTGAAATAAAAATGATTTAATATTATTTTTAATTAATTCATAATTAAAAAAAAAAAAAGGAGTTCGTTTTGTCTTATAATAAAAGGATTAAATGTGTGTGTGTATAAAAAATTTGAATAAAGAAAAGAAATAGAAGCCCAATCAGAGCGAAGTCAAATGTGCGATGAATCCGCGAGATAAGAAGCGCTGGATAAAAAAAAAAAAGCGAACTTGATATTGTTAAAAACATTTTTTTTCTATATTCCATTTTTTCATTCTTTTAAAAAATATTTCAAAATATTTTATAGAATCAAAATTCATAGATTCATTCAAAATCAATTTTATCAAAATAAAAAAATTAGAATCAAGAATCAAAAGAAAACTGCAGAAGTTACTATTCGGACAAAATAATGCATTGCTGAACCCATGGTATCATGCAGCCGGCTGAAACCTTCTTTGCAGCACCATCAGCAGATAGTTCGAAGGGCAAACCATGTTCGGGAAAAGTCGAAGGAACAGAGAAGTGTCCATGTCGAGATCCACCAGTGTCATATAACATCGCAAATTAGGGAAAGATTTACATGGAGTTTAGTGCTAACCGGTTAGAATCAACATTCTACAGAAGCTACTTTTGTCGTACTCATGTCAAGTCAGATTCAAATTCTAGGTAATATTTCATTTTTCCTATTCTCCAATTCTTGATCTTTAAGCCGTGATAGATAAATAAATAACTTTTAACTTTACGAACTAGTATCTTTAGGATATAAATTAAATTGGCTCCATTGTTCAACTTTTATTCAGAATTATTCATTGTGTATGTGTGAATTTTAATCCAATATGTTCTGTATTTTTTTTGTTATTTATAATGTATTAAAATATTTATTCAAATGAAGAGCGTGTGTGGTTGTATTATAAGACCAAACGATTATTTAAAGAAAAAAAGCGAGATTTAAACTGTCGTTGAAATATTTATGTCGATAAATGAACATACACATTTATGATGAGATAATGTTTAATAAAGCGGGAATTGAAAGATCTAATTGTTATTGAGAAGTGATTAAGTTAAAACTAAAAGAGTAGGGAGTATTTTTTTTTTAAAATAAGGATTTTTTTTGAATGACACCAAAGTTTATCGTATGGTAAATCTTTATTATTAAAAATAGAATTTTAGAGTGGGCGGAGATTTTTTTTAAGACAGCTACATCTCGATGAGCTAGCTGGAATTTCAGGTACTAGATTCGTTGCTGGTCAAGCAAACATGTTAATTACTCCGTGATTAAAGGGGTTACCTCAAAATAAATAAAGTGTTTGGTTGGCCAGTGTTTAATTTAGTAGCCGAGTGTTTATATTATTGGTAGCTTGCTGCCAATGATTTTGCTCTCTACCTGAGGGACCAGAAACCTTCAGAGATAAGATAGTTTGTTAATGAGAGAATATATTTCTATTGTTATTACTATAGAATAAAGAGGTGGGCGGTCCAATTGGCGCATCAACGTGGCCCGAAACCTGACGTTTCAAATGGTAGGACCAACCTAGGCTGTAGCTGGATGTTTCAAATGGCGTGGTCAAAATCAGCAGTAAATAACATAAGTGACAGTTAGTGAGAAAGTTAGAAAGCGTAATAGTATTGTTTTAGAGAACTGGTCAGATTAGTGCAACCAATAAAAAGTGATTTTTATATGACCATATACAACATGGAGGCGTAATCATTTTAAAAAAAAGAGAGAGAAGGGGACACTCCAGGCAAATTATGATAGACAAACAGGAAGCATAAAAGTAGAACTAAGAGGGTTAAGGTTGGTTGTACGTAGGTTTTAAAATAGAAAAAAGGAATTTTACTGTTTAAATAAAGCTATAGATTAGTGGTGAAATGGAAGTGACAGAAGGGCAACACTAGAAGTAAGCCCGATATTCTTTAAAAACCTGCAAATAGTAGAGGAAAGTACATTTCAAATGTTAATGAACATGATGAAGGAAATGCGCGAAGACATCAACCGAAATAAGAAAATAATGAGCAAAGAAATTAGCGAGCTTAGGACAGAGATGAGGAAAATCAGATAGGAATTAACGGGAAGAAAGGACATAAGCCAGGAAGCGATAGAAGTAATGAAAAAAAAATGGAGACGAAAAAAGTTTGAGATTTTAGAATTAAAAAAAAACATGGAAGAAGTGAGGGGGGAGTTAAACAATGAGGTCAACCAGTTAAAAGCGAAAATAGTGCAAGTAGAAGAGATATGCCAGGAATTAGTAAATAGCCAGAGAAAGGCGCAACAGAAAATAGTGAAACTAAAAAAAGAGAGTACAAAAAAAAGTAGTGACAAGGAATTAGGAAACTCTGAGAAAAAAAGAGCAAGGAGGATATAAAGGCTGAAATGAAGAAGATATGTAGAGGTGTAATGGAAGACATAGGGCAGAAAATAAAGCAGGTAGAACAGAAATGTGAGAATTTAAATTTTGAGGATAGGCATGGTGAACGGACGAATAGATTTATGGAGAAACAATTCACCATTTGAGTATTCAAAGTAGAGGTAGGAGAAAACCCGCTGAAACATTTAAAAAGCTTGAGTAATTTGTTCCATATTAAAAATTTGCCAGAAGAGGATAAGGATGCGGTGGCGAATATTTACCTCCAAGAGACAGCATGTGTTTGAGGGCACACCTTGGGTGATAAACCGCAGACATTTGGAGAATATAGACGTTCAATTTTAAGGGCGTTTTGGAACGAAGCCAGGCAAGATGGGATCCTGTACAAAATATCCCAGGAGAGGTATTCTAATGCGCAAGAGAAACACATGCGCAGTTCTTTTACCGACAAGTATCGAAACTCAAGGCATTGCTGGCATTTCCTGTCAGATGATGAGATAATTAGAACATTACATAATAACATGCCGCTAAATATACAACAGCTAACGTTAAGCAAAGATGGATGGTCAGTAGAGGAAATGAAATTTTTAACACAGGTGGATTACGGCAACCTATCCCGGGAGCCTCCAGATCGAGTGTAAATAAAAAATGTAACAGGATGGAAATTTTAATAAATAACATGGCTACACGAGAATAAGGGAAGCCGAACTTCAATCAAAATAAAACAATGAAATTTAATAGTATTTATGAATTTAAATTTTGAAACTTAAAATGCTCAGAATATTTTAGTCTCAGGGGAAGGACAGAGATAATGTACCGGGGTACATCATAACTGAATGTGTAGTATTCTTTAAGAAAAAATATTTTGTAAATTTCGTCTTTAAAAATAAAATGAAAAAATTAAAGTAAAATAAAAGTTTTAAAAGTTGAAGAAAAGGAAAATTAAAAAAATAAAAGATTAGAATAGGGGGGTTTATTGTTAAAAGAAAAAAAAATAAACGATTTTAAAAGAAGGGTAAGATTTTAGAAGAAAAAGAAAAGGGTGAAATAAAAATGATTTAATATTACTTTTAATTAATTCGTAATTAAAAAAAAAAGGAGTTCGTTTTGTCTTATAATAAAAGGATTAAATGTGTGTGTGGATAAAAAATTTGAATAAAGAAAAGAAATAGAAGCCCAATCGGAGCGAAGTCAAATGTATGATGAATCCGCGAGATAAAAAAAAAGAAGTGAACTTGGTATTGTTAAAAACATTCTTTTTCTATATTCCATTTTTTCATTCTTTTAAAAAATATTTCAAAATATTTTATAGAATCAAAATTCATCGATTCATTCAAAATCATTCAATTCAAAATTAATCAATTTTAGTCAAAATAAAAAAATTAGAATCAATAATCAAAAGAAAACTGCAGAAGTTACTATTCAGACAAAATGATGCATAGCTGAACCCATTGTATTGTGCAGTCGGCTGAAGCCTTCTCTGCAGCACTATCAGCAGATAGTTCGAAGGGCAAACCATGTTCAGGTAAAGTCAAAGGAAAAGCGGAGTGTCTATGCCGAGATCCACGAGTGTCATATAATACCGCAAATTAAGGACAGATTTACGTAGAGTTTAGCGCTAACCGATTAGAACCAACATTCTACAGAAGCTACTTTTGTCATACTCACGTCAAATCAATTCAAATCCTAGGTAATGTTTCATTTTTCCTATTCTCCAATTCTTGATCTTTAAGCCGTGATAGATAAATAAATTAAATAGGCTCCATTGTTCAACTTTTATTCAGAATTGTTCATTGTATGTGTAAATTTTAATTCAATATGTTCTGTACTTTTTTTTTGTTATTTATAATGTATTAAAATATTTATTCAAATGAAAAGAGTGTGCATGGTTGTATTTTAAAACCAAACGATTATTTTAAAAAAAAAAAGCGATATTTAAACTGTCGTTGAAATATTTATGTTGATAAACGAACATACACATTTATGATGAGATGTTTAATAAAGCAGGAATTGAAAGATCTAATTGTTATTGAGAAGTGATTAAGTTAAAACTAAAAGAGTAGGGAGTATTTTTTTTTTTAAATAAGGATTTTTTTTGAATGACGCCAAAGTTTATTGTTAGGTAAATCTTTATTATTATTAAAAATAGAATTTTAGAGTGGGCGGAGATTTTTTTTAAGACAGCTACAACTCAATGAGCTAGTTGGGATTTCAGATATTAGATTTGTTGCTGGTCGAGCAAATATGTTAATTACTCCATGATTAAAGGGGTTACCTCAAAATAAATAAAGTGTTTGGTTGGCCAGTGTTTAATTTAGTAGCCAAGGGTTGTTTATATTATTGGTAGCTTGCGGCCAATGATATTGCTCACTCTATCTGAGGGACCAGAAACCTTCAGAGATAGGATAGTTTGTTAATGAGAATAATAATAATATATTTCTATTGTTATTACTATAGAATAAAGAAGGTGGGCAGTTCAATATATACACCAACCATTATGCTCTAATCTAGCTCAGTAGACAAGAACTCTAGGAACTGTGATTGTAAACAAGAAAAAATAACCATATAATATTTTAAACTGATTTTAGTATGAAATAAATTCACTAGAATAACTTAAAAACAGTGATATATAAATTTATTAATTAGAAACAATGACAGTAAAATCAAATTAGATATGTTAAACAATCTACCCATGCAAATGTATACATACACTGGCATTTATATCTCAAGATATTTCATTTGTCAAACAATAAACTTATTAAATCTATATTATTATATTTTTACAAGATAATTAATCAATGTTGAAAATATATATAAAATTCACACATATATATATAAAAATTGATGGTACAAATTTTAAATAAATCAAAGTTATTAGTCCATTATTTTTAATCATAAGTTTTAAAAGAAAACATCATCTGTAGGTTCAGTTTGAAAACTCTTTGGCTTTTGTTTATTCAATTCCCATATTTAAGAAAGATTTCAGAGTTTACTTTAATTACAAAATAAAATAAAAACTGGGCAAATCCTTTAGAGGCAAATGGGTCATTTACTTTTTTTTTTTAGATGTATATTTTAGACAAATTTATTTACTTTTAAAACTTATTAAACATTTAACTGCAAAGTTAAGTGTTTGAAAACATGTCATTTTCAATAGATATACTCTACCCACCAGCTAATATCTATTCATGAAGTAAATCTCTTGTATGCATATTATATACATATTCGACTGCAATAACTTTATTTGGGGTTAGCCAACGGATGAATCCGTACATGCATAAAATCATAGTATAGCAATCTTTCAGTTTTGTGGTTATTATTGGAATCTCTTGGTAAGCTGGCCTAATATAATCATTTCCATGATAAAGTAGTACATTGACATTTTTGGAAAAGGTATATATCAGATAAATGTTGACAGTCAATCAGCTCAGTAAATTCTCTAGTTTAATGGACTTCAGACAGGCAAGCAGTGTAGTACATAAGTATGGGCTATGAACCACAGAAAGGCTAGCCCTTATTTCCATGTGAATTCAAACTCAACCATTCTTGTGACACTAACAGCAGTTGGCTTGCACATTACCTACCTCTTTATAATTTATTAATCTTTTCTTTCAAACCAACTTTTTATACTCGTGGAATTTGAAAACACAAGTTAATGACTCTTAAATCCCTATTAATGATCAAATTTTATCTAAACACTTTTTAATACTTCAAGCAAAGGTCAATAAAATCATTTGTTGTTTTAATCATAACTGTATATATGACATTGTTTTGATTATTAATTATACCAGAGACTACTGCAGTTGTTTCTTGTTTGGTATTGTTATTATTATCAACAATAATGTTGCCTATTGGTATTGCAAAAGTAGAAATTATATTATCTCTTCTGGTTGTAGAATTTTCTATTATAATATAATGTTCCAACAAGTTTTGGTGCTTTTTTAATTCTGCCTCTAATTTTTAGCTTCTTTCTTTTTAAAAAACTAGATTCATGTCCTTTTCATCACACCAAAATATTGATTTCTGATTAAATAATATTGATATAACAAAATACAAGCACATGTATTAATGTTGTTAGACTTTTGTCATATTGCTTCACATTAGAATGTATTACGCTTCTGAATTTTATCACCCAAACTAAGAATACATAAGTAATTAATGAAACATATTAAAAATTTCATTAAAAAGTTGATAACATATTACATATATAAAACACTGTATACTTATAAAATAATAAAAGTATTAAATTTTAAATAATTTTCTGAAGAATAATTTAGATTACTTTAATATACTTTATTCAATCAAAAGAACCATAAAATAAGTAAACAACAATGAATTGTGTGCTAATCTTTTAAATATAATTTATTACAATAGAAATCCACAATTTACTAGTCATATCTCACAAAGAACTTAACACTATAATACCCAATGAATGATTTTTTTAAAATAAGTTAAGCAGATTATTCAACTCAACAATGCATGGTTATTGGATCCCCATTGATGAGGATGAAGAGTGGGTGATATAATTGATATTAAGTGACTTAACACCAATTATGATCCAATTAAACAGTAATAATTTGGGTACTGATTTTTTAGAAGATACAATTCGCTAGATGGCACCATTTGTAGACCAAACAATATAAATATGCCATTTACGGGCCCGTGACACGCTTTAGTTATGCTAATTTTTCGCAATTCACACTGAATATTTTAAAATTATTACCCCCCCCCAACACAAAAAAGTTTGTTTACTTATTAAAGTGGATCTTGTAAATTGAACTGCTTAAAATAAAAGCGATGTGCTTTTTTGAATTTTAAAAATTGCTTAAAATAAAAGCCTGAGCTTATTGTCAAAAAACAACGCCATCAAGCAAAAAAAAAAAAAGAAACTAATTATGCCCGGTACAGTTGTTTTGTTCTAGCAATAACGCCATCAAGCGGTTTGTATCGGGTTATGCAACAATCACTCAAATTACGCCATTTATTATAAAAATGTTAAGCCATCAGAATATACAATAGTAATTACTTTAGAAAGAGATATATGTTGCTTGAATTCAATGAAAGCTAACTGTTTATAGTGCTTTAATTAATTATGCTAATGAACAGCCATTGTTTTTTTATTACAGCATATGAATAACATTAATGCACATATTTTGATAAATTATTTAAAAAACACAAATATTTTAAGAAAAATATATTTAACAATGAAATAAAAATATATAATTTCAATATACATACATAATAAAAATTATTTAATGATTGATAAAATATAAATTTGAACAGCAATATCAACCTTGCTATATGTATGGTCTAAAAATTGAAGTCCTTAATTTTCATAATTCAAAATGTTTCATTCTTTTTACCCTTCATTCTAGAAAAATTTTCTCTCCTACTACTGATTTTAGACAAATGCCCCTTTTGGCCAATGGATAATACGCCTTTATATAGGTCAATTAGTAATTTCCATTGGAACTTTATTGCCTCAATTAATAAAGTAATAATACTATTCATGTGATAATAGGGTCATGAATGTTACATATATATCTTATGGTTGTTTATATGGTTTTATGAAGATATCATATTATGGTAAGATTAGTATATGCCAATTTATTATATAATAAAAGTATGTACTTTTTCCAAATTAACATTATGGTTCATATTTTCGGAATAACATTAGCTTGCCATATTTGATTAATTCAAAGATAATTATGCAACTAATTTAGAACAATCTTACTATATATTGCCTCCTTGCTTAGATCATTTTTAAATATACAATTTTTCTGAAAATTATTATTTTATGGTTCAATAAATTTTTTGTCATCTATCCACAAAAAGCAAAAGGTAAATTAAAATTATTAATTCAAATTCATTTATTATTAATACATTTTTAAATTTTGATTTATTTATATCACTATTTATTTTCCAAGAATGAGAAGAAAAAAATAGTTATTAGGTGTCAAATAAAATTTCCATTATTTATCATGTCACGAGTTAAATTGTTCTATTTTTTAAACATTTATTTAAAATGAAACAAGAACAGCAATTAAAAGTATATTTTCTACATATTATAAATTCTATAATACATATATTTACAAACCAATCAACTATTACTATTAAGAAGCACTGAAAATGCATTAAGGTTATATTTAATGTTTTGAATATTTTCTCTAAGTATGAAGCAGTATTACTTCTTTTTATTAATTAACCAACTTATTTTAAAGTGTATAGTTGAATTTTATTCTTAGTATTTTAGAACTTTCAGCTATATTGTAGTTAGTGCATCAATCCATCATTATTACAACCAGGATGTATTCTAGGTAAACAGAAAAGTTTTTCTCATTTCATTCTTAGAATTTTTCTTTCAAATATAATATATTGTTCAATAAATAGGTATCCAGGGGGTTTTCTTTTTTAGATAGAAAGTAAAATAGTACTCTGCCCTTTTGAACAGCATTTAACACTTATTAATATAGCACTAAATCCTTAAATAGTCAGTTTCAAGGCATAAACTTCAGCATTTTTCTATAAAAAATGAAGAAACTTTACATAATGATTTCCATATCTAAAGTTAATTTTTGTACTTACGTATTAGTCCAACAATGGTCACATATGTATTAGTCTGGCAATAAGTTTCTAATCTTGCGATCTTGGAAAATGCCTATATGGGAGCTTTTGACAAAGTTAATCAATCAATTTGGAAAACTGAGTTCTCTAAGGGATCATCCTTGGAAGCAGTCAGTTCCCAAATTTTAATCATTTACTTTTATAAAAAATACTATATATTCTCTTTGCAAAAATTAAAGATGGATAGTAAATCTTGTGTATTCACTTCTTATGGAAGTAATATAATTTTCTACTTCTTCTTTTTCTATGTATTGTCTAAGAAGGTGTAAATGGTATGTTAAATCTTGTGTACAAATTAATTTCACCAGATGATTGATTACTCATGCCAGCAATTTTTCACGACTTTATAGCATAGTTTAAATCATAAAATGAGAAGCAAGAACTACCAGTTTGACTAATTACTTTCTCTTCATTGAATTATCTAATATTTATTTACAAAATTAATTCATTTCCTTTTTTAGAAAACTGTAAATATGTTTAATTTGGTCTTTATATACACATTTGTTTGTATTGGTGTCTTTCATTACTGTCAGATTAAATGTTAAGTACATAATTTTTTTCCAAAACTATTTCAAACTTCATTTTATTGTACTTCACTAAACTCAATATTTATATAAAGCCATTATTCAATTGATATTTATAATTCCAGCACAATTTACACCTCCTAATATCAAGTTTAACTATGAACAAATTAATCTCTTTAATCATCTGACATTTAAACTCTTAAGTGAAAATTTAGAATAAATAATGTTAAGTGTGAAATTTAAACTAGCAGAAATGGCATGAAAATTATGTTGGATTTATAAAACATTAGATACTATTTGTTTAGCCTACTTTGGATTTTTTTTAAATTTAACCAAGTAATCACTGCGAATCAAGAGATCTTTACAAAGTATATGGACTGATGAGATATCTAAAAGTTTTAAAATATGTATAAACTCCAAAACTATAAAAATTTGTGCTATATGAATCCTTAAATTTGTATGTCATTTGATCTTAAGGAAGCTTTGAATATTCCAGTTTATATAAATATAGATAAGATTGCAGTAATCATCATGGAATACCATTGTTTTCATTACAGCAAAATCACTTTCATTTCAATAGATTGCTTCCAATTAAAAGAATGATCACCATAGGCTCAATATAGTTTTAGAAGAATACTTTTTGTTGTCCAACAAATATAAAAAAATGTCATGAACAAAGTCTTTATTACTCAGATATTAAATAAGTTTGATGTAGTATTTGAAATTAGTTGTCCATTAAAGTTTATATTAGAGTTTCTACGAGACATTTGAAATAAAAAATGGTATTAAGCAAATATGTATACTAGGCTCAGATGTGATATAAACTTAATAGCAAAATTTTTAAATAAGTGATAAAAAGCAAAGAGAACATTTTCTTAGCTTCTAATTTATAATATATTGATGGATGTCCTATTTCTTGTCAATTCAAATGATAATTTACAGATCATTAATATTATGATTGAACCGATAAAATACATTTAATAAATAGGATTTTAAAAAAAAATCAGATATTTTATCAATCAGTAATATTAATTTTTAGTTTGGACAATTATTATCTTGATAAGGTGAATCAATGTAAATATGTTGGCAGTTTTCAGGATAGATGTTGAGCAGTAACATTCAATCCAAACATGCATTAAACAAGTTAAAGATATCTCATTGCAGTGTACAACTATTTCAAACAAATTAGTTCTATATAAAAATATTTTTAACACAAGACTTGAGCTTTTTGTTTTAACATAAAGTCATTGGAAAACAATTAAGAATGTTCCATAAAATTCTAAAAATATATCAAAATCATAAAATTTGATGATGTTTTCTTCAGCTTGTTGGATGTATTAGTATTGAATTTATTATAGAATGAGCAAGCAGTAGTTGTTAGACTGAGCATGTGAAATGAATAAATGGTATCTGGAGTTCAATCTAGTTTGTTACAAATATTATTGCCATTTTAAGAAAGTGCAGTATTAATTATTTTCATTAGATAATAGAATATAATGGACTGCTATAGTGGAGATATTTCAGAAAAAACTTTGCTGCATAAGATAAAAACAGCATTCCAAGACATCAAACAAACTTTGGGATCAGCATTGTTTCAAAATTTGATTTGCATAATCATCTTAAATCTTACCTTATACTCATTTACAATTGGCTACAAATAATATGACTTCATTAGCTAAATAATTACAAAAAAACAAGAACAAAACTTTATAATATTGCAATATCCCCCCTCCCCCCTCAAAAAAAAATTGACATCTTTTACCAGTGAAATATTTATAACATTACATTAGTATCTTAACTAAATATGACATAATATTAGATAAAAATATTGCATAATTTTTATGCTGCGTAAGGTTATGTTTGTGAAATTAAAGTTTAAATTTCAATGCCACAATTGCTATTACAGTAAAAACTTTGTTCTACTTAAAAGTAATAAATGAATGAAATTAAGTTGCTTCATGAACAAATAGTTTAACTATGCCAATTATTATTGCAGAAAATTATTTGCAAAATACCAAATAATAAATGATTAAGTCATAGCATCAAAAATAACAGATTCAACTTCAATCTAGGAATGTTTAAATACCCAAACTACCATTGTATCACTGTAAAGGACAAAATAAACAATGTTACCTCCTCAGGTTATTTGATATTCAAGCAATGAAAGTAACAAATTGAGATTTGATCCAAGAATCATTAACTTTTTACTATTGCATTAAATTGTGTAGGGCATGATAAATCTATAAAATAAGTTTTGATATTTTAAGAGCGCCAATTAATTAAACATCTTCTAAACAATATTTCAACAAGACAAAAGATACCACAATAGTTATGTTCCATTTAAATTGAATCACACATATAGACATAAGCATCTCATATTTTTTTTTGGTATTCTTGATTTTAGAGGGGAGGGGGTGTCTTTTTGTTTTCTTTTTAATATTAAATTTTATAGCATTTTCTAGTTTTTTTTTTTAATGTTTACTTTCGCTGTATTTCTTGGACATATAGCCTCAGGCGTTTTGACGTGTCAATTTTCAGCCACTTTTGGATATAAGTTTATCACTTGCAGGTTTCCGACCGGTTGTTGATGGTACCGCAGCATCGCCTGATAGCCATCGAGCACGTCGGGTAGCTGAGTTGATATTGGTTGGTCATTGTCATAAGTAATTTAGTTACATTATTCTTTTCTCATAGACTCCCACAGATTTTAATATTTTTGAATTAATATAGGCAATTTCATCATAAGTCTTTATTTAAGAAACTATAATTTAAAAATTTTAATGTCATCCCATTAAGTATCCAGATTGAAAAATATATATCAAATATAGATGGTGATTCCAAGAAATATTTCAGAGCACAAAATGCTATTTCTTTATGTTAGCAATATATTCACTAAAGACAAAAAAAAAAAGATATCTATCTACTGCAATACTCAACCTGTAGCAACCAAGCTTTTATGTTGTGACTTGAAACCCATTCATTAATCCTAAGTTTTTAAAATCTTGAAAATGCGCAGGAACAATCAATCAGCAAGTTGGCACATTTTAGTTGTGTAATTACATCGATGTGTGACAGCATTGTTTTCTTATAATTTCAAGTGTCAATTACACAGGAACGGATAGCGAATTTGTGTTTTGAAACATTTTGTCAAGCTATAATTTAAATACTCATAATGGTAGAAATACAAATGAAAAATATCCAACAAAAATAGAATTTTAAGACAATTAGAAAGACTTTGTTAAGCAAAATAATCATGGTTCAACAATTCATTCGATTTGACATGTTGTATTAAAAAAATATAACATTGTTCGCTTTATACTATGAAACACTAATCATTTAATGACATTTTTCCTCAGAGGTGCAGCGACAACAAGAGCATGGTATAAAATGTTACGTATAAATATGGTCTTTAATGTGAAGATGTGAAAAGTTAACTTTTTCTAGAAGTCATTCCATGTTATGTCAATGTCCCAAATGCAGTGACAACAAGAGCATGGTATAAAATGTTATGTATAAATATATGAAACCATTTACTCTCACAAAGACTGTGAAGAAATGTTTCAGCATTTCCAGTGTATTATTTAGTAAATTTAAAAATCAAATATTGCAAATTAAAAAATGCAGCTCTCGGATTCTACCTGCACTAGACATATTGAAGATATTACAAAATACATTTCTGATCATATCATAGATTTGAAAAAGTGTAAATATTTTAGCAACGTAACAATGCCCCATTTTTGTTAAATACTATTATACTGAACAGAATTCATGAAGATTTTTTGAAATTTCTTCCTATGAAGAGTCAAATTAGAGGCATAGATTATCTCAATATTAATACTTTTCTGGAAAATATTAGTTTGGGTGTGCAATGGTGGATGTCCTTCAACAATTAGATCTGAAATAGGATGTTTCCCTATTGAAAAAGAAATTAATTTAATAAATCACTTATCATTCATCTAGAAAATTTGACAACATGTTTGTCCATGGCCAAATAAATGACATTATGAAAAATAGTGAATTATACCTAAGCACAGGACTGAACCACAGACAATTCACAACTCTTTTGGAAGAAATGAAAAGTAATCATTACACACCTCAATGCAATGACTAAGCTGAGAAAAAATTTAGGATCATATTTTTATTTTACGACAAAAAAATGTTTTTACAACAGAATAAAATTTATAGTGAGCTCGAAAATGATGTATGTTTTTTAGTCTTTCTGTATGACATCACAGGTGGGCTCAGTTGTCGTTTACAGGTTGAAAATAAAATTATTTTGCAAATATTGATTAAAGTATTTGCTTTTGAAGATAAACTAAGCATCTATAAAAAGACATAAAAAAACAAATACTGCATAATTTTCCAACCATAACAAAAGCTAAAGAAAATGGTATTGACATTTCTCTAGAAAACTAAAAGATCATTTTATATTATTTAGCTGCCTTCTACAACAAATCTAAAATCAGATTTCAGTATTTAAGAAATATCAAGAATTGTCTGCTGTTTGTAGAAAATCTTTTGTATTTAAAAACAGCAATTATTACACAACTAGTTGCACAAAAATACAATTATGCAAAACTATTTTATGAATTCAAGTTCAAAAATGATGCAAATCTGAGCTTATTTTTAAAGAGGTAGAAAAAGAAGTAAGCCAAATTTTGGAAATTAGTGCCCGAAAAATACAATATTGTACAAAAGTGTACGCAAAAGCTGCTCATGTTATTCACATCAATATATTTTTGCAAAGCAACTTATTCTAACATGAAATATATTAAGAACATGTATAGAAATCAACTTATTGATTCTCACCTTGATAACATATTAAGGATAGCATGTAGCAATTATAAACCTGATTTGTCTAAAGTAGGTAAAGTTTATTTCGTAATAATTTTATTTTTTACATTATTATATTATGAGATATAGTAAACTATGTTGCGGCCCATTAATGAAGCAAACATATGTATGTGGCCAGAAAGGAAGGTGGGGATTGAGTATGGCTGACATAGAACTTTCGATTTAAGGAAGATCTCAAAATGACTATCTAAAAAAAAAAAAAAAAATGCTTTTTTTAAAATAAATTATTATTAAAAATTCAAATTTTGTAATATGAACTAGGCATGCAACAGTGTGCGTGAATGTATGTAAATACATTTTTTTTTTTTTAAAATAAAAACTCAAAACACAACAATGTATCATAAAAATATAAATTTATTAAATAAATTTACAACACCGAAAATTAGCATGTACATGTATAAAACTTTATTTGTAGTTGAATGATACAATTGTAATGGAATGGAAAAAAAAATTGTTTTAAAAATCACAATACGTGGTATACATTTTTTTGCCTTTAGACAATTAAAGAGGGGAGGGGGGGGAATAGTAAACATAACTACACGACAATGATGTAAGTAACATACAAACAGAGCATATTTATAAAATATTCTTGTGAAATACTTTGAACATCCCCACCATTTTAATTAAAATCTTCCATAAACCAACACCTCTCTGTTCAATAGAAGCAACATCTACCATTCCTAATTACAGCAGAATAGTAAACCAAGCTTTGTAGTCCTAAATAAAAGTTTTATTTTAGATAGACGATTTAGTCCTTTGCTTGTCAAACAGAGGTAAGCTAAATATGGTGATATATGGGAGATAAAAGTCATCATTATAATTTTATCTGCAATAAAACTAATTGGAGTTGATTTGACCATTAGTTATTAAAACAGTGAGGTTGCACTTAGTCATTCTTGAGGCGCCATTGCTTTAGCTTGAGCTCGAACACGCTTTTCATATTCCAATCGATTTTGACTTTAAAAATATATATAAATATTTAATAACAACCAAATATATATATATAATACAAACTCATTCACTCAATGAAAAAATTATTCTCACATTTATTAAATTTAAGATTTTGAAAGAAGAAAAAAAAAGAACATACATGCTACTCACACAATTGTTTTTCCATAATTCACAATTAAAAAAAAATACACTAAAAATATATATATATATTTTTAATTCAATGTATCCTATAAAAACTATTAAAATACGATTCATTACTATCTGTAAATTTCAGTATCCATCTGAAGCTTGAAACTAAATGTTGTGAATACTTTTTTAATGACAATTACAATAATGCAATAAATAACAATTCATGCACTTATACATTCTAACTCAATTTCCAAATTTCACTGTTGATCATACATATAAACAGTACAAATACTATCATCAATAAAGATTCTTTAGGAAAAAATGAACAAATAAATATTTTTAGGAGCATTAGTTCATATTTAGATTACAGTCTTTTGTATTTAATAAAAAATATCTTAATTTGTGGATTCAAAAAATATTTTCATGTCCATTATGTATTTGATTCTTGCCCTTTCTTTAATTTCATACTATAAACATTCCTTATTAAAATTGGCTACATTTTAATAATGACTTTGTTGATAATTGAAAGAAAACTAAATCTGAAACATTCTTGCTAAGATACTTCTAATATGCATATTGAATAGTGAATGCATATTAAGTTTCAAGCTTTATTAGATAACTTTTTAATAAGATGATTTTAAGTACATTCCCAATAGTTTTAAGAGACATATAAATTATATCATTTCTTGCCAGGGATATAGCAACCTTATTTTTAAAAGGCACAAAAATAATCTAATACATAAAAGTCTAATTAGTGATAATAATTTAGTTTGGAGTAAAACTATTTACAAGCCTTAGAGAATGATTAAAGAATATGCCTCAAATTTAAATAATTCTTAAGAGGGTAACTTTAATGTCATACATGAATATCTTATTCACAGATAATACAACTATTTTAAAATGTAGAAATTTTCCGAGCCTTATATAAAAGAATAATAATAAAATCAAATCAAAAATTATGACTTCTATTAAAAAAATAATTAGTGTTTTGCATTGAAACATTTACCAAAATACATATATATAAATTGAGATAGACATTTTCAGGAATTAATTATAAACACAGAAATGAATGAAAATTATTCCATGTAATAACTAGAGTAATATGCTAGCAATGCTGCTGCTAGTATCAATATCCCTTAAGTTAAATTTGTGCTCTATTAGCCATAATAGCCATTTTGTTTTGAGTTTACTTAGAAATAAAAGAAGTTCCTTTTATTTCTAACCTAAGATTTTATATGGTTTACCTTTTTATAAGTAGGAGGGCTCAGTAAAGAAATTTGTTAGCAATGGTGTTGCTAGTTAACTAACAATTATCACTGAAAACCGTTAAGCTAAATTATTTACTCTTTTGGTCCATAATAGCATTTTTGTCATGAATTTACTTAAAAAACTGTCTGGGTTTAAATCCATATAAGACTTTTAGTTAGGAAAAAAAACGGACTTCTTTTTGTTTTTAAGTAAACTCAAGGCAAAAAAAAAGTACTGTAAGCTTCTAAAGCAAATTGTGTAGGGCTGCCAATAAGTTAGTTACATATTAATATCTTCTGTACTCTGAAAATGACATTACTCTGTTGAATTGCACAACTTCGTACTTTAAAACCAATCAGAAAATTTCCTATTCTAGTATACAATAACAATTCTACAAAAATAGAATAAAAAATATGCAATAAAAAAATATATATATATTCAAATAAAAACATATTGCAATCATACTAATACTTCAACTATAATTTTTGAATTATTCTATTTTCATATGGGAAAGTTTTTGGTCAATTTCAAAACACACGGTAGATAAATACAGAAAATTATCACTTTTCAAGAGGATTTAAATGTTGATGATACTACTTTATTTTAAAAAATAAAACCTTTATTAACAAAAAACAATAATTATACATATTTTAAAAACAATTATTTACATATAAACTTTAATATTTATTTATATTTTATAAATTCATTTTTTAAAACTCCTAATTTTTCAGTTTTCTATTCCCATAACTTACATAAAGACGGATTAATACTTGATCAAATTTCTTCCAGTATTTTTTTTTTTTTTTTGGAAGATATATGATGCAGTTATTAATGTACTTATTCCAATCATTAAGTTTTCTTAACTAATTATATTTTTTATTGTCAAAAATCATTTTACACATTATTGTCTTATTGTTTTAAGAACATGCAGTAAAACTATTGCATTATGAGAATGAAATCTTTTAATATTATTTCTTATTTCTCTTTTTAAATTTATATACGGAGCTTGAAATACTTTTGATTTTAAATATTTAAGTGCTTCTCATTATTCAAACAAATGAAAAAAGACCTCTTTTAACTTGCAAAAAACGTAAATGGGTTTTAAATTCATATTTAACCTATCATTTAAATAAACTTTTGTTGGAAGAAAGTCATTTAATAATTTAAAAATGAAATTGATTAAGATTGTGCAACATGTATTTCATGCCGATTTGGAAGGAAGCCATCTAATAATTAAAAATGTTTTTGATAAAAGACTGTGTAACATGTATTTCATGCAGTCTTCAGAAAATTAATCATTTGACAATTCTGTCCAAGAATACTGAATACTTCTTATAAGTCTTTTTAAATCCTCATATTTAATATTAACCAAGCTACTTAAGTTTAAATCATCTACAAGTGTGTACATTCTATAACTCACCATAAAATGATCGATCTTTTTCAATTTCATTAATTAGATTTATATCTGATGATAGTGAACTAAAATATTTGTCTTGTTTATTAATTAATATACATTTGCACTTTTATAAAAGATACATACAATCTTGACCAATAAGACTGAAATCTATTTGATTAATTAATAATTGTAATATTGAAATTGGTAAGAAATGTGAAAATTTTCCCTAAATGTAGTTTTATTTGCTATCTGGTTTATTTTATTTAATGATACAGTGAAAAGACTAATTCAGGGTGCATAATGGTCTAGGACTCCTTTTAATAACGACATTAAAAACTGGCCTAAAAATTTCATAAAGCTTTACTGATGAGAAATATTTCTTTTTTGTTACTTTTATCCTCTTTCACCTTTATTTATTCATGCTTATTTTTGATATATAAAGTAAAATTCCTAAAAATACTAATGCAATTGCCTAACAGTTGATAGTATATCGATTATCAAGCTGCAGATTTTAATGGTTGTATACAGGATTCCATTTCTCTCTTGTAACTATTCAATATTTCCACAACAATTTGAATATTATAGACATTTTAAAAAAATTATTATTATATCATCAATGAAAGTTATTACCACAATTTTCACATATTAATGAGGAAGATAAAGATCTGGCCATTGCCTTTCAATATTTTTCACTATCCGATCACAACTAGTGGTGATCCTTGTGATATTCTTTCTGGGGTAAAAAAAATATGAGTATATTGTATCTCATAAATTTTTTTTTTATTGAAATTCTACTATTTTTAATAAAAATTTTTATTACTTGAACTAAATATTTGTATCCAGTAAAACTTCAAACTTAAAATCAGTTTTCATTGCAGAATATCCCCTCAGTTTAAATTCTCTGACTTAAATGCTTCTTAAATCTTCAAAACAGCATTCATTGCTTTCCTCCTTTTTTAACATGATGTGTCAGCTTCTTATCAATAATATTCTATCTAATATTTTGGAATCAATATCTTTAATTGAAATATGTCTGAATTCTTCTATTGTTGGTGTCTGTTTAACCATTTCTTTTATAATATTTTGCAATACCCTTTTATTAGTATGTGGCCAATCAAAATTTTCATATCACAATTGATTAAAATATTAAATAGATGATGGGTTCACACATCATTTGCTGAAATTATTATCATCTTTAATTTATTAATCTCTTCCTAATATTAGTATTTTTGTTATATATTCTTCATATGCTCATCTATAATAATGCTTTCACATATTTTTATTTCCCTTTCTGCCTCATCAAACTATATTTTTAACATCTTTAAAATATATTCATTAACAGGTAAACCTGACATAAAATTGTTTTCAGCTTCTAGTATTCTAGAAATATTTTTTGTTATGATATATATAAACTTTGGCATAATTTATCATTGGTTTTGATAGGATTTAAATTTAGATGGTACTACATAAAAAAAAAAAAAACATCATTGGAAAGCTAATTCAATAACAAAAAGAATGGTGTATTACACATGTGTGTACTACTTACCAATCTCGTGAAAGGCTAAAACCTTTGACAGAAGCACCTTAAAAATGCTTATGTGACAGCCAATCAGATATAATAATGACTGCACATGGAACTCTCAATTCAAGAAGACAAGTCAGAACCACGAGAAAATCATCCTTTTCTCGTGGTTCTGACTTGTGTTCTTGAATTGAGAGTTCCATGTGCAGTCATTATTATATCTGATTGGCTGTCACATAAGAATTTTTAAGGTGCTTCTGTCAAAGGTTTTAGCCTTTCACATTATTATTAGAGCATCTGCTAGTGCTTAATAAATTTAATATATTTAGATTGGTCAAATTCTAGATTTGAGTAAATTTGAGCACAAAGGACCCAGAATCATCAAGTTTACAATAGATTTCTATAGAATTGAATTAAAGCTCCTAAAAAGCATATGCTAAATATAAGCAAAGAAATTCATATAATATATATCACTCTAGCAAAAGTATAAAGGATGATCACAATTAGCATAATAATTAGGTCATTAAAATATACAATAACTGATAAAATTTAAAGACAATACTAATGTCATTTCATACATGAAGAAAAGCTATATTTTTTCTATTTTTTCTCTGTATATGAAACAAGTGTTAATGTTGCCTTTAAACTTAATACTAGCATATTATGAAATTTACAAACATGTTGACTTGACTCAAAACCTTAAGAGGGTTTTGAATTTCAGGCTATTAGCTTAATAGTGCAAAAAAGCTAAGATTGGCTTATGCATTTGTAAGCACAAGTTTAAAGTTTTACAATGGCAAAGACCAAAACTAGTCTGGGAATATAAATATAGCACTATCATATAAAACCCAGTGATTATTCAAGATTATAATAAATGGCCCTGGAGTAGAGTAAATAACTGCTTCTAAAATCAAATAGCAAAAAAATCATCAGTAATCATACTTTGCTGTTAGTTTCCACTAATAAGAATTAGAATACTTTTTGTATGCATTTTTAATAATATACATTTTTATAACTATTTTATATATATATTAATTAAGCTTTAAAAAAAAAATCCATAAAAAATCAAAAATTAAAGTAATTAAAAAATATGAGAACTTCTATAGAAACCTTAACATTTTTTATATATATCCGAATGATTACAAACTTCAGTTGGTTTCCAAATACTGATTAAAATTTTAATGAAAAGAATAAAAAGTATTAAAAATTTTACATTGAAACATTCAAATACCTACCAATATATTGTGTAAGCCTCTGCTTGTGCTGGGTCTTTAATATTTGGGTCATTTAATAAGTCTTGGATGCCAAGAAGAATCTAAAATGTTGAAAAATTTTTCATTAAACATTAAGAAGGTATAGACACACCCACACACAAAAATCAAAAAAGTTCATGATAAATTAATTAATTTTGAATTAGGACTTAAATAATATTTCATAATACTATTAATATTTTCAAAGATCTTCAATTCAGATTGACATTTCAGTTGTGTGGACATTTTTATTTGCTGCAAACTAATAATTATATCTCTAACATTATTGTTTTTAGGGTTTTCTACATCTACATTTTTCTGACTACCAATTTTTTAAATACATTCCAGCATTATAATTAAAACATTCATTTTATTTTCTAAATTTTCATTTTAAAGCTGTTTTATCAACTAGCACATGTATAACAAACCTATTGCATATACACTAATATGGCATGTACAAAAATTTTGTTGGTATTTGATAATTTACAGGTGGTATCAATTTATATTTGTATAAATTTACCTTTTTTTTTTTTTAATTAAAAAAAATCAATCAATACAATGTTTTTTCACATAAATCGACATACTGTAATTAACTCATGCTTAGAATTCATGTGTTCTTACCTTCTCTAATTGAGTATGCATTCATTATACATTATGTGCGATGTGGTGGCCAATAGAAAGAAACAAACAGCAGTAAGTATATTATTGTTGCATATGTGCACAATATTTTGTTTTAGTTATGTATGGATTAAATAATTTAGACATTTTTTTTTTTTAAATTATAAAATTTTATTTGATTTTATTTTTGAATAAATTTATTGTTGATCTACTTAACATAGTTAATAAAAACAAAACTTACAGAATTTTAGCAGCAGAGAATGTATTTTATGATCTGAGATAGTTATATGTACAATATCATAAGCAAAATGGCATTATGAGACAAGCCATAAATTGCTTCTTGAGAAAAGCAAAGATGAACAAAACGAATCTATTGTTTGAGCAATTAAAGTAAAAAATATTCAGTCAATATTCCTAATAAAATTTATTAGCTATCATTCAAATATAAATGTGGCTAGTCCCCCCCCCCCCATCAAATACAACGCCAAATATAGGAAACTCTTTAGCGCTAGGAAATATATAAAAGCATGCTAAAAAATTTTTCATCAGTTCTGTTTAAAAAAATCTTGAAATAAAACAAAAATTATTCAAAAAAATAAAAAATATGCCTTTGGTTAAAAACATAGTGAAAGATAGAATTTTGAAAACAACTAAAAACATAACTCATCAGTAAATAAATCGTTCTAAAATTATAACAGTAAATACTGATAGAGCTCAAAATAAAAAAAAAAAGATTATAGTTTATTACATTAACAGATTTTATATGCAAAGGCTACTTACTTTCTGTCTTGTAATAAGATTAGCCAATTTTTATATCTTCTTGCACTTTATTTAAATAAATGAAAATTTATAAAATTATTAAATGAGATAAATTTAGTGTACAATGGTTTGCTTATATACAATCATACTGGAAAAGATTAGTTGAGTGTTTGGATAAGGTAAGACTTTTTATATAATGAAATATTATTGAAAATTAAAATTAATAAATGAATATCAAATGGTTTTACAACTTAAAAATGTTTTTTTTTTTTACTAATTTTTATGTACATTTAAATGATAAATTGCAAGATTTTAACAAGATAATTATTGTCACACTTAATTTAAATGTGACATTATTTTCAATACTTTCAAATATTTTTCAAATACAAATCTTTTCAGATCTAGAATCTCATAAAAAATCTAGATCAAAATGACATGAGCTTTCTGCAATTAAGAAAATTTGTGAAAATACCATTTATTTTATAACCAAACACATCATCAGCAAATAAACTCAATTTGGAGATTTTTAAATAATTGAATTTGGAAGATGTAAAATGTAGTTAATCTATTTTCAATCTATTTTTTTTTCAGAAACAAGTTTGTAGAATTGAGAAATGATTTAGAAATAATTGAAAATGATCAATCATTGGGCATAAATAAAAAAAGTCCAGTGATATTATCAATTATATATTTGTGAGTCGTTATTTTCTAAAATGAATTTTATATTAACAGTTTAAGAAGTGGAATTTCTGATAAATTTACTTCAGAATGAAAATTACAATGACAAAATATGAACTTGACATAAAGTATTTGGCATCTGATATACAACAGCAAAAATAACTGATGTTTTGATTTTTATATGACAAAATTTATAATGACTAATGATTTCATTTTAATGAAATTCTATCTTCTTTTTTTTTAAATTTATCGCAATAAAATCATGCAATAAATTCTTAAATAAATTTTTTCTCTTACAAAAAACTTTTCAGCACAGAAGCAACTTGATATATGCAAATTTTTGTCACCCACATATGAAAAGTTTTCATCACTAATGATGTAGTCAATTAAAATGTATTATCATCTTCTCAAAACACAATGGCAAAGATTATTTGCATAGTCAGTCTTTTAGTTAGCTGCAATAAATCCTCAATATTTCTTAATTATTTATTTACAGTTTCAAACTATTATAAATAAGGAATAAAAGAATTCAATCTTGTCTTACAAATGACTGCATTCCAAATGACTTTGACTATTTCCTTTGAATTTATATTTGCATAAGTACCCATAATACATTGAATAAAATTAAGATCTTAATACTATTAAATGTTCTTTCACAAATTACCAAAAGCTCATTATATGGTAACTCATAATTTATAATTTTTTTTAAAGATTTACCTGTTTGATAGTTATTGCTGGTCTCCAATCCTTTTCTTCATCCAGTAAAGATAAGCAAACCGTGCCTGATGGATAAACATTGGGATGAAAAAGAGGAGGCTCAAATTTACCTGTCATGAAAAAAAGAGACTATAATTACCTTATGAATAAATACATTTAGATAGAATAACATTATTCCAAAATCTGTAAATTTAAAAACTATTTTTTAAATCAGCCATTATGATATTGCAAAACTATAAGACTACATTGCATTCATTAATGAAAAAACTGAACTGTTAAAAAAATCAAGTTATACATATACTATGTGAATAATCGTGTCACATTACATTCTCGTTCTAAAAGTTATTTACATGCTATTGAAATTAGTAATACTATGTGAATATCTATAATGCATACTAATTTTTAACTGTGTACATAAAATATAAAAAAATTTGCAATTCTACACTTAAAAATTTATTTTCAAAACAAAATACGTAAGTTAAAACAGGCAAAACTCACTATATATATTGCCACACACAACAAGCTAGAGTAATCAATGGATGCTAGCTTGTTATGTGTGGCAATATATATATAGTGGTTTTTGCCTGTTTTAACAATTATACACAAGCATAAGAGGTGGTGGTCATGTGATGTTTATTGGCTTAAAATATGTAAGTGTTGTTGAGGAACAATATTATTATCTTCAATTTTCTGTATAAAGTATACAGAATCAACTATTGTAAAGGCATATCTTTGTTAGAGTGGAAATGTGAAATGAATGAGTAACAATAAGACACTTTCTAAAAAAAATTCTAAAAAAGTGGAATAATGCAATGGTGAACTTCAAATTTCCCATCACATTTACATGAGCATATATACCCAAAGACAAAAAGAGCAATTTCTCTATATATACAACACAAAATTGCTTTTATACTATTTTTAAATAATAAGTAGATAAATATTACAATAAATTTGCATAAGATGTCTTTCTGTAATAAATGAAAAGTTTAATTACTTAATTAAAAAAACAACAACTTGGGATTATATGCAACAAAAATAAATTGCAAAATATGTACATTACAGCAATAGTTTATAACTTATTTTGGCCATGAATATGAGGGAAAACCTCGAAAATACTAGGCCTATATTAAATTGATTTAATTGTTTTGGTTCTTAACATCAGCGAGTTAAATCGCTTTTATATGCTATTACATTTAGAGTAGCTAAAATACAATTTATTTATTAAATAATCCTTGAAATAATAAAATTGCGTATGTTCTTTCATATATGTAAACATTTTGGAAAAAAGTTTTGTCATTACACAATTTTAATCATATAATAGTCAACAAAAAGTTATTAGAAATGTATATTAATCAACTAAAATACTTTCCTTTTTTAATTTATTTTATTCATATTTAAATATTTTTATTAAACAATAGAAAAATATTTATATTTTTTCAATAAAGTTCAATTTCACAGCAAAAAAAAAAAGAAAATGTACATTATGTTAATTTCTTTTTGATATTTTAATAAATTGGATTTAGTAATAATAAAGACTTTGATATTAGTATCATCAATATTGTTATTGTATTTGACAAAATATTTAAAATTATTGGTAAAAAATGCCATTGTGTTTAACAGTGAATAGAATGGCCACGTGGTGTCGCTCATGTAATTGAATCAAAATCAGGAAGATTCATGTTTGAATTAATGTCTGTTTGCTAGAGCTAGTTGTTATTTAGCTATTAGAAAGATAATAAAAACTGAAGTGAAAAATGATCAATCAAAATTTTGAGCAGCATATTAACAGTCAATTTTTTGTGAAAATAGATATTGGAAAAAAATATATTAAAAGTGATATACTGTGAAGATGCAATGCAAAAGTTGAATGGCATAAGTGACTTAAAAAATGGGTGACATGATGGATGACTTCAGAAGCAGATATGCAATACAGCAATAGCTAGTATTCATATTAACACTATGAAATGCAATATAGTTTCATAGATGATTAAGTGTAATATTAATAGTTAAAAAAATACAGAATAATCAAGAAACAATTTGATTTTAACTGAAAAATTCAGCTTAAAAATATTTCTGTGAAGTTTGTATTTCAGGCCTTGACAAATAGAGAAGCAGCAGCAGCTTGAAGTTGTGACTCATCTTTCTTTAAATTATCATCTATTTACAAGAATAATTAAATATGAAGAAACATTACGTTCCACTAGAATGCAGCAGCAGAATATGTAGTGGAAATTATGTTCCCTTTGCTCAAATTGCAGAATAGTCACGAACAGTCTAATTTCAATTGAAGATTAAACTAAAATTGTACCTCAGATCTTGACAAGTAAACAGCAGAAGCACCATTAATTTGAAATTGTGACTGATCTTTCTTCAAATAAGTACTTGTTTCTGAGAATAATTATAGGCGATGAAACATGGTGTTACCAATATAGCAACAGCGGAAATTTTCAAGTCCACTTTGCTCTAAAAAAAAACATTAATTATGCTCACAATTTAAGAACTTGCTAGAAATTTATTGAAATAGATCAAACAACCAATCAACAATACAATTTAGAGGTGCTGAAAAGATTATAAGATTCCATATGAAGACTTGAATTGTCTACAAGTAGACCATTCATCATGACAATGCACTAAGTTATAATATGTTCACAGTGAAAAAGTTTCTGCGAAAAAAGCAATTACCCAATCATCCTGTCTATTCATTGACTCAACTCTTTATGACTTCTATTTATATACAAAACTAAAAGATGTGATAAAGGAATGAAGATTTTTCAAAATGATACTCAACAAAATTTGAAGCAGGTATTCAACAACGTACCAGAAAATGAGATCCAGGCCTATTTCCAGAAATAGAAATTGCTGCTAGTGTACAGTTCTACATGTATATTTTTTAAAGTAACATTTGAGAATTAAACTCACACCTAATATATATACACATATATGAAAATGCACTTTTGAGTACTTTTATTATCAATGATTTTCAATTGTAAACTACTTTCTTTTTAAATAAAATATACAAAGTTTATGGAATATTTTGAATCTTTGGTAATGAATTATATCTGAGTGATTATTTACTTTTATAAATTTTTGAATCCAAAAATGGGCTTAAAAACAACAGTTTGGAATAATGGCATTCAACCTAGGTATATGCAAATAAATATAAAATATTTGCATTTTTGATATTTATAATGAATTTATAATAATCATTATAACTTCAATATATTAAAATTTATTATAAATTTGAATTCATAAAAAGATATAATTAATATTTATATACTGTAATCATCAGCTTAAGAGGTAACAGTTATTATACACGAATTTCCATCAGGCAACACTTCTGGATTAATGGCTTAAATCTTTGATATAATCTAATTATATGTTATACTCAAAGGCTTACAAATTCTATCTATAAAATTTATCTAAGTGATAATCTAATTCTGTTCCTTCATAATATCTCCGACTATTGAGTATGTTTCTCTTAATATCGCTTAGATCAGAAAGAATCATGTAATTCCATCCATATCTAATTATATATAATATTCCCTCCATGTTAGTAGTATCAAAGTTAACAAAATATATTAAATATTTCAATAACTTAGCAAATAAAAGAAATAGGTTGATTACTCTTATTGACAGCACCAAAATTAAAGAAATAAATTGACAAATAGAAAGAATGCTAGTGATGCAGCCTAATAAACTATTAAACTAAATACCCCAAATTTCTATTTGAATATAAACGTAAAATTTTAGAGATTATCTCTAGTTATCTTACTATGATTTTCATTACTATATACATAAATGCTAATGGTTTTATTGCTCAGGAATTCACAAGAAGTTAGAGCCCAATAATCATTCCTAGATCTCCCGATCCCAAGTCGGATGTTCTACCAACTATGCCAAGCTACACAGGGTTTTCAATACTATATAAAAAAAAAAACTATTTTAAACAATTATACTGCTTATTAATTTCTTAGTCTCTATAATAATAATATAAAGGTTTTTCATGGGCATGGAGTACATTATTACTTAGTTAATTAATTATTTCATATACATTACTTAGTTAGTTAAACACTTCATATACATTTAAATAAGAGTTAAACATTTTTTTAACAGGAATTTAAAACCAATAACCTGGATGTGTGGAATTGTGAGCCATGCACATAGGACCTCTTGTAATATACACGTTATATGTGAAAATATTAACTTTACTATCAACAATAATATAACTCACTATTCTGTATCTGATGTGGAGTTGTGAGCCATGCACATAGGACCTCTTGTAATGTACAATGTTATATATATATATATGAGAATATTAACTTTACTATCAACAATAATATAACTCATTATTCTGTATCATCCATTTCAGTTCCCCATAATAAGCTAAAAATGAGATGTGTAATAAAATACATTTATATATTAAACCAGGAAACATCACATGATCACCATTTCTTATGCTTGCTCAAGCTGTTAAAACAGGCAAAACAGTAGTGCCACTCAATGCAAGTCAGAGTAAACATACAAGAAGGTTCGTGCATAAAATCCCTATCTAGTGCCTATTCATCAGTGAGGAGCCTTGAATCTGAGAGCACTGCACTTAGATCTTAGGATCCAATGCAATCCTCCAGTAACCATCTTTTATCTCTATTTAACTACAAAACTATGAGTTTAAAATTGGAAAAACAATAATATTTTTAATCCAAGCTCATTAGCTTATATAATCATATAAGTCTGAACTCAGTTCAGTACCCATATATTTTGGTGTCTTTGGTTCTTTAATAACCATAGCCAGTACTAACCCATTTGGCAGAATTAGTATTAAACCAGGGAACATCACATGACCACCATTTTTTATGGTTGCTCAAGCTGTTAAAATGGGCAAAACTCTCCATACAGTAGTGCCACTCAGTGTAAGCCAGAATAATCAATGTATGTAAGAAGGTTTGTGCATAAAATCCCTATCTAGTGCCTACTCATCCAATATCCCCAGACTAGTTTCTAGCTTGTGGCTTTCATCAGTGAGGAACTTTGGATCTGAGAGATAAAAGATGGCTGCTGGAGAATTGCATTGGATTCTAAGATCTAGGTGTAGTACTCTCAATAATTTTCAGTTTATTAAATGTTCAAATCACTTAAGGACTTTAAAATGAAGTACATATTTAACTGAACCCATATTATTTGACTTCTAATTGTTTGTGCCTGGACCAAAAGTTTTATTTTTCTCTCCTTAAACACTACAATTATCCTTGGGAAAAAACATGTAATACAATCTACTCTAATCAAGTTAAATGAAACTTATATAATACACTCTACAATTAACTTGTGAAAATCTAAATAAAAGTTAAAATTATTTAGTGATGTGTTAATGTGACACAACACAGAATATAATCAACATTTCTTTCAAAATTGAGTTAATAATCAAGCTAGATTAAATAAAGTTTCAGTTATAGCACAAAAGAAGATGGCAATTTTCCTTCTTGCCAATGGCTATGCTATAAATATGCTTCAGAAAGTAGAAAATTAAATCCTTTTAACAAATTAGATAATTTAGCCATCTACTATTTACAATCCTGGGATATTTTTATTGATGAAAACATTTCAAAGATTGAATATTTATATGTAGGTTAAGATTTGAAAGGATCTAAGTCCAACTTTCAAATCTTAACCTACATATAAATATTCAATCTTTGAACTGAATTCCCATAACTTTAAAATGGACAAAATTCTTATAGTACAACTAAATATATGTTTACAAATTCTAACAACAATGTCAAAACAAACTTCTAAATCTTAACCTATAAATAATATATATAGAGCTCGCAAAATGAGCTTTTAGCAAGCTTTGACAATATCCTTAACCCCAGACCGGTTTCTGCTTCTGGTGTCGTCAATGAGGTGCCAGGATATTCAGCATTAGATTAAAAATACTAGGACAAGCCCACCACTTTATCTAATGTATAACTATTGAGTAGAAAATCTGAAATTGTCAGACATTCATATGTCTTCCAATCCAGCTATTTAACTCAAATAGCCATATGGGACTGAACTAAGTTCAGATACACCATATATTAATAGCTTCATGTGACATCTGACTTGATTTTTTATCATTTTATTTTTTGCTATTAAGGCTTTGGCGATTTTATATTGCTAAAGCTATTAATATATGTTGTATCTGAACTTAGTTCAGTCCCATATAGCTGACTTGATTTTTTATCATTTTATTTTTTGCTATTAAGGCTTTGGCGATTTTATATTGCTAAAGCTATTAATATATGTTGTATCTGAACTTAGTTCAGTCCCATATAGCTATTTGAGTTAGATAGCTGGATTGGAAGACATATGGATGTCTGACAATTTCAGATTTTCTACTCAATAGTTATACATTAGATAAAGTGCTGGGCTTGTCCTAGTATTTTTAATCTAATGCTGAATATCCTGGCACCTCACTGACGGCACCAGAAGCAGAAACCGGTCTGGGGTTGAAGATATTCTCAAAGCTTGTTAAGAGTTTATTTTGTGAACTCTATATATATATCATTTGTAAATATAAGCTTTATTAAATTAAATCATGTGACATCTGACTTGATTTTTTATCAACCTATAAATAATATGACATTAAATCAAATTCATTTAACTTTAAAAGATGTTTCAAATTCTGACAGTAATATAGGAAGACCTAATAGTCAAACAATTGAAAATATCAGACTAATATAATATTTTTGCAAAAGTATTGACATGTACTTTGATAATCAAGTATCATTTTATCTACTGTTTAGAATATAAAAGCAGGATGAATATAGTTGAGTTAAATAAGCATACCACTTCATTGTTTTTTTTAAATGACACTAATAAAACATTCATTTGATTATCAATTGGTACAGTAATACCTACAGGCAGGTTCTAACTAAAAAAGAAAAAGTGGAAATGACTTTATAATCAAAAATAATTTACTACAGTTGTATTTTTATATTGGATTATTTCCATCATCTAATATGAGTATTGAATGTCTTTAGAAAAATTTAATTTTATTTAAATATTCCAAATACATTCAATTTTTAGTAATAGCACATCAAACAGATTAATATATGCACAACGTTTAGAGATTCACCCCTGTTCTTCAGGTGTTGCTGGCCTGACCAGTGACAGTACTAGCATGGGATTCGAACCTCGACCCTTCGATTCTTGAGTGTTGAATTTTAAGGCAACACTCTAACCAACTGAGCTATTCTGCCAAAGGCAACAGTCTGTAGAAATTTCATATACTTATCAATGAGGTTCCTTCTGATTTCTCCACTTTTTCCTAAGAGCAAAGTTGATTAGTGATTTCCATACATTATGTATAATCACATTAGGTTGGCTTATGAGATTTTTTGCCATTGCTATGAGAGCAGCTTCTTTAAATTTTCTTCTTTGTACCTTTTCTTCTCTATCCAATAGTTGTGTATTTTCCCAATTGAACATATGTTCATTCGCATATACATGGTCTGCTATCTTAGACACAGCTTTTTTTTTTTCTTCTAATCATCAGTTTGTGTTCTTGCAAGCATTTTTCAATGGGACGATTGGTCTCACCAATATATGTTCTTCCACTTTGCTCTTAGGAAAAAGTGGAGAAATCAGGAGGAATCTCATAGATAAGTATATGAAATGTCTACAGACTGTTGCCCTTGGCAGGATGACTCAGTTGGTTAGAGCGTTACCTTAAAATTCAATACTCAAGAATCTAAGAGTCCAGGTTTGAATCCCATGCTAGTACTGTCACTGGTCAGGCTATCAACAACTTAAGAAAAGGGAGAATAATACCTCTCAAAACGTTGTACATATACTAACCGGTTTGATGTGCTATTTCTAACAGATGAATATATATGTAGAATATTTAAATAAAATTAATTTTTTCTAAAGACATTCAATACACATATTAGATGATGGAAATAGTCCAATATAAAAATACAACTAGAACACCATCATCACAAACCTTCAGGAAAACACTAATTTATTACAGTGTTTTTAAACAATTTTTAACTACAGTACAAAAATTATAACATACTGCTTATCAATAGTTAACTGTCAAAAAAAAAACAACAATTTGCTAAATAAAGTTTAGATAACATGCCTGAAGGTTGTGTGTGTGTGTGCAAAGTTAATGCTTCTCACTAATAAAAGCCAACAGCCAGACCCTAGTCTGGGATGTGATTGACAATAACCATATAGTGTTCATTTATTTCCCACATTTACAATAAATTTCTGAAGTAGAGTAATAAAATAGACTGTGCTGCTAATATAATATTTTATAACTTCTTAGTAGTCAATTTGACAGTGTATGAATAATCTTACTATTGATTATTAAATTTGCCTCCTTCAAAACTTAAGTTTACTTTTGTGTGCTGTTGCTGCTACTGGGCAAAAAAAAAAAAAAAATTGTAAAAGTATGGTTCTAGACATCATTTTTCATTAGCTCAAGATATATCATATTTCATAAAAAGATTTGTTGTCACATTTGGTCTACAGCCTCCATTAATGTCATTATCTAATTTTCCAGCATTATTATAATGGCAAAAGTAGTATGACAATATTTATCTTGGCATAATTTGTTGGAAATAACTTGGAAATACATTCTTTTCATCTTTTAACATTACATTATTTGATATTTTATTATTCCAATTACTCAGTAAGTTAATATTACACATTTATTATTAAAAAGCGTACTAAATGTTGAAATAAAAATTTTCATTTCTTGAGTTATCATATCTCAGGGATTCTATATTTGTGTAGTGAATCATCATTTTCTAAAGGCAACGGTTTGTTGCTTCAACCACATCATTCTGTCATTAACCATCATATTTTTAAAATATGTCATTGGCCTACACCTAAATTTTCTTCCAAAATGTTATTCTCCAAAATATTTTATAGTAAAAATCATATCTCAAAATACTAGATGATTCCTTCAAACAAATTTCCAAATTCTGTAATCTTATTCTTTTCTGTTTTCTCACAGATTAAGTATCACATTCATATGTTACTATACTCCAAACAAAGACTCTAACAAATTTTATTTCTATTTTTGATACCAATATGTTTATTTAGTATTAAAATCTTTTTACTTTGAAAAGCTTATTTTGCTATAATTATTTTTCTTTTAATCTCAACTAGATATTTATTATTACCACCCATACAACAAAATTTCTTAATTTGCTCCAGATTTGTATTATTTAAACTATACATATCATCATTCTTATATTTAATGTTTATATACTATTATAATCTTAGTTTACTAAAATTTTCCCACAATTTATAACTCTCTAATGGGATATTCATCTTACACATTTTATTCATTTTTTTTACTGACTCTGCAAATAAAACTATCATCTATATAATGAGTGATAAGAACATATTCAATTTTAATTTCTTTGGTTTTTGTTCTCAAGATCATTATAATAGTTTCAATAAATAAATTGAATAGGATAGCAGTAAACAATTGTCTCACATCTTTTCTCATATTAATTTTATTTTTATAACCATTCACATTTATCTGTGTTTTGACATCTACAGAAATTCACAATCAACTTTATATTTTTCAACATTTGAAATAATAATTTCCAATTCAACCTGTCAAAGCCTTCTCTCTAAGTCAATGAAAGCATATAAGATTTCCATTCATTTCTAGTCTGCTCTGCAAAATCTTTCTTAATTCCATTACTACTTTTATTGATTCCTTTCTAAATCTGAAACCATATTGATTATCATCAAATTTTATATCAACCTTCTGTTGTATTTTTTTTAAAATCATTATTAGAAGAATCTTAAAGGCACGAGCCAAAAATGCTATTGCTTTATAGTTCAAGGAATCAATTTCCCTTTTTTGAACATGCAACAGTTTTAGTAGTCATAAAATCCAACCGAATTTTTCCTTTCTTTATAACAACTTGTTATTACATCAAATAATACGTTTCATAATATCACAATAACTTTTTAAAAATTCCATTAGAATGTCATTTACATTACTAGTTGCCTTATTATCCAACATCTCTTCTTCTCCTACAAATCTTCAATATATTCTTTCCACCTGTCATCTGATTTTTTTTTTAATTTTTGTTCTTAAAAATCTCCCTTAGTAATTTAACAATTTAATCCTTTCATACACTTTTTCACATTTCTACTATTTAAGTTCTTAATTTCCTTACTAATTGACTTTATCCATTGTTCTCTATTTTATATTTTGTTGAATTTTTAACAGCTGTGTACTGGTCAAAGTCTATTTTTATTCTTATTCCAATCCAATTCAATCTCTTGTGAGATATCCCTAGTTTTTTAGGCATAAAATCATTTGCCCCCCCACATTTTACTAGTTGTTATTGTTATACCAATAGTTTGTAGCATTGCATTTCACAAATTCATTATTCACCAAAACATATCCAAATCCTTCAATTTATCAAGGAAGCATTAATTTTAGAAAGATTTTTTTTTCAATTATAAAAAATAATAAAAATATCATATATAACCATTTAAAAATATAATTTATAATTACACATTAAAAGACATTTTCACACATGATTTTGTGCCTTTATCAAATGTTAAACATCTATTTCAATATTATGATGAGATGCACTGCGGCTTCTCCATTTTCGGAGTCAGGAATCTCTCCAGCTACCATGTCCAGAGAAATTTATTAATCTATTACTGCATATAGTGCACCAACTATTGTTTTAAAATAGAAGTAACAACAATAACAAGAAATAAAACAAATCATGAATAAAAATAAAATTATGATACAACAATTCAGAATGTTAGAGATTCAATAAAGGATAAAACAATTAACTATATAAATTAACAATACACAAAATAAAAACATAATTTATGTAACTTTAAATATACTACCTTGTTATATAATTTCCCATTCATCTTTAATTGACTAGTTATTAACTAAATTTATTAAAATTTTATAAATATTCATACATTTATCTATATTACACTTAAAATAATTTAAAGTTTAATATTTTTTATAGCATCTATTTTATGTCAACATGTTAAATAGTGAATATATAAAGCAGATTTATTATCTCTCCTATTAATTGCAGTTTTGTTCTTTGGCTCTTTCATCTATCCTACTATGTCTATAGTACTAATTATATTAAAAAGATTACAATATGCAAAAAAGATAAAGGCAATAGATTTGTTATTATATATTATTTAGATAGAATAAAATATGAAATAAATAAAAAAGAATATAATAAAGACTCTACTATTATAATAAAAACCAAATGAATAAAATTGCTTAATAAAATGAAAGAATATAAAATTATAAATATAAATCAATGATATAAATTATTGTATCCTTTTTCTATGAAAATCCATATCTTGTTACAAAAGTCAAAATTTATAAAGATAATAAATAATCCACTGAGACTATTATTTAATTTTAGTGATTTTATTCGACAGAAATTCTGTAAATGTTTAAATAAATATATAAGTATATTAGAATATGGAGAATTTTGCGTAAAAAATATTGATCATATCATAAATAAATTAAATAATATAAAGTATTTTTACAATGGATATTGAAAAATTGTATCCAAGTATTCCAAGATTTACAAGTATACAAGTAATAAAACATTTAAAGCAATATATAAATATTATAGATTAACTACTAATATCTAAAAATTTATAATTTAAATACAATAAATTTTGAAATACATATAAAGGATGAATTCTGCAATTAGTGGGTTAATGTCATCAATAATTATAAATGAATTAGAAAATATAAGAAGTATTAGAATTAAAAAAGAAATAATACATTATTCAATATATATAGATGATATTTTAATAACTGGTAATAAAAAAGCTAAGAATATGTATTATGATTTTAATAATAATATATACAGTATTAAGTTTATCTAGCACAATGTTTTTATTTGTAATAGTCAAATGTGTAGGGGTGACTGATTCCCTTATGACTATTTAAAAATAGAATTTAAAAATAAAATTAAATATTTAGATATAGAAAATTCACATAGCTAATAATAACAAAATTACATTAAAACATTTTATTAAAGATTACAGACTCGTAACAAGCATGAATACAAATGGTGATAATAAATAAAAATTTTAAATATAAAAATGATAAATATAATATAGATAAAAATAAAGATTATGGATATAATTCTCTGTAAAATATCTATATTAAATAATATTCCTATGCAAAATGATTATAATGATAACAATAATTCAAAATAAAAAATGGATCAAAATTTCAAATTATTCTAAAATTTATAATACATTAATAAAAAACAAAAATTACTATTGATAAACATATAAATATTGGAGTCATATAGTAATAGTTTTGAAAAATGAATATGTAATTTTAATAAGACAATATAAAATATAAAAAAAGAATCATGTATAAATTGTGACAACTGTAACATGGTTTTCTACAAACATACCAGGAGTTAGGTGAAAGAGCCAAAAAATATAAGTGCAATTAATAGGAGAGGTGATAAATCTGCTTTATACATTCACTATTTAACATATGATATAAAAATAGATAATCAACTTCAATCTTGCGTTGTTTGCACTTATTTTTAAATCTGCATGCACTCACCCGTAAGCAAGAGTTTGAAAAACACAAGTGAATCATTTGTGCTTAGAGCTTGTTTTTATTATATAAGCCAATCCTTTGCTTACTGTACTTAAGTCAGGGCTTGAACCTATTGTATGTCTGACTCGTAAATTGACAAAGTATAGAAATTTATTTAATCTATAGCAGGTGAGATAGAATCATATTTTTAACTATCTGCAATTAGACAGATATATTAATTTTCAAATGTAATATAATTAAATCAATTAATCAAGCACTGAAGACATATATAATAATAAATAATGATTCATGAATATTTTTAAATCATGGCCTCACCTATAAGCAAGAGTTTGAAAAACACAAATGAATCATTGTATGCCCGACATATAAATCGACAAGCGATACATATGTCTTCAGTGCTTGATTAATACATTTAATTACATTGTTTGAAAATTAATATATGTCTAATCGCAGATGGTTATAAATGAAATTCTATCTCTCTCCTATTATAGACTGAATAAATTTGTACAATTCATTCATTAATTTATGTCAAGTATACAATAACTTCTAAGCAAAGAGTTGGCTTATATAAGAACAAGCTCTAAGCACAAGTAATTCACTTACGTTTTTCAAACTTTTGCTTATGCGTAAGTCCAGTGGAGATTTAAAAATATTCATGAGTAGCGCATAACTGAATGATTATTCCCTTTGTTATTTATTATTACAAATGTTTTCAGAGCTTGATTAATAGATTTAATCACATTTAATTATCTTCTGTTATAGATAGAGATTTTTTAAATGCTTTCTCTTGCTGGCATTTATCAATAAAGCTTGTTAGAGTTATTGCACACTCTTTAGTCTTTGTATAAGGTATACTTTATTTATTCTGTGTATTGTTGTTATATAATTAATTTGTTTCAACCTTTATTGAATTTCTAACAATCTGGATTACTGTATTATAATTTTATTTTATTCATGTTTCATTTTATTTATTTTTATTATTGTCATTTTACTCCTATTATAAAATAGTAAATGACTCTGTATACAATAATAAATTAAAATTATAGATGTTTAACATTTGATAAGGGCATAAAATCATGTTTTGTAAAAGCAATTTAATTTATAAATTATACATATATATTTTCTATATTGGATATTGTATACAATATTTTTATTATTTTTTATAATTTATAAAAAAAAGAAAATAGCATAATAGACTTTAAATATCAGCCTTTTAAGCTAATTGTGCATACGCTTCAGTTGAAATGACGTTTAGTAAATTCTAGACAATTTCACCCGCGTCATTCATTCAGACATCGTATATAGTAATTTAAAGTGACGGTTCCATCCTCACGCTTTACTTGCCAGTACTTCAGATTTGCTCATATATAAGCATTTGAGTCGTAGAAATAAGAGGATTCCTTTTATTCCTGCATAAATACTATATCTTGTATCGGTGAGAAATTATTCATTTATTATTAACACTCGGCTGATATTTGAATGTATAAAATTGTAAACATACGCTATATAAAATAAATGCTTATTTACATAATAGACTTTATTTATTTACATTTTTGATGATTTTTTTTAAAAATATTACATTATACCAAAACAAGTATGTGATCATTATCCACACTAATTATTAGAGTAATTATAATTAGATATTTACCTCTACTTAAATATCTTCTAAAATCATCAAGTGCTTTCCATAAATATCAACTTCTTTTAGGTATATTACATTTTGAATAGGAAATAAAAATTGTCTTTTGTGTTCATGTTAATCTCTTTATGCCATGTCTCTTTTGCAGTGATGCAAAAGATTATTAATTACATTATGTGACTGGTATGTCACTTTCAAAAGGAGCAAGCAATAATGTATTTAATAATCTACGAGATATATATAATGGCAAATTTAGATATAAGGTTTCCTTAAATACTTGATATAAATTTTATTAACAGTATTTACAAAAAGAGAGAACAAGTTTTTTTTTAAATGATAGATAGATGTAAATTATTAAATCACAATATACTTTATCAATTAAAATAAAAACTAAAAGAGAAAACTAGCCAAGTATGAAGAACTAATGAGGAAAACTAATTTATAAGCAAAAAATATTTTAGTAGTATTTTTTTTTTACAAACCCCATTTAATTTATATCTGCCCAACCTGTATAATGCTAATACATTCCCTAGATTCGCTTTGGAACATCATCAGAGTGCGAATCTCCCTTACTCTGCAAACATAAAAAAATCCAAGATAATCAATAATAACACAAGCAATAGTTATTTTTATATAACTAAGAAAAAATACTTCCACCCCTACTTATTCTAGTATTTTTTAAATAAAAAAGCAAAGTAATAACTAAACTGGAAAATTCCATCATTTCAATATTTAAAAATATTAAATTTAAAAGATTTTTAATTCTGCAGTTATTCTACACTACATATATATATACACACAATACTTATCTATATAAAAAATTACATACTACACATTTTAGTTGCTTGTATATATTTAAATACATATATATTAATACATAGCACTGTGTTATTGGTATTTTTTGTATAGCATTGGATTCGACCATTCTTAAAAAATTTCTATAGATATGCTCAAACATATTTGCCAAGTATATCTTTGCTCTGTAGTTAATAAGTCTGGATTGCACTCATCATATCTTTTTTTAAATTTCTAACATAGATTTGCATGCTTGTATAATCTATAGGTTTAAATTTCTCATTTAACAATTTAATGTATACTGAATTACACTAAAATATTACCAAGCATATTATGAATAAAATTAGCCATGGGAATGAAATTAAGATTAAATATAAATTGTTCATTTTTTGTTTAATATAAATATATATTTAAAAAATAAATAAAGAGAATCTTACATTTTGGAGGAGAAGATGGATAATCATCTTTAAAGATCATTCTCAATTTATACAAGCCACCTTCCCAAGGAGTCTAAATTAATAAACAATAAATAGTTTTAAAAATGTATTTTAAAACTGAAATAAAATTTATGATAAAACCATACTCACTCCTTTTTTTCCAGGAATGGCACACTCCCAATTCATTAAATTTAAAGTACCATCAGGATTTTTTGTAGGACGAGCAACAAATCCCTAAAATGTATAAAGTTCATGTAAAAATAGAAATGAATGTACATACATATATATTTTTTTCAAAACAATTTTTTTAAAAATATTTACTTCTTTTAATATCAATTGAAAATTTATAATAAAAATATAAACTAGCATTATCTAAAAACAAAATTTAAAATAGTTGTTAAAACAATATGATTTAAAAAAAACTTTTCTGAAAAACTAAAAAAATTCATTCTATAAGTAGGGAAACAAGTTTTTGCTTAAAAATAGTCAGTAATTACAAAACTGCATAGATTGTAATGAAATAGTAGCGCGCTTCTTGAGTCATCATATTAAAACAGAAAACAATTGTAGGGAGTTTCATGAGTTATCATATTGAGATAAATATGTCAAACTTGAGAAATTATAAATAAGTATAGTACACCTGGGTCTTGTTTTATGCAGTAGATAGGTTCCACAGAAAACCCGCATTAAAAAAAATCGCACAAAAATAGACTTAACTTACCTTGAAAAATGGGGGATAGGGTCTGTAATTTTCAGAATTCGCATAAAAGCAAAGCAACAATGAAAAATTACTTTAAAATTCCCATTAAAAAAATAAGGAAATAAAGTATGACTAATAAAAAATAACAAATATTTGAAAAAAATTGGTACAAGACAAACTTTTTTTTTATTAATTACAGTATTTAATTTGACATTTTTTCATACGTATTTTAAGCATTATTGCTATTTTCGAATAAATCAGATTCGTCGATGTGATGTGATGTAGCTTCTTCTTGAACGAAGCCAAAAATCTCTCAGAGAAACTTGTTAGTCACTTTATTTTTCATCCCCACTCTAATTTTTACCATATTCTGCTCCATCCCATTTACACAACTAGTGCCAATTTCAGTCTTGTGCTGTGTTAATGGTTTTCTGTTGACAACTGATTTTTACTACTGAAATAAATTTTAAATGTTCACATTTTGTTTCTATATTAAAAAAATGAGGATCGCAATCAAAACAAAAAGATTATACACTATCATTAAAAATATTATTTTCAGTTTATAAAATCAATAAAATCTTCGTTATTTATTTTAAAAATCTTATTGCGATATTTTTATATGTAAGTATAAATCTATTATTATTTATTCATTAGTATAAGTATGTTATTTATTCTAAATATAGCTTCAGGCCATATTCACGTTAGCTGCTAATATGATGTTATATTTTTGAAAAAAAAAAAAGTATTTCAAGTCAAAATAAGTTATTACTAATTTAAAATTCTTGATATCTAATAAATATAGTGAAATATGAAAAATATCAAGAAGAAACATGAATCGCATGACTTCAAAATCGCATTAAAATAATCCGCATAAAACGAGACCCAGGTGTACATACATACTGTTCCTTTGCTCTCTTCGCCAGACGTTTTTTGATTAACATGTGTTACTTGTTATACTTAAAAAATAATAATTTTTTTTATACATGCCATTCACAACATAATGAATTAATTTTTTTACATATATTATCCTGTACAAACCATTAACATATTGCGAACATTGCCGTGATATTTTTTTTTTATGTTTGCCATAGCATTCTTTCAAGGTGTTGGTTAATTATTTTTGCTAACCTTTTGAAAAAATAATTAAAATTTAGAATTTACCAGTGACAGAGGAAGTTGCAGTGAAGTAGTTTCAAAATTATAAAATAGTGTCTGTGCAAAAAGTATGTGCTAATGAGCATGATATGAAACTGTGTGAATGAAGATAATGGTGGTGTAATCTCAAAACGTGTTCGAAGCAAGTATTCTTTCATCATGCTTTTTATTTTGTTTATTATAGTTATATTAAATTTTATTTAATTACAATCGTTTGGAGTTGTGTGTAATTTGTGATTGCATCTTAAAAAAAAAAAATCAATGAATATTTAATATATGATAATCATCTTTAAAAATAAACAGCCATTGTTTTTTAAAACATGATGCCCCAAAAATGAATAATTAACCAAAAAAAAAACGCCCAGCAAAGATAGCAAAGGACCAATATGTAAGTATCATAAAGTACTCATGCTGAATAGTAAAATTGCGTGATCAGATTTTCAATTAGGTTAAAAAAAAAAAAAATCAAACGTTATAAATAAGATACAACATAGGATATCGAAACTTTTTTTTATATTTACATTAAAGAACACTTCCATTATTTTAGAAGATTGTGCATACAAAACTTACAATAGATATTTTCATATTTAATATAAAAAGTCACACATGAATGGTTTCAAGTAAAGTGCAAAATTTTATGAGCTTATACTTAAAATATTCACTTAAAACATCTGATATCCATATAATTATTCATGTTTACAATAGAAAAGATTCTAGAATAGTGACTATTTGAAGCTAAAAACATCTGTATAAAAATAGAGGCATTAATTTTTTAGAAATGTTGGATATGTTAATTAGAAATAGAGATTTATGTAAAAAGAATGGATTGCATTTATTGGAAAGAGATACATTTTACTATCCATTAAATTAAAAAAGCATGGCATTTATTTTAATAAGAATACAAAATACAATATTGGAAGTAGATATAAAAAAAGATAAGTTTATATTTACAGTTGTAAATAAGATAAAAGACAATGTGAATATAGATAGAATGATGAAAAATGTAAAGATAGAAAAGAATTTTTTTATAGAGGATGCCTGAGAACATGTATAAAATTTTAAAAGAATATATTTTAAAGTTTTATAAATATGCAAAGTAGTAGAGATATGAATAAGTAGATAGAATTGAAGGTTTTCATAGAAGAAAAATTATTTTTTTAAGCAAGGGCAGAAACATTTTTGAAGATGAAGAAACACATCTTCAGAAATGCGAATAGGAGATCTTATAAAAAATGGATATATAGCACAGTAAATTCAGTTACTAGAAATAAGGAGAATGTAAAAGAATGGAACGAGAGCGTTGGGAAATGATTATTTTTCAGACATAATTTAGAAATAATAATTGTAAAAATATCAATTGTAGCTGATATGAAAAGTCATATTAATAAAATCGTTGAAAAGATAATGAATGGAACATTATTAAAAAGAGTGAGAAAGGTGAATTAAAAAATGAAAATTAAGTGAAGTATATGATGGGAAATTAATTGATTATGTGTTGATAGATAATAAAAATATATTAAAATGCTTAATGAGAAAGACAAATATGATAGAGATTATCAAAAAAGTTGATAGGGATAAATGAAAATACACAATGAGGTTAAATTGAGTAGGTTTAATAGAATTTTGGAAAGAATTATGAAAATCTGATAACAAAGTTATAAAAAGTGGATGGATTTAGTGAAGAAGATTGTGATGAATATTTATTGAAAACCATCAGATTTAATAAGAGAAAATGGGGGCAAAGAAACAAAGCATGAGGAGATTATAAAAAAGGTATTAAAAAGCAAATGGGAAAAGAAAAAGAGTAAAGATTAGATAAATAAATAATTTGAATGGCTTTACAACTTGGGAGTTCGTAAAAAGTTTGAATGCCAGAAGTACCAGAACTGGATTTGATCTAAGGATTTACATGCCAAAATCTGACGCTCTTACTATTATAGTTTAGCGCAGTGGTAGAGTGTCAGATTTTAAAGCATAAAGTCCTGCTGAACTATTGATTAGTTTCCCTATAGCCAATATAAACCAAATCTAATCATCTTGGAATCTACGTATCAACTGAAATCAATATACTAGATATCATGAACAAAATATTTAAAAAAATCACTTCAATTCCTTCTAGCTATGATAAGTTTAACAAATAATAACAATTGACAAAGAGTCTATTCCTTGGTGATACTTTAAGCAATTAATTTAAAGTTATGAAAAGTAGTTGGATATAGTGAAGAAGATTGTAATGAAGAACCAGCAGATTTGTAAGGAAAATAGAGCCAATTATAGGGATCTGGAAATTGCTGACAAAATTATAAAATCACTGAATGATGCTAGAAAAAAAAAAGTAGAAAGACTATGGAAATAAAGCTTTACAAGATCTAATTACAAGGCCTGAACATTTTTATGAAAGGTTGGTGAATGTAAAAGAACCTCTAAACGAGCCATTACCGTCACTGTTAATCAGGTTGTCAAATCTTATATACAAAACTTAAAAACCCAAGACTGATAGAATGAAGAAAAGCATCATTAAAGCAGAACTGCAAGCTTTTCTTTCATAAAGTTTCATTAATATATTTGATAAATCTGTACATATTCATGAACTTACCTATTAATGTCTTAAACCAGAAGGACCCCGAGAGCAGATAGCATATCTAGAGTATCTAAAAATTTAGAACTTAAAGTCAAAGTATGGTTAGCAAAACCCTATTCAGTAACATTATTCATACAGGAAATATTCCAAAAATTTGGCACACAAGCAAAACTATAGCAATCTTTAAAATCAAATAAGTTCAACAATGATCAAAAATATATTGCCCAACATTGTTATTATTTAGCAATCTTAAAATCAAATAAGTTCAGCAATGAACATATTGCCCAACATTGTTATTAAGTGCTACAACAGACTGATTATAAACCAGGACGAAGTTGCTGTGAGCAAATTTTATTTTTAACAACTCACATAGAAAAAGACTTTCAAAATAAATTTAAAAATGTTTAGGAAAATGATCTTTTAAAAGTTTCTGAAATTCTTAAATACAAGAAAACTGTTAATTTATTTGCGAAAAATGCTACCCAATAGAAAAATTCAAATGCTACTCACTGTATTTAATTTTTCATCTTAACAACAGAATATCATCTCAACATTTTTTAATCTTTTACAACAACAGTCTGAAATAGTATAGGATATCATCTTGGATCAAATAATATTAGCCTTATTTTTTTCATTCATCTAAAGTTAATTTCTAGTAATAACTTCCTTGAAAAGCTGGCTGACACTATTTGGGTTTGTAGTACAAGCACTTTATGGACAGCTTCCTTAGCATTATTGTGCCTTTGTTTAGAGAAAAAGTTCCCATGCTAAACTTCTGGACATTCAATTATATATTATAATGAGAATTTTTTTATAAACTTCTCATAAATTTAGTAAAATAACTTCTTTAAGAGCGTTATAAGCGCATAATTATTGATATTATATTATAATGAGAAATATTACTGCATACTTAAGTCTACTCTTCTGCTATGGCTTCTTATTCTTGCATAAACTGCTCCACCAGATCTTAACAGAAAATGTATAAAAAACTTAAGCAGATTGCATTTGCCAAAAACTCACAAGATATAATTCTACCTTTGGATATTCAATCAAGAATCTAAAATCGAAAAACTATGGCAGAAAAAATGAGAAATTATGAGATTCCAAATAAATTTATTTTCCTAGATCCAATAATAAAACCAGCTAGATTTCATCTTCCTAAACACAACTAAAGTCTCAACAGATTTGGAACAACACACTGTCATTGTGCTGAGGCTTCAGAAATGAAATTTATCAGCCACCGATCTATAAAAATGTGGGCAAATAATACAAATTATGAAAAATATTGTTAATGATTGTTGAATTTATGATTACAGTGGCTAAATTGAAGGACTTAGTAATACTATTATTGAATCTATCATCTGGTTAAAATCTCTACAATTTCTTTTACGATGTGTTGTTAATTATTTAAAAAAAATCCATATGCTAAATAAATAATAAGACTAAATAGGATAACCACGTTGAAAAAAACTATAAAATAATATTAAGATTAATATGGGATTAACTTAGCAGGAAGTTAAAGGAGGAAATTAAGGATTGTAAAAAATGTTTGGAGATATATGAAATAAAAAAGAATATTATATTGTTGAATGCATAAAAAAGAGAATAGGGGACAGAGAAGAACTTGAAAAAATACTTAGCAAACACTTAATAATAAAAATTTTGAATGGAGCTTTGGTAAGTGAATATGATTCACTAGAGAATTTAATTTCTGACATGAATATAGTGATGGATCATAAACAAATAGAATGAAAAAAAAAGCAAGAGCAATAGATAATATGGCAACCAAAATGGGAATAGGTATGAGAAGATATGCAAGATTTGCTTTAAAAAATATATTAATAAAATTCCAGATAAATAGAAGGATTGGGAAATTAAATTACTATTTAAAAAAAAAAAGAAAAATTTTAGGATTTTAACTAGTTTGTAAAATATATATCTTAATGGATAGGGTTAGAATTTGGATGGAAAAGAATAAAATCTTGGAAAAATTCAGAATGGATTTCATTCAGAGAGACTAGAGAATCATTCATTGTATCTTAGTTGATTGAAATGTTTAATAAAGAAAAATAATTTATTATTTATTGCAATTTTAGATATATATAAAAAAGCTTATTAATAGATAGACTGTGAAGAAACATTGAAAATACAGAAATAATTTAGGATTGTTATGAATGATTAAAAGACTTTACAATGATAATTTTTATTAATGTCAATTAGAAAATATATAATTAAATAAAGTTAAATGTGAAACTGTATTAAAACTTGACAAAATGGATGTTTTTTGAATGCTAATAAATTGAAATAATATGGATTAAACTTAATCATGGGATTTTCAGAATATCTAAGGGAATTTGAACTATAAACTATTATTTTTTGATGGAGTTACAATTTGATGAATATTCCTTGTGGGTATAAAAGCAAAATTAACCAAGTAGTATAATTTTATAAATTCCTTTTTTTACCAAAAATAAAAACATTAAAGTAAATAGTAAATAAATTAAAAATAATAATTTCATAATGGCAATTTTAGTTTGTTTAAATAAAAATATACTTGTTTTCTTCATTTATATTTGAAAAAAAAAAAAAAAAAGATTTTAGTGTATAAATATTTATGGGTGATATTAATGAAATTGCATATTTAATAAACATTTATAACACAATATTTTTATGTATGCAAATTAAACTGATTAAATTTTGTAAAATATATTTTTCTTTTTACTTTTCTTAGTACTTTATTCTCAACACATGATAGATACACTTATAAAGCAATATAATAGGTATAACAGATAAATGGTAATTAATTCAGCTCTAAACTATTTGACAACGAATATTTTATACATTTTTTATTATTATTGTTTATATTAATATATTTTTATTTTTGTTAATTAAACTGGTTTTCCATGATCATTAGCAATTAAATTATTATACTCCACATTGATATAAACTTTGAGAATCTCTGCACATTTTTTTTTTATTCGTGTATTATAAAATTAGCTAACCAGAATATTAGATCAGCATATTGTATGTTTCATTTTTAATGGCATTGTATTTGGCAATCCAAGTAGTCTGAATAAGAATTTTATCAGAGGTACTATTATATTTGGTACTCTTAAATGTGAGGTTTGATTATAACAATTTTTATTTATTTTACATTTGTTATTCAATGTTTTAGGTTTTTTTATATTATTACAATATATATGTGAACATACTTTTTGCATAGATGTAATCATTAAATAAAAAATGCAAAATATAAATTATAGCATAATTAAATTTCGTTTTTTAGTAACTTTTTTTTATTTTTATTAAAATTTTGATTGAATGAATCAGTGAATGTTGACACCATAGATGTTGCAACCCAATGTATTTGATAGGAAAAGTAAAACTGAATGATGGAAAATGAGTGCTATTTTGCTTTGAAGAAATGAAGGAGTATAGATATTAAGAAACACAAAAATAGAAGTAAAAATTGTAATATTAAGGAATTGGCATATTTCATATATAATAAATTGGAAGTGATAGTTCTTGTATTAACATTTAAAAATGATGCATTTTGCATTGGCAGAGAACTCAAAAACATTCCAATAGAACCCAAAAAGTAGTAAATAGTTAAGCATTAGCTAGAAAATTATTGTGATGATCGCACATACTGCGGTCACACATATAGATATTTAACATTTAAAGAATATTAAATATTGCATTTGGAATACTAAAAAGTGAGTTTAAAAAAAATTATAAACAAAGAAATGTTATAATTAAGGAAAGAGAGGGAATTAGAATCGAAAAGATTCTTATCTTTTGCCCTCCAAAGTCAGGATTTTGTGAAATGAAAATAAGTTAGAAATATTGAAATTTGTACATTAGAAAATTAAGTGATAAAGAAATATAAATAAAATGCAAACTAAAATACGATTTAGAAAGAAAAGTAAAGTTTGAAAGCCTTAAACAGAGCAAAAATAGAAATTTAAAAACATGACCAAAAGATAAGGATCTGGGTTACGAAGTGGGATAAAGACAGCAATAATTAATGCTTGTCCAAAATAAAATAAAAAACATTTATTAAAATCTGTTTAATTAAAATTAAGAAAATTGAAATAAATAAATGTACATAGTGCTACGAAATTGGGTAAAAAACAAATCTATATATGGCCGAAGGCATAGTAAGAAAAAGGTGTGAATAAAAGCGAAAACAAAGGATCGAAAGGACAAAGGACTGTGGAATGTTTTAATTAAAAAGTTTTCAGATATAATGATTAGAGTGAGAGACTTCTTGTTGAGAGGTTGGTGGAAAGACTGCTCCAATAATAAGCAGCCATAGTTAACAAGATATGATCTCTAATGCCGGTGCCTCATCTAGAATGGCTGGCTAAGGCCGTCGTGATCACTTGCCGATCCATACTCTCTGTGCTCTAATGATTCCTGTCTAGATGTAACAACTGCCGATGTAGCGCCTGCCGGAGGATTCGTTTTTGCCTTGTCCTTGATGCCTTAAACACTGAGGAGTTCCCACAACCAAAATCTAACTTAGGAGCGACCGTCCCTGCTAAAGAAGTGGAGAAATTCCACGTGGCGGTCAGCAAGACTTCAAATAAATTCAGAGACTTAAAACCCAGGTAAATATGTATACTACATTTTTCTATTTCCATGTGCACATACCTTTATTTAAACAATGGCCAAATGCTTACTGTGAATGATAAAGACATTCTTTAACTTTTTTATAAATACCCGGAAGGACGATTTATAAATGTACAATCATTTATAGAATCTTTTTCTTTTTATTTTTACTCGTAGCATTATAGCATATAATCTGTTTTTTTATTATTATTAAGTGTTAATGATTTAAAGTATTTCCTTTATTGTTAATTTATTCTATTAAATATATTTATTATTGATTTAAATCTGTTTTGTCTCGTTCTTTGCCACTCCAAAAAATAATATAATCTTAGGGTTTGGGAAATAATTAGTACTCATTTTGAGTACTGAAGTAACACGTGAAACTAGTGGTGCAGTATATTTGATCCCATTAAAATTTATAAATATCCAAGCGCTGTAACTCTGTTAAATCTTACAGCAGTCGAGAGACGGTTGTCCGGGAAAAATAACCTGGGGCTATACCTGTATAGTATACAGGTTCGGCCAAGTACGGATATAGACTCGTTTATGTCCGTATGTTCTCTCTGCTTGCGGTAGCGGAAAGTGGACGATCTTGAATTTTATGAATTCCCCATTATACATAAATAAAATGGAAGTTTAAGCTTTTGATCGGCAGGTTTCCATTGCATTATAGATGGCAAATGATATTATTCAAAAGAAAATTTTTTAAGGAGGAAAATTAGAAGTAAATGAAAAATGTTTGGATGGTTACAATATATAAAAGAAAATAAATTAATATACATAGCATTTAATTGAATTATATGATTAGAATAACAAATATATTGGGCAGGGTATGGGCAATTTACTTCCATGTAATTATCTATAAATTAAGATAAATGTATAGAGAAAAAGATAAAATTGGTTAAAAAAAAATATGGAAAACAAATATAGAAAAAATAACTTTGGTATTATATAAAATAATATATCAGGGAGAACTAAAATGGAATAAGGATTTCTATTGTAAATGTATAGATGGAGAAAGTATTGAACATTTATTTTTGAAATGAAAGATAATGAAAGAAGATAATGGAAAAAATTTAAACTTAAGAAATTTTGGAATGACAAAAAAAATAATAAATGATACTATATTACTCTACATTATATCTGTTCAATATATCTTAACAAATAGCATTGCAATTATCTGTGAAATTGCTTGAAATCTCTATGTCATGCTTTGCAATTATCTGTGAAATTGCTTGAAATTTCTATGTCATGCTTAAAATAAGTCATAAGAAGTGTGAATAAATAAATAAGTCTCTCCTAAACACTGACAAATGGCTCTGAATAATAAACCCCAATGTATATTTTTCTCTTTCTATATATATTACTTTTTTTTTTTTAACTTTCACAGAAAAAAAAAAAATCAATTGGGTTCTAATTGTAAAAAATCATATGTTTAAGACACTGTTTATAGTTGTTTCCAAAATGAGACATCATATACTGTAATTTAGTAAACTCAGTTATCTGATTTTACTCACTGGTGAAAAACAACAGAGATAAATTAGTCTTTTAATTTGATTAGCACTACCATTAGGAGTCTAGTGAATATTCATGCTTACTGGGTAACCCTAGACTAATGACAACATTGTATTACTGCTGTTAATAAATGTCAATCTAAAAAATTATTAATCATTTGTGTTATTTTCTTAATTGAATAAATAACTATTATTACAATAAATTTGCATTAGCATTGTTTTGTACAATAAATTAAACAAATACATTAATGTAATCATATTCCTATTTCATATCCAGTGAAATATGGGAAAGATATTACCAATAAATTTTATTTTCTGAATTATAGCTACTAAGCAAGACCTGTAATTTACCAAAAATGCATAAACTAAAAACTAGAAGAAAATTAAGAATATAGGATCTGGAAAAATGAGATAATATTAATGACAAAGGTGAATTTTATATTTAAATGTAGCTCCATACATTTTTTATGTGTGTGACAACTATCTACATTTCAATCAAAACTTGTGCATCTACATAAAAAATAGTGTCAATTATTGACTCAATAAAAATTGATACAGTGATGTTAACATAAAAAAAGATTAAATTATATTAAAATTTATGCATCTATGGAGAAAATACAATGTCAATTATTGTCTCAATAGTATACAATGATTTTAATATGAAAAGATTAAATTATATTTTATTGTAAAATAAAATTCACAAGAAGCATTTAAGAGTGATTTAATATCTGTACAGATAGAAGAATGATAATAAATATTCTGCTAAAGAAAAAACAAAATATATATTTCTCTAAAGATTTTTTTAAAAAAAAAAAACACAAATATCTAATTGTTGAAAGAAATTATTAAGTACCTTAAGATTATGGGTAATTAAAACATTTTCAATGATCTTATAGATAAATGCACATTATCATATAAATAAATAGATGAAAAAAAAAGAGCTTACAAAAGGATGGTCCTTTCTCCATGCTTTTCTTTCTTCAGCAAGTCTCCCTATGGCTATTCCAGACATTCTAATTATAAAAAAAAAAAAAAAGCATTTTCAATTCTACAGCAAGCATAAAGATATCCAAAAAATATTTAAATTCAAATTGAATTAATAATAAATAAAACAATGTAAAAACAAGAAACTAAATATTTATAATTGCTCATTCTTCTTAATGTTTTAATATTTTTGTTTTTAATTTATTCAAGTTAAAAATACATTATATATATTAGTTTTTTTTATCAAATGCCATTCATAGCAGCAGTACAGATATTGAATAACTTTCAGGCAGAGTATATATGTGAAAAAAAAAAGTCAGGCAAGGAAGAATAATAACCTATTGATGACTATGATGCTACAAAGTTATAAGTTAATATATGATGGCATAATGATTATTAAATAAAACAATTTAAACCCATTTTTTATTTACTGATATAGCATTTTCTATTTAAGCAACACTGTAGGTCTATAGTAATTAATAATTTTGGATATTCTAAAAATAAAATTCTATAAATGCAGGTTAAAATACTCAATGCACTTTATAAACATTTAATAACAAATACGTATACATATGATAGACGTGTGATGTTGAATATGTGTGAATGCATGTGTATGCATATAGTAACAGTTATTAAAGTAAGACTTAAATATATTCTATAATAAATCTTTTTCAAATGTGAGTAATAAGTTTTAAATAAATGGTTATTTGAAAATCCAGAGGTTTAAAATAAAACAAAATAACAAAACAAGGAAAATTAAAAAAAGAGAGAATATGAACAGAATATTTTTTTATAATTATTAAGTTTTTGCATTAAAAAATGGGTTCTTAATTAATTTTAAAAAGATGATGCTTGAAATTAGAAGTATGTTTAAATATAAAATAAGATAGTTGTTTATCAAATTCTAAAGAATTATGAATTTCCCAATTTGGAAAAAAATGTTAATCACTTTTAAGGCTGAAATTATTCCACAATTATAACCACCAAAATCATGTGGAATAAACATCACAAGCAGCTTCAAGTTTCATATATATAATCACATCTGCAAAATGAAAATAAAATCTATTTTTATAAAAGAAATACAAAAAAATATCTAAATTCCCTAAGTATCAAAAGAAAAGAAAAATCTCATATTTCTATATCCATCTTAAAAAAAAATTAAATTTTATCATATTTATTCTTTATAAGCCTCAGCATAAATGTGCACATTATAAATAAATTCCATATGAATCCAGAAAGTAAAAGCCAACTGGGAAAAAAAGATCTCAAAATGTAAATATTTGCATGAACGTTTTAAATGTAATCAAAGTTAGATGTAAATAGTCTTAAATGATTGATAATAAATAGAATATGATTTTTTTTTTTTCACAAAATAAATTTTAATATATATTTAAATTTCTAATTAAAAATAAATACCTTTACTAAAAGAAAAGCAAGACTAGTAATAAATGTTTAATATTAGAATTATTTTTATGGATTTATTAACTAAAATTAAAATTTGTTTGTTTCTTACACTAGAGTTATTAAAAAATAATCATCAAAATACTGGAATAAAGATACTTGGTTATCATCATGTTAAAAAGAAAAAATATGTACAACATTAGAATTAAACTAATAAATTATTTATTTACGAAGTATAGATGATAAAAAAACAAATATTTCCATTAACATATAAATATGTTAAAAATATCACTAAAGATATATAAATTGAATATACAAAAGAAAAAAAATCCTATCTCAATTTTCATCAAAAACAATTTATTGAAAGTGTGTGCATATGTACCTTTAAGTGAAACATGATTTGTATTAATGAATGAAAACAAATCATAGAATATAATCACTTTTTCACATGACTGTCAGTCTTATATACATCAATAGTTTTACTTGTGAAAGGTCATCTGATTACATAGAATGTTAAAACTTTTCTGATGTTTTATTATATATATGAATATACCATTAGTATATATTAAAAAAATGATAGAAGCTGACAGTAATAATACTCAATAATACTAGATTAAATTCTCAGTAATTCATGATGACTCAATGTATATATTGAAATAATCATAGAAATAATCTGTTAATCTTAATAATGATTCAAATATTAATACAGCTTTTAGAGTAATTCATGTTTTAAACATTTAAAGATATGAAAAGCATGCTACCTGAAGCATGGAAATAACATAGCCCTGATCACTGATGCAGCTTTGTGTATATTTTACATTTGTCCCAAAGTAGAATAATGAATATTTTAACTTTTTAATATATACCAATTTTGATGAGAAACTAAAATATTTATTTACTGGGGAGAATTTATTCAGTGCATATATATCTCTGTGATCTAAATCTAATACCAAGCAACCTTTTAAAATGTATAAATATTATTACAATACTATAAGTCATGGAAAGCTAACAATTCCATTAAGAAACCTGATTAAAGATATCAAACCCCTCCCCCTTCCTTTAAATATCATCTGTTAAAATCACACACCTACACACACACTATTCATATATATTTAACAAAATTTAAATAGATTAACAAGATGTAGATAAAAGTATTATTTATTGGCTATCAGGAGCAGTCCTTTATATTTATAATTAATTATCAATTATTTATTCATATCAAAATATGATTCTATTGATTCCAAATTTGCTTGTACATTATTCTATTTATACTGAGCATGCTGAAATAAGAAGTGTGCTTAATACTGGACACTTCAATAATATTTGTTTTATTAGTTTGATTTGCATATGTCTACACATTTAAGTATAAATAATATATTTTATGAGACTAAATTAATTTGATAAGACAATTCAATTAATATCTAATAAAAAATTATCTATATTAATAATATATGAAATCTAATAATTAGTTGAGATTAGATTGTTAGAATATTTCAGATATAATTTTTGAATATTTTTATATTTCAGTAAGTGTCAATTAAGCATGCATAGCTAGAAGTGATATTATCCAGTTAATTAAAATATTAGACAAATAAAATGAGCTTACAATAATTGAAAAACATGTTTAGAATTATGTTTTATTATATTTAAATTATGTATTAATCAGTTCCTGTAAATACTAATATGTTGGAATCACTATTGTTCAATTTCATTATTTCATAATTAATAAATTCATTTAGATATTATTAAGGAGTTGTATCTTTAGATATTTGAGTTCATTTTAATTATTAGGAGGAAAAAATAATTATTAAGTGATAAAAAATCATGCCAGTTGCAAATTTAGCAACTTAATGTATATAGAATCTGTCAATCTACAGATTGCATGATGACATTTTTTTTTTTGCAGTGGCAAAACATCAGTAGTCAATGAACACTTGAAGATTGAGATCTAAAAAATCTTGATCTTTGAAAATCTCCAGCATGTCAGGTTTGAATACAAGGGTAAACTGCATAAATGCCAAAAATAATTTATAAGAATAATTGCAGACTTCATTTTCATTTAAGAGGTATATCCTATCAATCATATCAACTATACATAACCATCAGATTGCTATTATAAAATATATATAGCCAAGGATATCAAATTATAAATCCTAATTATTCTTTGTTTTTAATGATCTTGGATAATATTAAAACCACAAAAAATATATTAACATTATTTATTTTAATCATTGTTATTAAAACACGAGTCACAGATAACCGATGTAATATATAGTTTATAAGATAACCAATTTTCTACTAAGATTTTTTGCACAACATACAAATCTAATAAGGGATATGCAATTATATGTTGGACTCTTTCCAATATCTAGTTTCAACTAAAAGAATAGCCTAGTTAGTTAGAGGATCACCTTAATTTTAAGGTTCATAAATCTAAGTTACCAATCCAATTCTCAAACTAGCACTATTGTTCATCAGACCAGCAACATCATAAAATAAGAGGAAAATACTTTGAAACACTATATTACATACTAAACTGAGTGTTAAACAATTGAATGTGTTTGAAAAATTTAAATAAAGTTTGAATTTTTCTAAAAACATTTAACTAAAATTAGATGATGGAAATAGTCTAACATACAATTATAAGTAAATGCCATCAATACAAACTTTTAGATAAACATCAATAATAAAAAAATAATTTCATATTTCTTATAAAAATAACTAATATTCAAAACATTTTTAAAGATTATGAAAAGAATTCTATATAAAAATGCTTAAACAACATCTAATGTGAAGCAAAATAACATCATATATTCAAAATTTGGTACTTTATTAATCAGTGATGAAGACCATCATATTAGTCTTTTTTTCTTTTTAAGAGTTAATACTATGGCATTTTTCTAACCAATACAGACTAAACAAAGACCTTTATAGCTTGATAATGTACTTATCATTTAAATTGTATACGTTAATAAAAAATATTTATAAATAATTATAATCAATGACCTGGGAATGGTCATATTTTATAGTTTTAGCGTGAAAATGGCGTCATCCAACAGCATCTTTATCTATAAGACAAGCACCAAAATAATTATGTAGATGGGTTAATAGCCATCTTAAAAAAAAATCACAAATCCACTTGTAATCTAAAAAATATTCCAAGATTCTCCCAGTCTGACTTAAATGGCAGGTTATAAGTATGGCAAGCAAATTCATTAACCATTATCCTAAGAGTAAGTATACTACAATAGATAAAATATATTTTTTTGTTAAAGTATACGTAAAAACTTATTCACATCAAAATACAAAACTGTTTTTAGCAATACTATAAACATTCATCTTAATTATATAATGGTTATTTAAAACAGTGGATGTATTAATGCTAATGTATTAAATTATTTTTATGATTTTCTAAAGCATTTAAAATATTTAATCTATAAATAATTAACAAGTTTTATTTTATTGTAATTAATGAGATATAACACACATAATCTTGACAATAGGAAATTTTATAAAAATTTGTTTTAATAAATAGAATAGTAGCATCTTACTAATTGTTAGAAACAAATAATATTTTTAATATGTTGTTTACAATTAATTATCTAAAAAACATTATTACTATACACTTATATAAGACTAAATGCTTGTTTTGAACTAATTCTAATTTATTTTAAAGTTTATAAAATCTGTGCATCATGAAGCAACATTTGTCACACCATTTAAGCATTTACAAAATTGGTGAAAATATCTACTATGCATTATTAATATTTAAAATACAGTATGTATTGATGCTGTAGTTCTAACACTCATGTGATACTGCTAATGCTTTGCAAGAGATTTAGACTGAACTTTCTCCACAATAATATATATAGATCATTGCACTAGCCTTTGCAAGAAATGATATTTAAACAATAAAAAACTGATTACATAATAGAAAGTTGGACACTGCTAAATGATCTGTTTATCCAAATTTGCAATTGCAGAGCAACAGTGTTGAAATATGAAGGATTCCAGATGTCTACATAGATATGATTTTAAGACAAATACAGAATATATGACCTTTGCTATCTATATTATTTTGATTAAAATTTCGGATAAATATAAATTTTGTTTTTAATCACTTAAATAGATAATGACTGTTCAAAAAAAGTATATAACAGCACTTTGTATTTGCAACCATTTAGCTCTAAGTCTTCTTATAGATGCTTGAACTGTAGATAATACTGAACTTTATATATATTTTTAGTGCATACAAATATTTATGAAATAATTTTATTAAAAATGCTGTAGTTATGAGACTATATAGTAATAAACTGATAAAGAATATTTACAAATACAAAATGATTTCATTGTGATGACAATCACATGACTAAGAATATGAGATTAGGAAATGGCTGACTGAATGATATTTCAAGAAATCATTCACATTTAAGTAATCACAAAATTTATTAATGCAAATTTCTAATGACTTATTTAATATTTTTTCAAAGTGAGTTACTAAAACCATAAATGGTAATCTGTTGTAGAGAAGACAAAAGACTTTTATACTGAACTAATAAAATAAATAATTTTTTCCACTAAATTATGATTTACATAGAAAAAGTAAAAATATATAATAGACACTAGAATGGCAGCTTTCATTGTGGCATAAAACAATTGATCATTTAGTTCATTTATTTATTTCTAACTCTTGTACCATAACTTTTTTAAACTAAAAGTTCTCTAGATGTGGTTATTATAATTTCTGCAATGATCCATAAAAGAAGAATTTGAAAGCTAAAAAAAATTCAAAATAAAATTCATATAAAAATTTTTTTTAAATAAAGACTGATTAAAAAAGTATCTAAAACTTAATTTAATTTGCTTACTCTTTTTTTATCTCTAGTGATAAAAATGTTGTACATATATTTCTTTAAAACGATTTTTCTAGGTGAACATATTGTAATAATTTTAGTTATGTACTATAAAAGTAGAATTTGAAAGTGATTACTGTATGACATTAAAAAAAATTCAAAACAAACTCAGTAAAAAATTATCACTAAAGCAATAAATATCATTGGCTGAAATTAAAAATGTTACAACAAACACTTCCTGAAATAACGTCAAAAGACTTCACAGCATTTCACTTTTGAGTAAGACCTTAGAGATCATTATTACATTTTTCTTCTGCAATTTGTTCAATGTTACTAGTTTTTGTTTTTTTAATTTCTTTTTGTACACATACAAATAATAATTTTAATCATGAACCAAAAAATGTCAAAAAAAAAAAAGATCAGTTTTAAAATGGGGAGTGGATCATTTTTGAAGGAGAAAGTCTTAAAATGTCCAGTGATTTAATTTTTAAATAGAAAACCACTAAATACCCCATGATCACCTTTCCTTATACTTCATTGTATGGAGAGTTTTGTCTGCTTTTTTTTTTATATGTAGAAGCTGTATAATATGAATAAATTTTGATGGATAATTCACTAATTTCAAACAGTGCCTGAAATATTTTTTGATTAATTCTATTAAAGTAATAACAGCAATATATAAATCACTCATTTTGTTTACAATACTTATTTACTGGGTAACAAAAATCATGTCTAAAATGCTTCGATTTTCTGAATTATCAAATGTCTCATAATGATTCATTCAAGATTAGAAGCGATCTACCCAATAATACCTTAAAAAATTCTTTTAATACTTTTGTTATAGTGAATAATATTGTTCATGATCTACTTATATTTAAACATTATAAATTGGAATAATGGAAGTATCCTTAAGACCCCAATGGCATATACTTCGTGGATTCATACACTTTTTAAAAAATATTAACATTTTTATATCTCAAGATCTACAGCTTTCCTATTTTTAAGATTAGAACTTCAAACTAAATATCTGTATCCAAATCTAAATGGTTATTATGATGAATATATATATCATTCAAAAAGAGTTATCACTATTGTTGTAAAGAAATATAATATTAGATGGCAATATTTTTATGGATTACATACAAACTTGAAATTGTATTGAATTAAATTTATATTATTTAAGAAAAATTAAATATGGTCAATACATGTCTGTACATTTAAATGAATAAATTTTTTCACATAATTTGGATCATGTAGCAGATTAGGTGTTTACCATCCATTTTATTACTAATGACTAATTTTAAGAATACAATTAATATTGCATGTTTATAATTACAAAATTTAAAAAGTTTGAACTTGAAAGCGAGAGGTTTGGACGATTGTTAATTGAAATAATTTTTTGAAATTAAAGTTTTTTAAAGTATAGCAATTGAAGTATTTTAATGTGACTGAAATGAAACAGATAGTTCAGAGACATAGAGAAAATAGAAGTGTTAAGCTACTTTATAAAGAAAAATATAAAAGCTAATACATGTTGAGAAACTTGCTATTTGCATACTATTGACAAAATAGAGAAATGGAAGAATATTTACAAAATACTATAAATGCAGTGAGTATTGAGATTTGAAAAAGAATAAATATCTTTATGATGTTCTTCCATAAAATAATAAATTCTTTACAACAGCTATATAAATATCAAATTTTTTTAATATACATAAAAAGCCTTTTTCAGCACCTGATTTGGTGCCCATTTCAAATGTTAATAATCTATTGCATTAACAAACTAAAACTATTTCAGACGTAAAACCATCTAGTGTTCAATAATGAAATTAAAACAAAGAATATCAATATAAATCATTAAAAAAAAAAATCAAAACCTGCATATATAATCCAGTAATTACAAAATAATTTACTATATCATAACAATACAATAAATAAAATAAATTACATGCATTTTTAATTAATTAATTATTAACCAAATTTATAGAAGGCTTGTAAATATTCATACATTTGTCTTCTTTTTGGATCTTTGATGTAATTTAAACATTTAATATTACTATGCCCATATTTCAAGTAATGAATATATAATGCAGATTTATCATCTTTTCTATTAATTGCATTATTATGTTCTTTGGCTCTTACCTCTAATTGTTTGCCAGTATGACCAAAGTAAATCATTTTACAAATTTCACATGTAATTTTATATACAATTCCTTTTTTGTATCATGTCATCTCTCAACCTACAATTACCTATTAATAAATCGAGATTTTTACTATTTGACCAGCCAAAATTTATATTCTTCTCAATATAATTTGTGTTATATCTTAATGTATTATATATCTTAGGATAATATGAAAGTCTAATCCATTTCTTATTTGATTCATTATTACTATTATCAATACCATTATTTACCTCAGAAATTTTATCATCTACTACAGATGTTTTAGAATTAAAAAATATTTTTTTAATAGTTTTAGGATTATATCCATAATCTTTATATAATTTAATAAATTGATTTTATATTTATCATTCCTATATTTAAAATTTTTAATCACTGCTAATTTTTGCACCCATGCTTGTTGTGAATCTACATGAATAATTTTTCTTAATTTATGTTCTTTAATAAAATGTTTTAACTTAATTTTATTATCTTTATCTATATTAATTTCTTTATCTAAATATTTAATTTTATCTTCAAATTCTACTTGTGTAAATTTAATATATATTATTATTAAATTTATTATAAATATTATTTATTGCTCTTTTATTACCAATAATTAAAATATTGTCAACATATCTAGAATAATGTATTATTTCTTGACCAATTGCCCCTTAGCACTGTGAATTGTTGCTTATGTCAACCCTCTACTTAAGAAAATTGAACAAGACTTACCTGGGATCTTTGTTCCTGTACTGAAGGAGGAAGTCCGTCATATATCTTATGTCGACAACGTTACTGTCTTCCTCCCATCCAAAAAATACCTATTATGTCTACAACAAATTCTTGACAGTTTTGCTGTGAAATATAACCTTCATGTTAACCCTTCCAAATCGTCCGCTTGGAAAACCTTCAGATTTCACGTTGGAGCCTGAGAAATTTCTGGGCTTTCCCGTAGCTTTGTCCAAGACAGCAATGAGGAGAGAAATTCAGCTCTCCCTCCTGAACAAAACTAAAAAAATGGTTAAGTCTTTGTCCACAGTCTCCCTCTCGCATTCCGGAAAAGTAGCACTTCTCAACATGCTAGTATATTCTAGGATCAACTATTATCTTCCAATAGTAAAACCTACCCAGTCATTTCAAAAGATGAACATCAATTCCATCTGCTCTAGGTTACTATGGAAAAGCAAGTATGTGGCCATCAGTCATGCCAAGATGCACAAACTGAGGGAGTTGAACGGATTGGGAATACATGCAGTTAAAGTGTTCTATGTTCAAAAAGCCTTGGGAGCTTTAAGTGCTTTACACTTAAACATATATGGGCCAGACAGAATTGAAACTATTGAACCCACAGACATGCCACCACCAGTTGACAGCAAATGGATAAGCGAGTTAGTAAACTATTTAGCTAGCTTATTCCCCATTATATGGCAGGCATTGGAAACCAAAAAGACCCACTGGACACATTTAGATCTATATATCCTAACCAGGACATTATACAAACTCAAATGCCACTTACCAGAAAGAAGATTATCTAAAAATCAAAGTACTAGGCATTTGAACCCAAGTATATAGACTTCTTGTTAAAATATAATATGACCTCATTAGCAACGAGTCACTTTCTGGTATACAGAAGAAGCTATCGTAGGCTGGATCTGCAATGTGGTTTGTGCAGAACCAGCAAGAAGACCATGCAACATCTTTTTAAGGAAAGTCCTTTTTTTGGTCGACTCTGGTCTATAATAGCGAGCAATGTAGTCCCCAACAGTAAGGATGCACTTTCGCTTGAGAAGGCTTTCAGGACTGACTTGTTCAGTCTTAGACTATCAGTTTTCATTGTCTTTGCTGTATGGCTGACGAGATGCGAGTATATTTTCAAATAAATCACTAAGGATCCTTGCAGTGTATACAATGAAATTGTCAGCAAACTCAGAGACAGGGACAGACAGTTGGTGCCTGAATGATTGCATCACGACACCTGGTCTCAATACACCATCATGAATGATGAGAAAACACCTTGGAAGTCTTCAATTCTAAAGTCCAGATATGGCACTAACAATATATAGGATAACTCCATGTAATCAGAGACAATGTAATCACAAAAAATGTCATCACAAACAATGTAATCAAAAGTTATTACCTTTCTTTATAAAAAAAAAATTACCCTTTTTTTAATTACAACATTTTCTAATTCATTTATAAATATTGATGTGATGTATTGTGGCTTCTCCTTAAACGAAGTCAAGAATATCTCAGCAATTATGCCCAGATAAACCTGTTAGCCACTTTATTTTCCATTCCCCACTCTAAATTTTCCCATATTCTGCTCCATCCCATTTCCACAACATAATCTTTGTCAACTCTATAATCTTTATATCTAAATCCCCTTTATCTTTTCCCAAACCCAGCATAAAAACCAATAATTCAAATGGCCTGGTGGCGCCCTGTATAGCAGATACGGTAATTTCACTTCTCCGTCCGTTATAATTGGCCATCCAATGTGGACCGAAACCCTTTAACCACGAGTACCCTGAGAATTTTAAAAATAAATCATCTGTGCTGATTGTTTAAAATAAAAATTTATAAATTAATAACCAACCTAAAATAATAAATTTTGTTCCTCAATTTTATTTATATGTGCATTAATAAATGTTTGTGTGGTAATTACTGGCAGTGGCTTCTTTTATTTTTGTTAATATTGAAAAGATATTTTAAGAATTTATATTTTAAAAATCTCTGCGTCTCCATGGGCTAGTGGCATGGGCTGACAGTCGGAAAAAGATGTAAAATTTGAGTCTTAACTTATGTATCTGCCTACTATATAAGTTTTCCAGGTTCAAATGACCTGGTGACGCCCTGTATGGCAGATACGATAAGATTGCAAATTTCACTTCTCCAACCGTTATAATTGACGACAACCGGTAACCCATCCCTCATGAATATACTAAAATTCATTATTGTATTTAAAATATAAGCTATTGTGTATTTATAGTAATTAGTCAAGAAATAATAATTATTCTAGATATGTTGACGATATTTTAATAAAAGAGCAATGAATAATAATTATAATGAATTTAATAATATATATAATATTAAACTTACAAAAGTAGAATTTGAAGACAAAATTAAATATTGAGATGTAGAAATTAATATAGATAAAGATAATAAAATTAAGTTAAAACATTTTATTAAAGAACATAAATTAAGAAAAATTATTCATGTAGATTCACAATAAGCATGGGATCAAAAATTAGCAGTGATTAAAAATTTTAAATATAGGAATGATAAATATAATATAGATAAAAGTGTAGCTCAGTTACAAAAGAATCAATTTATTAAATTATATAAAGATTATGGATATAATTCTAAAACTATTAAAAATATATTTTTTAATTCTAAAACATCTGTAGTAGGTGATAAAATTTCTGAGGTAAATAATGGTATTGATAATGGCAATAATGATTCAAATAAGAAATGGATTAGAATTTCATATTATCCTAAGATATATAATATATTAAGATATAACAATAATTATATTGAGAATATAAATATTGGCTGGTCAAATAATAAAAATCTCGATTTATTAATAGATAATTATAGGTGCGAGATGACATGATACAAAAATGGAATTGTATATAAAATTACATGTGAAATTTGTAAAGTGATTTACTTTGGTTATACTGGCAAACAATTAGAGGTAAGAGCTAAAGAACATAATAATGCAATTGATAGAAAAGATGATAAATCTGCATTATACATTCATTATTTGAAATATGGGCATATAATAGATGCTACAAAAAATATTAAATGTTAAAATTACATCAAAGATCCAAAAAGAAGACAAATATATGAAACATACTATATTAAAAATAATTTAAATAATTGTATGAATATTTACAAGACTTCTATAAATTTGGTTAATAATTGGTTAATTAAAAATGAATGGAAAATTATATAAATTGACATATATATAATTCTATTGTTATGATATAGTCAATTATTTTGTAATTACTTGATTTATATATGCAGGTTTTGATTTATTTATTTTTAATGATTTATATTGTTACTCCTTGTTTTAATTTCATTATTGAACACTAGATGGTTTTATGTCTGAAATAATTTGTTAATGTAATAGATTATTAACATTTGAAAAGGGCACCAAATCAGGTGCTGAAAAAAACTTTTTATGTATATTAAAAAAAATTGATATTTATATAGGTGTTGTAAAGAATTTATTATTTGATTATTATTGTAAAAAATGTAAAAATATATATAGCTTTTTTAGATATTGGAAAGTTGTATTATAGAAAGATTGGGGAGGGGGCATAAAAATTATTATATATAGTAAAATAGATTACAGCACATAACAATTAAGAACCTAATATGTTATTGAAATAATTACTGAAATCAGAGATAGTATAAAAAAATTGCTTACCAAATATAAATAAAGTCTGAAAAGTAAATATAAATTATCTATATTGCATGTATTACAATTCTTTGTGGCTAAGGGGAGGGAAAGGTAATACAGAAAAATCCAAGATAATAGTAATGAATAAATTGATCAGTGATCAATGAATGGAAAATATAAAAAAAAAAAATTACATAAAAATAATTGAATTATGTCTATATAGAAATTTGATTAAAAAAATAGATTTATGCAAAGACGGAAAAGGGTGAAAAAGTAATTTATGTGAAAGTCAAAATGAGCACTGGAATCATTGATGAGACTGAAAAAAAGGAAAGAAAACATATAATAGCACATGAAGCCATATTAGGAATAATAATTTGGATGATTATAATATACAGATGAAAATATTGGATTAACTGAAAATTTGTTATTGCTGTTTATGGATAAGATGGAATTAATTATTAAAAGAAATTATTGGAAATAGTTTTCAATACACCTTTACAAAAATCCGAATGTATTTGCTAAAAGATATATTAGATATAGAATTTAGTCTTCACCTATAACTGAAGCAATTTATAATACTCTTGGTAATTATAATTTTGCTGTAGTATATAACAGTGATCTAGATAATTACTGCAACCTTCTCTATCTTCATATTTATAAATTGGAATAATAAAAACAGCTTTAAGATCAGATTATATAATTTCATGAGCTTAAATAAAGTATATAAATTCAAGAGTATCAAGATCTATGGTTTTTTAGGTTTTGAAAATTACATAAGTTTTTTTTAACTTTGTTAAGCCAGATATCTTTGTTTAAATCTAAACAAGTAAGTGAAATGATTACTAGAAGAAATCTGAATTTTTGTATCAATGAAAATAGATACCAAAGCATTGTACTTGCCCACATTCTCAATCTGCTAACATTCCAAGAGAAAAATTAATATTTTTTTCCCATTATCACTTTGGCTGATAAGATACATGAAGCTTTTTGTACATTAAATGCTAAAAACCAAATTCTTTACATTGGTAAATAATATAATTGAGAGCTAATTGTAAATATAGAAGCCAAGAAAATGATTTTATTTTTAATCCCTTCAAATTAAGAATCTCATTAACCTACATCATATATTGGTTTTTGCTATATGTTATTTTTAAATCCATTTTCATTGTTGTTTATTTAAATTATTGCCATATAGAATGTCTTTCATTGATTAAAGAACTTAAGATATTTTTTTCAAATCAATAAAAAGACCATATCTTTTGCGATTTTAATTCATCTATTTTTCTTAAATTTTTCATTGAATTTCTTTTTTAAATCCTAATATTGCTTACAAAACTTTTTATTTATTTTTATTATTCCATTAAAGAAAGGACATATCCCCAATTAATCTAGTTACTAATATGAATGCAATTATTATCAAACAGTCAAAGATTTTTTTTCTTTTTAAAGATAGTCTTAACACAGAAGTAATCTGCTTGAAAATCCAAATTGACACTTTTGGTGTTTAACAGTGTTGAAATTAATCATCGGTAAAATTTGCTTCTGTAGATTTAATATCATTTCTTTTTTTTGTCACTATATTTAAAATAGAACTCATTTCTGAAATCACTCACATTTAGCTTTGGAGCATATACTTAGTAAATCTGTCCAAAAATTTATATATTGCCAATAAGTGTTCTTATAATTATGACTTTTTTTTATTTTAACTCCTAACTATAACATAATCTATAAGGTAGTATTTTTTTTGAGTATGGATGTTGTGTTCATGAAAACAATTTAAAATAATTTTGACTATTATTGTTTTTAGCAGTACATTATATTAATATTTCCAAGAAGAAAAAATAGGATTTTTCTTAGTATTGGTATAATAACTATATCTAACAAAAAAAAAAAAAAAGATTTATTTGAACTCACTGAATCTAACTACAAAGCAGAAGCCTTGATAAAATGGGCATTCTACAATCAGTTTTAATCATTAGACTTTCTTTAATAGATCTTGAAATTCCAAGAACATACCAAGATAGACTTAGATTTATTATAATGTAGGATGTTTTTATGTGATGAACTGCTTTTCCAAAAAAACTTATAATCATCTATTGTTCAGCTAAGCTTTCTTCCTTTGAAAAACTAGTTTCATTAAAAGCAGATATAGTAGTTTTAAACTTTGATAACTTCATAACTACATGTGCTATCCCATATTTAGATCTTGGAGAATCAATATCAAATAAAATTCAAATATTCCATACTTACATTCAGTAGAAAAAAAATTGAAATATTCATTTTTATTATCCTCAGTACTCTCATTTTGTCTTTATTACTGTCATTAATATTATAAATATTTCTATCATTTAAAGGAGCAATCTACCAGATATGATGGTCTAATCAGGTTTTGCTTTGTTTTTGAGGTCCCTTTCCTATATGTAGCAAACTTTTTTTAATTATATTTTATTCCTAAAAATGAATGTATCTTATTTTATTTTTCAGATTTTATTTTTATTATATATTTTGTCTACATTTAGGATTAATAATTGTAAAAAAAAAATAAAAAAAATAAAAGGAGAGTATAATTGTAGTAAATTGCATAAACAATTTGATAAAAAATGAATTTTGTTATTTTTTTATATGTTAGTTTTTTCATGGTATTGCTCAAAATAATTTTTTGTATTTGAAATTATAGTTTACAAATTTTCAATGTTTTTCATTATACTGAGTGAATACAGAAATTAGATAAAGTTGTAAATTCTGTACATAAAATGACTTCTCTCCAACTTCTTTACTTGTTATTAGACAAATACATGTTAACTATATTGACGGATCACATGCAACATAGAAGTGTTTCAGATATTTCATCAGTGTTAAAGTCAATCTTAGTCATTTTTTATTTTCATTTATTATAGTTTGGGTTTAAAGGCTATTGCTATGCGTTTGTCACTTTTTTTATATCACATGATCACCATTCTTTATGCTTACACATTGTATCCATTGATTACTCTGGCGTGCACTGAGTGACACTACTGTATGGAGAGTTTTGCCTCTGTGAAAAACACTATATATATAATTTATTAATTAAGTTAAAAACATTACAGTATCTTATCAAAAGTTTATAAAGTAAAAATATATAAAAGAAATATACTAAAATGCTACAAAATAAAATCTTATTCATAGTTTTTAGAAACATTTTTTCTCACAAATAGAATTGCTTCCCTTATTCCTCATTCATAGTCAGTACAATTTGATAAGTGACATTGTTGTTATAATGCTATACTATGTAAATTTTCTTATCTGAATAATTTAATCTCCAAAAACCTTTTGATACTTCCATTGATTGTAACTTTCTAGATTAATTTTTAATATTGTTTGTGATTAAATTTCCATTTAATCAAAATTGCCACATTTTTACTAACTTCACTATTAACTTCTCATTTTGGTTTGTAAGGTGATCATTTAAGAATTACTTGTAATCTACCAGATGAAATTATGGAGAAAAATCTCAAGTTTTATGAGACATTTGTAAATATTGACAGCTCTCTTTATGTTACATATATAATTGGAGAAACCATTATTGTATGGATCAATATCTAACATGACTCAAATATTTGACTATATGTATGCAAGTGATGTGTATAAATTGGAACATGGCTATCTTGAAAGGTAAAAGTGTAGTTTGAAAATGCCTATCTTCTAAAGTGTTGAAATAGTAATATTATTATGTGATTGTCCAAATCACAAACAGTTCCCCTTTCATATCATTAAGAGAAAACTGGTTGGTTGGAGACATCTTTTGGTAATAGCAACCTAAATTTTTTCCAGAAATTGCAAAAAAGTATAAATCAGGATTGTCAAATTTTTATGTTAATGCCAATGATTTTTATATAGAAGCTTGTCTATAAGGATTATACTTGTAAAACTTACAGTGAATTGAGTGTTTAGATGGGTATTGTGGTTGCTACCTTGTGTTTTTCTTTTGATTGCTAATTCTTTGTTGTTTGTTCACTTAGTAAGCAGTAAATTTCACTATTAATTTTAATAGCTTTTGTTTTCCTATCTGTAATAATTGCAATCACCGTCTTAAGATTGTCGTCCTTGAAACATTAAACAATTCACCATTTCTGAATCCTGATGATTCAATTACAATTTAAATTTGAAAAGATCTGAAATTTCTTGCAGACTTATGCAATTGACATTAGCTTCTTGTCATATATTCTTCATCAAGGCCTTATGAATCTGTCTATATAAAAATAAATTTTAATTTGTGTATATTTATATTTGTATGTTATATAATATCAAAAAATATAATAGTAATGTGCCTATTTATTTAATATTAAATTGTTTCATTGAAAAACAAATTTTAAAAAAATTTGAATCAGAATATAAATAAAAAAATATATATGAAAAGTCTGTTAAAACAAATTAATTGTCCTTTATACTATTTATTATAACATTAGTTCATTGTAATTTCCATTGAAATATATATATATTTAGGAGTAATACATTCAAGCTCATGACCAAAACAAAGTTACCATCCAAAGCAAACAGAAAAAATCCAAAATCTAAATCTAAAATTATATATAAAATCAATTCCTTGCATATACTATACAGATATATTTTTTAAAAAAAGTAAAATTCATTTTTTTTAAAGTATAAAATTAAAACGTAAGCTTACATGTCCAAATAAAAATTTAAAGATCCATGATTTCAGAATTTGTTTTCTTGCAAAATAACATTCAACAGCAGTCCTATCTGCATTAGAAATCCTTTTTTTTGTCTTGTAATATTACGAATCCAGTTGCTTTTGAATTTGATGAACCTTATTTTTCTTACACCTTCATAGGAAGAGTACTTGTTATTAGAAGAGCAAACAATTCATACAATTACTGAAATTATTTTTTCAAATAATTGCTTCATTGAGACTGCCGCTTATTATTTGCTTTTGATTAACCCACATTAGTAAGATGTTCCATTACTTTCATGATACAATATAAACTGCTCAATCTGAAATTCTTTTCATTATCTGCTAACTTCTTAATTTGTCATTTTTTAAAATGATGTATACTATTGATTTAATCATACTATATTTAATATGATGGAAACATTTTTATTAAGCCATTTGAAATGAAATCAAAGCTTTATTTTCAGTAATATTAGACTTGGATATTTATCAGTTTGAGAATATTAATCAATTTAAATATCTTGGTTACTTTAAGGTAAAAATGCAACTTAAACATCAGGGGTATTTTATCATAATGATATAATTATTGTAACTAAAATAGTTCTGAACAAAATTATTCTGACAAATTTATTGTATGGAAATAAAACAAATTTCCTATTGTATTGAAAAAAAAATTCAATTAAGGACGCTATACAATAGCAAAATCATAAAATCAATCACTATATTCTTTAACATGCTGGTTATCACTAATTGCAAGGTGCATCTTTTTTGAGTTGGGTAGGTTAAAAGAAATGAAAACTGGCAAACTTTCTATAAAATGTATTATGATAACTTTGAGAATCTCAAGCTAGTGTAAGCAGAGAATTACAATAATTTTCTTCCAAAACATTCTAAAGAAATGCATCGTTTTCATTAAAAGGATATGGCTGAAAATAGAAAATAAATTTAGTTCAAAGACTGGTTCGTAGTCATTATGAAACTAAATGGAGTACTTTGTATTCTTCGTCATCCGTCCCGTCCTTCCGAATTAAAATCGGTACATTATTTGTGACGGATCTTCTACATATCAGCGATTGAAGTTTTCGTATTAGTTATCAAATAATTACAGAGGCAAACTCTCCATAAAGTTTTCACATTTGCTACTTAACTAGCAATTGTCTATGTTAAGTTTTCGCATTTGCTATTTAACTAACAATTTATTGTATTGAAATATTTTTGTGTCCTAATATTAATTAAATACTGCAACGATTATTTTTTTATTTACAATATCTTACTCCAAATTGACAGACGTAAAGAAATGCTGAAATTTACAACCCTTGTAAACTAGTGATAACTAATGTCAATATAACGCATAACAATTTTCTCGGTGGTATTTTTAAGTATATCAGGTAATTATTTGTTAACACAGACGCAAATATTTAATAACGTAAGATATAAATTTTATCTCTATATATCTTACAAAAAAAAATCAAGAATATAAAATAAACCAGAAATTATTTAAATATAGAATTGATTTTAAAAATAACTATCTACAAATGCAATTTGTAATAAAAAGTATTAAAAATTAACATAATCACCAAATAAATAATTCAGTCTCATATTTTGGTATATCAACGGATTTTAATTAAAATTTAAAACGATTCTAAACTTTTTAGTTGAAAAACCCTTTTAACATTACAGGAAATTATATATATTATTATAATATAGTTGATATCTAAATTACTACCTGAATGATCTAACATACACAAACGCTTTGTTAAGTCCTATGTAACAATGACAAAAAAAATGGTAATTTTTAAAACACAATTACGACTTTTTACAAAATAATATGGCGGGCTTCTAAGGCCGCAACAATTCACGATTGACATCTCGTTAGGGTTACGAGATTATACTACTCAAAGCAAATTTTTCTTCTATTTCCCATTTCCTGTTTATTGTCACCATGACCTATCATCAGAAATATCCTTTTTGTTCTTTTTCTTTTACATTTAACTAATATTAATTGGTTATATAAAATCATTAAAATATTGCATCATCAAAACTGTAATAATGTTAGGAAAATTAAAAACCAAACATTTAAAAATATTCATCCTCATGGGGATTTAGTTTTTTTTTGGCTTTGCTAAATAAATTATAATTGTTGGATTTTAAGATTGAAGAAAAAGTAATAATGTTTTTACGAAAATTTAACCAATTTTTGATGAGAGGTATTACGAATGGGGTTTAAGTTTAGTTCTTTAAATAAGAATTATGTTTAATTGCGATATAAAGTAAAATGTAGTGTTAAAAAAAAGTTAATGTGTGAATAATATTTGATGACGAGATGGTTTGATACAATATTAATTAAAAATATATCGATTAACTATCATCTAATTAAGCCGATAACTTTCCGAAATAATAATACCAAGTTCGGATGATCTGCAGCAAGCTCTAGATCACCTTTGATATGCTGGAAAACGACCCGAAGAACTGATTTTTTGAAGGCTTTTTTCTTGGACTTTTTGTAATGGTTTTCTATCGAAATAAGTTTCAGATACTTGTGATTTGCTTTTGAAGTTTATACGCTTGTCTCTAGAATCCGACTATTAATTTAAATATTATTTTAGAAAAGAACCTGAATCCAAAATTTGTTGGTAATCACTATCATTATTATTTTCGTATGTTCTGAATGAGCACATGATCTTAATCATACAAATTACATTTATTTATTTTTTCTTTACTTTTGCATCTATACTTACCATATATTTTTTGGATAGTATAGTCAAATTAAAACTTTCTTTTACATTTTAAGATGAAAATTTGAATCTTATTTGAAAGCACTATTTTTCGATCCGGTTAATTGTATTTGTTTAATGACACTATCATTATAGTAGTGTTTACACCGAAATCAGACAGTGCAATATCTAAGTCTTCAAATCTTAATCACTTTAATGTCATTAACAAACCATATGAATTCATAAAAATGATTTTTCAACAGAATTCAAACTGCTCAGAGCCACAAAAAAAAAAAAGATTATTAAAATTCTTATATAAAATCAAAAACTCTGATATTACTGTCCATTTTTATCTTTTTAATAATATCGTCTTTCCAAAATCTGGATTCAATTGCCAAAATTCAAATAAACATATTTATTATTTATTTTCATTAAATTCAATTCCTTGGATAAGATCATCACTCATTTAACTTTTATTAGCATATTAACTTTCCCCCAATGTATAAATATATTGGGAAATATTACCTTCATAAAAAGAAAAAAATATATTTTCTAACTGACCAAACAGACACAATTAGCACAAAATATATTAAACAGTAGTAAACTCTCCATATAGTATTGCCACCCAATGCAATCCATCAATGGGTGCAAGAAGATTTATGCATAAAATCACTATCCAGTGCCTACTCATTTCTATATACCCAGACTAGTTTTTAGCTTGTGACTTTCATCAGTGAGGAGCTTTGGATCTGAAAGCATTGCACCTAGATTTTAACATTTACTACAACCCTCCAAACAGCCACCTTTTATCTTTTTAGTTAACTCTAAAGCTATGAAAACAATAATGTTTTTAATCCAAGTTCATTTGCTTGTATATTATTAACATATTTAATAATATTTATTAATAAGAAATTAAATTCTTAAAAAATGATTAAGCATAAAAAAATTAAAATATTTATTAATAAATAATCAAAGTTATCCCAAATTCGTAACTCAACCAGACTAACCAAGAAAATAAACTTTAAAACACTACCAATGGTTTCACTGCTACAAGCAGACTTCTCAAGTGTAAAAAACTAATATTTATTAAAAAATAATCAAAGTTATCCCAAATTCGTAACTCAACCAGACTAACCAAGAAAATAAACTTTAAAACACTACCAATGGTTTCACTGCTACAAGCAGACTTCTCAAGTGTAAAGAACTACAAAATAACATATTTAAACTAAACATTTCCCACAATTCCATCTGCCCCCATACGTCCTTAGTATTAAAAGAACTTTTAAATAAGTTAATTGCTTCAGAATCATAAATTTTTAATAATAAAGATTCTCAAATTTTTTTATTTCATTTCTCTCAAAGTAGACAATCTTAGCTTCATCAAAATTAATAGTGTGGCCTCTATCTTTTTCATAGATATATAAAATATTAAGTATTTTAAACTTCTACCTCGATAATTTAATATACAAATCAAAAAGCGTATGAAACACTTGAACGAGAAGCTATAAAGATTCCAAAAATTATTATATGCTAAGCGCTTTCGAGGCCATTTGCCTCATATTCATAGTGGTAATGCGAGATGCAGAATGAAGAAATAGGGCATGGAATCTTTATAGCTTCTCGTTCAAGTGTTTCATAAGCTTTTTGATTTGTATAGATATATAAAGCAGAACTAAGATATTTCTACCTTTTATATACCTTTATTCTTTCATTTAAATTCAAACTACTCTTATTCATTTTAATTTAAAATGTGCGTAACATTATAAAAAAAAATAATGAAAGAACTGACATCAATTTATATTAAAACAATAACAATCTCTCCAGACAACAGTGCCACCCAGTGCAAGCCATAATAATCAATGGGTACTAAAAGATTTGTGTCTGGAGAGTTTGCTACTGTTTTAACAGCTTGTGTAAACATAAAAAATGGTGATCATGTGATCAATTGATATTATTTAATAAAAAATAAATTTTGGAAAATTTTCAGTTTCTTCATCATTCCACAGCTGATATAATACTCTGGAACAAAACTATAAAAACTCAAAATAGCTAGTCTATATTTTTTATAGTATGTTACATCATAAAACGTACATATTTGCCTAATATATAACATTGTTTCTTTTGTTCATCAATATTTGAGTGGGCATACTTTTGCTGTCATCAACTTAGTAAACTACATTTTTTGATTTGTTCTTGATTATAAAGTTAAATTGCTTAGAACTTTTCTTTTCATAAACATATAAATAAATGCAATAATATTGAAAATATATTACATAAACTTATTATTATTTATTTTTCTTCAACAATTCTTATAATATTCTATTTTTTGTAACCCTAAAAAGTGAGCCATATCTAGCTGTTTGGATTATTACATTTTAAAAATGAATTTATTATGCACACACACACATATTTTTACCAAAATATTCTAACTAGTTTTTATTATTTACAAACTGCTTCTAAAAAAGTTAGGCTTTAAGATGACTTAAGATCTGTCCAGGAATTAGCAAATATCTTTCATCCTATTACTGATTTTTATAGGTTTCCTATAAAGTTAACCAGTAATATATACGTATATATCAACCCATTTGAGCAGTCAAGAAAATTCTGTAATAGTTAAATGATTGATTGTTATTGGTTTCACACAATAACAATCCTTAATTTTTTGTAAAGCTTATTTCCATTTAAAAATAATAATAATTTGATTTTTAATAATAAATTTTATTAACCTGTGTTTTAATTTATAATAAAGTGTTTAAATTTATTTTTTGTTCTCATTTTGATTTCAGAGTGCATAATGTATAGATTCCTTATCATTTATGCCATATTTGTGGTATACTTAAAACTGAGATGGTTAGATTTGGTTAATTGTATTTTTATTATAATGAGAACATCTCTATATTCAACAATAGTCTTTTATTTAATGGAAATATAAATTGTATATATGCTTTAAATATTTAATTTTTTCTCTCAGCTATAATTATTCAAAATTATAATACAGTATACAATTTATCATTAAATGTGTATATATTTTATACATAATAAAAGGGAAATTTGAAGTAACCTTTTAAAATTTACTATATTAATTATATAAATAAATATTATACTATTGCCATGTAAAATTTATACTACGTCTGCTATTCCCAATAGCATATAATTTTATTAATTTTTATAATTAAAATTAGTATAATAAATTCTAAAAGGTTAATCCTAGCTTCATTTTATTATATTGTTTGTGTGTGTATATATATATAAATTAAATATTGTGTAAAACTATACTAGTAATTATAAATAAAATAGAAATTTATAAAACATTACTATACTAGCCAAAAAATAAAATTTTACTAAAATTCTTTCACAATCATTAACAAAAATACACATTTTCAAGTGAAATACAATTAAACATATAACATGTATGTACAAAACAAAATAGCCTTCCCATTATTCACTTAAAAAATCAACTTCCTTAATAATTTTGAAAATAATAGTTATATTCAGAGGATTCAATTTGCTTCTGACTGTATTGAGTTGAGATATAATCATGAATTTATTAGGAATATTATATTTAATAAAAAATTATAATAATATTGATAATATAATTTATTTATTTACCATATAAGTCATCAATTAGTAAATTGATTTATAAGAATAGTTTTTTAATGGATAATATGAAAATGGTTTAAACGAAAGATCTGAAATTAAATTCATTACTAAATGGTTTAAAACAATCAATTGATTGCAAATCTATTCCTGGAATAGTTTATAAGATTCCTTGCAGTTGTCATAAAATTTATATATGTCAGAATAAATTAAGTCTTAATGAAAGAGTTAAAGTTCATAAAAGTGGAGTTAAAAATAAGATATTATAATTCAACTTCATATATTTGTGAACTGAATACAAGTTATAAAATATTATTTAACAATGCAGAGGGTATCTTTTATGAAAAAAGTGAATTGAAAAGTAAAAAAAAGTTTGATGATAATTTTTTTTTAAATCTGAGTCCATCAATCTTATGAAGACATCCTTTGATGTTAAAGGAAGTTGGTTTTTGAAGTGAATGGTGGGAAGTCTATTTTGTTTTGTATATATATGTCATATGTTTAATTGAATTTCACTTGAACAGATATATTTGTTAATAGATGAACCATGATTGTGGACAAATTTTAGTAAAAAAAAATTTTTTTTTTTTGGCTATTATTGTAATATTGTATGAATTTCAATATATGTAATCAACTGTCAAAAGTTAAATCAGTTGCTATAATAAACTAAGTACACCAATTCACAATTAAATAACTAGCTAAAATTTTAATTACAAATACACTACCAGTGATTTTACCACTTAGGCAAACTTTTTTAATACAAAGTAACACAAACAAAAATAAATGTAAACCATCCTACTTTTCTGTAATTCCAACTTTCATTCCATTTACGTTAAATATCAAAAAACTTTTAAAGAAGTTAATAGTTTCAGAATTATAAATCTTTATTAAAAGATTTTTTAATAAAGATTTATTATTCTGAAGCTTTTAACTTTGTTGTATTTGTGGGGTATATCACAATACTAGCTTTGTCACATTAATAATGAGACAAAAAAATTAACACAAATAAATCTTTACAAGAATTTATTCACTCATAACAAAATAATATATATATAATCAGATGAAACTAAAGCATTTATCTTTTCAGAGAAGAAAATTTCTATTTGTAGAATTATCTTCCATTGGTATGTAATAGTTTTTATACACGTGTACATTGCAACAATCCATTTCTGTGTTCTTAACTGAACAACTTGTATATGCAGTTTATATATCAGTCCAATTCTGCATAAATCTAAATATTTTAACATACATTCAATAAAATTCAACACAGGCTAACAATATGTAAATTTTCTAGAATGTACTTGATGAGGGATAATTTATTCATGTTTTGTGCAGTGGTAATTTTAATAAATGAAATATCTTTATTTATTATCAACTAAATATACATCTATATATATGTCCACACATACTGTATTACAGTATCACAAACAGCTCAATTCTTCCTCTCTAAAAAATTATCATAGTTGCAAACTTAACTCTGCGACCTTGGGAGTTGACAACAGGTTATAACACATCTTGGTGGAGGTATAGGCTTTTATTCCATATGGATCTCTTTTCTGTCTGCTAAGGCTATATTTCTAGTGGCAGGTTCCCATTTGATAAATTTTCTGACTCACTAGAGTAGTTATTTATTTCAGTTAGATCAATTTTGTTTAATTGCTTTTCACTTGATAACTCTATGTCTGGAAGCTCTTTTGCTATCTCTGCACTCCCACTCTCTTTTATTAAAGTACTCTCTCAATTAAGCATGCAATGTGTACTGACTTCTATTGTCTATAATGACTTAGTTTGATGAACTCTTTAATAGTTAATATATCTTTTCATTTGCCTTCCATTAGACATATGAACTACTCTTGTTTTCATTTCAGATTATTATATATAAATACAGGGTCACCAATAAAACTTTCATCTAAATAATTTTGTTTTGATATATTCTTGTTAGGCATTAACACTGACATAGATGTTTGAAACTTCCAACACATTAATAATTTACCTGGCATCCTTTTAGTAGATATGCAGAAAGTGATGAAACATTGCACCAGTTAAACCTTTGCTAATGGAAGTTTTATTAAACATGCTGCACTGCCTTTTTGGTTAGGATTATTAGACTCAAGATGATATGGTAGTGTTAATATATAATTTATTCTCTTAGCAGCTAAAAAATCTTTGAATAATATATATTTGAAACCAGCTCCATTATCAGACAATAGTTTTGGAGCATCCATGCCACGAGAATATTTTGCACAAAGCTTTTATGTTATAGTCCATTCTTGTGCTTTCAACAAATTTGTATTCTGCCAACTTAGACTATTAAACAAATTTGTATTCTGTCAACCTAGCAGGAAGATCAACCATTGAATGGACTGGCATGATCTGAATTAAGTCTTTGCCATGGTTGAATGGCTCTAGACCAAGTTCTAGTTTCCTTGGTTGCAACTCAGCAGTGGATTGGCAGCCTCTATAAAGTTTAACTGTCTGCTCAATTTATTAAATCATATTTGGTGATCATACATATGACTGAGTAAACTCCTTCATTCTTACTATTCCCTGTGTCATTTATAAGTAAAACTAGGTGGTATAAATGCATAATCTATTTTTAGGATACAATTGTTACACATAGCATGTGTTTTAAATAGATTTGCCACATAAATACATCACTTGTTAGGATCATTATGCTTAATACTTTTCTGTAAAGTTTGATATTCAGTATTTCTTTTAGTCCATTTAGCTACTATTGAGCATGTTGTTTTCGAGTCTATATAGTTAATCTCAATACTTTTATCTTCCAACTCATGTGTATCTGGTAATCTTGACAATGAATGCACCCACATGGTTAATTTCTTTGCCAGATTTGTATATCAGGTCAATATCATAAACTGTTAATTTATTAACCCAGCAGATCATCCTTTAACTAGCATATTCAGGAGTTTTCATTATATTTCCAAAGATACTCATTAATGGAAGAAGATGATCTGCATAAATTTTAAACTCACATTCATAAAAGTACTGGGGGAATTTTTTCACAACATTTATTATCACCAAAGTTTCTTGATCACAGACTAGCTTCTTTCTACAACAGTGAGTATTCTGAAGGCATAAGCTATAATTTACCTCTATAACAGTGATATGATAATACCATCCCTATGCTATATTCCAAGAGGTCAGTTGTAACAATGACTTCCTGATAATTGTAATAGTGGATGACTAATTAAGTCGAGATCATTGGCTTTGTTGAAAGCATTTTTGTGGTTTGCATTTCGTTTGCATTCCATTCCCAACACTGTCCCTTTCTTTTTAATAATTTATACAATGCTTTAGTAACATACTTTTTTCTTTCGGAAAAATTCTCAAAGAAACTGAATAAGTCTAGGAATGCCTGCAAATCTTTGACATACCACTCTCCCCTTTCTGGTTAAGGAACTTTGTTTTAGAATGAATTATATGTCCCAGAAATGTAATTTTGCTGATAGACCAAATACATTTAGGAACATTTAATCCCACATCAATTTTATCCAGTTTCTCACAGATTTTAAATAAGCATGCTGATATTCACTTACTGTTTTTGAAAATATCATCAAGATAAGGTATAACAATTTTATAGCATGAACTAAGCTGTTCACTTTTGCCTGAAACAGATTTGGTGCAATCATGATTCCATTGTTGTGGGTGCGTAATAGTCAATTTGTGCATTATTTTAACAGAATTACTTGTACATGCACATTACCTAACTGATTATCTGCAGTCTATATATCAGTTCAATTCTGCATAAATTTAAATATTTCAGCATACATTTGATAAAGTTTAACACTGATTTATAGTATGTAAATCTTTTGGAGTGTACATAGGGATAATTTATTCAAGTGTTATTTATGCTGTGTCCTCAGCTGGGCTGAATGAATTGCAAATCTGAATACTTATTTATAATCTGAATATTTATTTATAAATAAAAACAACTAATTTACATTAGATCCTTTATGGTACATAGTAAATTACAAACAAAACAACAATTATAGCCAAACAAAAACAATTAATTTACATTAGATCCTTTATGGTACATAGTAAATTACAAACAAAACAACAATTATAGCCAAACAAGATCTCAGACATTACTTGAACCATATGGGAAACTGATAGTTTTTGGATATAGGAAGATTCGAGGTCTGGATGTAGATGTCTTTACAAACATGACTGAATTTAAAATCACTCTTAGTAAGGGAGTTTGGTGAAATCTCCCATGATGATCACCATGTGGGGGTCCCCCACAGTGTTTTCATTATGGTATAAGGCCCTACTTGGTTCGGGACTGTTCGTATAGGAGATGTAAGGCTGCAGACAGGTCTGGAGGATTCCATTTAGATGCAAGCTTGATGAGTCGGTCCCTATAGAGCAGATCACTATTTAAGAACCGATATCCTCTAGCCTTCACCCAACTCCAGGACTAGACTTCAAATATCATGGAAAGTTAAAATGTAGCACCAAATCTCTGGCAAGAAGACTCGGAAACATGGCAAGAAGACCCCCAGATAACAAAAAAAAGATGAAAAGGAGAGTGTAAGTGGTTCTCCCCTATCCCATCTCAAATCGGTCTATCAGGGCCAGCTGCCCCTTCTTCAAAGAAGAACTTCCAATAGGGCTAAAAAGCACAAGCCTGGTTCCCCCATCCTGGAGTCATGGGAGGAATTGGGGTCTGTTGAAGATCTGGTTGTCCTTCCTGGGAAAGATGATGTTGAGAAGATAAATAGGCCTAAGGAAAAGAAAACAAGATTGTTGTCTCCTACAGTAACTAATGTACTGGATACCAGATGTAATTGGGGTTTCCCCAATGAGGTTTTTTACCCCCTGAAGCTTCACCTCAAGTTGAAGTCCTTCTTGAAATGTTTGATACTCCTTCATCAGAGGGTCTGATTCAGAATACCCAGCCTTGAAGTCCTACCCTCTAAGGTTTGTGTCTCCCCTATGGTAAACCCTTAATCCCATCTCAAATCAGTCTATCAGAGCCAGCTAATCTGGACAGGCCTTCAATTTAGGCCATCCCTCAAAGAATTTCCAATAGGGCTAAAAAGCACAAGCCTGATTCCGCCACCCTGGAGTCATGGGAGGAATTGGTATCTGTTGAAGATCTGGTTGTCTTTCCTGGGAAAGATAATGTTGAGAAGATAGATAAGCCTAAGGAAAAGAAAACAAGAATGTTGTCTCCTACAGTAACTAATGTACTGGATACCAGATGGAATTGGGGGTTTCCCCAATGTGGTTTTTTTTACCCCCTGAAGCCTCACCCCAAGTTGAAGTCTTGAAGTATTTGAAACTTCCCCTTGATCAAAGGGTTCTGATTCAGAATCCCAGCCTTGAAGTCCTCCCATCTAAGGTTTGTGTCTCCCCTATGGTAACTAATGTACTGGATACCCCAGTACCAGATGGAATTGGGTTTTCCTCAATGGGGTGTTTTACACCCTGAAGCCTCGCCTCAAGTTGAAGTCCTTTTCGTTGAAGTGTTTGATACTTCCCCTTTATCAGAGGGTTCTAATTCAGAACTCCCAGCTTTGAAGTCCTCCCCTCTAAGGTTTGTGTCTCCGATACTACCCCTATCTCAGGACATAACAGATGAAGTGATTCTGGAAGCTGTGATGAATGATGAGGCTCTCCCTGATTGAGGAAGGGCTGAAACCAGATTCTGGGATCCTATAGTCTACATTTAGGATCTGAACATGGTTGATTATGTTGAAAATTGCTTCAATTAATATCAGGTGTCTGAACTTGATGAACAGGGCCATGCCTTACTTCATTGGTTTAGGATGAAGAGCCCTGACATACTATGTATTTGAGAGACAAAATTACACACCACTCTGATCAAGGACTTTAAATTTGTTACAATCAGCAGGCAATTTCCACTATTCAAAGATTGCCATGGGGGGGGGTAGTTATATTGAATAACCACAAGGTTCAATTGACATGGTTTAGAATATTATGGATTAATTTCAAGTGACTAATCCTTTTTTTAATTCAATTCAATGGCTAAATCAATAAATATTGTGAATGTATACCTGTCCCAAAACTCAGAATTGTTTCAGTGTGATCCATGCAATTAATTTAACCTTAAGGACCAGCCCTTTTACACTGTTATCATAGGAGACTTTAATCACAGTTATTGATAAATTCCAATCAAAATACAAGAGGTGCTTTAACCAACCTCTTGAAAATGGAAAGAAAATTTTTTAAGCCCTGGGGCTTTCTCCTTTTATAATCGGACCATAAATCATTAATAGACCTTGTATTCATGTCACCTTCACTTTCCACCTCGATGGAAGCCTATCTGTTACCTTTGGCCTTTTTGGACCACCTGGATCTTGAGGTCAGATTGGCCAATCCTTTTAATTCAATTCAATGGCCGATCAATAAACATTGTGAATGAATACCAGTCTCAAAACTCAGAATTGGTTCATAGTGTGATCCATGCAATTAATTTAACCTTGAGGACCAGCCCTTTTCCACCATTATCATAGGAGACTTTAATCATAGTTATGATAAATTTCAATCAAAATACAAGAAGTGCTTTAACCAATCCCTTGAAAGCGGAGAGAAATTTTTTAGTCTTGAGGCTTTCTCCTTATAATCGGACTGCTAAATCATTAATAGACCTTGTATTCATATCACCTTCACTCTCCACTTTGATGGAAGCCTGTTATCTTTGGCCTTTTCGACCACCTGGTGCTTGAGGTCAGATTAGTCATACGGAGAGGGGACTATAACTGGTGTCAAAAGAGCAATTAGAATGTTAATAAGGGCCATTGCATCTACAAAATTGATTTCTGAGGTGTATATTGAATTTAATAGGCTTAGGCTCGAGCCTCCCAGTAGAAATTGCATGGAAAAAGTTTACTAAAATCTAAATGATCAGATAAATGAGAGCATGAGGGTGAATAAAGGGCCTGTGCATCTTATTAAAGAATTAGACTTCATTGTGGAGGAACTGAACTCCCTACCCCTTCAGGAACAGAATAAACTGAGAATAATGGACTTAAAAATCCAAATATAAGGAGAAACAAGGCAGTTGCCAAGTACCCTCGATTAAGAGAGCACGGCAATATTTACATCTTCAGCACTGCTGGACCAGGGGCTACCTTTGGTGGACCCTTGGGTATGGTAGGAGTGCCCATGCCCTGAGGTTCATTGAGGTGGGCAGCAACCAATATGTGGGGCCTTTTATGCTTTTCAGGATCAGGGAACACTATGCAGAAAAATTCTCCCTGAACTCTTATGTCCTGTAGATCCTTCTTGACTGGTGGATCCAATTCACATAAATGTCACAGAATCATGTATCTTTGCTAAGATCAAGGCATTTTGGAACAAGACCCACCCCGGTTTGCAAGGAGTCCTCAAGTTCCTTCTGCTCCACCTAAGGTCCTTCACAGTTCCAATTGTGAAAAACATTGTGAACCTTTTTGCTGATGGATGCTGAGAAATCAGTGGGATCTATCCCATTGCTATGGTGCTTCTCTTGAAAAAACCTTGAAGGCCCAAGCGAATTGGGGAATTTAAGATCCATCTCCATGATCCCACTGCTGATAAAGATGAGAGAGTATCATCAAGCACAATATTCAGCAAAACATCATCAAGCAATTGTCTTTTATCAGTTCACCAAGGGGAGCTCGACTGCCCGTTGTCATTAGCCAGTTCCACCTCATAGTTGAACAAATACATAAGAGAAGGATGAACCAGCCAGTCATGGTGCAACTGGACTTTGATAGTGTTCTAGAGGAATCCAAAGTGCCTAAGGCTCAAAATGCCTAAGGCATATCTCCAAATTATGGAGAACCTCCTGCGAATTGGGAATTTTTCTGTCTTTGGATGGTCAAATTGCTCCAGGCTTTTGGCCCTGTGTTTCCATCCCCCAGGGATCACCACTGAGTGCACTCCTTTTCATGGCTTACATTAACCTTCTGTTGAACATTCAGGCTGCCCTACTCAGGATTGCCATTCTGGTGCTGGGAGAGAGCATTCACCACATTTCTATACGGTGGCATTTCTCTCTTCACAGGAGGTCTGTGAGCTAGAAAAGATACTGGACCAGATCACTTGTGATTACAGCCTAAAGATTAATGAGAAATCGGCTTTATAGTTGATCAGAACTGGGAAACACCCCAAGCAAATTTAAAGCTCCCCTGCAGAAATTTCTCGGCTTTCAACTGGCTTCCCTGCATAGTTATGAGAAGAGAGCTGGAGGCCTTATTTGTAAAGATTGAGAAAAGTGAAGTCATTACAGTGGTCCCACTTTCATTGTTGGGGAAGGTCGTGTTACTAAGTGCTGCCAACGATTACTTACTTTCTAGCAGGCTTTCCCCCATCAATGGCATTCATCAAAAGGATTGATACTCAATGTAGAAAGCTATGCTGGGTGGGGGGGAAGAATCGCATGAGAATTCTTCAAAAACCAAAGAAGTTAAATGGTTTGAGCCTACACTTTATTCAAAATTTTCTCCTGCAAGACCTATAACATCTTGGTCTGGTTGTTTTGCGAGAATGAGAAAGTTGAGTGTCCCTTACCAAGTATTGATGTAGAGCCCATGGATTGACCACCTCTTACCAAGTATTGATGTAGAGCCTATGGATTAACCACCTCCAATTAGAGGTATTTGGTTGAGGCAATAGGTCACAATAGTGATCAATAACATCAAGACTTCCAGCACCTTGTTTACTGGAAAGTTATATATGGGACCTATATGGGCTCATGTACAAAGATAAACAAAACCCTTACTAGATTTGCAGGGCTGAGCAAGACTAAAATTAGATCGTAATTTGGTAGACTCTGCTCAAGGTTAGCCCGAGTCCTTCCCACTAGATCATTCCTGAATTACAGAAGAGGGATTAAAATGGACAATATCTGGGCTCATGCACAAAGATAAATCCTTACTTGGTATATCAAGATTTGCAGGGCTGAGTAAAAATAAAATTAAAGTCTAAATTTTGTAGACTCTGCTCAAGGTTAGCCCGACTCCTTCCCACTAGATCATTCCTGAATTACAGGATGGGGATTAAAATGGACACTATCTGCTCCCTCTGCAACAAAGCTGAAGATTTTGTCGTATCATGGTGGATTGTGAATGATGGAATGCTATATGAAAGTGGTTTCAATTGCAAATTTCTGATCAGAATATGGTGGCTATTGACATTCCCAAAGCAATCAAGGAAGGCGAATTCGGGCTGATCAGACTTGCAAGGCAAGTGTACTTTGCTATGTGGTCATCTCGAAACAAGAAAATCTTTCAAGAGGGAACAGGGGATACAGTTGAAGAGTCATTTATCAAGAAAATTAAAGAATTTAGGGAAAACAAAAAGACATGCCAACCATTCATTTATCAAGAAAATTAAAGAATTTAGGGAAAAAGACAAAAAGATATGCTAGCAATGGCTGGCGGACCAAACCTGGTTGGTTCAGGGTCAAACTCACAAGGACAATGGTAACTCAATAATTTACCTTAAAGAATTTATTGAACTTCTTCCAACTAAGGACTTTGATTAGGTTTATCTGTATATATCCCCAATGTAATAAAACACAATTGAATTGCTAGTCATCACTATTCCCATGCAGTCCCGCAGTGTAATTGAATAATCATGGGTATCTGGACTGATGATGGAACATTGGATTATCTACCTTTTAATTAAGCTCATTATTTCCAAATTATCAAAACAATTCAAGTAACATGTCCCCAATTAGGGCCAAACATTTGCTTATTAAGTTAGTATAGTCCCTACCACTAAATAAAAGTCAGGGCCTAATGGGTACTCCAGGACGGCTGAATGACAGAACGTAGTCACAGTAGATCTAGAGGGACAAAAACTTTATTTTTTGTATTGTAAAGATTACATTATATATGTAGAATAATAGTTGAACATTAATAATGAAAAGATTTGTAACCTGGATGTGCAGGAGTCAGATTGAAGTCCCTGCAGGTCCGGAAATATAAAATATTTATATAACTTCACTTGGGCCATATTGTGTAGTCCTTGAGTATTCAAATTATGACTCAATCAGGATAAGCAATGTAAAATTTACCTGGAAAATCCATTTGAAATCTTGTGAATATAGTCTGAGTGCATGGGGATCTCTGGATGGATGGAATGAGACTATAAAGGTTTCCTTTCACTATAGGGAGTTGGCAATTGTTAACTTGCATTGTAAGTCGTCTAACTTCTCGTCCATTGGCGATGAGGACAAATAAATGTCTTTTGAAACAACAATTATAAGTAATTGGTTAAGATTCTCTCCATCAACCCAATATATATATATACATCTTTACCTCGCTTAGTGATTGGCTACTTAGTGATATTTCATAATAGTAATTGTCAATTTGTATTCACTACTTCAATTTACAATCAATTATTCACTATAACGATCGGGAAAATTAAAAAAAAAATTTTTTTTGGCAGCCATCTTGAATTTTGCATCACTGATGACATCAGAGAATAAGTATTTTAAATTCATTTTACCCAAAACAAAAGTACATTACTGTATAGCACATACAATATTTTATTTATAAACCACAATATTAGTGCTGCATACAGTATTATGAATATAGAATGTATAAACTTAAAATATATATAAGTACTGAATCTATAATACTGTATACATATAAGTGTCGAATGTCTTTAAAAAAATTAAACTTTATTTAAATATAATGTACAGTATTTGGATTATTTAAATAAAGTTTAATTTTTCTGCACATTCAACACTTATATTAGATGATGAAAGCAGTACAACTAAAATACTATCATCACAAACTTTCAGGAAAACACTAAATATTAATTTGTGTGTGTGTGTTCCTTAATTACGTATACTCATTATATGAATATATTCATCTCAAAAGGCAAGGGATGTTGTAGATATACTACTGGTTGTGAATAACAAAATATTACATAAGCCCGGTACAGTTATCATGTGTGGTGACTTTAACTGCAGCTACAATGGTTCTCCACTCTCCTTGAAAGCCAAAGCACACCTATATCCAACAAATGCTGTTACATTCATGGGTGCACAAGGATCCTCTCTTATAGATCTATTTTTTAGTTCTCCTATAAACCTAAAAGCCTCAATTCATCTAACTGCAGTCTCATTTTCTGCCACATCTGTGTAACACTCATGCAAAAATGCCCACATAACAAACAACCTATATATATATTCTCATATAAGAAACAACTCCCTAGACCAGCGTTTCCCAACCTTTTTTGGCTCGCGTACCACTTGGTAGTACATCACGCTAAATTGTACCACTTCGTAAAAATGATTGTATTTTGTGAAATTTATTGCAAGTGTGTTATTTTATTTGCATTATAAAAATTATAGGGTGACCATGTATTCACATCACAATGAGACAAATTACATTGAAATACGCTTAAACGATTATAAACTCACTAAAAATATAAATTCACTGTAATATATATATATATATATGTGTTTGTTCAAAGTTTCATATTTATCTACTATTTTGTCATATTTCGTTTACTAATAAATGGTTTTAATAAAAACACAAAATTATAAAAAACCAATTAATATATTTTATCATAATCAAATATTTTTATAAAATAAATTTAATGAGATCCTTGTGCTTGTTTCGAAAAACATAATTTTTTGAAATTTGGTTCAAAAGATGTGAGGTATACCTTTAAGTCTACAGCTGCATTCAATTTGTTTCAATACTTTTTTTTTTTTTAAATATATGAAAAAAAAGCTCTTTCTCTACTAATTTCATACTAGTAAATGGTAATAATAATTTAAGAAGTTTCTCAGAAAGTTGTTCATAATCTTTAATGTTTAACCAAAATTAATTAGATTGTGTCGATAATTCTATTAAATTTTCTTCTCTTTTATTGATAATGATGTAGCTTTTTCTAAATGTTCTTCATAGAAGGGGTTTGAAATCCACTTATCATTTGTGTTTTCGGGTTTTGCAAAATATTCCATTAAAGACAATTTTAATCCTGTTAAATGTGCTATTATATTTTCTCGTATATCTTGAGACAGACTAACCTTATTTTCAAACAAAAAAATATGTAGAGTTTTGAATACTTTCGGTTGAGTTTTGAATACTTTCGGTTGATTGTTTTCAACACACTGCTTCCAAAAATCTAATTTCTTAATCATATTTTCAATTTTATCATTAACATTAAAGATCGTTATCGAGTTGTTCTGAGGTGTCAAATTTAAGTTATTTATTTGCAAAAAAATATCAGTTAAATATGCAATCACCTGAATGAAGCCAACCAAAATCATACAATTTCGAAGAAAGATCAAAAGAATTGTCTTCAAAAAAAAAACTGTCCTTCTTGTCTAAATTTGAATAAGCGGGTTATATGGGGATCAATAAATTTTAATAAACAAAGACGATACAATCACAAACAATAACCTGTCACTTGTAAGCCGCGCGGGGAAGTGAACAAGAGTGCAGCACCATGACAACAGTGGCGGCAATATCTCAAGTTACTAATGGCTAACGGCTAAATTTAAAAATGCTCTCCAAAAAAACGATATCGATTGCTGGATTTTCGATCATCGACTGTACATATTAACAACTTTACTGTATAATATTATTAATTAAAATAATTTTTATGAATTATAGGAAAAAACGTTTCTATGATATTTTTATGATTTGATTTTTTTTATGTCTGCCATTATTGATTATTTTTCGCGTACCACCAACCAGCAACTCGCGTACCACCAGTGGTACGCGTACCACAGGTTGGGAAACGCTGCCCTAGACAATTCAAACTTACTATAGATGATTTCTGTAATATATTAATAGTAAGCAACCACCTACATCAGATGAAAAATCTCTCTCCAATTAAAAAATGGTCTCAACTCAAAAAAATACTAAACGTGCTGTTCAGATCATCTATCACACTATAACTCTAATAACCTTATAAAGCAATGTATTGAAGACATAAACTCAACCCTTAAAGCTATAACAAGGTTTGATGAGGCAAAAGATCTTATCCATAAGCTCCAATATGAAAACAAACATTTAACTCAGTTATACACCCAGCACAACCTGGTTTTTAGGGTGAGAAAATTTTTATCAAATCTATCAGCACTAATGAAAAACACAATAAATTATACAAAATTTCCAATCCCATATGCTTGTGGCATTTCCATTCTATCAAAAGATAATTCACTCCTCTCTGGTATTTATGTTGACGAGGCACTTCTGTACCACTTGAATATTTCCCTTAAAAAATCTCATAGCTCTTCACAGTTATTTACAAATGAAAAAACTGTACACAAAATTACTACATATCAAAATAAGTTTTTGATGAAATAGTGTATTTATAACATAGCTTGCTAGCAAATGACCTCATTCCAGCTAACATATATAAGCAAATGGAATATATTATATCTCCATTCCTACAGAAATACTATAATCAAATTTGTTCAAAGGAATATCACATCCCTTACTTATCAACAAATATAGTATTCTGTATAGGAAAAAAACTCTAAAAATCTACATCTAACAGTAAATGATTTGCGTCTCATTATATTAGAAGACATTTGATCAGAAAATGTTTGCTAGAATCATACTCAAACAGTTAAATATCTATGCTTTACCCAAAATTTCCCCTTCACATTTTGCAGTTGAAGGGCAAAAAACATCTCGAGCAATATTATTAGTACAAGATGCAATACTTTATATCAAACAAAACAAACTGTGGCATGCCAGGTAGACTTCAAGTCTGCCTTTGACATCGTAAATTGGAACTTATTCTCTGTAATAAATCAAATGCTTTCAAATCATACACACCTTGTTACAGCTATTAAAAACTATCTTAACAATAGAACAATTAAGCTTAAAAATTACATGAGAGAGACCCTTTAAGCCAAGTAGAGGCATCCCACAAGGCTCCCCACTTGCATCATTACTTTTTGCAATATTCATAGACCCCATGATTAAGGACATAGAACAATGCATAGATGGTATTTTTCTTCCACACCTAGGCACAACTGTTAAGATCATATCATGTTGATGATGTTTTCATAATATTCAGGGACCTGCAAATTATACCTATGATACTTCATAAACTTAAGAAATTTGAAACTATAACAGGATCCACGATATAAATAAACATATCATCCTTATGGCAAATTGCTACCGGTCGCTGACTTCCCTCACTCTTCACAGATTTATTTCGTTCCTTTCTTGGCATACCTATTAAGCTTTCAAAAACACAACTAAGTCATCACTTAAATCTTGTCATAGACAAATTTAATATAAAGTGCTTCAACTCAAAATTACTATACCTATAATGAAAGTTTGTATCATCAATGCCATTCTAGTACTAATTCTTGCCTATTACAGCCCTTGGATGCATCTTCAAAAAAAAAAACTATTAAATATTTCATGAGTATAGCAAAAAAATATATATGGGGATCAACATCACATCTTCTATCAATAGAAATACCTATTTTCCAATATACAAGGGTGGGCTTAACCTAATAGCTCCTCAATCATTCACATCCTATATTAGAGCTAAGATGTACATTGTGACCACTACTAACCCCTTTTTAAGGACACCTCTACTTCTGCTTGTATTACTACATATGCAAATTGCCACTTTTTCACTGATAATACCATTGAGCATGCTGGTTTACTGGACAATTATAACATTAATACTCTAATTGGTTTGTCATACAAAGATCTAAAAAAAATTAATTACCCCGATAGACAACTTTGGTCAACACTATCTACTGCAAGAACACTGACTAAATGTCAAAATTTGTATGTGCCCCACTCATGGTTAAAATTCTTGTATAATCTGCTACTTGATATAATATCAACAAAGTTATTTCTCATAAATCAATTTAAACTAAACATTGATCCTACTTGTATACTATGCAATTTGCTACCAGAAAATACATCACATATCTTTAAGACATGTCCATACTTTTCAACCTTATGTCGCTTTGTATTCCTCAAAGACACAATTAATTTTAAAAATATCCTAATTAAAACCATTAACCATTCACACTTTGAGAACAATATGGCTTGCCTGTTGTGCTATTAAAAATATTTGATAAAAAAAAATACAATGTACTTAAAAAAAACAAAGAATGGTATAACATTTATCTTTATGCTCAGAAATATATACCTAGTAATGTCACAAAAAAAATATGGCAAAGCAATGTATTCCTTAGTTGCTCATTAATGCCATGACAGTAATCATCTTGTTTCAAATCATTATATTCTAAAAACATCCTAAGAAATTAAAAAATTTTAAAAAAAAAAATGTAAAAAGCTCTTAATGTAAATATACTAATTCTTGTAAATATTTTGTTACTAATAAAGTTAAAAATAATAAAAAATCTTTCTACACAAACGGAATACAGTAAGAAAAATAAACTTAGTGTATGTTTTAAAAAATTAGAAGTTAGATTTTTTTCTCTTTTAAAATAAGTTTATTTTTTTATTTTTCTAAAGTTGACTGATTTACGATATGCATTAAACCTTTTGTTACTCTGGAGTACAGTAATTAGTCTTTGTTTAATTAAATAATTTATAATTAAACATTGTTTTTTAATTTGAATAATTTCACATAAGTAATAAACTTAAATGTACGGTAATATGTACTGTAAAATAAATTTTAAAAAATGCACTTCAGTATGGATTTTTTTCTTCATTACGATGAAAACCTTCTGCGGAAGAATATAAAAGCTCTTAAATTCAAATTTAGTTTCACTTTCTCTTTGCTGTACTATACTTTTTAAACAGTGAAAATATGCATTTTTTTTCCTAGTGATATAAAACTTTTCTTTTTAGATACTGTATTTAGTCATTGCCATGAAAAAAATCAAGAAAATCTTTGAGCTTGGAAACCAATGTGGATATTTTACGTCACTGAAACCGACCAGTTTTTTCCCCATAGACCCCCATTATAAATACGTATTCTGTATACGATATTCTTGCTTAATGCTGAGTTTTGGAGGATCAATTGCCATCTCTAAGTGATGTAAAGGTGTATAACATACGTCAAATTGCATTACAATTTAATCCCCCTCCCTCAGTCTACAATAGTACAATAAAAACAGTACCTTGACTGGATGGCAAAATAAAACCCTCAGGAAAGTCACTTAGGGCGTTAGTTTCCACGCTAGTTGGCCGGATTCACTTACAGGCACTGAGAACCTGGAATCACAGTTCAAAAAAGGAGCAGCACTTAGGAAAAGCCATGGGAAAAAAGACCTGGAGTTATTTTTCTGCTCTTTGATACTCTGATCAAAGTCCTGCTCTCTTCTTTTCTGGAGTATTAATACATTTTCCCCTCTGTGTGCAAAATGGATTCATTTGGCCATTAATACTTTTGATAATCCAGTCTGTTAAAACAACGCATTTCTAATTATTTAATTTAGTTGATATGGTTTGATTTAATTACTCTTTATTCCACTTTACTTACTTTGAACCCTATATATTTCCCATTTATATCACTACCAAATATTTATTAAAATGTGTCTTTACTGGCTCTATTTACATATATGTATATAACACCTCCCCTAATGGCACTATATAGTCTTAGTTTGTATACCCCCCATTTTATTTTATCTCTATTAAATATTTATTACTTAAAGTGTGTGCCTTTACTGGCTCTATTTACATATATATATATAACACCTCTCCTTACTCCAGAAAAGATTATTATGCAATGGCTCTATATATAGGCTTTTAGTGTGTACGGCCTCTGGATTTTCCATTTTGGTCTGGCTGTATTATTTTGTTTCATCAGGCTTTGAGCTCAATGCTATATCATTTTTACTATTCATCAGTATTGCCTCTGTTTCCATTGGTTACTGTTGTTTCATTTCTGTGATTTGCTGCTCATCCAGCAATAACTTGCTTGGAATGTCAGGTAAGGTTTGTACCTCTTCTACAACTTGTTGATGGACATGGTTTAAGTGTCTTTTATGGGTAGTGCCATCCTGAAGCTGAATGATTACTATTTGATAAGTTTCATGATTATTTCCTCTACCCATTTCTTTTGCAACATGTCCCAGACTCATACTTTATCCCTGTTTATGAACATTTTTGTTGCTGCTGTCATTTTTGACAGGGTTTGGGAGCAATAAGATTAATTTAATATGCAGTTTCCTGCCCATCAACAGTTCTGCAGGCAATTTCCCAGTGGCTGTAGCATGTTGACACAGCATCATGCTATCAATTGCTTGTTGTAAATCTCTATTGTTTGATTTCTTTAATGCCTTTTTTAATTATTTGGACTGCCTTCTCTGACTGACCATTAAACTCCAGGAAGTATGGTTGGCTATGTATGTGTCTGATGCCATTATCATGAAAATAGCTTTCTATCTCCCTTGTGATGAATGTAGTTTTGCTATCTGACATGATGGCTTCTTGTAAACCATGACACACATTCACAGCATTTAAAGTCAACTGTTTCAGTAGCAGTTAAATCTTTTATAATTCAGCACTCTGTTCATATCTATAACCATGAGTAAAAGTTTTCCATTTACTGGTCCAGCATGGTCTATTTGGACCCTTTGCCATACTTTTGTTGTTGCCAGCCATGAGTTTTACACCTTACCTCATATTCATTTCCGTGTACAATGATGAACATTTTTTGATATTTTGTTCAATGTTGGTGGTGATTTTTGGCTACCAGATGCCTTGGCTCGCACAACTCCAGGGTGGCCATCATGAAGTAAGTGCAATACTTGTCAGCCTTCCATTGATATCATAACCTGATCACCTATTAATATGCATCATTTACATATAGATAATTTATTATGTTTGCCCAGAACTCTGAGTCAATATACTAAGTCCTTGAAGGTGGCCATCCATTTCTGATCCATCCCATAAGTATCTGATAGTCCTGATCGGAACTTGTACAATTGGTTACACATTTGCTATTCAATACTTTTGAGTTTAGTATCAATATAATTTATTTCCACTTCCATTGTTAATTGTTTATTTGTCCGGCATTCTTGATAATGCATCAGCATGTGTGATCTCTTTGCCTTTTCTATATTCTAATATCATATGCTGACATTGTATTCCTCCAGTGCATCATGTGTGGGCTTAAATGTTCAGGAGCTTAAACAATCATGGCCTAAAATACTCAGTAATGGCTTGTGGCCTATAATTATGTAGAAATTTCTTCTGAACAAGAATTGATGGAATTTTTTTAAGGCCGAACATTATAGCTAAAGCCTCCTTGTCAATTTGGCTATAATTTATCGCTGATTTTGAGTTCTCAATGCATAAGCAATAGGGCATTTCTCCTTGTGACATGGGGGAGATTGCACCACCCCCAAACTCTGATGCATCTGTTGTTAGGTATACTTCTAAACTGTTATTATAGTGTACTAATAGTTTCTCCAATGACAATAGTTTTCGTTCGACAGAATGCTTCATGAATTTGAGACCAGTGCCATTTTTTCTGATCCTTTTTTAATAATTCCTATAATGGCTTATGCAGGTTTTACCTTCCAAGAAAGGCACAAAAAAGCTTGAGCCCTTAGAAAGCCTGTAACTGTTTAATATTGGTAGATGCCGCTGCATTTTTACTTTCTCCAGGGATGGTCTCTTCCCTTTGTCAGAAATTAAATAGCCTAGAAACGTTAACTTTTGACATCCATACTATTGTGGGCGTTTAATTTAACCCCAGATTTACTTAGTTTGGTGCATATGATGAAGATCTATGCACAATATTGCTTGTGATGTAGTCATGATAAGTATGTCCTCATAATAGGGAATGACCCCTTCTAAATCCTGTAGCAAAACATTGATCCTTGCCTGGAATATGTTTGGGGCATGGGGATATGCCAAAAGGTAAATGGTTGCACCTAAATAAACCCTTATGGGCCATTAAAGCCAAGATTCCACTGATTTTTTGGTGACCTGAATCTGGTGGAAAGTGGAATTAAAGTCTAGCTTCACAAAATAGGAAGCATTTTGCAGACCAGCCAAAACTTCCCTTACATTTGGGACCAGGTAAGCTCTTATTTAAAAAATTTGTTTACCATTATTCAGTAATCTCTCCATAATCTAATTTTCTAGTAGGCTTGGTTATTACCAAAGGTGTGGTCCAATCAGATGTTTCAATTGATATCAACACTCCTTTATCAACCAATGATTTTAACTTGTCTTCAACTTTAATCTTTTGCGTAAACAGAATTTTACACGGTTTACAAACTAGTTGCACATTTTCCAATAATTCTATTTCTACTGGTTTTGACGCGATCAATCCCAGTTTTTCATTGAACAGATCTGGATATTTATTAACTAGTTCTTGTTCCAGAGATTTTCTTTATATTAATTTGAATCCCGATTTCACAAAACAATTCCCTCCCTATAATGGGACCAATTTTACTATTAAATGGGGGTAGATTTGTTTTTTGTTGTTGCATTTAATTGGTACTTTAACCTGACCTATTATTTGAGTGCGTTACCATTTGTCTCTCACTTTAATATTTGTTTTCTCTAAAACAAATGTTTGCCTTATCATATTTTTTTCCATTTCTATACCATAAATTTTAAGTTTGATCATAAACTGGCATATACTTTTAACATTTAGATTTTTAGTCATGTGAGTGGTTGCAAGAATCCCTCCCCTATCACAAGGCATATGTGCATGATTTTTTTCTCTTGTCAACAGACATGTGAAAATGATCTTTTTTGCTGCATTTAAAACATACTGCTCTGATTTTAATCAAAAAGCTTGAGCCTGCTTCAATATCAGCTTATACGCTATATCCTTGATGGCCATTTTGTAAGTTAGCTCCATTTTTGCTGCAATTGTATGAGCCTATCGTCAGACATGCCCCAAAGTAGCTGATCCATTACTCTTAAAGCTAGATTGTATTCATTTTCTTGCTGCTAAATTGTTTTCTACTTCAGAGTTAACCTAGCTACATGGTGAGAGGGACAGGGGCTAAACTGATCATTCAACTTCATCACTTCCTCATGCTTGACCTTCTTGGGCAAAGGTACTTCAAATTTGATGGATAACCTCAATTACTTTCCCCCCAAAATACATTAGAGCTACAATTTTTCTTATCATCAATCGCATTCAAGGTTAAAAAATTTTCCAATTGTGTTCTATATAATGGTCATTCGGATGCATTGCTAGTGTCAAATTCACCTAAGCTGTTGTGCCCTAATGTGGACATAATTTCAGGTTGTTTTGTGATTGTGCCACTTATTTGCTGTGTCCCCAGCTATGGCTGAGTGAACAAATCTGAATTATTTTTAAATAAAAACCAACTACTTTACATTATATCCTTTATTGGTACATAGTAAATTACAAATTATGAGTAATTTAATATTTCCTCCACCAACCCAATATATATATATATATATTGTAAGGGATGACTTATAACCAACCATCACACCTATCTCAATTTTTCTCAATGTTTGAATTCAGACTAATTGGTAGGCAAATAATTTATCCTACATACCTGTTTATACACATGAAACATATATATATAAACACAAATAAACTAATATTTTTGTCTATTTATAGAAATTAATTTTTCTTTCACTTTATATCACTAACAACAAAAATAATAACTAATTGACTTATAAGACAGACATGATCAAAGGTCAAAATATGTGAGGTCAAAGACTAAGTAAAAAAGAAAAATAGTAATAATGTTTTTGATTTTTTTTTTATTAATTTATAACAATAGGCTTAAGCTAGCATGAGAAAAGAATCTCCTGTTTTTCACTGGTCTACTAATAACAAAACCATCAGAACATAAATCTTTTATTTTATTTTTTTAAAAAAAAACTATTCGTAATTAAAAACAGTAAGAATATGAATTTTAAAACTTAATGTTTATATGTAAAAATTAATAGAAAACCTTTATCATTGGGATAGAAGGAAAATAGAAATTTAATCTTAACTGTTAAAATGACAAACTTGAATATATAAACAGCAGGAATGAACTAATGGTTTAATTTATTCTAGAAAGCTTAAATAATTTGTTATGGAGATAAAGAAACGTGAAACTATTAGAAATTATTTCTTTAAGTCATTTTCCAATGTATATTGAAGCCATGATATAAATGTCAATAGGAAAGTAATCATTGCAATGTGTTTGGGGTAAACCAATACCGTGGGCATCCCAATGTCAGCTTCGATGTCACTATGAACATGTCTATAAAAATGTCTATTTTACAAAGCGCTGGTGAATATCAATCTTCAATGGATTTATGTTGTGTTCAGAAGAAATAATTGGTATGTGTTTGCTCTTAACCAAATAGTATGGAGTATATAAATATCAACAGAGTTAGTGGACAAGAACATTATGTATGGAGATTGGCATTCAAGTTTAGACTTATAGCTGTCGACAATACTTGCTTTCCTCAGGATATAGATTTTTTTTTTTCAATTCACGTGATTATTTTTTTACTATTTCTATTTGCAATTTCATGTATTGTGATTTTTTTTCTTTTGTGTATTCAACTTCATTTTCAAATTCGGTCACCTGCATTTTAAAAGTGGGAGCAATTATGTGAAATGTATCAATATGTTGATATATAAAGGGGGAAAGGGATCAGAATCATTAATTATAAATAAAGGTAAATTTTCAGATCCCTCTGGGAATTCAGCACTGCTGCAACAAAGCGATCTCAAGGTTTTAATATAATCAACATTAATTGCAGACTCTAGAACAAAGTTATATTACTTACTAATAAGTTTCAATATCTACTTGTAATTGTTTTGTTTCTGGGTGCACAATTAATCAATTTGAGTAAATAGTCTTTTTCTTACTTTTCACTAATTTTAATATGACTTACACACATATATAGGTGGGAGTCAGACATTCTTTTTGGAAAATTATAAATATATCTACTCCAACATATAAATATCATTGTAATAATTATACTAATGGGGTAGACTTAGAATTACCAAATTCTCAATTTGCTTTTTCCTTTTGTTGTATATATATATTTAGTGAATTATTTAATCACATTTTGTATGCTTTATTTTGAATCGTTTTGTTTTTTTTTTTGTTGTAAATAAAGATTGCTTAAGGACAGACTTCTATCATGAAATCTTGAACAGGGAGATTTATTGTTTTAAGCCCTCAAAATGTAGATCATTCTTGTTAACTTAATATTCTTTTTGTAAATATATGCTATGATACATTATAGTTTATTAATGTTACTAAGTTGTTAAAATCAATCTGATCTCTGTTTGATCATCACCATTATTATGCATTTGCACCACTGTTTGATCATCATCATTATGCATATGCACCATTAAATGTTCGATCATCATTATGCATTTGCACCAATAAATGTTTGATCATCACCATCATTATGCATCATTAAATGTTTGATCATCATTATGCATTTGCACCACTAGATGTTTGATCATCACCATCATCATTATGCATTGCCCTTCTAAATGATTGGTCACCATCAATATTTTTCATATTAAAAAAATACTGATCTATGCTTATACATAGGCATATTTGATTGATGCATCCCTGAAGAGAGCTGACTGCAAGAATGAGTTTGAATTTTTGTGGTGAAAATATAATGAATATGCACTAGTCTAGATTACATTGACATGTCTTAAGTAAATTATGAACTAGCATACTAAAGGTAGATGTGTCTTGAAGCTAAGCATTTCATCGTGACATCTTTAGCATCCTACCCTAAGGCCTAAGTCTGACAGTAGTGAGTTGCGCTCCCTTTATTATATGCCATTTCTGGTTCAGTAATATCTGGCGCACCCAAATGGGAAGTCGAATCATGGATTTCAGGATATGAATTGTTGTAGGTTGTTTAATGCGTTGTGTTCAAATCATCCAATTATTGAGTCTTATTCAGGTCATCCTATGGCATTCCCTGCAGTTCCGTTATAATATTGTATAATAATTACTGCAATTTGTCTATTCCCTGTTTCTAAAAATTGGAAACAAATCCTTAAGATTAAGCAGCACAACTTTATGGGTCCATATATTTCTAAAATTTCAATATTTTTGAAGCTAACATATCAACAACATATTTTAATACTTCTCCAGGTATTTCATCAGAACCTGCAGCCTTTCCATTTTTAAGAATACAAAAAGCTGTATTGACTTCACTAAGCTGAATATCTTTGACCAAATCTAAATTGGATATATCATTAAAAGTTGTCGTCTCCAATTCTTGTATCATTATTCAAAAGATAATCAAAATACTCTTTCCAATTGTTCAAAATATTATCATATAAGAGAGTACAATTTCTGGATTAGAAGGATTGTGATTCTAATTTTCAGGTCTATATGTTATTTTCAATGCATCAAAAAAAAAAAAAAAAGATCTAGAATAATCATGATTAGCAAAAGTCTGTATCTTCTTTGCAACTTTAATCCCCCATTCATATCTAAGCCTTCATGTCAGTTATTGAACTTTGCTTTCAGCCCAACAATCTATTATTCTACCAAACAAAAATTGCCAAATTTCTTTTTAATAAAAGATTATTGGCAGAAAATCAGTCATGATTCTTTTTAGCGAACCCAAGAATAATTTACTTGTATTTATAATACTTCCTTTTAGCGATTTTAGTGTTTACTAGCTATTGAAATTTAGTATGTATGGTTGATTCTTCTAAAGAATGAACATCAATTTTCTTGTGAATGTGATTGGAATAACTATTGTCCAACAACCTGTGCTTACATAATATGAACTCTTGCAATCTGATTCCTAACCATAATCTAACTTATTAAATGTCATTTTATTAAGTATGGATGTATCCATGTTCCTTCATAGCATTTTTTCCTGCTTAATAAGTTCAATAATAACCAAACCATTTGAATTTACAATGCCAACATTATTTCCAATAACTTTTTTGAACCAAAATCTACTACCTATACCAATGTGTGAGTTAAAGTCTCCAAGAAAAAAAAGACCTTTTAATGATAATAATATAATAATGCTATCTAATAAGAAATAAGCTTCCAACAATAGAAACTACTACATTAGACTTTATAGCAAATCCAACACCATGCTTTTTCCTTTCAGTGATTGATTTCCAAAAAATCTTCAGCTATCCATTCATTGTTTTATTAAACTTCCTTTCCTCTGGAAGACAAGTTTCACTAAGATCAGCTACATCAACCTTAAACCTTGACAGCTCCTTAGTCACCAGTATTCTCCATTCTGATTTTGAATGAAATAAAGTTTACACATTGCATGTACCTATTGTAACGATATATAAATATGTCGTTACATTAATTTAAAATAAAATCTTAAAAGTTCGCAAATAAAAATAAAATCTATTAAAAAAAAAAACTAAACGCTAAAATTAAAATGTTTGTTAAACGTATATATTCGCACAGATGCTAAACTTTAAAATTTTTTTTTTTTTATAAATAAAAAAAGGGTATTTGAACGTATTTTTTTATAAAAAAATACAAGATTTAAATATAAAAATATTTTAATAAAGAAATAACGTAAGTTAAAATAAAAACAGGTATTAATTAATTCCTGTAATCTGTAAATAATTGTTTATTAATTATCCAAAAGCTGTGTAATTAAAAAGTCAGATGAAAAACAGATAAAAGAATAGAGAAATTAGTTTGACCAATGGAAGCACCAAGCCTCAGCCCGGACCTGAATGAAAAGAATGGATTAGTGACGTTTTGTTGGTTGACTCTGTGTGGATACTATAAAAGAAGAAATACAGTTTTCCTGAGAGTTTTTCCGGCTTGTTTTTGAGGGTCGTGATAGGACGCACATATCACACTCTCTATTTTAAAAATGAACTGACTGTGATACCAAAATGAACCAGCTAATGCTATCTCCGGAACATCTGACCGGGTTTTCAAATAAAGACTCTGTGGAAATTTACATCAAGAGCAGTGATTTCTTCTACTGTAAGCTATTGACATGAACTCTAAAATTTAAAAATAATTAAGAACTTTCATTCAAGCTTATGAACTTCTATCTGACTTTTAAGTTTAAAATCAATTGAAAATGTTTAAATTTATATGTTTTGCATTGATAAACATCATTTCCATTTTATTATTTGTATTAATACTTATCGTATAAATTATTTAAATGCATGAAATTTAAAGTTGGGTATAGACATTGCATAGATTCATTAGCGGTTAATTATGTTGCTGTTTCATGGTCGATTGGAATATATAAGTCATCATGTCACTGCGGCATCTTATGATGAATGCTATTGGGTTTTTTTGTATTCCCTATGCAATTGACATTATCGATGACTTTGTATTTTGATCGGTTATGTTTATTTTGGAATGTTTTTAACCATGGAATCTGTGCAGCCGATCTATACTCAACATTTTAAAACAAATTTTATAAAATTCATCTGTGCGAACATAATAAATGTTAAATTTAAGTCGGGCATGAATGGCTGTATAGATTTGTAAAGTTATATATAGTTTAAGGGAGGGTAATCTTAGGTTATTCGTTTCGTAGTTGAATTAGCTCAATGGATTGGATATATCTGTGTAATTAGTAGATGTAGTACGAGATCCGCTATGGGCAGGATTGCATATATACGCCACACACCTTCTGTTTACCTATGGATGAGTTTGTAAGTCGGCAAAGGCCCGCAGTTCATTCCTATGGAGTTTTTTGTTTATCGTTCTACTCGCCAACAGATGTAGCATTCCTGTTGGTGGAGAGACAATGTCTTCTCTAACTCTACTTACTGTTCAGATGTACATTCCTGACAGTATAGTATTTTGTGTTGTCGTATTTTCATGCTACATTGAATACATAAATGTATCAGATGGATTGGCGCCGGTTTGACTGCGAACTTTTTGGCCTAAGGTGAAATAAGGGATAGAATATTTTCTTTTCAAATGCAGATCTATGTAGTCTATTCATACTCGACAATCTTAAAATAAATTTATCTGTAGATGATTTAAAATTTTAAAATAGTAAGTTAAATTAACAGAATATTAAAATCTAAAAAAAATAATTAATGTTGTTCCTCAAAATTTAAAAATGATTCAAAATTATATATGTGCGTAAATAAATATTTTTATGTGTTAATTTCTGGCAGTAGCTTTTATTTATTTATATTTAAGATATAAATGAAGATATAGATTATTATCTCTGCGTCTTCACTGAGCTAGTGACTTGGGCTAACGATCTAAATATTAAATAAAGTGGAATCTTATCAGTGCATATCTGCCTACTTTATAAATTTTTCTAGGCTCAAAGCCTAGATGGCGCCCTGGTAGTTGCAGATACGATTGACTTCTGTCTCCACCTTCATTTGGATCATTATACTATATTTAGGGAAAAAGATTTATAATACATAACTTTAGTACTACCACTGTCTCTTTATCACTATTATAATTATTTCAACTGCTGAAATGATTAATCCACCAGCATGATAATGTAGCCAGACTGTGTAAGACATTTTCTAGACCTTTTCACTGTTACAGTAGGCAGGTGACCCCAACTTCTGCTTCAATGAAATCCTGTTCCAAACTGACTCAATAGTGAATTGTATTACTTCAAGAATGAAAGATTTGTAAAAAAAAAAAAAAAAAGCTTATGTTTAAGTTCAGGTAGATTATCATTAATCTAGCGCTCTTCTATTTTTAAATTATTTATATTCCACAGAAATATTAATTTTGTATATATATAAACGCATTTTATATATAAAATTTATTTTTAATATAAAAATATATGCTTATTTTTATATGAGTACAAAAACTTTATACAGTATTAATTGAGCTATAAATATATCCTTTTTCATTTACTTAAAATACAGGTTCTTTTATTCATAACTGCCTCCTCTCCCTAATTCACTAAGCAATTGATTAAAGATCAACTTCAGAAAATTTTTCTTAAAATTAAATCATTAGACTAAGATAAAAATAAAAAACAACATTTATGAAATTAAAATTATTACAATGCTTTTAATGACTTCCAATCCACTATACATTCTTGAAATATGAAAAGACAAATGATCTCTAATAGGCATTTCATGCAGAACTAGCATTCCTTACTTGGACTAGATCACAATCTCTTACATATCTTTATTGTTTGTTCAGTATTATCAATAGTAAATTGTTACATTTGGTTCTACAAGTGTCAAACTTATTCCATCCACAATTTTGATGTGAACCAACACAGATAAACATGATTATTACTAATCATTTATTAAACTAAAGATTATCATTATCAATAGATCAGAAACATAATATACAGGTATTAAATTTTCAAATGTGGGCGAATTTAAGATTAAACAATGTCACTTAAGTAAAATATAACTCTTAACATAATGGTATCTCATAATTTCATCTTTGTAATTATTGAATGCATAATACCTTAAGAATTAATGGTATTCTGCCTATACCAATAATTGTGAATTTAAAATCTGTATTTTAATTGCACCAATTTTTCAGCTGAGAGCCAAAATTGATCTACCAAATTTATGATTATCTTTGAAATTCTATCAGACTTAATATGATTTTCAAATATTAAACTCTTATGTTAATTTAATCACATTATAATTCTATGTCTAATCATATTAAATAATTATGGTTAAATCTTAAAAATTATTTTAACAAAAATGTGGATTTATTTTCAATATCTAATTATATATGAACGTTCTGCCGGAAGTTCGATTAATTGGGTAACAAAATACTACAAACAAATAATATTTGATTAGTGCTAGTTCATTATCATATGATTTATTAATAAATTTTTAAAATAATGTTCTGCCAACTGAGACATGCCAATTTTATGAATTTGAGAATGTATAATTTCCCATTTTAGAATCTTTTATATATTTTTTCTGATCACACAATTTTAAAGCTCTGATGACAACCTAATTGCTTCAATAATACTCAATATTATCACAGCTTTCTTGTAATTACTGTAGCAATGGATCATTTAAAAATTAATCAGATATTACAATCTAATTATAATTTTGGCAGGAACATTTTTCAACTTGAATATTGGCTTTAGGTCATATTCATTAAGACTTGATGAATTGTATTGTCAATTTAGTAATAAATCTAAATTTTTTCTAATTATTAAAAATATTTTTAATGTGAAATATTTTTGCATAAAGCATCCTTGTCATTCTAATGCTTTTTAAAAATGAATTAAATCTCAGTTTAGAATGTTAAAAAAACTTATAATTGTTCTTGTCAAAATTAAGAAATGTTATATTGCAAATTTCCATATTGTTAAGTCATTGATGATACTCATGCATATATTGGATCTGACAAAATCGATTTAATACTGAGAAGAAGTATTATATTTATTATTTTAGCCTTTCCAGATAAATATGAATAATAGACTTTAATTGGTTTATTGCATAGGAGCTCAAAAGTTCAAACATTTAAGCTCAAAGCAATCCATGGATATTAAACTTAACTATCACTTTACCACTACATCAAAACATATAGGCAATTTTCACATTACAATAAATGTGCAACACTATCAGAATAACTTATGCTGATAAATGTAAGAAAACTAAAAAAAATTTAGTTGAAAATGATAAACTTAATTGCATTTTTAAAATAACATGGATGTCAGAATTAAATAAATAAGATAGTTATGCTTATTGTTTCAAACTGTTCATCAAGATTACAGATTGTGTAAGTGAATAGTGTCAAAAATGTTTGTAGTAACAAACAAAAACTTTATATGAACAAATTGTACTGAAATTAATATTTTGGGGTTATTTTAGAGAAGTCAACAAATGGCAATTATTATTCTCTTATAAAAGAGATTATTAATTGTTGTTAGATGTTCTGATGTTTCTTGTAATTTAGAGTAAGTTGAATGCAATACTTTTAAAGAATACTAAAAAAAAAGTCTATTTAAACAGATAAATTAGAAACAAAGGTCCATATCTAATAATACTCATGCCATTGACTTCAAACATATCAATGCTGAATATTGCTGCAAAATTTGGATTCCTTATTAAAATAAGTGGCTGGTTTATATATTTTCTTCAGATAAAATATGAATACATTTTTTATCAAAATAAAAGGAAGTTAATCTTTAAAGCTCATCCAACATAGTACAAGAAAATGCAACAAATCTAACATCATAAAAAGATATGAACAACAGTGTCACAGTTAATGATGGGGGGTGGGGTGTATGGTAACCTGTGACTCATTGTATCTTTCCATGTCATGCAGACGGTTCAGATATAAATATTTAATACATTTTAAGCTTGCAGACGGTTCAGATATAAATATTTAATACATTTTAAGCTTCTGTACTTTATCTAAGTAAAGGCATATTAATAAAACAGACATTGTGAGATAGAAAAATTTTATTGCTTGGATTTATGTTTTGGTTTTCTTGATAAAGTTTGCTGCTATTATACATCAATTATTTATTATAAAAAGTTTCTGTACAAACTATTTGGTTTATGTGCATACACATATATTATACATAAGCAATTGAGTCAGTATATATATAACAAAAAAAAAATACTTCTTTTGACATGATTCTCCTTAAGAGAAATTTCTTTGCATTTTATAAGCCTAGAAACCCTGTTAGCCAATTTAAATTTCATCCTCCTGAAATTTTTTTATATTTCTGTAAATCCATATATATATATATATTTCCAATCTATTACCAAATTGTTTTTGTCAAGCACTGATTCTATTTCTTTTTAATAAAAACTGATTTGTTAATTTCAATATACTTTCAGCATACTATCCATTTTTATCAGAAAAATCTCTTTCATTTCTCTCAATTTTATATGCATATTTTAAAACTCTGGAATCCAAAAATAAATGTTTACACATCAACAATTAAAATTCTGATTACATTATCATTTCCTTTTCTTAATAGCCAAAATTCATCTTGAATAAGCTCTCTCTACATGTAGCTTTTAAAATATTTTAATCTTAATAAATAAAAAAAAAAGCTATCCTATTTTTTGTCCAAATTTTTACTTTATGCATTTATTTCCTTTTTAAAAAAATTTGAATCATTTTGGCCATTATAAAACACATTCTTTCCAAATGTAAAAAAAACCCACCATCATCCATTTCTAAATTATTCTACATGTTTATGTAAGCAATATACCAGATTTTTAATCATTTCAATTTTATTATTTACTATGTATCTCAACTTCAATAATCTATTTAATTTATTGTGTCATTTAACAAATTATTTAATACCTATACTTTATTTCTTCAAAATATTCCATTTTCTATTCTTATTGGATTTAATTTTTTTATATTTCTCTAATAGAAAGTCCATATTTTATACTATTCCCCCAAAAAAAGATTGATCTGGTTTTTACTATGGCCTATCACCACTCCTATTTCATTCTCTAATTGTGTTAAATACAAAATAACAATAAACATTTTTGGTTCAACACAATTTCACATTTAACTTGCATGTATTTCTCCAGTTGATATTTATAAAAATTATTCTTGTAAAAAGTGTCACATCATATTTCCAAGATTTTATGTTATTATTAAATATATATTTTATATACTATAAATATTATTATCACTGAATCTATAGTTAATTAATACTTTACCCCCCATATAGTAATCCAATCACCACATCAATCTATTTTCCTAAAATGTTAATATCTATAAATTTATTAAAACCGTTTCTTTTTTAGTTATAATTTTTTTTCCCTCTTAATATAGCTTCTAAATTTTCCACAATCTTTTCCTTTTGTATTTATATTTCTTCAGTTGATTTCTTATTAGGCTATCCCATTTGTTTTAATTCTGATTATCCCATTTATTTTTTACCTTCTCTAATTTAATTCTTAATAGTAATAGCTGTTTTGTACTTTCTCCAATTCTTTTCATTTCTTTTATACAATCTAAAATAAATTTAAGCTATCTTTTCTTACTAATTCTATTAATTCTAAATATTTATTGGAATCTCCATTGTATTTTACTCTTTGAATATATTAAAATTCCCTATTTATTACAATCAGTTTATTTTCAATTCTTTCCATTCATCTTGTAAATTTTTCTACCATGTTTTGTATCTGTTTTTAGATAACTTTTATTCTATCAACAGTCCTCAATTCTTAAATATACAAATAATTATGTAATGATATAACTTAGTAAATTTTCAATTGAAATTAGTAAAAGATTAAGCAAAAATATTCTTAAAGCTTACACCTATAGTATCTGTAAGGGAATCATATACTTTGTAGAAATAAATCAACTTGATCTATGCATACAAAACCATGAAACAGAATCATTACAATTAATCTCATGTATTTCATAATGCATAAAAGCATTACAAATTCTTATCTACTACACATTAAATATTATTATTCTGCAACTTAGGTTCTTGACACTTTTCAAAAATTATTTGTATAAAGTTGGTTATATAATCATGAGAGTCAAAAGAGAAAATGCTTAAAAAGTATGTTGAGCTGCGATATCCAATATATTTCATTTCAAATTCCCATGTTTTATTTTCAATATATATATATACTTTTTTATAAATATAATATGTATATATAAATTAACATTATAGTATAAACAAAATTTTAAAAATCATGTGTTAATAATAAATTGAGTGAGCACATTTTTACATTTACTGAATATATTTATTTTAGTAAAATAAATAGCCAAGTGTCAAACTTTTGACTTTCTAAATTGTTAATGTATCATAACAATCCAGATGCAATTAAACATTTGTTCTGAATAATATTCTTCTTTTCAATAGCATTTCCCCCTATGGAAATGTAGAAAAATCTAGCCTTATTATTGGCAAAGTCTCTCTTCAGTTGTTTTGATGTTAAATCATATAGATTTCAGAATGTAGTCATCCTTTCTTACAGATATCTATTTCAGATTCCTAGCTAAACTTTTTGTACTAATTTTTTATTTCTGATGGATCAGAAACATTAAACTGATTCTTTTTTCAGTTACTATTAAATCAACAATGCTCTTAAATTTCGTACAGTTTTTAAGTTTTACATTTAAAAAACATTTTATTAAATCAAATATTATATATGAAACTTTGAAAGAAAAGAAAAATCATGTTAAATGTAATCCAAAGAAACAAAATTAATAAATGAGATAGCATAAGTGTAAGATTGTAATATTTAAAAATGGTGAATTTGGCAAGGGTTTTCCAAAATTATAAAATGGCTATTATAATACACTTATATTCTTTACTTACATTTACTTAATTACAAAAAAAAAAAAAAAAATTGTAATGCATATCATAAAAAATAAAATAATGAAAATTATATTCTTTTATCATAATGCTTATATTAGTAGTGGTTTTTCAATTTGATATAAAAATAACTAAATATTATATAAATCAATACTAGATTTTTGTAATCAGCAATAAGAGAAATGAGTAATTGTATATTAAATAATTAATCCTCATTGATTTATATTTTGTTCAGTTGAGAATCAGGAAAACAATAACTGAAACTATTTAAAAAAATTACATTTTTTTTATATACTTTTCACAACACTTTAACTCTCTAATTTTTTAACAATTCAACTTTAAATTGTAGACTACATTTGCTACACCATGATGACAGATATAAATGAGATATTAGATTATTCCATATCTTTATCAATTATTTTGAGAATAATCATTTGACATAAAATTGTATACTTTTTTGTTTTATATTTTGAACATTAAGAATTGAAACATACTACAAGCATATGAATAACACACCTTTGACTTAATTCACACTTTTTTGTAAATATTTGTGCTATAGAAATTATAATTATTGTATATATTTTTACTATGTTATAAATAGTTGACTTAAGTGTTTCATTATTAAAAATTTTCAAATTACTGAATTTCAGAATAATGGTTCTTAAATTGTATTAGCAATCTGTTCTATAAACTCTTAACTAGCAATCCAAATAAAAATATAAATCATTGTAAATTCAAAAACTAGTCGTATAAAATAAAGAATTTCAATCTTATTTAATTTGTAGTTATCTATGCCATGTAAGATTCAAAATACTATACTCTAAACACTTCTTATAAGTTAAAAAACAAACAAATGTTAGTTTATGTTTTTTCACAAAAAACATTAAAATGGTTTGATTAGTTAACTTTTTGCGAAGCAGCCATATTGAATATTAAAAAATTTTGTTAAGCCACAAATTTTATCATAATTTAAGTTTGTATTATTCAAAAATGACACAATATATATTGTTTTATACACAGAACACCAAAGACTGTAATTAAGCTGAAAAAAATATAGTCATTGATATTCAAAGTAATTAAAAAAAGAAAAGTTAATATTTCTAATAATTATTTTCATATTATTTCATAAATTCAAAATTATCATGCATACAGCTTAAAATTATATTTTTGTTAGTAGGTTAGTTGGATTCATCATAGAATGTATAAAAAATTAACATATAATAACACTTACTTAAGGTAATCTATCATTTAAGTACTTCAGAATAAAGACATTAGTACCTTTCATTTTTCCTAATAGCCCTTCAAAACGTATTTCCATACAGGGGTTTGCAATGAATATGTCATCCCTAATAACAAGTAGTTAATATTGATCAATAATTAATATAATTTGAATATTATAATAAAGAACTTCAATACAGTTTGTAATTTGTTAAAAAATACTACTAAAATAGTCACTATAAACAAAATAAAATAATAAAATAAAAAGTGAATGAAATACTAAATTCATTATAGAGTTAAACTTGAGGTACATAAGTTAGTAGTTTAGAGTAAGTGCGATGTAGTATTATTTATCCTATCTTTATAGGTTTTGAGGGCTCATATTGTTCACGCTATGACCGTAAATTTAGTAATAGCTTCAACTGCCATCTCTCTTTGCATTTGATATGCAGCTTTGAAATTTACATTGCAGTAGTCTATAATCAGCCTAAGTTTATATATTGTAACCAGTTGGCTTACATAGCATAACACTAATATAGTGTGTGTGCATAAATATATACGTAAAATAAAGAAAAAGTAGAAATGAACATACAATAAATTTTTGTAGATATTTTTCTATATTTCCTAAAATAAAATAATGGTAAGTAAAAGGTTAAATAACTCTTGGTTTAAAATAAAATTTCATTATGAAATTAATATTTTAAAAAAGGTCTTAATAAATATTGTATTGTTATTATTATTATTCTGATTGTGAAATGTAAAAACACAATACTTGTTTTTGAAATTTTTTTAATTAATTAAAACATGTTTTCAAAGGGATTAGAGCTAAAAATAGAAGCTCTCTTTTTAATCAAGATGTTATCACCTTAGATGATTTTATAAAAGAGCTGATAACAAAATTAGCTCGTCTGGGTAATGATTTTTGAAAAGTCTGGATAGTGATTTTTGAAAAGAATAGTTTTGGCTTGTAGTTTTGTAAGAGTTAGAAGAGCTAGCTGTAAAGTTGGCTACAATATTTTGTGAAGAGTTGGTAACTGTAGCAGAAAATGGCCATAGTAAAGCTAGCTGCAAAGATAGCTAGAATAATTATCAAGAGAACTGCCATGAGGATGTAAGAAGGCAAGATAGTAGACTGTTTTCCTTAGCAGGAGTTTGAATTTACATGGAGGAAACGGATCAAGATTCTTTGTAACTCAAAGCTTTAAAAGTGTTCTGGAATCACTGACTACAGAAAAAAAAAAGCCAACCATACCTGAATTATGTACTTTTACCTGATGATGACAATTGCCTGGATTGATAAAAAAAAAACTTGCCCAAGAGAAACACCAGCTGAATAAAGAAGTAGTTATACGTATGCTGCTGTGTCTACATACGCGAAGAGAAGCACAGATAAACGTGTATACAAAAGTGAGTTGCTTTTAAATAATTCATTTGGGAAGACATTTTAAATCTATATTTTTAAATTTATAGACATTTATAATTAGTTAAAAGGTAACCTAATAAAAAGCTTTCTAACCTCACGAAAATTGACTATACTTTTTTAAAAAAAAAAAAATTAAGAAAGCTGTAATAGAATTTGATAAACTGAGTTTTTTTTAATATTGATTAAAAATGTAAATTTTATGTATATTCAAGCGCAATTTGTAATTGTAGAAATTATTATTTGTTTGACAAAATTAAATTTATAAATAATCTGTGCGCATAGGACATATATGCAAATTTAAGCATTTTGTTATTGAATATTAATTGTATATACCTAAATCACGCGTCTGTGAGCATATACATGTAAAATTTAATCTTTTTTTTAATAATTATTTTATATTAATTGAAATGTATTCCTTGCATATTATAAAATGCACGTCTGTGTATGGATATATATATGTGTTTATAGAAACTAATTAAGAAATAATGCAATTGATGTAATAACTTGAATTTTGTAGTAATCTTGTAAATTACAGAGGGATGACTTTATTATTGTGTATCTTTCAAAATCAGAACCCTTATAAGACCTTAATCATTTATTTATTTTTTGTTATTAATAAACCTGTATTTAACTGTTAAAAATGGTTTCCATCATCTCTTGGTCACATACAGTAAGAGCTTGTGTTTTCTGAGCTAGATTCGAGCACGGGATGAATATATAAATGAGGATGTGTATTTAGTGCTTTGGGGCATCCAGAGATGATCAATCATCATCCTGGTTGGTGCAAAAGAGGAAACTCTTTAAAGCCCACACACTATATTTTAATTTAGTCTTGTTAAAAAAATTTAAGTTTATAAAATGTTCCAGCATTATTGTTTCGATTTATGATTATTGTGTATTTTAATGGATGGGCACTAAGCTGGTGTATCCAAGTTACATTTAAATAATTGCCCAAGATGGCAAAGGCTCAATAGTTAGCCCGGTCTAAATAAGATCCATTTTCAATCCAGCCACAAGATGGTCTATTGATTTTATTCCGATTTATTGTACTAATTTGTTTATTCCTATCAATGATGATGATGGATGGTTATTTCTCTTCATATTTACTTATACTTACTTTGACTTTTGATAATTATGGTTGATAGTTAATGATGCTTTTAGTAGCTGGCTGATCTCTCAACGTTCTCAGAGATTCTCTAATCTCATTTATTATTAAATATTTCATTACTTATAATTTTGTAAATTGATAATAAATTGAAAGTATGCTAGCCTTTCTCACATGCGCAATTATAACAGAGAAAGCCAATCAGATTTTAAACAGATATCTAATAAATAATCAAGCTTAGACACGAGACAAGAGATTTTGATAGAAAAGGTTGATACCACCTTTTCTAAACTTGAACTTTTATATATATAAGCCAGTCTTAAGCATCTTAGCCCGAAAGCTTTAAATATATAAACAAATACAATTATCATTCATTGTGTTATAAATATAATATATTACGGCACGAAATCTCAGATTTACTATACCGCAATTTTCATAGCAGCAACGTTTGTAAACAATATTTATCTAAATCACATGTTGAAAATTGATAAATTGAAAGTATGCTAGCCTTTCTCACATGCGCAATTATAACAGAGAAAGCCAATCAGATTTTAAACAGATATCTAATAAATAATCAAGCTTAGACATGAGACAGATTTTGATAGAAAAGGTTGATACCACTACATTACCCTACCCCCCATCCCATTACAAAAATATTATAGGTGTACCATGTGAGTAGGATGTAGTGATGCATGAATTTGTTTTTCATGTTGGGGTGGGTGGATGATAGAGCAGAGCTGCTTGGATGCATTGTATTTATGATGCTCAGAAGTATATACTCGGCACCATCCAGACCTGGATGTTGAGCTCCTAGAGTAGTCCAGTGGTGTATATATAGGCCTCATGAATAGGCCTTGGTCTCATGAATAGACCAAAGGAATAAGCCCCTAAGATTCACCGAAGCTGAGCAGGGCTGGCTCAGTGCCAAATTTTTCCTGGCTCCTATTCTTAGTTGGATGATCTCTCTAGGTACAAGAGAGGTAGTGCTTAAAAATGAGATATTTTCTCGTGACATCATGGGGCAGTGGGTACTAACAGTTTGTGCTTGGCCATCTACTTATTCTGGCATTGGAGGCTACAGTTCATGTATTCACTTTTCCAGCTCATCTTACCCATTTTATCAGTACATCTAAAACCAGGTGATGCAGTAATGAGAAACGATATGTATAGTATATGGAATAAAATCATACTTCCAGGTGATTTCATTCCAAAATTTGGTGGGGGGTAATGAAACAGATATACTGTTCCATATTTATATTCAAAAGATCCCCCCCCCCCATTTAAAAAGACTAGCATGATTTGTCATTAAAAAAGAAAAGACTTAATAATGGTTAAGGAAAACTAAAAATTTAAAGAAACAAAGGAATCATGAAAATTGACAGCAATGAAAAAGGAAATATAATTTGGTCAAATTAAAAAGAAAAAAGACAACAAATACGTTTAAATCTGCAATTAAAAAAAAAAGTACAAATCTTTATTAAGATTCATCAATCTAAAAAAGAAAATTATTATTTTCTATAATTGAGAAAAACAAAAAAATCAAGATAAATCATTAATGATTTCTTAATTTTAGATTATGATATAAATATATCATTCGTATTTATTTAAAGCTGGCATTTTTTTTTTAATATTACATTTTTAATTTTTTGAAACGATGTTGTCGTATAGTATGATAATCGCTTGAGGCAGTCTTACTAAATTGGAAAACATGGCTTAATCCTTGCGATTCATTATCTGTCCCACGAAAAGTATTGTCCAATCCTTAAGAAGAAAAAATCACTCGGGCTTAAATGAAAGCTGTGGAACAAATAAGATACAGTGGGCAATGCTGCTTAATCAATCCAGGGAAGAGAATATAAATACATGAGTTGGAAGTTCAGGCCAGATTTTAAAAAGAGACTTTGAAAAGATTTTGAAAGAGATTTAAAAAAAAGATTTTTAAAGTAAGAAAAGTGAAGAGTTAATAGATTAAAATTTTCATCTAAGTGTTGCTTGACTATTTAATTGACAGCTGATTTTATGGAACCTTGGAATATAATATTTATAGCCACTGTTAATAATGGAAAAGGAAAATTTTATTAAGGATATCATAACGATGGAAGGCTAGTCCGTAACAGCTTCTTCTTTTCATCCAAATCCATGGTTCTCCAAGATTTGCCTGGGTGATCATTATGAAAGGGAATAATGCCATTCAGCTTAAATAAAACGACCCATTTTTGATGGAACAATTGGATATAAAAAAACAAAGGTAACAATTTTATAAAAAATTTAATATTTATGTGTTTATAAAAGACAAACAAAACGTCTCTCTTAGAAAAGAAAAAAAATATGAATAAAAATAGCTACGTAAAAATGTTTATTAATAAATTGTAAATGCTAGATGTCTTAAATGTCAATAATCAAAAGGTATTTTATTCAATACTTATACGTGTTTATAAAAATAAAAAACAAAACAAACATCTTTCTTAAAAATGAATTATGTGAATATACGTTTTATTAATGATAAATTATAAATATTAAAAAATATCTATAATCAAAAGTCATTTTTAATGAGGTAAATCATAAATGACTAACTTCTTATATGCAGAAGCATCTAGATTAAAAAAACTAAAAACGAATACTTATAACGATTTATATTACTGATATACAAATAAGTATACCTAGAAGAGTCAGAATTACTGAGCTATTACGTATAACTCTAACTGGCTAATAAATAAATGCAACTGCTGATCAATTTATAGGTAGAAATATACATCTGTGGCAGACCAAATAACAATATTTATGCTATATATTAGAATAACTAAATAAAAATTACAAATGCTTACATGCATCTTGATGGTATATAAATAGAAAATAACGAAACTTATGCATATAAATGCACATTGACCCTTGACTGGATTATGAATAATCCACAAACCCAGAATTGTTTACATTACCTGATTTGATAAATTAAAAAAATAATGAAATACTATATGGATTATAAATGCTTACCTGCATACTGATTTTATGTGAAGAAAATAACGAAACTTATGCATATAATTGCACATTGACACTTGACTGGATTATGAATAGTCCACAAACCCATAATTGTTTACATTACCTGATTTGATAAATTAAAAAAATAATGAAGTACTATATGGATTACAAATGCTTACCTGAATATTGATTTTATGTGAAGAAAATAATGAAACTTATGCATATAAATGCACATTTACTCTTTGAATTCTTTACCCAAGATAAATCAAAATGAGCCTTCATTTGAAATGAAGGATGAGTTTTATTAGAATGATTTGTAAATGAACTACTGATCAATAAACTGCTTCTAACCTTTTCATAAATGAACTGAAAATGAGTCATCACATGGATATTAAAGAACTATTGAAAGAAGGACTTTATTATACAACAAATTACATTCTTTAAGTGCTATTATTGGAAGTATACCAAAGAAACACAATGGACCGTAAATGAAATATTTGTTTGAATCAAGTGGAACTCTGAATTAAATGCTATCAGTTATCTTCATTATTATCTCTATTGTCTTCATATATCACACTCCTCTCTGTGAATTAACTAAATGACTAAAAATATAAATTGTTAAAGAACTATTGAAAGAAGGACTTTATTATACGCTCAACAAATTACATTCTTTAAGTCATATAAAAATGTTATTGGAAGTAGGCCGAAGAGATACAAGAGACTGTCAATGAAATATTTTCTTTGATGGACATTTATTTAAACCTGTTATTAAATAAATTTTAGTTATCCAGTTGTTCAATTCTATATATTGTACCCTCACTTCCCGATATATAATATAACTTAGAATATGACTAGCTCAATTAAATCGTTATGCTCAGCTAAAATATGTATAACTATCATTAATATATTTTTATAATACTATATCTTATCAGATTTATTATAACTTACCAAAAATTAATATAGTTCAATATCATGTACTAATTAAATAAGTATTTATTAAAACCATGAGACTATGAAGTGAAGTTACAAGTGGTAATTGAATTTACATTGAGCTAATGTCTTCCCAAGACATTATCTCAATGGCATAAGAATACTATTACCTCTTTATTATCTCATTACTACATCTACAGCACTCTTATGTCTTTTATAAAAATTAACTAACTTCAGTAATAATAATAAATAAATCTCAATCTTTTATTAAGGAAATGTAATTAAATAATCTCAGGTTCTTTTAATTATCTTAAAGTAATACTTCTTGCAGATAGGCATAATAAGGGATTTAATATCAAACCTAACTACACCTAACTTATCATAATAATAATAACTAACAATAATAATTTCTAGTGTATAAATTAATCTTATCTATTTTATTATACTATTAATCATTAAGAAAATAAGTGAATCATCTACATGTCTTTCATTTTCATACAGTATCTTAATTAAAATATACTAAATCTTATTTATAATTTAATAATATGTGGCAATAAATAATATTATACTCTTATATTGTGCATTATAATTACCTTGTGACCATTATAATATTATATGTTAATGTCAATCAATTTCTATAAATTATCTTAAGAAAATACTGTGTTTCTTTTTAAAATAATAATAATAAATTCACATTGTGCAAATATTATGTTTATTCAAATTATCTGTTGTCAAATGCTGTGGTGTAAAATAATGAATTCGACACACTTTTAAAATAACTTAAACAAATTTATTTACATCAACTTTAATAAACAACTTATGTACATTATTTACATTACAAGTGGAAATCAAAGAAAAAAAAATAAAAAAAAAGAAAATAATAATAATACAAGATTTTACACTGTTACTATTTCCATAATCCAAAATAAATAATCCATACATTTCTTAAATGTTTTATCAGTAACATTTAATTAAGTTTATGAACTTAAATTTTTAATAGATACCATTATCATCAGTTAGTACAATAGAAGACTTTTATGTAAAATATCACTTATGTAGCACATGTAAAATAAACAATCTTTAACAATTAAAATGCTACTTCACTTAAGTATTATTGCTATTTCTATTATAATGTATTAGTATGTATTACGTTTACTATTAGCATTAATCAAATATCAACTAATGTATAGACTGATATAACTTTATAATATAATAACATTTATTGATTATATAATTATTTACTTCATTCTGATGTAATTTCATAATGTATGTCTTACCAAAATATGCAATACATATATGTTCTTTTCTTAAAATAATATTTAAAATTATTCAACAACTTTCAAATTTAATAAAGTATTATATTAAAATAAAATTCTATGATTCTTTTCTATTTAAACTACTACTCTTCTCTACTTGTTATTCCTATTCCTTCCTAATAAAACTCTATCTACAAATATCCTTTTAACCTTATTTAACTTCAGTAACAGCTCACCAATTTTTTAAAAAAAATATTACTATCCAAACTCTCTTATACCTCATCATTTATATACGATAAACCCTTCAATCAAAATATAAATTTCTATATAAAATTAATTTAACTTATCTAATAAAATAAAATATAGATATTTTTACCTCTTACTAACTTGAAAAGAAATATAAATAACTCATACTAATATAATAAATCAAATTCCTAATATTGTAACAGAAACATTAAAACTTATTCACGAAAGAATCATATAATTATTTCTGGATTTCTCTTATTACGTTGTAATAAATTTATATCATAAATTTAAAGTATGCATATTAAAATAAAACTGTTATTACTAATATTATGCGTGTATATTCTTTAATTATTTATACATTCATTCAACAATCAAATAACATTTGGTTGATCTAAAGAAAAAAAAAAAAAGCAAAATACATCAAATTATTACTATTATATAATTTTTACCATAAATGATACTCCAATTTATAATCCGCCACACGATGTCCTCCAGGATTATAGTTTTACAAAATAATTTCACATTTATACTCAACAATTATTCTTTAAAATATTACGTGTTGTATAATTATATAAAAATAAACTTTATGAAATTAAGTGTTATATTAATATTTAGTTACTTTTTTAAAAAATGTACCTCTCTTATCTTTAATAGATCAATAAATAATTAAATATCTATGTTAGTTAAGAAAAACAAAATATGTTACATAAAATCCAACGGTGTCTTCTTTCCACCCATAATTGTTCTTTTTTCCTAGGCACAAACTTTTACCAACATTACTTCCTTTTCCGGTACATCACGTGTTTTTAAAAGTTTTTATGAAATAAATGAAAAAAAACGTTCTTTTTTTAAAAATAAAATAAAATAAGTTCCACCATAAAGAAACAAAAATAATAATTAAAACAGTCTAAAGGATCCGGATTCATTTCTTTAAAGAAAAATTATTTAAAAGTTATTATTTCTAGGATTAATCAATAGTTTATAATGTTCTTATTTAATTATTATAAATTGACTTGGATATCCACGTATACTTATTTGCGCATTCCTTAACAAATATTTATGTAAGATTAATTTCTAAATTCTTCTGTATGACCAGCGTCCAGACTTTACTAAATAATATTTTATTTACAGGTATTTCTTTACCAATTAAATTTCCGATTTATTTGCCTTTTAAAACTATCGAAATCTAGTCTTTTAAACCACAAAGATTTAACAAGGCAAATACTTATGTAATTATTATTAATTACCATATCTTTACCAAGATATATACTTAAATTTATAATTTAAAAATACTTTCTTCATAAAGAAGTATTTCTCTTTCTTTAAAATATTTGTTTATAAAAATTAATGATAATCAACTTTTAAATTCATATAATGTCCAATATATTACTTTTATCCAACTAGTAATTCTCCTAGTTAATCCAGCGTTTGTTATATTTTTAGTATAAAGTCTCTAATACATTTTATCCTTATACGATGTTTTCATGATTATTTGATAGTAAATTGAGCTTCGATAGAGACGATCAATAGGGAATTATAAATAAATTAGCACTGCATATTTAACGGTAAAACTTTTATAATTTATTTAAAACTACTCTCTTATAATTTTAAAACGATTACGAGAGCGTCTATAATTTTTACTTAGCTATATCTAATAGCACACTTCACTTAAAAGAAATCACAATCATAATCCCCCTCCGAACAATTGAACCTTAGTTTTATACCGGAATAAATTCCCCACTTGATTGGTAAATTAAACAATCACCTTGCTAGCCTATTTACATATTTTACCAACAATACAGAATTAAAAATAAATAATGACTTATTTAATATTTATTATTTATTACATTATTAAATTCTTAAATTAATCTTTATCATTTATTTAAATCCCTTAAACATTTTTTTAAAATATATGTTTTACTTTATTTCACTTTTAACTTTTATAAGACTATTTTTCTAAACAAACTAAGTCTATTTTTATTCGTTATGTTTTTTAAGCAGTATTTTAAAAATCAGATTTAATATTTCACATTAATTATCTTTATTTTTATCTCGTGATAGCCAATATAATATTTATAAATTTTATAATAGAATTTTAGAACAGTTTTGCAACTTTACTAAAAAAACTTACAAGCATGTGTGTACATATGTCTATCTATCATCTGTTTTTACAACACAGAGACAAACGCTTGTAATTATCTAAAAATAAACTAACAATTTAATTTTAAAAATAAATATTTTTAAAATAAATAATATATTATAACAACTTTAAAATAATAATTCGATATTATTAAAATCAAATATTAATCTTCTATTATATACTATTAATAATTAAAATATTTATATTCACTTACTAAATATTAATCTTTATCAACAATAAATATATGCATCTAATTTTAACTTGTCTTTTTTAAACTTTTAGCTTTAAACATTTATTTACTAAACTTATTAATGCAGTATTAATCATGGCCAGTTTTCCCAACCATATAATATTATCATTTTTTTTATTGAAACGTCTCTCTCAAACATTAGCACAATTTCACATATCAAATATTCATAGATTACTTTAATTAAACTTTTGAAAGATTATTATAAATAAAATCAACATCATATAGCTAAATATATCTTAATTTTAAAATTTTTTTAATAAATTGATACAACAATTTATGGAGACCCATACAAAAGGGCACATATCCTCCTCCTTCGGATAAAAATTTTAAATTAACCATCTACCTTCTTTAATCTATAATTATCATCTCCATTTTTTTTATAGTTAAAAATTTTTTTTTTATCATTAAATATCATAATAAATCACTTCAACATGAAATTTTATAAAGCATTGGAACATCACATTAAAATCTCAACCAGAAAACACTTTTAAATAAAATCATCATAACTTTCTTTTACTTTATAAAATTAAGTCTCACTTTTCCTTTATTCATATCTTTAATTAGATTAAATTTTTTTCCTAATCTTACCATGAAATATCAAGTTTTTAATTCCTCTAAATAACACCTTTTTATACAAACTAAACTGTGAACACATATTTCTATAATTAACACTGCCTTTTTGAATCACATCTTGCATTTTACTTTTAAACTTGTTGTTAGTTTCATTAGCAGTTTTCAATAAATCATTATCTAATAAATCTAGACACTTTTCATCTAAAGAGATTAACTTTATCCCTGAAGATTTATTAATTTTATGATCATTACTACAATATTCATGAAAATTCTTAAATTCATCCATAACTCTTTTCATAAACTGACCTTTCATAAGATCTATTCACTCTTATCATATTATTCATCAATCTAAAATATTCTTTAAGTTCTCTCAATATTCTTCTATATAATTCATTTCTTTTATCACTTATTTTAACATACTCTCTATTTTCATTTATTCCTCCCTTAGTCATTATAATGAGTTTTTTATACTCTTCTATCTTTTATTAACTAATTTATTATTTAAAATATTTACTTCAACAGCTAACTCGATTTCTTTTCTTGTTACTCTGACAAAAAAAAAAAAAATTCATTTCTTCCTAAATTATCATTTACTGACTTAACAAATGATACCTCATCATACATATTTTTATAAACTAATTCAATAAAATCTTTATTTTCTTCTGCTAACTTACTACATATAATAATAAACTATTTCATGATATAAAAAAAATATAAAGTATCTGAACATCACACTGAAAATCTCCACCACGATACATCTTTTTGAAAATTATCATTCACACTTCAGAAGGATATGGAATCAAACTTCTTGCATTATACGTTCCTTTCTCACCATCTGGTGTGGCTAACATAAATGCATTTTCACCTACTTTGCAAGATATTTTATATGGACCCTCATACAGACTAAGAAATTTTTTAAATTGATTTCTTTGAAGGTTGCTAACATGGGGTGTTCTAACCAGAACTAGATCATTAACTTTAAATGGATGTGGTTTATTATGGGATTTTTTTACTCTCTTTGCACCCATAATATGAAGCTTTACTTTAGCTTGATTAATATCTTCATCCCTATCAATTTGTTCCCTTACAATTGGTATAGGTGTTTTAATTAATAATGTTTCATGTCTACCATAATGTAAACGAATAGGGGTAAAACCAGTAGATTCATTGTATGTACTATTAATGTAATTAATAACCTCAGGAAGTTTATGAACCCATTTTTTATGATTATCGGCTACATAAACCCTAAATAATCGACTAAGCTCCCGCATAACACGTTCGCAAGGATTAGACTGAGGGTTTCTTATGGAGCTCATAACATGTTTGAGGTTTTGATCTTGAATCCACTGATTCCACCTACCAGATATAAAAGCTGTAGCATGATCTGTAAGTATGATTTTTGGTTTCCCTACTAATGGAAATTGATAATTAAGCATGCATTTAATTACAAAATGTGCACTAGTTTTAGGCACTGGATACGCTGATACAAATTTACTAAAAACATCATAGGTTACCAAAATAAACTTCTGTTGCTTAAATGGTGGGAGAGGCCCATAAAAATCAATCGCTAATAGTTCATTAGATCGATCTGGAATAATAGGCTGCATAACACCTACATACGATTTATTACAATATTTAGACTTCAAGCAAGTAGAACATGTTTTAATTTTCCTTATTACCCGTTTATACATTCCATCCCAATAAAAAATAGATTTTAAGACATACATGATTTTTGGTGCACCATAGTGACCATAACTACAATGAACATACATTATCAATTTATCAATCATAGATTTAGGTACAACTATTCTCCATGATTCCCCCTGATTTGACTTTAAATTATACATAAGTAGATTCTGGTACATCTTATACTTGCTAAAAATCCTTTTTATATATTTATTTTTACTATTTATATTATCATGATTATTTAAGATAGTCATGATTCTATTTAATTTCTGATCCTGACCTTGAATCATAGTGAAATTATTATAATCATCCACTATAGATTCATCCCTGGCCACATCAACATTGCTAATAATTATATTTTGAGTATTAGGATGTTGGGATATCAGACAAATAGGGTGGCGGCTAAGAATATCAGCAGGGATATTCTGTCTCCCTTCAATATAGAGAACTCTATAATTGAATTGTTGGAGATACAAGCTCCACCTAACAAGTCTCTCATTACTGAGGTAGCTTTTATTTAAAAACTCCAAGCTCCTATGGTCGGTCAACACAATCACCTCTGAACCCAATAAAAATTGACGTAATTTCTGAAAAGCCCAGACAACAGCTAGGGTCTCCTTTTCAGTAATAGTGTAATTCAACTCAGCACCTCTTAAATGTCGGCTTAAGAAGTACAACACATGAGGTACCTGATCCTCATCGAGCTGATATAACACTACTCCCAGACCATAGTAACTACTATCTGTCTGTACATAGAATGTTTTATTAAAGTCAGGATACATTAAAATCACGTGTTTTAAAAATTTATTTTTAATTATACTAAATTCATTATCATGGTCAGCAGTCCACTTCCATTTTTCAGTTTTCCTTAATAACCGAGACAGATGTATAGTATCTTCAGCAAAATTGTTATAAAATCTATTGTAATAATTACATAATCCAAAAAATGACTTTAATTGTTTTACTGTTTTTGGAATGGGAAAACGCTGAATAGCTGCAATCTTTTCAGGATGGGGCTGGATTCCATGTTCATTTATTAAATGACCCAGAAAAGTGATTTCTTTTGCTGCTATTGAACATTTCTCCATATTAATTTTGACATTCTTTATATTACATTCTGTAAAAAATAATTCTAAGTGTTGGAGATGCTCATGTATATTATCAGAAGCAATAACTATATCATCCACATACATGATTTTTTCTTTTAATTGTTTCGAAAAAATCATGTCCAAACATCTGATCAAGCCAGCACCACTATTAATGAGACCGAAAGGCATTCGTCTGAAAACATACGACTGGCCTTGAAATCGAAATGCTGTATACTGCTGATCATTCTCATGCAGTGGTATTTGCCAATAACTAGCTGTCAGATCAAATGTAGAGAAAATTGACCTCTTGTGAAACTTAGTTAAGAGCTCATGTACAGGTGGAGGAATGTCACGCTCTGGTATAGTTACATTATTTAGCATACGAGCATCTAAACATACCCTAATACTACCATCCTTCTTCTTTACAATAACCAATGGGTTCACGTAAGGAGAAGGGCATTTTTTAATTATATTCCACTCTAGCATTTTGTCAATTTGACTCTGTACCTCATCCTTATATTGGTAAGGAATTGGGTACATCTTTTGATGGAAAGGATCATTACTCTTCAATTTTATCCTATGGGTATATCCCTTTATTATACCAGGGATTTTAGAAAATATGTTTTTAAAATTGTACATTAATTGATATAAATTTTCACCCAATTTAGAATTTATTGCATAAACATGTTCAATTTTGGCCTTTATGCTGGCATCAATTAATGTATTTTGGACGCATAATAATTGACTAGAAAAGTTATGCGTACCATATTCAAAATTAAGCCTTTCTTTTTTTACAAATAAAAATTTTATTATAAAAATCAATTTGACATTTATTTAAAATCATGAAGTCAGCTCCTATTATGGCTTCATGTATTAACCCAGGCATAATAAGGAAAACATGCCCAAACTCTGTATTATTTATTTTGAAGGTAATCCAGACTTGTTTATTTGATAACTTTGTCCTCTTTCCATTTGCTAAAGTTACTTGTATTTGCTTTACTGGCAATGAAGGTATATCCCTTTCTGTACTCACCAGATTTTGATATGTTGACTCTGACAATATGGAAGCTTGACTTCCAGAGTCAATTAATGCTTCAATTCTGATATTGTTTATGTATAAAATTACAATAGGACATTGATAAGTTATAGGTGGTTCGCCTATAGTAAATGGCTCTAAAAAATCAATATCAAGATCTAAAGTATTAAGCATCCACATCTGATCGTTCCCCATTTTGTTAGCACCGGGTCCTTGCAAAGAGGAACTGACATACAAAGACCTTTTTAGTTTAATTTCTTATTACTAGCTTTATTAGTTGGTCTTTTTAATATTGTGGTCACACCACTAGTAGAAGGCTGATTACTTTGATTGTCATTTCTATTCCTAACTGTATCGAATCTAACAAATTTTCTTAAGTATGGAGACATCTTATCTCTATCCCGGTATTCATATCTCCTTTTAAACCCTGCAGAAGATCTCATACCAGTATTGATATTAACATTGGATAAAGGATAATTATTTCTCTCTTTATTTAACTTAAATCTATTGTCTATAGATATCTCAGCTACCTCAAGAGCATCTAACACCTCTGAAACATCTTCTATTGAACAACGATCAGAAGCTATCAGTAACTGTTCGACATTTTTAGGCAAATTATGTCTTACTATTCTCACAATCTGTCCTTCTGATAATGGACAAGCAGTTAATGTTTTCAATCTAACAGCCTGATTTCTAAAAAAACTTGTATAACTACCTTTGCTGATATGGTATTTTTCCTGGGTAATTTGGTATCTAATACTATCTTGCTTATCAGAGTTCCAAAAACTTCCTACAATAAGACATTTAAAATCGCCGTAAGTTACTGGTTTTTCAAAAAGTGACTGCCACCAATCTTTGGCAATTCCATATAAATGGTTGCTACAAACTGCTACTTTTTCTTTCTCTGATAATGAACATACGGAAAATAATTCATCTAAATTATTCAAGAACTCTGAGGGATTTTCCATATACTCTCCTTTAAATGGCTTAACTTTCATGAAACGTAAGGCCATCGAATTATTTGCATTTCCCTCATAATTAACTACTTCTCTAACCGGTCTGCTATCAATTTCTTTAACAACAGTATGTTCTGACTGATTACTATCACCTTTCCTTACAGATTCTACTTTGTTTATTCGTGATAAATTAATATAATCTTCATATGCCTTATCACTTACTTTCCCTTTTACTAACTCTGTCTTTGTATTATTTACATTTTTCATCTCTATCTGGTTACACATCTGTTGAAATTTTCCCTCGAAATCCATTTGTTCAAGTACTTGTTTAACATACCCTTTCTGCTCCTTTCTAAATTCGTCCAAATTTTTATCTAAGATTTCCTTGTACTTATCACTATTTTGTTCTAACATACCCGCTTGCTCTTTTATGTCATTTTGCATACGTTTTAAATTCTCACCTACCTTTGATCGATATTTATGTTCATCAATTCTTTTAATATCTAGACCCTTAAATTTTTCTATTAGTTCCTTTTCTATTTCATCCTTTATATCTACTTTAGTCTGAACTATTGTACTCCTAACACTTTTAATGTCCTCACTAACATTATTGATATGGCTTTTAACTCCACAAATTTCATCGTCAACTTTCAATTTATAATTATCAATTTTTAAAGCTAAATCACTATTATTTATTCGACACTGATTAATAGATTCTGCTATTTGATCTTTCAAACTCTTAACTGTGTTTTCTGAAAATTCACAAAATCTTCTTTCCAATAATTCCTGATTTTTATCATCAATTTTTATCACTTCTATCTTTAAAGATTCAATTACTTCCTCATTCTTACTAAACCTTAAATCCAGATTATTAATTTTATCTTCCACTTCTTTTTTAAAATTCTTTACAATTTCAGAATTATCATCAATCTTTTTATTTATATTGTCTATACAAAATCTGATTTCTTCTCTATCTTTACTTAAGTCTTCTTTAACTTCTTTAATATTTTCCTCAAGAGATTCTACTTTTATATTATTTTTATTTATATACTCTCTAAGAGAATCGAACTTCATATTCATTTCTTCTTTAAAAGAATCAAATCTAATACTATTTTTATTACTCTCCTCTTTCATTTCTTCTTTAATAGAATCAAATCTAATACTATTTTTATTACTTTCCTCTTTCATATCTTCTTTAAAAGAATCAAATCTAATACTATTTTTATTACTCTCCTCTTTCATTTCTTCTTTAATAGAATCAAATCTAATACTATTTTTATTACTCTCCTCTTTCATTTCTTCTTTAATAGAATCAAATCTAATACTATTTTTATTACTTTCCTCTTTCATATCTTCTTTAAAAGAATCAAATCTAATACTATTTTTATTACTTTCCTCTTTCATATCTTCTTTAAAAGAATCAAATCTAATACTATTTTCATTCCTCTCCTCTTTCATTTCTTCTTTAATTTTATTCACTGAATCAACAATACCTTGACTCATTAATTCAAAACGCTTCATGAAATCAAACATCGAGAAGTTCTCTATATTTTTCTCAGTTTTTATTACTTCTTTCTCTATTGTTTTAAAAATTATCTCTTCCTCCTCCTCTATTTCACTATCCATATTTTGAGTATTTTCTAATATTGTCTCAAAATCTACTAATTTCTCCACTTCTTTTCTCTCCTCACAACTATTATCCTCAACAATAAAATTAGACATCTCAACTTCTAAATCTTTATCCCAGTTATTCATTTCTATATTTTTAAAATTTAATTCTAATAGTATGCAGTACTTATTATCAATATTTTCAAAAAAATAATTCCCTACCAACCTTTCCATCTCCACTCAATTCACTTCTACAATCAATCACAAAACATCATCTCTGAAAACTCTACACTGTTTATTATTAACTAATTATATAACTACAAATAACAAAATTGTGTCATGTCATTAATTTTCACACCTATGATCCACAGACAATTTGCACATAATATATTATATTCAATATACATTTAAAATATCTTAAGAATTGACATGGTCATATTACAAAATAATTATTTGCCACATTTTCATAATTTTATATATTTATTTACTCATTAATTTAAAATAACCTAGCATTTAATTTTTAAATAATCATATTATAGATACCATATGAAAATATAATAACTTTAATAATAAGATATTCTAATATTATAATTAACATCTAATCAATTATAACTACTATTATAGAAATACTAAACTATTTATATTTAATAAAATATACTAATCATTAATTCCTAAATTATACATTTTAACCCATACACTATTTTTATTAACAAATCTATACCTATCACTCTATTTCCCTAACATATACCAACCCTAAAATTGTGTATCCAAATCCTTAACTAAATATCTAAGCCCCATGTTGGGCGCCAAAATCCTAACTACCGTTTGTACCCTCACTTCCCGATATATAATATAACTTAGAATATGACTAGCTCAATTAAATCGTTATGCTCAGCTAAAATATGTATAACTATCATTAATATATTTTTATAATACTATATCTTATCAGATTTATTATAACTTACCAAAAATTAATATAGTTCAATATCATGTACTAATTAAATAAGTATTTATTAAAACCATGAGACTATGAAGTGAAGTTACAAGTGGTAATTGAATTTACATTGAGCTAATGTCTTCCCAAGACATTATCTCAATGGCATAAGAATACTATTACCTCTTTATTATCTCATTACTACATCTACAGCACTCTTATGTCTTTTATAAAAATTAACTAACTTCAATAATAATAATAAATAAATCTCAATCTTTTATTAAGGAAATGTAATTAAATAATCTCAGGTTCTTTTAATTATCTTAAAGTAATAATACTTCTTGCAGATAGGCATGATAAGGGATTTAATATCAAACCTAACTACACCTAACTTATCATAATAATAATAACTAACAATAATAATTTCTAGTGTATAAATTAATCTTATCTATTTTATTATACTATTAATCATTAAGAAAATAAGTGAATCATCTACATGTCTTTCATTTTCATACAGTATCTTAATTAAAATATACTAAATCTTATAATTTAATAATATGTGGCAATAAATAATATTATACTCTTATATTGTGCATTATAATTACCTTGTGACCATTATAATATTATATGTTAATGTCAATCAATTTCTATAAATTATCTTAAGAAAATACTGTGTTTCTTTTTAAAATAATAATAATAAATTCACATTGTGCAAATATTATGTTTATTCAAATTATCTGTTGTCAAATGCTGTGGTGTAAAATAATGAATTCGACACACTTTTAAAATAACTTAAACAAATTTATTTACATCAACTTTAATAAACAACTTATGTACATTATTTACATTACAAGTGGAAATCAAAGAAAAAAAAAATAAAAAAAAAATAAGAAAATAATAATAATACAAGATTTTACACTGTTACTATTTCCATAATCCAAAATAAATAATCCATACATTTCTTAAATGTTTTATCAGTAACATTTAATTAAGTTTATGAACTTAAATTTTTAATAGATACCATTATCATCAGTTAGTACAATAGAAGACTTTTATGTAAAATATCACTTATGTAGCACATGTAAAATAAACAATCTTTAACAATTAAAATGCTACTTCACTTAAGTATTATTGCTATTTCTATTATAATGTACTAGTATGTATTACGTTTACTATTAGCATTAATCAAATATCAACTAATGTATAGACTGATATAACTTTATAATATAATAACATTTATTGATTATATAATTATTTACTTCATTCTGATGTAATTTCATAATGTATGTCTTACCAAAATATGCAATACATATATGTTCTTTTCTTAAAATAATATTTAAAATTATTCAACAACTTTCAAATTTTATAAAGTATTATATTAAAATAAAATTCTATGATTCTTTTCTATTTAAACTACTACTCTTCTCTACTTGTTATTCCTATTCCTTCCTAATAAAATTCTATCTACAAATATCCTTTTAACCTTATTTAACTTCAGTAACAGCTCACCAATTTTTTTTAAAAAAAATATTACTATCCAAACTCTCTTATACCTCATCATTTATATACGATAAACCCTTCAATCAAAATATAAATTTCTATATAAAATTAATTTAACTTATCTAATAAAATAAAAATATAGATATTTTTACCTCTTACTAACTTGAAAAGAAATATAAATAACTCATACTAATATAATAAATCAAATTCCTAATATTGTAACAGAAACATTAAAACTTATTCACGAAAGAATCATATAATTATTTCTGGATTTCTCTTATTACGTTGTAATAAATTTATATCATAAATTTAAAGTATGCATATTAAAATAAAACTGTTATTACTAATATTATGCGTGTATATTCTTTAATTATTTATACATTCATTCAACAATCAAATAACATTTGGTTGATCTAAAGAAAAAAAAAAAACAAAGCAAAATACATCAAATTATTACTATTATATAATTTTTACCATAAATGATACTCCAATTTATAATCCGCCACACGATGTCCTCCAGGATTATAGTTTTACAAAATAATTTCACATTTATACTCAACAATTATTCTTTAAAATATTACGTGTTGTATAATTATATAAAAATAAACTTTATGAAATTAAGTGTTATATTAATATTTAGTTACTTTTTTAAAAAAATGTACCTCTCTTATCTTTAATAGATCAATAAATAATTAAATATCTATGTTAGTTAAGAAAAACAAAATATGTTACATAAAATCCAACGGTGTCTTCTTTCCACCCATAATTGTTCTTTTTTCCTAGGCACAAACTTTTACCAACATTACTTCCTTTTCCGGTACATCACGTGTTTTTAAAAGTTTTTATGAAATAAATGAAAAAAAAAACGTTCTTTTTTTAAAAATAAAATAAAATAAGTTCCACCATAAAGAAACAAAAATAATAATTAAAACAGTCTAAAGGATCCGGATTCATTTCTTTAAAGAAAAATTATTTAAAAGTTATTATTTCTAGGATTAATCAATAGTTTATAATGTTCTTATTTAATTATTATAAATTGACTTGGATATCCACGTATACTTATTTGCGCATTCCTTAACAAATATTTATGTAAGATTAATTTCTAAATTCTTCTGTACGACCAGCGTCCAGACTTTACTAAATAATATTTTATTTACAGGTATTTCTTTACCAATTAAATTTCCGATTTATTTGCCTTTTAAAACTATCGAAATCTAGTCTTTTAAACCACAAAGACTTAACAAGGCAAATACTTATGCAATTATTATTAATTACCATATCTTTACCAAGATATATACTTAAATTTATAATTTAAAAATACTTTCTTCATAAAGAAGTATTTCTCTTTCTTTAAAATATTTGTTTATAAAAATTAATTATAATCAACTTTTAAATTCATATAATGTCCAATATATTACTTTTATCCAACTAGTAATTCTCCTAGTTAATCCAGCGTTTGTTATATTTTTAGTATAAAGTCTCCAATACATTTTATCCTTATACGATGTTTTCATGATTATTTGATAGTAAATTGAGCTTCGATAGAGACGATCAATAGGGAATTATAAATAAATTAGCACTGCATATTTAACGGTAAAACTTTTATAATTTATTTAAAACTACTCTCTTATAATTTTAAAACGATTACGAGAGCGTCTATAATTTTTACTTAGCTATATCTAATAGCACACTTCACTTAAAAGAAATCACAATCATAATCCCCCTCCGAACAATTGAACCTTAGTTTTATACCGGAATAAATTCCCCACTTGATTGGTAAATTAAACAATCACCTTGCTAGCCTATTTACATATTTTACCAACAATACAGAATTAAAAATAAATAATGACTTATTTAATATTTATTATTTATTACATTATTAAATTCTTAAATTAATCTTTATCATTTATTTAAATCCCTTAAACATTTTTTTAAAATATATGTTTTACTTTATTTCACTTTTAACTTTTATAAGACTATTTTTCTAAACAAACTAAGCCTATTTTTATTCGTTATGTTTTTTAAGCAGTATTTTAAAAATCAGATTTAATATTTCACATTAATTATCTTTATTTTTATCTCGTGATAGCCAATATAATATTTATAAATTTTATAATAGAATTTTAGAACAGTTTTGCAACTTTACTAAAAAAACTTACAAGCATGTGTGTACATATGTCTATCTATCATCTGTTTTTACAACACAGATACAAACGCTTGTAATTATCTAAAAATAAACTAACAATTTAATTTTAAAAATAAATATTTTTAAAATAAATAATATATTATAACAACTTTAAAATAATAATTCGATATTATTAAAATCAAATATTAATCTTCTATTATATACTATTAATAATTAAAATATTTATATTCACTTACTAAATATTAATCTTTATCAACAATAAATATATGCATCTAATTTTAACTTGTCTTTTTTTAAACTTTTAGCTTTAAACATTTATTTACTAAACTTATTAATGCAGTATTAATCATGGCCAGTTTTCCCAACCATATAATATTATCATTTTTTTTTTTATTGAAACGTCTCTCTCAAACATTAGCACAATTTCACATATCAAATATTCATAGATTACTTTAATTAAACTTTTGAAAGATTATTATAAATAAAATCAACATCATATAGCTAAATATATCTTAATTTTAAAATTTTTTTAATAAATTGATACAACAATTTATGGAGACCCATACAAAAGGGCATAATATATATATATATTTATTGCATCACTCATCATTCAGTGCACTTGTTCACGAGAATTTCATGCCTCCTGAGCTATGTCTGGCATAACTAGACCTACATAAGTCAGGTTGTAGTGAGATGGAACTCTAGTGGCGCCATTTGGAAAACCAAACACAGAAATGTCTAGATGCTTCCAGTCTCTATGGTGCTACATCCTCTGATGAGCAGGAAATATTGTTGTAGGATGGGATAACATCTGCATTGGGGAATGCCCATCGATAGTTCCTTCCTGCAACATGCTCATCAGGAAATTGTTACAACCGAGGTAATAAAGAGGTTGTATAGCGATCCAGTTACAATGTATACTGTCAAAATCTTTACTTTTAGCATTTGCATAATTTATTATTATTAAAATGCAGACAAGACATTATAGAAAAATCTAAATTGGGTCATAATATTTGCAAAATATGTTTATCTTTAACTCATATCACCTAATTCAAATACTGGACCCAAAGCCACATCATATCAAAAAATGCAGATAATTCAAGATATAACTTTACACAATCACGAGTTATTATATTGGTTTCAATATTAATTTTTTCGTATATTTTTTATCAAATATAAATTCAAATAATAATTAAAAAATATATAAAAATAAAATAATAAGTAAAAAATATATAAAAATAATTACTTACCTTAGAGCCCTCATAACGTTGTCTTCTAAATACATCGGTCAAAAGTTGTATTTTTTTCTGATGTAATTTAAACGGTGAATAATCTTCCATTAACTAGCAAAAAAATGAAAGACAAAAATATTATAGCTATTTGAATGCAAAAATTATCATAAAATTGTCAATTTTTGAGATAAAAAAATAGAACATTTTTTGAAAGGTAAAAAAAAAGATGGATCCGAAGATGTAAAATGCACAAGTGCAGATTGCGTAGTTTTTCCACAATTCTAAACTGAAACCGGATATTGCAAATTCAAAAATTCTACAGCACTTTCTTCATTCATAATAATGAACTAGTTAAATTACTTAAAAGTATTATATTCATTTCCAGTTTCTTTATGCATTGCTCAAATCTTTTAATAAATACACTTATTGCTGTCTGATGTTTACTTCTAACAGTTTTGACTGTGCAGCAGCCCTAAATAAATGTCTTAGACAAAAAAGATATCATTAAAAACTTTAAGAAATGTAATAACTTGGTTTATTAAATTGCTTAACTAAATTTTTTTGAAAACATTATACTATATATTACACTTTTAACAATGTTTAACAAATAAACTTTTTTATATATATATTAGGACTACAAGAACTGCTCCATTCAATTAAATTTTATAATATTGTCTATAAAATTCTTAAATTAATAATATTTTTAGAATAATTAAAAAAAAAAAAGACAAATGCTTAAATTATTATTTTGCTTCAATACAATACATTATTAATGTCTCTGCCTAAAGACCAATTGGAGTAACTAGACTATAGTGTACTACAAACAAGTGATATGCTTGATCATCATCAGTGGTAGTTTGCCAGAGCTTACCATGCACTTCAAATCTAGATACTTTACAAAATAATGCTTCTTTCATAAATTGTTTACACACATGTAGGAATTTCTTAGCCTTTAAAAAAAAAAAAAAGATAATTATGTGATTTAAATTTCCACATAGCTATAACTTCCTCAAAATTGTCTCTACATAAAAAACTAATATCAAAGACATGCCAGGAGGTTTACCAAATGGATGAGAAATAATTAGTCCCCTTTAAGCCTTCTACAGCGACAGTTTTCTTATCAGGCGCTGAAAATGAGTTCAATTCATGTGTATCTTATGGACTGAAACCTTTATATTAATGTTACAATGGTCTAATAATGGCATATTGTCTGGTCATTTTAACTATTATAGGATAACTAGCAAAAAAGTGATCAATGCCTTTTCAGCTATTAGGGTAAAATTGATTTATTTGGTATCTCTACAGGTTAAATTGTTTTTATTTTTATGAAACAATAAAACACAACTAGTAGATATTTTTTATTACTGTTAGAATTAATTTATAAAAAATTTGATTTTAATTCTCCAATTGAAGTTTGATATTTTATAAAATATAGAGAAGAAATAACTGTAAGAAAAAATGCTTAACAAGTGACCATCCCTTTTCATGTTTATTTAAAATATGAGACCAATATCAAAAATAAAAATATTTAATTTCTATTTAAAATTATTAACAATTTTATGTTCTTTTATTTAATATGTGAATTAACAACTATTATTTAAAACAAAACAGAAAAGTCAGATATTTACAAAAGGATAGTTAATACAAAATGATTGTCTAAATAGACAGTCACTATATATGATTTACATTCTCATATAATTATAATCTTAAGACCAAATTGGAATTTAGTAACAAAACTTATCTTTTGTGAAGAAAATAAATTAAATGAAGCCTACTTTTTTACTTATTAAGCCTAAATTAAATTCTAAACTGGCATTTTTGTAATACCAATTTGAATAAGTGCAGTATAATACAATTATCATAGATAACTCATTACAGATTTTTTTAAAAAAAAGCCTTTAAAATTTTTTATTGAGATTTGTAATATGGCAGACTACTGCATTACTATCTACTGATTCATTTAACAACTTCAAATAATAAATAATAATACAATTTAAAAATTAGTAATAACATTCCATCTACCAAAAAGTGTATATATTTGTAATTATATATATCCTAATTAAAATAGTTTAAAAACTCCCTTAATTTCTTTTGAAAATTGCTTTAATTATATTAAAACAAATCAATAAAAATATTAAAAGATAACTTTTATTAACTTTTTAAAAAAGGTATTTATAAAAATCTTTTAGTTTCTTGCCCTAGACACAATACATTTTTTTACAAATGATTTTTAAAAGTTTAGAAATACAAGAAAGAGATTTGAGTTATTTAAGCATAGTAAAAAAAGAGATCTTTGGATTTTTTTGTCTATTGCATTTTTATTTTAAATTGCAACATTTTACAAGTATATATATTGTAACGGAGAGTGAGATGAATAAAATAAAAATAAATAATATAATAATAATGCGTGACCATTTATTATTATATATAGAAGTGTTCTTAAATTCAAATCATCCACCTTCCGTTACCGCAAGCAAAGAGAACATATAGATATAAACGAATTTATATCTATACCTGATCGAACCTGTGACCATACGAATATTGCCACAAGGTTATCTTTCCCGATCAGCTGTTTCTCGACTGCTGTAATTATTAAAGAATTACAGCGCTTGGTTAAATTATAAATTTAATGGGATCAGTAATACTGTAAAACTATCCTCACGTGTTACTTAGTACTCAAATGGATAATAGCTATAACCAAACCCCCCTCTGGGTATATTAAACTATTGGAATGGTGAAGAAACGAGACGATACAGATAAAATAATTAATGAAACATTTACTATAATACTAAAATAACAAAAAAGAAATTTACATTAAATATTTACATACAATAAAATCATTTAAATATAATACTACAATTAGGTGTATGTGTTAAATTCTATAAATATCTTTAATCTATTGAAATACACTAACCATTTATAGTCGTTCATTCCCAGTATTATTAAAGAGTCTAATTAATGTCTATCTTATTAATATCTGGAATTGCAATTGTTTTTTAATGTTAAGAGTATGTGCACACGTGTTATATATTGATTTTTCTTTACTTTACCTAGGTTTTCTTCTTCTTCAAGGCTCACTATTGTCCTGCCAACCGTCCTGTGGAATTCCTCCACTTCTTTAGTAAAGACGGCCATTCTTCGGCTTTTGTTTATGGGGGCTCCTCTTCTACACATAGTAACTTGATTATGGGGTCTCTTCTTCTACATGTAGTGACTTCACCATACTAGGGTGTTAATGGCATGGCAGGCGCTACGCCGGCAGTTGTTTCATGGCGAGGTGACCGTACGAGTATGGTGGGTTTGGATCAACCAGCGACCGTGATGGCCCTTAGCCACACATTCTTGAAGATTCACTCGTATAGTAGATTTGTTTCATATTCATAGAGTTTTTGGTCAGTCTTAAACGAAAATATCTTTTACTCAGCTTTTTCAATGTCTGCTCTCCTCAAAATCTCGCCATTAACTAAAATTAATTAATGTCTTTCTTCAGAATTCCCCTCTTATCTTGATCTATTTGTTCATTGGAATTTGTAGGTTTTTCTTCACACCTTTAACTTTAAAATTCTTCTACAACTTACATAAAATTTCTTTTTAAGTCTAATTTCATATTATTTTATAACAAGGGTTTTACATTCATTTACATTAATTTTTTAATAAAATTATTCCCATTTAAACATATAATAAATTTCCCCCTTCTTTATACACACATTCACATACGCATTTCATTTAGTCAAAATATGTATTTTGAAGAACAGATCTTTATCTTTTATCGTAGTCTAATTTCTACTTATATTTTTATTTAAAACTCTCCAATTGTCACTTTTAAATCATTTGAGTTCCCATTTTATTTATATTTCCTTTTTTTTTGTTTTTAATCCTAAACTAAATATATGATTCTAATATTTCTAAATTTTAATATTTCTATTTTTTCAAAATATAAACTTTGGAGGGTAAAAGATAAGAATCTTGTTCGATTCCATTTTCCTCTCTTTTATTTCATTATGGTAATTACTGTATTCCTTTCTTACGTGATTTTAACATTTTAACTATTTGTATGTTTTTAAAAAAAAACTATAGTGTTTAATATTAAATATATACATGTGTAATCACAGTATGGGTGATCATCACAATATTAAAACCTTTTAACTGTACACAGTACAAACTTGATTCTTTTTTTTTTTATTATACAAACAAATTATTAACTTAATATATACTATTCACTACTAACCAAATGCTTTCATGGAGGTCTTGGAATCAAATACTGAATGTAGATGCAGTGACCCCATATGTAAAATTTATATTATTAAAAAGCCATTAATGAAACACAACTGCTAACAAGTACATCCTTTTGTATTCTGTGATCAACTAGTGAGAACATATATATTAAATAGTGAAACTATATGCAAAGGTATATATATATTTACAAAAAAAAAAAAAAGATCCAGAAACTTTTAAAAGTAAATTATTTTTATTCTTATTTGGATTTTTTTTTTAAAAAAAAAATCTATGTGATTTTCATTTTAAACAAACAAACAAAAAAAGTGTTAAATACACCTTTGTATATGAATAAGATATGAGACAATAATGGGAAAAAAAAATACAAATTCATATTGAATTTAGTTATATTCAAGATAGAGAAAACTCTCCTATTTGAGTAAACTGACAATGGCTTTTGAAAGTCAATCTCTTGTTTTTTCTGGTAATATAAAATTTAAAGGTTTGAGGTGACCTTATTGAAGTGTGAACAAAGTTAAACCAGGGCAATTTCCTGTAAAAATGTTTTTCCTCTCCCTCTTTTTAAAAATAAAATACAGGTACATAAAAAAAAATAATAAAAAAAAAAGAGGAAAAAATACAACAATGAAAACCATTTTTTTCCCCCTTGATGATGCAAAAGTAATCACTCTCAGTTATATGGTAAAACAAGTTCTCATCAATTTTCTCAATCCGTCTCCATCTAAAACAGATAAATATATAACATATTAATATATATACACACATACAAATATATTTTTTATTTGAAAAAACAAAACAAAAACAACAACAACATAAGAATAGTACATCAACAATATTAGAAATCAAGATAAATATAGGATTAAATGTTTCTCAGATTACATGATGTTTACAGATCCAAGTTGTAAATTAAGCACAAAGTTCTATTCAACTGAACAAATTAATAAATCTTCATTGCTGAAAATCTATTTAGGAACTGCCTACTCTGCCATTCTAAGACTACTCCTCTAAACATTCACAGGATTTTAGTTAAACTGTACAGAAGTTTGAGATCAACATCAAAAACAATCATATAAGCAACTATCACCACTTCCACAGAAATGTTTTTACACAATGAAATATATAAGATCTATGCAATACTAAAATTGATTAATTTTTTTTTTCTTGCTAGTAATAGATGATGTCATGCTTATTAAAATTATTGTCTTACCATCAACTTAAGATATAGCGCTTACTGTAAATATTAACATATACTGAAAATTACAAACAGAATCACTGAAAATAAAACATTCTGCATGTTTCAGATATTATAATACACTTGAAAAGACAAATCCAATACATCACTTGGATATTTAGGATTAACCAAATTGTTTATATTAAAGTGTGAAATTATGTTCTTATTATATTTGTTTTATTCCATATAAAACTTGTGGATAGAATTTATTCAGAATTAGCATGGAGCAAAAAAAAAAAAAACCTGATAAGATTAAAACTAAAATCCCTTTCTTATTGAAGTCAAAAAAGAAGCTGTGAATAGCATATATAATAAGAATCTAATAAAGACAAATAAAGTGTTTTGACACAATAATAAAGTGCCTAATGAATCTTGTTGCCATGCCCAAGACCTGAGTTTTGGATAGGCTAGTTGAACTGTAACATTTTTTCAGGTATTAAACAGATTTAGGATTTTTCGTATATATATTAGCCCACAATCAATCAGATAGTCACCAAGAAGTAAACAAATATTTAGTTTTTCTTATAGGAGAAAGATCCTATGTTAAGCTGAATGATCAAGTGAGTATCAATGTGCTCACTGTAAAAAATACAAAATACGATTGTAATATAATGTAATCTTCAATGCAGAGGGAAAAACACCATATTACCATGGCAGCTGAGATTATAATTAAAGTTATTTAATATTATAGTGAATATTCATAACAATGGTAGTTTTCTTATTTATTATATGAATTTATTGCCACATTTTATGAATCAGAATTAGGGCTATATTCAGCGATGCAAGTGATCACATAAAAATTTGAACATTGATATCTTGAAATCTCTTGAACAATAAAGATATTGTGAATAATGGAAAATAAATTAATGTCATATAAGTTTTATTAGATGCTAGATAGGTTAAATTCAAATGACCAACTATAGCCAAATATATATATTCTCTCTCATTTTATTACCTCAATCAGAAACACATGTAAGAATTTTTAGCACACTTATAAGATATTGTATCCTCTCAGTCAACTTCTGAAGTTAATGAAAAATTATTTCACTACATTCTCTTTGGAAAATAAATATAGGATGTTCTCATTTCATTTTTTTTCAAAAGATAGAAGAAAATAAATGATAGATCAATAAAAGTAACAATGAAAACTTATCAAAAATTATAGATTACAATTTAATGATTATTTACTGAAACTGTGAACACTCAAAGTACAACTTGACTGTTTGTTTTAACATCTTAGATTTTACAGCTGAAAACATTCAAAATCTATTAACAATTTATGAAGAAATCTGAAGAGATATCACCTCCAATCATCGAGCATTAAACTCATTCAGTTGTCATAGATATGAAAAAATTGATAGACCATCCTTGCAATACTTACACATTTCAGGTAACAAAATAAGAAGTCTTCTGTTTCTTTTGGAAATAGTTTTAATATATTAAAGTATCTCTAAAAAAGTTAGAAATAAATTCATAAAAGAGATTTTTGGAAATTTCTTTTATATATTGTATTTTTATTAATTATTTTGTTTAAATTAACTGAAACATTTTATAGATGTATGTAGATAAAATACCCTTCCACTCTCTTAACATTTTAATTATATATATAAAAAAAAAACTTGAAATTTTTTATTATTATGTATATTAATCACTCAATATACAACGTTCAGTCTTATCCATGGATACCTTGGGTCTCAATAGATATGGATGAAACAGTCCCAATGTATATATTTATTTAAAGTGAGAGGAGTAAGATTGATTCAGGAGCTTGCAAATTATATATATGCTAAAAATACAAAACACTAGAATTTACAATATATAAATATAATTAATAAATGACAAGTTTTTCTGTCCACAGACTGTTAAAATTCCAGATAAGTTTAATGAATTTTGGCCAAGGATAATAATGCAATAGTTTTATCTTTCATATAAAAAGTTATCTCATTAAGACCTTTAACTGAACTTCTTCATTACTAGCAGAGCTAACACTTATTATTATAGTTTACTTTTCTATCTTTGGTAGTAGGAACTAACTTTAATGTTTATCTACTTTGGAGATAAACTGTTATAGACAGGATATATTTTTTTGTTCAACTTAAAATTGGCCTTACTTTTACCCACCAGCACACTATTTCGGTATTCTGCAATTGGTCTCAAGATCAACAGATGTCATCTACTATCCAAGTACTTTGATATAAATTAAATCTTCCGCAGAATAACTCAAAATCCCCAGGCACCAATTTAACAGTAATCTAACAATTTTTGTTCTTATATATTGATGCACAATATTAAAAATACTTTTTTTTTTAATCGCATTTAAGAATCCTTAATTTACATCATATAAATTCTCTAATTTATTTTTCAAATATAAATCACAGTATTTATATCCTGAGAGAGAAAGAAAATGTTCTTAAAAGATTAAAAAAATTAACCAAAATTTACACGTAATATAAAACTATTTGGTTAATTTTGAAAAGTATAGTCTCTATTAAATTTTTAATATTCCCGATCAATATGGGCAACAAATATTATGTCAAAATATAAACTATTGTCAAACAAATTCCAAAAACTCTTGCAATAAGATTGTTATATATGTTAAAAAAAAAAAAAATTAAATTCAGTATCAGTATTTAATTAAAAAATAATATCCTGAGCATTGAGTGATAGAATGGTAGACTTGGGAGATAAAGGTTCCTGCACTAAAGCTCACTTTGCTGTTTGAATGTCTCATTACAGTAATCATTCAATTATTTTCATCATTAAAAACCAACAACAGTAAATTAAAATCAAAACATATATTTAGAAATATGATTTTATAACATACAAAAACTATCTGCTTCTAGATCTGCATTATATTATAATTCATTAATATGTTTTTACCTTATTGACATATGCATCTAATTCTGCATCCAGTTCTTCTGCAGTGGGAACTTTGCGATTCTGACCACCACGACCTCCCCGGCCCCTACCTCTGCTTCCTCTTCTGCAAAAAAAAAAAAAAAAGGAGCATAAATTAGGCCATGTGACACATGACTTAATTTCTTTGTAACTAATAATAACTCGATTAAATTACAAATACTAGGAATGCTTAGGTAAGAAAAGCTAAAGTTTCAATGTTTGTTATAATATTATGCTAAGCTGCATATCTTGGATTGATATCATTTTCACAGCAATGACTGGTGAACAGGAGGATAATATATAAAATTAGAATGAATACTCACACATATATATACATTATAGCAAATACAAGCTTCTCGGTATCATTTTTAAAAAAAAAATACTATTAACCAACAGGCATCAGTGAGCAATTTAAGAATTTTCTTCCCTTTCTTCTTAAAAATAGTTATAGTTTAAACTGATGAACATATTCACCTATTTGAAAATAATTTTAAAGTTCTACCCAGATTCAAACTCTAGGTTGTGGACAAGTTCATGGAAGAACACAAAAGTTAGTCAATTACACTGGGAACAGCTTTCACAGTTTTTCTTGCTTTAATTACTCAAGAATATCTAGATTCTAAGTTTGTGTGAAAATCTTCAATTAACTGAAAATAATTTTTAAATTCAACTAGATTCCAATATCAGAGTGCAGGCAAGATAGGCCTACGTACTAATTATATATAACAACATTAATAAATCTACAAAATCAAAAGTAATAAATGATCACTTTCTTAAGTGAAGTATATGAGAAAACATGGAAACATTTAAAAACTACCAGAAAAAAAAATCTGATTAATAATTTGTAAAAGGTGAGATGGAATTATCTACCAAAATACAACAGCTTTCAACTGTGCATATCATCATTACCATTTTCAAACATTTCAATTCATAGCAGAATTAAGATCTCTCCAAGATTAGACCAGTTTCTCCAATCTAGTCTCTCTTCTTCACAACATTCCAGCACACTTCCTTATTTCATTCATCCATTTCATATGTGATCTCTTCTAGGTTTTTTATAATCTCTTGGAATCCAGTTATAAGATTTCAACTGTCCATCTATTATCATCTCTTCTAGCAATATGTCCAACCTAATTCTAGTTTGTCAATTCTTTCAATGGTATCAGTAATACTTGTTTATCCTCTCATTCATGTATTTCATTTTCGATCTCATTATTATTCCTAGCATATATCACTCCATTCTTTGTTGAATGGTCGGAAATTTGTATATTGCTCTTCTGTTAAGTGTTCAAGTCTCAAATTCATAAATAAAAACTGATAAAACACATAGGCATATTTCCTTTTAATTTTAGTTTATTACTACCATCCAAGTTTAATTCTATGATTAATTTCATACATTATGTTTCCATCTGTATTAATAATCTAACAAGGGTATTTGTAGTTGTTAACTTCTAATTCATTGACATTAATTTTTACTTTCTTCCAAAAAATTCATTGAACATTGCTTTAAAATCTTTTAAGCATTTACTTTTAGGAATACTTTCTTACTTTTATTTAAATCTATTATTATAAAGCGCTGAAAACTTCGAAATTATTCAAACGGATGTCAATCTCTGATAATGCGCTATTTCTTAAATATTATTTTAAGAAATAGCGCATTATCGGAGATTGACTTTCGTTTGAATAATTACTTTTATTTAATAATTCTTGTAACATTTCCTAAAACTCTGAAGCATTTTTTGCAAAAAACAATTATATCATCTGCAAAATCTAAATGACTTAAATAATCTCTCTTTATTTTTACTCCTTTAGCTTCCTGTTTTAATTCATAAAATACTTCGTACAAACCTACTGCAAAATGTTTCAAGATATGGAGTTATCCTGTCATACTCCTCAATATTAATCTTCTCTAATATCATTATATAATCTAATTATAGCAACTGCATTTTGATAAATATTCTTCAGAATATGACAATATCCTTAGATCAATGCTTTAATCATTGAAGAAATGCATATAGAATCAAGTCTTTTTCATAATATACAAATCCAAAGCACAATGGCAAACCCTACTTTAAGGTTCTTTTTACAACTTCCCTCAATGCTTGGATACTATCCATTATACGAAAGCCATTCCTAAATCCAGCTTATTTTTTTAATTAGTTAAAATCCATAGTTTGCTATAGCCAAATTGTAATTATCATGGTAAAAATTTTCTATCTGATAAAAAAAACCTGATAAATCTGTAGTAATTTCTTTATCACCTCTTTTAAATATCAATATTAGTACTGCATTCTTCCAGTTATCTGGTACATCTTTATCATTTAAACATTTAGTATAGAAGATTAACAACAATTTTTCTATTTCTTCCCCTTTCTTTATGTCGATTATACTTCTATCATTACATGGACTTTTCCTTCCTTGGTTTTAATTGCATGTATTACTTAATTTAAAATCCTGGATTCAGAAGATATAGTAATCATAGGAGATACTTTTTCTTGCTATATAATTCTTGATAGAATACTTCCATATATTTCAAGATGTCATCTCTCTTTTTAAAAATACTTTAATCTTTTCTTCTTGTTGCAGAAATAAGTTTCCTACCAATACCAAGATGATGTTTTATACTTTTGAGACTTTTAGCCTCTTCTATAGTTTTCTTTGCTAATTCATAAGTATATATTCTAATATCATTATTAATACTCTTGTACCATTTTTATATATTATCATGTTTCTTTTTTAATTCATAAGTTATCTTATCTCAGTAAAAATTTTACTTGTTAGCTTCTGCATTTTTGTACCAGCTATCTTTGTTGCAGTTTTTAATGGAGTATCAATTATCTTCCTATTGATTTTGCTCAAATTTGAGCCATCTTCAAAATCTGTTAATATTTTAAAATAACTTGCAAATTCGAATTTAAAATCACTGGAATGTTTCTGAAGATTAGGATTATCAACTGTGAATACTATTTTTCTTAATAATTTTATCTTTCTAGTTTTGCTTTAACACATGTCTTTCATTTCACTAATCAATGATAATTTCCTATGAAAATTTATTAAAAACATTACAATCTTGAAATAGATATTTTATATTAATCAAAATATGACCCAATTTTGCTGTACTTTCATTTGGATGTTTTCACATTTATTTCCATCTAGCATTTGTCTCAAAAAAAGAATTTGTTTCGTTTTTTGTAAACTCCACAAGTTTGTGTTCTCTCTCATTTCTATTACCATAGCACTCATTTAGCATTTCTAGCATTAAGGCCTCCCATGACAATTTGGTCTGATCAAAAGCCTACTTCTTCATCACGATGAGAACTTATTGGGCATAACATGAATAACTAATCTTGCCACTCTGTCTAATGCAGCATCAATCTCAACAATGTTGTTCTTCCATTTATTATTTATAATGAATCCTACTTCATTTGTGTTTGGGCCTTTGTAGTACAGTACATGTCCAATTTTTGAATCAATTATCTTTTCAACTTTTCTTCTAGCCCCATAAAATCCAATAATGTCCCATTTGATATTAGACAATTCTTCCAATTATTGTAATTTTTTTTCATTTGAAAGTGATCTGCAGTTTTAAGTACCTAAATAAAACATCATTATCAAATGATAGCCCGGATCTGCAATTAGGAGATTCTTACAACCTTCGCCGAGAAGCACTGACTTACCTAGCGATTTTATGACCTCCTGGGAATAAAAGACATAATATAGTTTTGTCTGTCATGATTATAATCTATTTTAAAAAAAATTCATTCACACATACATTCATTCTGCCTTCAATAAAACTCAACTAGGCCATGGCATTTCTTAATCTTAAACTCAGAAGTAAAAAGTCAATAAACTCACTGCACTGGCTGATGCATGTTAATGAGTAGTCTATCCATGTTTGTATACTATATGAGTAATTAAATAGTAATAACAGCTACAATGACAAGGGCATATGGAGTGGACATTTGGAATTTGTTCATCTTAGTTCCTTTAAGGCATCAAAAAGGAATCAAAGGGAAACAGGAACTCCTTTCTACAGCCACTGTGTGCGCGCGCACACACAAACAATTCTGAAGAGATTCTTTTCTAAATGTTTATTCTTTATCTCTTTTTTCAAATAAAGTTGTGGCAAAAAATACTGATCACATTATTTTATTTTGTACTACTAGAATGCTTATAAAAACATCAGAAATTGTCCTTGAAGATTGTTCTTTTTAGTTTAGGCTTAAAGCTTTTCATTTCTTTGATTATTTATCTTTGTTATTCAGAATTTACAGTTTTCAACTTACACTTATAAATGAAAACATTGAAATACTATTTAATATATATATATATTTTAAATATAAAATCTTACTTAATATTCAGATAGAAGGGGAATTGTGATAGGGAGAATTCTACAATATGTAATTTTTTGGATATTTTTATTTATTAAAGAAGTCTTTCATGTTAGAAAAAAAGTATTAATTACAATGAGAATTAGATAATTAATAAAACATAGGTTTCTAGATAATTAGTAGAACAAACACTTTTTCTCATTAAATTAAGATTTACAGAACAAATGCAAAAACTTGGGACCAACATTAAAAATGTCATACATCTTTGCTGTATTAATAACTTAGTTAACAATTTATTTTGCATAACTCTTTCTATCTTTAGTGATAAAAAATTATACATGTATTATTTAAAAGTATTCTCCTAATTGCATATACTGTAATAATTTTAGCTATAAACCTTATAAAAATCAAATTTGAAATCTATTAATGTTGATATATATAAAAAATTTCTAAATGTAAGCCTAGTAAACTGATAAATTCTAAATGCTAGAATTTAATTATTACCTTACCTCCTTCTATCTCTAGTGGAAAAATGTTATACACATTTTTGCTGCATATTTCCCCTAGATGCATATAGAGTATTTTTTGTTCTGCAAATAATCATTTGTGATTCAAATGCAGACAACTATTGCCAGTATTCTCATGCACTTTTCTACAACAATTACAATAATATAATTGGCCAATATGTGTAAATTCTTTATTTTACTTACACTCAGATAGAACATTTCTATTGTAAATCTGATAGAGGATTTACTTTTGCCATTGAAATTTCAATGGTACAGAAGGAAAAAACATATTCTTACATGTTTTTATACTGACAGAGGCTGGAAGTAAAAGGATATTATTTGATACATCTATGTTACTCAATGGTTTTCAAATTTCTACAGGCTTTTGTTTATGTCTGTCCCAATATTCAGTGCTGAAAGAAAATATAGTCACTGGACAAAGAAATGCTAACAATCATATATAGAAATAAAAAAAAAATTCTATTAATAGCCATATTGAAGACCATTTAGTCATCATAGATTATAAAATACTGTTGGGCATATTTTCCAAATCTGTATCATTTCTAATGCATTTCAACATCTACAGGCTAAAGTCTACCATTAGCTTATAATTTTGTATTGATATACTGTACCAGATAAAGGATTAATTCTCATATTGATGTTCTATCAAAAATAAACTGTCACCATGAAGAATAATATTAGCAATATTAACATCTCTATTCATCAATGATCAACTGCAATGTCAATGTACATAAACCAAGAGTAGGGTACTAACTTCTTTTATGAATTAGGCAAAATTGGGGATTATAGTGTCCACTTTCATTTTAAAAAAAAAGGGAAATGCTTTCCACTATGGAAGAGGGTGCATTCTCAAATATCATTCAGGAATAGACTATGCCGCGGAACTGGCAAGGGTTGTTTTCTATTCTCTCGTGTCAGCCGTGTGATGGTGCTATTTCTAGGTCAATTCCTAGAAATATACTGTTTCAGTGGCCTATATCCAACCTAAGAGGCTTTTTTCTACGATAAAACACAGAAAGAGGCCCCACCGGCTGAGCCAGTCTGGTTTGTTTTCTATGCTAAAAGCACAGGCAAATGCCTTATTGGCTGCCGTAGTTGGTTGTGTTATTAACTTTATTGTAATGCTAGAATGTCTATTTTCTCTATACTTTCATGTGAGAGAGTGTGGATTTTAGCTTGTTGTAATTATTTAAAATTTCATTATAAAGGTTTTTTTTTTCAAGGCTTTAACCTACTGTTACGTTGTAATTTTATTAACGATGACGTGAAGGTTCCATTACGAATGGGTAACCCTCAAAAATTGGTTTTAAGTGTGTCAAACTGCAGTATTTCGAGGATCACGTGAAAAGTAATGTTTTCGCGAGAATTCGTCCATGACAAGTTACTTTTTATATACTGTATATACGTGCAAACAAAAACAACCCAGTGTCTGATTATTAGTACACCTGGGTCTCGTTTTATGCGGTAGATAGGTTACTCAGAAAATGCGCACAAAAGAAATCACACAAAAATAGACTTAACTTTCCTTGAAAAATGGGAGATATGCCCTTTAATTTTCCAAAAATCGCATAAAAGCAAAGCAACAACGTAAAATTACTTTAAAATTCACATAAAAAAAAAATAGGAAAATAAAATATGACTAATAAAAAATTTCAAATTTGAAAAAAATTGATACAAGACAAACTTTTTTTATTAACTACAATATTTAATTTTATTCAAAACAATATATTTTTATGCGTAATTTACATTTTTTTCATACATGTACGGTATTTTAATCATTATTGCTATTTGAGACAACAGATTCGTCACAAGAGGAAATACAACTAGCGCCAACTTCATTTTTTAAAATTGGTCTTATAGTGGATTTGCCCAAACTAAAATGTTTTCAATTGCTGTTGATTCTTCCTATTTCGCTAAGCGATCTAAAATTGAAATGTTTGTTTCCAAAGAAATTCATTTTCTTGGATATTTTTTTCTCTCCATTAAGGTAAACTAAAAGTTTAAAATAAAAATAAGAACTTAGACTTACAATAATAAAAAGACACCGACTCACCACTGTTGGACAAAATTTAATTAAAACTAACCATTAAAAATTAAATTCTTATTTTTGTCTTTAATTTTTTAATTTTCAATTCTGTTTAAAAATCAAATTTCATAGTTTCACATGACATTAATTTCAGATCACGTTATGTAATTTTTAAATTGTTAATTACAATTAAAAATCAGATTTTAATTGTGCACACCACTGTTACTCACCTTTTAAAAATAAACTTGAGGACATTAAATGATTAATTGATTACGTACTCTTTTTTTAAAAAGCAAAAATAGAACGTGATTTAAAATGCAAAAACAACATACATAATGTTTGAACAGATTTACATTATAATCTTGTAAAATTTATTACTTGCAGACACTAAATGATTAATTGATTACATACTCTTTTTTTTTAAAAAGCAAAAATAGAATGTGATTTAAAATGCAAAATCAACAACATGCGTAGTATAAGCATCTATAACGTTTAAACAGATTTACATTATAATCTTGTAAAATTTAATGTGTGTATATAAAATGGGGAAATCCAGATTTTAAGTGAATTATGAACTTCTTTATTACATAAAATCTATTACAATACTATTATAAAGCGCTAAAAATATTGAAATTATTAGGTGGAAGTCGAACTCCGATAATACGCTATTACTTTAAATATGATGTGAGTGCGCGAAATTTATATTTAAAGTAATAGCGCATTATCGGAGCTCAACTTCTGATCTAATAATTTTTATAGCATAAAAGAAAAACACATACAAAGATATTAAGAAGAAACATCAATCACATAACTTCAAAATCGCATTAAATAAATCCGCATAAAACGAGACCCGGGTGTAATTACTTGTCCAAAAAAAAAAAAAAAAAAAAAAGAAAATTAGTCGGGTATTATTTTTTTTACATTTACTATTCAAATAAGAAGACCAGTTTTTATATCTACACACTAACAAAAACAACCTAATTTCTGATTAATTACTGTCCAAAAAAGTTAAAAAGAAAGCAAATTAGTTGGGGTTTGATTTCTAAATGTAGTATTTGAATTACGGTACTTTTTATATAATATACACAATATTTACAAAAAAAAAAACCCCACTTTCTGATTAATTACTGTCCAAAAGAAATGCAAATTAATCTGGTATTATTTTTAAATTTAGTATTTAAATAAAGGTACCTTTTTATATAGACACCCTAACAAAAAGAACCCACTTTCTGATTCATTACTGTCCAAAAAAAAAAAAAAAAGAAAGCAAATTAGTCGGGTATCATTTTTCAATTGAGTCTTTCAATGACGGTCCTTTTTAGATATACACACTAACCGAAAGAATTCACTTTCTGATTAATTACTGTCCAAAAACAAAAAAAAAAAGCAAATTAGTCAGGTATCATTTGTAAATTTAGTGTGAATGTAGCTATTTTGTGTAAGTTGAAAAAAAGTGTATAATTACGACTTATTTTCGATTAAAAAAATTCCGTAACTTTTTATAGATATACACACAAACAAATACAACCCATTTTATGATTAATTACTGTCCAAAAAACGTCAATTATTCAGGTATCATTTTAAAATTTAATGTGAATTTCTAAAATTTTTGTTTTTTAAATAGTAATATTATTTACTATTAATTCCTCAATTTCCTATTACAAAAACTAAAAAAGCCGATATTTATATAGATAGAATCACAGGCCCGGCCCGGACTTGTAATATGTATGTGCTTTTGATTAGCATCAACACCATCAAACGGCTGGCATGAGAGAATAGAAACCAATCCTAGCAAGATACTATGTATAGTAGTCAAGACTGAATAAAGACTTGGAGAAATGAGAATAATGTCAAAGGAGAAAGAAAATGTACATTTAACAAGTTAATTAATTATAATAATAATACACATTCACCCTAATATTATTTAAAATAAAGTTTTATTGAATTCAAAAAATTTTTGTAATTCCACTCATTCTACCATATTTTTTAAATGGTGTTAAATATTATAAAAATGGTTGTTACTTAAATTCAAGACTTTAATATAACAATTTAGAAAATGCTGCAGAATTTTATTTTAAACTGAATTCTTGGAGTGACTGTTTTGTTTATTGACAATCAACAGCAAAAAACATCACTTTTTAGAAAATATATACCATCACATTTAAGTGTAAAACAATTATTTTAATATATCAATAATTAACTTTAGTTTTATATGATTATACCAATATTGACTATTCAAATTAAAAGTTATAAAAATATAATTTAAAAGATATTTACCCTCCAAAACCTCCCCTCCTCATCCCTCTTGATAATGTTCCACCACTCCGAGTAACAGCATCTGGTATTGATGATGTTACTAACTGAATATTCATGGCTCGACCTATAATAAAAAATAATAGCAAATTAAATAAAAATGTATATTTCTTTAAAATAAATAATAATATTTTCTATCATAACTAAATATTAAAATATAAACATAGTATAAACACTTTTTTTAATAAATTGACAGAAAGAAAATGTTGATATACTCATTTCTTAATCCCAATGTCACAATGCTATATAGATAATAAAGTGACCAGTCATTTCATTCACTATCTGTAGTATAAAACAGAAAGCAAAATTTAGATCTCTCTCTCATACACACAACAATAAGTGATACTGGACTGCCCCTATCAACAAATTCATTAAAAAAAAAATATAAAGATTTAAAAATTTACAAATAAATCAAATTCTTTGAAAAATAGGCATTTTTATTATAGAATATAAAAAATATTTTTTTATATATCACTTTAAAATCATAAACAATAGGCATCATTCTCCCAATTGCAATTGATAATCTTCCTTCTAAAATAACCTACAAATAATATGTTGCATAGTAATTTTTTCACAATCATTTATGATTTTTTCTTGGCTTAGAACTCATGATTAATTGTAGCTCAGTAATTCCATAATAAATATCCAAATTAAGATTGAACTTTTATTATCAGCTAGAAACTGAACAAATAACATAACTTTTGCTCACCAATAGGCCATTATACTACTAAAAAATAGTAGTTGGCTTGATATCAAAAATTCTTCAGTAAGACAGTTTTGGCTTAAAAAAAAAATGAAAAAAATATGAAATATAAGATGCATAAAAAAAAAAATATTAAAAAAGCTGAAAATATTTGATAGAATGATTGATCAAAACTGACTGTTGATTAAAAAAATTATGTATTGCATAGTAATTTCTTATCAAAAAAAAAAAAAAATCAGAATATCAACTAAGAAGGAATAATGAAAATAATCAAAAATTTGACAATAATGCTCATAAGACATATTTTAACTCATGCCCTCTATAAAAAATTTCTACAACCTACAAAGTGACAGTATTTAATAATAATAATAATAATAAAAAAATCAATCACTGCTGGACATATATTTCTGCCAATAACCAATGTCATAAAACAACCTGTAAGCTAATTGTTTCAATATCAAATTAAACATTGTGACAGGTTAAATGGAAATTGCATTTATGCTTGACAGAATCTCAATTAAGTGCCAGACTGCCTGATATAAGTTATGTCCAGCAGACATTGGTCCATATATTTTCACCTAATACTGTCAACTGGAAGATTATGGAAAATTTCTATAGAGACCATAGTTAAAATTAGAATCAGTAATATTATAAATATGTATGCCTAAACTGATGTTGATTCCTATTGATTTCTCTAGAATGTTCTATTACTTGTTGAGTTTTTCAATTATCTCATTGTTTGCTATCCTTTTCTTAAATCATTATTTCCAGGCTATTTATATTTTTCTTAATGAATTAGATCATATAATTAAAATATGATAATTTCAAAGTGTTCCTTTTAATTCAACCAAAAGTTCAGGTATATTTCAATGAGAATCTACATTTGTTTTTCCTACAGGCTACATATATTCTCAGAAGTAATAGTTTTTCCTATGCTTCTTGTTATATAAATATAAAATTTGTATAATAAAAAAAAAATCAGGCTGATAATATCAGCAATTTTCAGCTTAGACAATTCAAGTAAAGAAAACATTGTACTGGAAACAAATACAACACAAGTTATTATATATTAAAATTATTAACTTGTGACTATATTGCTAATCTTATTAGAAAATCATTATATAACTGCTAAAATTAGCTATTTATTAATGACCTATAATATAACCATTATATTATGTATATATAAATAAAAACTGCAATTAACTACAATTTTCAGTACACCAATATATAAATCAATCAATAGGTAGCAGCTATAGTTAGCTTATGATATGACTTCTATCTCCAGCACCATTTTCAGATAAAATTATAATTGTTAAGTGCTTCTGAAAATGGCAGTCACACATAAGTTAGCGCAATAGTTACTTATTTATACATTGTAAAGTTAATTCCAAGATTTAGTTTTATTATATATATTGTATTTGATATAAAACACACACACAGCAAAATAAGTATTGCTCTCATTTTTTGTTAAAACTTGAATTCATTATCTGAATCAAATTATAATTAATAATATAATTACATACTTTTAACACATTATCAGTTAATGTAATATTCGTGTGATTTAACACAGTAGTAGAATAATAAATCCTCAACTAAAGATTCCTGGATCAAAGCTCAACCTGCCATTTCTAGTTGTTTGAATGTCAAATGATTTCGAAGTAACTAACCATTTGATTATTTATTTCTATTCAACATAGCATATCCAATTACTTTACAAACTTGCATATCAGAGATCACTTCTTTCTTTAATATTTCTATGTCTCTCTATATATTTCAGTTTTATTTTCTTAGCATTATCAGTTTTTCTTCAATTTATTGTTAATCTTTCTAAATAATTCTCCATCCTTGACATTGATATTATTTCTATTTTTTTCTTCTTCCTCCATTATCTTTAATTTTTCATCACGTTACTTCTAATCTAAAGCTTTTTTAGTTTTAATATATTAGAATTCACATCATAACTGTTATTTCTAAGGCATAAACGGCTAAAAAAATCCCTGGTTTTCTTCAATTTATCAATTGTCCACTACATCTCTTATTTTCTTAAAAACAAAACTATAATTTCCATAATAATTAAATTTCAGTCAGTTACAGAAAATGCACACAACTCTTAATATATTATTAATCATGTTTTGGATTTAAACATATTTAACTGAAATTTTCTTTGATTGTAGATTCTTAGTTAAACAACCAATATATTATAATAGTAACTTCTTCCAGTTATTATTATTGGTCTAACGTGCTTTTATGTCTTATGAAATTATTTATAAATATAAAATTTATTTGACTATTTTATTATGTATACATATATAAACTATTTATATATACATGTGAGTTTTAAATAATACATACCTTAAGTTTTTGAGTAAAATGCCAGATTTGAAGTAGAGTAATAAATAATTTTATATATATTTTATTATTAAATCTTAATGTCTATTGAACAATTAATATTTGAATAAAGCATGAACTTGTAACAACACACGTGGAGATTGATTCGTTCTCTTGTTATTAAGGAGAAGAAAAGAAAATCATTTCTCTTTAAATAACTTTTTCTTTTATCAATATTACTGTTCAACGATTGGAATTTAAATATTAACTTTTCCAAATTAAGATAATCTGTGGATTAAAAGTCTGCAAGGAAAATATTTTAATTTTCTATTAAATCTTAAAGGAATAGCAATATAAAAGAAAAGAACGTCTGTTTAAGTTTTTTGGAAACTACGTTGTTTTAACACTTCCGTTATTCTTCGGATATATATAAATTTAAGATAATTATATATATATAGGATAAAACAATGTGCTTTGAGTAGAACAGCTTTGTATCGTAAAGGATTCGAAACCAACCTTGCATGCTATTTTAAAATATTTTGAAATATTTGAAATATTAATTGAAAAGAACGTCTAATGATAATAGAAAAATGGAGATTAAGAACATCATCATTCGAAGAATATTTACTATATATTATATCAATCAAGTCATTGGATATTATTAACAGTTTATCAATTAAGGATAAATAAAATCATCATTATACCAATGGATTAATAATATACTTCGTAAAAGATCTTCATTAGGATGATGAACTATAGACTTCAATATCTACTCTCAACTCTGGAAAATAAGTTTTCTTTATTATTTATTTATATATATATTATAATAATGCTTATATTATTTTAATATGTTTACTATTATTATTATTATTATTATCTTTATTTCAAATTTGGCATCGCATCATTATATCTTAATAGGAAAATTATATTTATTATTAAATATAATTAATTGAAAGCTTGACATAATTCATCAAATTAGATGAAGGATATAAAGAATAGTTATTATTTAATAGATATTTTAAATAGGATTATATTGTATTTACTACATACTATTGTAAACGTTTAATGTATTTTATTTATTAAAAATACATATAATATATAAGTTATACAATTGTAAATAGTACTTATATATTAGTAATTATGAAACATATAAATAAGAATGGTAAATAAATTAATAAGTTACATAAATTATTAATTTTTGAATCCAGATATTGTTTTTATATATCTGTTAATTTAAACTATTTTCTTTAATTTTTGAAAGTTTATTATAGTATTGAATTTTATCATAGGGTATTAAATAAGAATATTATTTATTAATATTTTTAAAATGGTAAAATTCATCCGTATTTATTTATTAATATTTTATTTATCTATTATATTATATTTTTTATTGTTTATTAAATATTGATTTATTAACTTGATCTCTTTGTCTAATCATTATTGAATTATATTATATATATGCTAGTATTATAAATATCATATGAATATCAATTATTAGTTAATGCTTATATAAAGGCATATTAAATAATAACTTGTTTTGAAATTATCCCTGAAAAGAGCTAATTGCAAATTCTCCATGAGTTTGAATATCGTGGCATAATGGTGACTGAAAGAGGGATGAGAGATGGATGAACTAGTCTAAATTATATTAAAACTTATTTAAAAATTATTGAGCTAGCATAATAAAGATAGATATAATCATGGACTTAGTATTTCATCGATTCATTTCTAGCATTCTACCTGAAGACCCAAAGTCCGATTGTAGTGAAATGCATATCCTCTTTCTAGGGAATTTAATCATCCCCTTATATTTAACAAGACCAACTTAGACTTTAAATATAATCCATTCTGTTATATTTGGCGAACCTAACTATGAAGCATTAAGTTAATGATTTCCAAGCATTAAATATAATCGATTCTGTTATATTTGGTATATCAACTGGGATGATTAAATGCCGTTCCGTTATATTTGGTGCCTCAACTAGGGCTATCAAATAGGCCGTCCCGTTATATTTGGCGCCCAACATTTTAGGCATTGAACATTTAAGTTCATCACAGGTATAAATTATATACTATTACATATTTAGTATATTAACTGGGGCTTTGAATCAATGATTCTATATTATTACATATAGTGAAAAAGTCATGGATAGATTAATTGATTATTCTTAGTAACAAGTATGTTGTTATGAAGATTCATATGGTGTTTATAATTACAAGATTAATATAAATAAAAAAATGATGATATATATATAATATGATTTAGAGAGATCAATATTTAAATAACTAATTATTAAATTATGTTTTAAACAAGAGTTAAGTGGGATAAAGTTTTTCTATAGACATAGATGTTTAAAAATATACACATATATCATTAGAACATCATAAGTATATATAAATAGCATGAAGTGGTAAAGAACTTTACGATATAATATTTTGGATATAAAAATATATAAACTTGTGTAATATTTGAATTAAGTTAAAATTTGTTATGCTTCGAAGTGGGAAAATGTTTTCAAACAAAGATATTGAATGCTCTAGTCAAATACAAGATGATTTGCAAAGTGAACTAAGTGATGATATTAATATTATAGAACAATCATCATTAGTACAAGCACCTGGGGGTTCTACAACCATAGTTGAATACCCTCAACAAACACAGAGTTTAGATCAAGTGTTATCTCAAACACAAAATCTAGTTGATGAAGATTTAAATCAATCATCTAAAATTGAGATTAACCAATCACTTAATGTTGACACAACAAAGGTTATAGATAATAACACAATTATAATGGAAATGAATAAAAAAATAGATAGTTTAAAAAGTGATTTAAATCAAAAACTGGATGATAACAATAAAAAATTAGATGATAATATTGATAGTTTAAGTCAAAAATTAAGTGATAATAATAAAAAATTAGATGACTTAAGAAGTGATATGAATAAAAAAATAGACGATAATAATAAAAAAATAGATAGTTTAAAAGACAATTTGAAGGTTGAAATAACAGGAATTGAAAATAAATTATCTACTAAAATAGAACAATTAAATTTAAATGTGGATAATGTTCAAAAAGATAACATAGAAATTAAACAAGCATTAAATGATCTAAAGAATGAAATTGACGAAAATAATTCAAAATGTCAACAGCGGTTTAGTGAGTTCCAAAATGACATCATAGATAGATTAAATGTTAAATGTGATGAAATGTATAAAAATCAAGGAATTTTTAGAGAAGAAGTAAAGGAAGAACAAAATAAAATACGGAATGAAATTCAAGAAGATAGACAAAGGACACACACAAGAATAGATCAACTCTCTACTAAGCAAAATAATGAAATAGAGTCCCAAAATAATGTGTTAGAGACTATTGATCATCAACTTAAAACTTTGGAGAATAAAATGAATTCAATAGAAATTAATACAAATAAAGATAAAAATGTATTGGAAAAATTAAGGGAAGATACTACTGAAACTTGGAATAAAGTTAATAAAATAAAAGAATCAACTGATAGTAGATTTTTAATTATTGAAACACAAATATGTAAAAAAACACCAACTATAGAAATGCATCAGGTTGAAAATAATGTAAATACTTGTAGTAGTAATCAAGAACAAAATCTTGGTGAAAATCAATTGGAGGTTATTCAAAAAGATCCACAACAAGTAATTGATTCTTATGATAGATCAAATTTACAGTATCATATAATGCCTGAAGTTGAAAATTATCCTAGTAATTTTGAATTAGAAGGGTTAAACTTAAATACTTGTAGGATTAATCATGAAAATCAAACATCAACTTCTCAGTTGAATGTTTTAGAAAAACAAAAGGTATACAATCATTCAATACTAAGTAGTACAATTAACCAATTTGTTAGGTTAAAAATATTCAAGGGATCTCATAATGAATCTCCTATAGAACATATTAGAAGCCTTAATCTTTATTTTTCTGTTAACTGTAATTTATCAGAAGGAGAAAAAGTGATCATTGCATACAGTCACTTACAAGGAGATGCATTAATGTGGTGGGAGTCTTTATCACAAACTCCATCTACTTATATGGAATACCAAGAATTATTAATTAAAAATTTTTGGAATAGGGATAGACAAGAGGCTTTATTGTACCAAATATTCCAGGATAAGTATAAGCAGACACCTGGAGAAACCTTGACCAAATTCTTTCGCCGTCAAATAACAAAGTTAAGAACACTTAATACCTATCATTTAAGTGAAGGCGAAATGATTAGAATAATAAAAAGAAATTTACCACTTAAAATAGAACAATCATTATTGTGTACCAATATAACAAAAATAGAACAAATAGTAGAACTTTTAAATAGTATTGATATGAATCAAACTAATTTATCAATTAGATTACCTGATAAAAAAAAGGAGGAAGCTTCAATCAATACAATATTTTATAATAGAAGGAAAAATAATAAAGATACCAATCATTGGAAGGGAAAAACATCTCAAAGGAATATACCTTATGACCCCTCTCCCAAAATAAATCGTGATAATTTAAATAAAATAAAAATAACTTCTTCTAATAATCCAAGAAATTCCCCAAAACCGGGATGTAGTAAAAATATACCTACAGTTTCACATAAAACAAACTAAAAGGGTACTTGAGGAAATGTTCCTCACCTCAAGAAACCAAATACCCAATGAGGAACTTGAATCAAACTTTTACATGAGAAATCACTAACATGATGTGTTCATGGGAAGATAAAACACCAAATTTTGTTTTACAAAGTTGCCCTATGATAGAAGTTTTGTTTGAGAGCTTGCTGGTTAAGGCATTATTAGATTCTGGTAGCCAAATTTCAGTGATATCAGAGAAATTTTATCAAGAGATTTTAGCAATAAATCCTAACATCAAAATATTACCACTGAAATCTATGCAGGTTACCATGGCTAACAGCAGAAAAGCTAAATTAATCCAAAAACAAATTTGGATTGAAATTAAAATTGGCCAAACAACTCTCTATCATGTATTTTTAATATTGAATGGTTTAATTCATAATGTTATTTTAGGGGCAGACTTCCTACATTTGAACACTTGTGTAATTGATTTCTGTAATAAAACAGTTAAAATTAATGATGAAGTCTTGGAGATGACATTGCTTCCAAGATATGATCAAATTGAAGTTGACTGTATAACATCTAGCATTCCAGAAACACTCTTAGAGAGTAAACTCGCAGAATCCAACTTGCTTGGAAGTGATGATATATTGAAATTACGATTTGTTATAAGAGAATTTAATTCTATTTTCTCAGACATACCAGGAGTGATAAAGGGATTCCAACAGAGAATTAGATTAATTCATGATCAACCATTTCAATCCAAATCATATCCTATTCCATACCAATATCGGGAAGATATATCTAAGCAAATTAACAAAATGCTGGATTGGGAAATCATTTCCAAATGCTCTTCACCTTACTGTAATCCAGTAGTAACTGTGAAGAAGAAAGATGGGTCGATGAGATTTTGTTTAGATGCTAGACAACTAAACAAAATTACTGTCCCAGACAGAAATATACCACCGCCCATACACGAATTATTCGTGAAATTTGGAAATAAGAAGGTATTTTCTACTTTCGATTTAACCTCCAGCTATTGGCAGATTGAACTTCATCCAGAAGATCGCCAATATACTGCTTTCCATTATGAGGGTTTTACATACCAATTTAATAGGATGCCCTTTGGATTGATAAACAGTGGTGCTGGTTTAATTAGGTACCTGGATAAGACTTTATCTCCTGAGGTAAAACAAATCATAATTATCTATGTGGATGATGTAATTATTGCATCCACCACAATTGAAGAACACCTTCAACATTTAACCATATTTTTTAAAGAGTGTTTTCTGAAAGGTATAAAAATTAACTTCAAGAAGAGTACTTTAGTTTCCAACCAAGTAGTCTTCTTAGGTCATATTGTTGGTTGCAATGGGATAAGACCTCATCCAGAGAAGATCTCTGCCATTCAAAACTTTCCTAAACCATCTACTCGAAAACAAATTAGATCATTTTTAGGCCTATGTAATTTTTACAACCGTTTCTATCAGAAGTTCTCAGACCACATGGAACCGTTGCTAAAATTAATTAGAAAAGATGAACGTTGGAAATGGACTGAAGAACAAGACCATGCATTTGAGAATATTAAAACAGGGTTTTTAGAGTTAACTATGTTAGCCTTCCCTGATTTTAATAAACCATTCATTGTTCAAACAGATAGTAGTGGTTTTGGATTAGGGGTAACATTGTCCCAAATCCAAGAGGATGGCCAACCAGGTGTCCTCTACTTTATTAGCCGGCTCTTGAAAGGTCCAGAAATAAATTATACGGTTACAGAGAAGGAAGCACTAGCAATAGTCTGGGCTTTCCAAAAATTTCGACAAATGCTACTCGGATCAGAGGTGATAGTGATCACTGATCACAAAAGCCTCGAATTCCTAAATCACAGTTATCTGACTAATAGTCGTCTAGTTAGATGGAGTTTACTGTTACAGGAATTTAATTACACTGTGCATTATTGCAAAGGATCCGAGAATGTTGTGGCTGACGTGCTTAGTCGAAATCCATGTAGGTCAGAACAAAATCATTTAATGGTAGACAATGCCTACATTACAAATGTCAATGTGATGGCTGATAGTAATGTAGAGAACGAGTTGGAAAACTTACCTGAGATACAATTTAATGACCCAGAATTAAACCCAATTATAAAAGTTTTATTAGGGGAGGAAGTTTTGAATGCACCTAAAGATCTTAACCATTTTAAATTAGAACAACAGGTCTTACTATATAAAATGAATGATAACGTTGATGAGTGGAGGACAATAATACCAAAGTCTTTACGTGACCCACTCATAAAATACGTACACTGTCTATATGGGCATTATGGTGCTCACAAGACAGAACATACCCTTAAGAATTGGTTTTACTGGCCAAAAATGTATAGAGACATCTTGAGATCACTCCAAGATTGTCTAATTTGCTTAAGAGCTAAGTCAGTAAACCAAAATTATATTAATTCAATTAATTCTATCATTCCAGAAAGACCAAACGAGATCTTAGCAATTGACTATTATGGGCCTTTGCCTCCATTTAACAAACAAAAATATTTATTAGTCACTTATGATCTCTTTTCCAAATATGTTGCTGCTTACCCAATACCCCAAGCCAATACTAAACATACAATTAAAGTATTGAGTACTCTTCCAATTTCCAATGATAGGAAAGCCTAAAACCATACTAACTGATCATGGTACACCTTTTCTATCTAAGGAATGGAAGAAATGGGTAGATATATCAAAAATAAAACATGTGCTAATCTCTATTAGGAATCCACAATCAAACCCATGTGAACGTATTATGCGGGAGCTTGGATGTTTGTTTAGGACCTATTTGGAAGAAGAGCAGAAGGGTTGGGTAAAGCAGACAAAACATGTAGTAGATTATATCAATTGGAGCTTAAATGAATCTACTGGATTCTTACCCATACGACTACACTTTCATCAAACTATACCTATACAATTTAAAAAATATAAACCTATCATTAATGAACCCAAAATAAATGAAGAAAATGATGTTTTACAAGCTCTTAAACAACTTGTTAAAATGGCAAGTAATAGAAATCAGAATAAAAAAAATGTATTTATGAATTTAAAGTTGGAGATAAAGTGTTGATAAAGACTTTCCATCCCAGTAAACCATTAGAGAATAAATATCACAAATTCTACAACACATATGAAGGATCTTATACTATCGTTAAAAAGGCAGGTCCAAATGCATTTTGGATTAACCAAGAAGGAGAGATTCGTGGTACGTATAATTCACGAATTTTAAAACCTTATTTTGGCTGTTTATAATGTTATATAAAGAAATAAGGTGAATATCAAGATAAGAATTGGGCAGTGTAAACCATACGGTTGTATAAAAAAAATAATAATAGTGATCAATGTAAAGAGAAATATAGTTAAGAACATTAGCTTTGATGAGGGTATTCTTTAATGCCTTGAAATAAGTAAAAACAATAGAGTCAATTCATATTAATAAATGGATACTCTAGTATTTATTTAGTCCTTTTCAAATCCATAAGTCTTAAAGAAGCAGGAATAAGGCTAGTAAATATATTTGTGTTGTCCAAGAAGGAAACACATTATTTTTTTATTTTATTTTTTTATATAAAAAAAATATTAACCATCAAAGTCCTTAATTTTTTTTGATCATTATCAAAAGAATAATATAGCCCAAGTATAAGGAAAGATATAACAGTTAAAAAAAAAAAACTTCAACCCTTCATAAAATCCAAGTATAAATGCAATTAAATTATAAGAACATACTAAAATAGTTTTAAGTGTTTAAAATTTTAATTTCCTAAGGGAAGGGGAAATATAATAGTAACTTCTTCCAGTTATTATTATTGATCTAATGTGCTTTTATCTCTTATGAAATTATTTATAAATATAAAATTTATTTGACTATTTTATTATGTATACATATATAAACTATTTATATATACATGTGTTTTAAATAATACATACCTTAAGTTTTTGAGTAAAATGCCAGATTTGAAGTAGAGTAATAAATAATTTTATATATATTTTATTATTAAATCTTAATGTCTATTGAACAATTAATATTTGAATAAAGCATGAACTTGTAACAACACATGTGGAGATTGATTCGTTCTTTTGTTATTAAGGAGAAGAAAATCATTTCTCTTTAAATAACTTTTTCTTTTATCAATACTACTGTTCAACGATTGGAATTTAAATATTAACTTTTCCAAATTAAGATAATCTGTGGATTAAAAGTCTGCAAGGAAAATATTTTAATTTTCTGCTAAATCTTAAAGGAATAGCAATATAAAAGAAAAGAATGTCTGTTTAAGTTTTTTGGAAACTACGTTGTTTTAACACTTCCGTTATTCTTCGGATATATATAAATTTAAGATAATTATATATATATATAGGATAAAACAATGTGCTTTGAGTAGAACAGCTTTGTATCGTAAAGGATTCGAAACCAACTTTGCATGCTATTTTAAAATATTTTGAAATATTAATTGAAAAGAACGTCTAATGATAATAGAAAAATAGAGATTAAGAACATCATCATTCGAAGAATATTTACTATATATTATATCAATCAAATCATTGGATATTATTAACAGTTTATCAATTAAGGATAAATAAAATCATCATTATACCAATGGATTAATAATATACTTCGTAAAAGATCTTCATTAGGATGATGAACTATAAACTTCAATATCTACTTTCAACTCTGGAAAATAAGTTTTCTTTATTATTTATTTATATATTATAATAATGCTTATATTATTTTAATAAGTTTATTATTATTATTATTATTATCTTTATTTCAAATTTGGCATCGCATCATTATATCTTAATAGGAAAATTATATTTATTATTAAATATAATTAATTGAAAGCTTGACATAATTCATCAAATTAGATGAGGGATATAAAGAATAGTTATTATTTGACAGATATCTTAAACAGGATTATATTGTATTTACTACATAATATTGTAAACGTTTAATGTATTTTATTTATCAAAAATACATATAATATATAAGTTATACAATTGTAAATAGTACTTATATATTAGTAATTATGAAACATATAAATAATAATGGTAAATAAATTAATAAGTTACATAAATTATTAATTTTTGAATCCAGATATTGTTTTTATATATCTGTTAATTTAAACTATTTTCTTTAATTTTTGAAAGTTTATTATAGTATTGAATTTTATCATAGGGTATTAAATAAGAATATTATTTATTAATATTTTTAAAATGGTAAAATTCATCCGTATTTATTTATTAATATTTTATTATCTATTATATTATATTTTTTATTGTTTATTAAATATTGATTTATTAATTTGATCTCTTTGTCTAATCATTATTGAATTATATTTTATATATGCTAGTATTATAAATATCATATAAATGTCAATTATTAATTAATGCTTATATAAAGGCATATTAAATAATAACTTGTTTTGAAATTATCCCTGAAGAGAGCTAATTGCAAATTCTCCATGAGTTTGAATATCGTGGCATAATGGTGACTGAAAGAGGGATGAAAGATGGATGAACTAGTCTAAATTATATTAAAACTTATTTAAAGATTATTGAGCTAGCATAATAAAGATAGATATAATCATGGACTTGTATTTCATCGATTCATTTCTAGCATTCTGCCTGAAGACCCAAAGTCCGATTGTAGTGAAATGCATATCCTCTTTCTAGGGAATTTAATCATCCCCTTATATTTAACAAGACCAACTTAGACTTTAAATATAATCCATTCTGTTATATTTGGCGAACCTAACTATGAAGAATTAAGTTAATGATTTCCAAGCATTAAATATAATCGATTCTGTTATATTTGGCATATCAACTGGGATGATTAAATGCCGTTCCGTTATATTTGGTGCCTCAACTAGGGCTATCAAATAGGCCGTCCCGTTATAATATATATATATTTTAATTTGAGATGAATCTTCTTATGCATTTTCTGTGAAACAACTTCTCTTCTGATAATTGACAAGGAAACATGAAGAAAAGCAGAAAGCCATTGCAAAGAAATAGACTTCAGTATCCACAAGTTTAGTGTGGGAACTTTTTCTCCAAACAAAAGCACAGTATTCATTAGCAGAAAATGTTAATGCAAAGGAAGTTATCAGTGAAAATATTTGTATCACAATTCCAAGTAGTGGCAACTAGCTTTCTAAGAAAGTTATTCCTAATGTTAACCAAATGAGAAATCATACTTCAGAATACTATTGCGAAAGGTTATATTTAGATCCCAAGATGATTCCCTGTTGTTTAAATGAAAAAAATGGTATTGGATTAGGAATAAGAAAGACCTCAGTTTTTGAAAAACATTTCCAATTTATTTCAAATCCTTATTAAAAGACTTTTTTTTCAGGAAAGATTTCTTTGAAAAGTTAATATAAATTATCAGCATAAATTTCCCGCATTCTGTTTAAAAGATCATTAATAAATATATTAAATAAAATGAGTGAAAAAGCTATACATTTTTTATCTACTATGATTATCATTTTAGTGTGACTTAAATTTTCCTATTGGGAAACATTTTGTCAAGTAAATTAAGTTTCCCTACATTTAAACTTTTTTAGAAACTTTTAGAAGACCATTTTTCCAAACATAATTATAAGGTGAGATTGGATCAGTAAAGGTAGCACTAGTTTTTATTTTATTTTCAAAATCTTTCTCAATATGATTTATTAAAGATAAAATTTGTTCATAGCCATTTCTTTTTCATTCTTAACAAATAAATGATTATCAGTTCTTGCTAACATGATTATTTCAAAAAGTTTGTAAGAACATGTAATAATAATATTGGGCAAATTATGGGGGGACAGGGACAAGAGGAATACTGATGATGTTCCAATTATTATTATTTTTTCCAGATACAACAACAAAGACAGTTAGATTTGATCTTTCTAGATACAGTTGGACAAACCATGCTCAGTCTGTTCATTTTCTTCAAAAATGAAATTAATCAATCACTAAATCTAAACAAATGTGAATAAACACAAACTACAAACCACATAATGACTGCCTAATCAATGACTACTTGGCAGAATTAAAGAATTTAAAAAATCCGCAAATGAATCTATTTTGGTGGAATCCTCTTTATGACATTTTGTTTATATTTAAGCTGTCATTAAAAGAGAGAAAACAATTCATACATTAAATAAATAATAATATAAAATACCAGAGTTCTAAATTTTGATGTATGTGCATCAATAATCATGGTTATTCTGCTGAAAAAAACATTTTTTTTTTTTGCTAATTTGAATAATAATTGATCTTTGGTTCAATATGTATTAATTTTGTGCAAAGAATCATGCCTCTTTAATCTTATGAAGCATACATATCAAAAGTATACTCTGTTTAACTAATTTCATTTACCATGTTTAAAACTTTGTTTTATTATTTTATATTATTATTAATAATGATAGAGTATCAAGATAATATCATATTAAATAAATACTTACATTTTAAAATCACTTATTCAATTTCACCATAATATTTTCACCCTAATCCAGGAGTTTCCCAACATTTTTTTCTCTCTGTAACTAGGTTTTTCATTTATGAATACCCCCTCTCATTCTACACAAACAATATGTCTTTTTTTAGATTATATTGTATAATATTTTTAAGTTTTTATTTTACATATTATAATTTATTTCGGATTTTTATAAAAGCAAAAACATAAAAAAATATTAAAATAAATTTTTGATCATTTTAATTTATAATGAAAATTCATACAAATGGTCAAAGATTTTTCTTAATGTACATAAGTCTTCAAATAATTTTAATGGGATCCTTGAGCTTGTTTCATGGAGCTAAGTTTTTTTAAATCAGGATCAAACGAAGACAGATACAATCCTATACCAGGAGTCACATTAAGTTTATTGCAATGTTTATTCTTAATAAAGACATAGGATGAAAGGCTAATTCAACAAGCTGTATAATTGTATAAGGTAATAAATATTTTAATGCTTTATCACTGAGATCTGAGTATTCTTCTTTCACTACTGCACATATATCAATGACATTTCATTTTATGGAGTCATACTGTAAAGAAGAATCAAACAAAAGTTCAGTCAAATTTTCTTTTTCTGATGTACATAATTTTCCAGCTTGTTGAAAGAACAGTTCATTGAATGGATTTGAATTCCAATTATTTTCACTATTTTACTTTAGAAAGTATTGCGTGAATGACACTTTTAGTTTTTTAAGTGACCTATTATACTAATTTTTACTTCTGATAATTTCAGCTCACTCTCAGATAAGAAACTGTGAAGTGTCTCAAAAACTTCATACTGCCTTTACGAATACAACATTCCCCAAAATCTCAATTTTGTCAGACATTTTAAAAATAATGTTTATGGAACTGTTCTGTAATCCTAAGTTGGAAATTTCTTTATTTCTGAAAATGCAAGTTATTAAACCAAGTATAACTCTCCATACAGAAGTGCCACTCAATGCAAACCAGAGTAACCGATGTTTTAATAACAATCATGAGCAAGCATGGGAAATGGTGATCATGTGAAGTATGCAAGTTGTTGAAACCATTCAGTTTCATGAAACTTAGAAGTTAATTCAAAATGATGTTCTTCAAAAAACAAAAAAAACTTGCACTTCATGTCTTAATTTAAACAACTGTGTGAGTACTTTTTCTCGTGAAAGACACTTTACTTCAATGAGCAACAGCAATGCTGTATGGAGGCTATCCATCTCTTCATACAAAGAGTTGAATAATCTGGACTTAGTTGAACTGGTTTTAATAAAATTAACAGATTTTACAGATTGACTGCGCACCTCCTTTACCAAATGTGGCAGATAATTGGGTGCAAAGCTTTGTCTGTGTATACAGCAATGATTCCAAGCTACATGGGAAGTGATTTCTTTAATAAGACCGTGTAAGCTTGTGAAATAGCCAGACATTTTCCACCAACCGCATAAACACCATAGCAATTGGTCCAATCAATTTCTTTTTTACAAAAATAATTCTGAATGGCACTGAATATGTTCTTGCCTATGCAACTTTCTGAAAGGGGATAGCACAATAAAATATTTTCCTCAAGAATGCTATCATTTAAATATCTTGCAATAATAAGCAAAATTGATTAATTGGAAAAAATCAGTTCTTTCATCTACCTATATATGAAAAGAATGAGCTCTGTTTTATTAACTCAATTACTGTTGATTCAATGTTGTCAGTGATTTCCTTAATTCTCAGAGAAATTGTATTATTTGAGAATGAAACATTGTTAATTTTTTGAACATGAACTGCATTTTCATTGCCTTTGTTTGCAGCTAGCACAAAAGAAGTTAGATTTGGCCGTTTAATAGTTTCTGGAAAAAAATGACATCTTTTTCTACATATTATAACGATCGGGGTGGTCATTAAGTCTTACCGTATTTGCGCTACAGGGTGCCATCAAGCTATTTGAACCTGGAAAATTTATGGAGTAGGCAGATACGTGCTGTTAAGATCTAATTTTTACATATATATTTTATTCAGACCGTCAGCCCATACCACTAGCTCAGGGAACAGCAGAGATAATTTATAATATAGATACTTAAAATATATTTTAATATTAAAAAATAAAAGCCACTGCCAGTAATAACAAACAAAAAACATTTATTAACGCACATATAAATAAAATGTAGAATAATTTTAGCATCACTTTTACTTTAAAATTTAACTTACATTTTGACTTTTATTTTAGAATTTAATTTACATTTTAACTTTTATTTAAGGAGTTCGCACAGATGAATTTAATATTTATTAGAGTGTCGAGTATGAATAGACCCTGATTTAACCTTAGGCCAAAAGTTCGCAGTCAAACCAACACCAATCTATCTGATATATCGATGTATTCAATGCAGCATGAATACGACAGCACAATACCATACTGTCCGGAATGCACATCTGAACAGCATGGTTATAGAGAAGAATGTTGTCTCTCGTCCAGTACAGGAATGTTACACATCTGTCTGGTGAAAAGAACAATAAAAAAAACTCCATAGGAAGGGATTGCGGTCCTTTTTGCCAACTTACGATCCTATACCATAGGCAGAGGGGGTGATCCACAGAGAAGGAAATACCGTCCGTCTCCGATAGTCAATAAGAAATAGGCTTACTTCGGCCAAGTGCGGTGTATCACATGATCCCGTTCATAGCGTATCTCATGCTACATTTACTAATTACACCAATATATCCAACCGATTAACTCAATTTAACTACGAAACAAATAACCTAAGATTAACTCTCCCTTAATTAATTAATATAACTTAATAAATCTATGCAGCCATTCATGCCTGACTTAAATTTAACATTTATTAAAAGTTGTTTAACAAAAAAAAAAAAAAGTCATAATAAAAACTTAAAAGAACGAAAAATTAAATTAATGGAAATGATTTAAAAAAAAAAAATACATTCAATAAAATAATTAATAAATAATTTAGTCAGATAGGAAATTCTACTTCTATTTAAATATTGAGAAGTTTAGAATTTAGAGTTCTTATTGTTTTCAAATTAATGTTCATTAGAGTTCATAAAGTTCTTACGGTTTTAGAAAAATTCATCCTTTACAGTTGCTTGCAATTTGGGATCCAGCGTTAATTCCCCTGATGTCCTGTGGTCTGCAATATAGGAAAACGATTGGTCATTTCTCTTTCTTTTTTTAAGCAAAACTGAAGGGATTGAAGAGTGCGTCTTTTCAATCCTTTCTCCTTCAACTCTCTCCGCACTAACACATATAGTACACCTCTGCTTTCACATCTCTTTTTTTTTTAATTATTTCCAAACTTTTCCTTTTATTGTAAACTTTCGGATCCAGAGGACATTACGTCATGACGATGATGATCCTTTCGTTGAGGTCTGTTTCCTGAGGGATTTTTTATTGGCTATTAGTTTCTATTGTTTTCTTCTCTCCTATCTGACCTTAACTTATACATTTTGAAATGCCCAAGGGCTAGTTTACTTTTAACTAATTAAAATAATCATTTCCACTTTACACAATAGCATTAATTAAATTTGTACATTCTTAAAAATATATCTTTATCTTTAAATCTTTTTAAGTTTTTGTTGAAAATTTAGTTTTAAAACTTTTTCTTTAATAAAGTTTTCTTTTAATAATTTTTCATCTGTGCGATTTTATATATATAAAGTTTAGATGACTTTTAACTTTCAATTTTTATTTCTTAAAAAAAAAAAAGTTTTTATTTGCGAACTTTTATTTTTAATGTCCAATTTGTAAAATAAATGTGACGGCGTGTGTGCCCGTTACAATATATTGGATGTTTTGCCTGTAAATGTCACATTAATAAAGATGATTTCATGGCACTGTTAAATAATAGCATGTATTCATCAGAATATTTCCTCTTTTTTAGGTGAAGCATTGATGTTTGAGCTTTTTTAATAATGCTAACTTTATCTTTTACTATAGCAGGCCGACCAGTCACTATATGCTTATCATCTTTTGCTTCTAAATCACCATGATGCTTCAAAGTACTTGCTGGCGACTGAACAGATTGATTTTCAAAGTTAGTTGTAACTCTTTTAAGAGTTCCTGTTTTCAGCCACAAAATAATATTCTTAAAAAAAAAAAAAAGCTAATTAAGCAGTTAAATCACATACCTGTTTTCAATTGCTCTTTAGGAAAATTTTGCGGAAAGGTAGAGATCACATGCAGAATAACAAAACACGATAGTTGACTAGGGACACCCAATTATTAATAAATTACTAGGAACGTGCCTATTTTTTTTATTCACTTCTCAAGCAAGCTATTAGACTTACAGGACAGATAAATAATATACAGATGTCTCATTTCCATATAAGAAAATACGCACAGTTTTAAAAGCTCTCATTTGAAAACTCATTAAAAATTTTAAATTTGAATTGAAAAAGGCTTTCTTAAAGCTATTTTATATTTTCAAATTATTTGAGACCTTAAAACTTACAGCCATTTGAAGAAATTTGAATGTGCAAATGGCTGATAATTATACTTCAATTTGAAAGCTCTCAATTTTTTTTTTTTGCAGTTTGACGAGAATGTTGAAAAATCTGAAAGTATTGTAACGATAATTTAAAAGTTTTTCCAAAAATTTGACAGTTTCTTTGCCATTTGAAAAATCTTTTGTAGTGCTCACATCGCAGAAAACTTTTTTTGGTTGAATTTATTAAAAGTAAAAAATGAATTATTCAAATGCAAAATATCGTCTTTACAAAGAATTAATTGAAATATATTAATGTTTTACTTGTTTGTGGGATATTAAGTCCAATGAATACAAAAATAAAATTTTAAAAGATGAGATATATAAAAATTTACTGGAAATACAATATGTTTTATATATTATAATTTCTGTATTCAACAAAAAAATTAAGACCAAATTGTCCATTGTAAATGAAAAAGTCAATAATGCATGTTAAAAATTAGCATGATGACAATCTGGAAATTAAAATAGAGATTATAGACTCAAAAAATCATAATGAATAGTAATCATTGGTAATTTCTTGGGAGTTTTCCAAAGTAAAAAAATTTACACAAAAGGAATTAGTTACAAAAGAAAAGCTGTAATATTAATAATTAGCCATTAAGCTAATGCACATGCGCTTTATGGATTTTTAAACTATAAATGAAAACTCTCACTTTCCAAACACAAGATAAAGTCTTTGTGAAAAGATAGAATGAATCCATCTATCTTTTTGACCTAAATGTTTATGTATGGACAAATCTTAAGCATTTGGAAATGAGAGCGTGAAGATGTTAAGCGATCACTTTAAATTACTTTTACTATATCCGAATGAATGATGCTTGTGAAATTTTCAGAATTTACGATACATCATTCTTATTTGAAATTAAACATATGTAAATAAGATATTTATATAGCGCTATATAAATATCTTATTCACATATATTTGATTTCAAATAAGAATGATGTATCGTAAATTCTAGAAAATTTCACCTCATTCATTCAGACATAGTATAGTGCTGTATAACTATCTTATTTACATATGTTTAATTTCAAATAAGAATGATGTATTGTAAATTCTAGAAAGTTTCGCAAGCGTCATTCATTCAGACATAGTAGAAATAATTTAAAGTGATTGCTTAACATCGTCACGCTCTCATTTCCAAATGCTTAAGAATTGTCCATACATAAACGTTTGGGTCGAAAAGTCAGATGGATTCATTCTATCTTTTCACAAAGACTTTATCTTGTGTTTGGAAAGTGAGAGTATTCATTTATAGTTTAAAAATCCACAAAGTGCATATGCATTAGCTTAATGGCTAATTATTAATATTATAGTTTATAAACATAGCGCTATATAAATATCTTATTTAAAAGAGCTGAAGAAAAACTAATTGAGAAGATTGTGAAACAACTTGGGGAAATAAGATTTCATTCAAAATATATAGTGTTATTTAAATTCATTATTTTGTAAAAATATTTATTTTCACAAAATTTTTAATCCATTTACTTTTTTTTTTTTAGTTTCCATTTCATCTTCTTCACATAACACCATCCCAACAAAAACTATTCTTAAATTTTTATTATATTTCCATGACTTGTTGACACAGTAATAATCAAAAGTACATTAATGTTTGTCAAATAATTTCAAAGTATGAAAGTACAAAGTTTTTAAGCTTTCAAATAATTTGAAAAAATTTGTATGCGTCAAAGCTGCTTTAGACTTCACCATGAAAAACTTTTACACAATGTAATTCTTTAGTATTTATTGTTGCAATTTTTATTGAATATCATATACACATGCAAGCACATATTTAAAATGGAAGAACACTAAATGGTAAAATAAATACATACAATGGGCTTATATTCTTTTCTTTTATCCATTATTATTCTTTCCATTGATTTGTTTTCGTAAATTAGTTGTAAGGATTCTCCTAATAATTCGATCGCAATTTTGATCTTTAGAGTTTTGCATGATTGTATAATTTTAATTAATATAAACGATTATATAACAGTCAATACATTCAAATTTTGTAATATTTTGTTTTTACAAAGAAAAAATATGAACAAAAGAATTAAATATAAAGTTGATATGTTTATATTATATATGAATATTTACACTATATCGAAGAGTTTCAATTTAAATTTACATATAAAATTTTTAATAACAATTTTTCAAACGAAAGCTTTGCAAATCGTACCCATTTTCTTATATGGAGACAAGTCATCTGGATATGATTTATCTGTGTTTGGAGTTCTCTTTGTAAACCTAAAATATTTTTATTTTTTAATTTTAATACCTTATTGTTTTTGCTTCCCACCATTACAAATAAAATTTCATGTACCCCAAACCAGCTTCCTGCGTATCCCTGAGGGTATGCATACCATAGGTTGAGAACCACTACTTTAATCCATAAGTTCTTATAATCTTTTCACTCTCTTACTCTTCTGCAATCTTCAAATCCCTATCATTATCATCATCATTATTATTATTATCAATTCACCATGTCATATAAGTTACAATTTAGTATATACTAAAACAAAGCATTATACCTCACTTCCCTTATACTTAAATTTTTTTTCACTGTAATTCACACATCTTACTCTAATCCTCAATATAAATATCACTAATCATTGAATACAACACAATAGTGCCAATAAGTTCATCAAAGTAGTTATTGATCTTCATCAATGAGGAAGACTATAAAGCACATATTCATAAAATAGCCAACTTTATTTCAATATGACTCTATACTTTCACACAGTCTAAAATAATCAAGCCCAATTATAACGATTTAATACCAGTTCAGCAAACATATTTTACTGACTGCAGTTATATGCTAAATATAATTATGACTTTTTGGCAAAACAACAGCATATATATATCACAAACACATGGTTCTTCTAATTTACATTTACTATCATTATTAAAGACTTTTATTGTGTTTTCTTCTCCTTTGCCATAAGATTAACAGTGCCTATAGTTATCATAAATTAAGATGGTTTGGGTTCAAATTGTAAAAATCTTTAATTAAATAGCAAAACAAAAAGCCAATGGTCACTAGAGAATATGTAAAGTTCAATGCAGTTAAAAAGCAGAGGAAGATAATAAAACTGACAAAAAAAATGATAAATTAGTTATATTTTTAAGTCTTATAAATAATTTGTAACTACAATGACATCAATTTAATAATGTAAATAATTTTAAGAGTAGCATCTATATTAACAAATGATCTCAAAAATAATGGAAATAAAAATTAAAACCTACTGATTCCTAATATTGCTATAAATATATATTCACATAAAAAATAAAGACAAAAAAAAAGGTAACTTACAATCAAACTTCATGATATGAATTTAATGAGATATTAAAATTATTATTATTTTTTGGCTTAATATACTATTAAAAGAAAAATTATCTGCATTAAATAATCAAATGTTAGAAATTCATAAAAAGTTTACACACCAGAAGTGGTCACTATCCATCGACCTTCAGTTCCACAGTTTGCCATTCTTGAGAATAGATAATTGAAATGTCTTATACAGAAAGTTGGTAATTATTTATTACACTTTTTTATATGCAGAAAAGAGTATGTTAAAATTGAATAAAAATAGATTATGAAGAAATCCTGAAATTACAGGAATACACATGGGGTTATTAAAAATGATTAAAGTTCTTTACAAAAATAATTTTTATAAATCTAACCATAAGGGACTTGAATACAGACTTTTAAGCTTTTTTCAGCTATCCTCTCTATCTCATATAACTGATGCATATGACCACACACGTGAAAAAAATAAATGATCTCCAATATATGTATTTTGGGTTATAGTAGGTTCAGATCATCATCTCCTACACACATATATAATCAGTGCTTGGTTTATATTAAGATAGCAAGTCTTCAAACTTTAATAGACAGACTTCAATTACTCCACTCTCCAATCATCCAGACCATTGAAAATCTATTGATGAAACACTCAAATCCCTTATTAATGTCAATATTATTGTTATGCCCATATTACCTTTAAATCATTTTGACCCCTCATGTGTAGAACCATATCCATTTAAATACAGATTTTCAATGGCATGGATAGCTGAAGAGTCAAGTAGATTGAATCCTATATATTAAAAGTTTGAAGACTTGCTAGCTTGATATAAAGCGAGAACTGATTATATATATATATGTGTGTGTGTGTGTAGAGAGATGATCTGGACTAGCTGATGAGTTGCTGGTTCAGCACGAAATATGTACATTGAAGATCATTTATTTTTTTCAAATGTGTGTACTCATGTGTATCACTTTTATGAGTTAGAGGGATAGCTGAAGAGAAATTGAAAGTCTGTGTTCAAGTCCCTTATGATTACATCTAAACTCCAAATATATAAAAGTATATTTATATTCAATCAAATATCAATCTATTAAAATCAAATCAGGTTTAACAAGGATGTCTATTGCTACCATTATTTTTTATTGTATTTTTAAGAAAACTGTAGGTTAGAGAAAAAAAAAACTGGAAATAGAATACATATTTCATACTGCAAACCAAGAGAATATATAACATGATGATGTTCTTTTTCACAAATAGTGAAAAGAAATGAAATCGGCAGAATCAAAAAAAAATATCAACTCAAATTTTATGGGAAAAAATCTCTGACATTAATATTTAATGGGAAGAGTAAAACTGACATGATAAAAATGGGTCATATTTGCTTTGAAGAAGATAAGTATTTAGCTAAATGAGAAAAGACATTATGCAAATTGTTGGGAATTTGAGTTGAGATAAAAAGTAGATGAGAATGATTAAAAATCTGTCATGCTTTTTATACAACTAATATGAAGTATATGGAGTAATTCTTAGAAACAAGAAACTCTGTATTAACCAAGATATAGATATGCAATGAGTAAATTACAAATAACAAATGAAACTATTCAACAGAAAACAAATGTACATTTTCTGTTTAATGAAAGAAATAAGAAGTGAATAAAAATGTTTGGAAGGCTACAATATATATATAAAATCAGTTAAAATAAAAACAGTAAACAAAAGATTCTAGAATAAACTCTATAAAAATGAATATATAAATAGAAATAGCTATGCCCAGTTTATGTCATGTCTGCTATCCTAAGTAAAATTTTACTATAAAATGTTACTTAGGATGTCAGACAGACATAACTTGATTATAATTATTATTTATTTTTAAATATTGGTATCATGAATATTATAGAGTTTATTCCAGAATATTTTGTTTATATATATATGTGAGCATGTAAACATATATTAGTAAAATAATGTTTAATTGGATTGTTTAGTTATGTAAAAAATTAGATAACAATGTAGACTTTATTACAGATGCATGATTATAAGCAGAAAAAAAAAGTTATATTAAAATAATATGTGAATATAAAAGGACATATGATAATATCAAAGGGAACTTATTTGGTACAAAGACAAGAGCATAGGACCAAACTGGGAAAATGAAGTAAAAATGACATAACAATTTTAATGAAAATTTATTTTTGGAGTGTAAGATGATAAATGATCAAAATAAGGGAGATTGTGAAAAATATAATGGTAAAGAGAATGTAAGAGGTAAAAGATTTTTTATTTAGATTTTTATGATGGAAACATTGGAATTAACAAAACAGCTTTTATTAACATGGGATAGGAATAAAAAAATAAGTCAGGAATGAGAGAATTTTTTAAGCAGGGAGTAAGAAGAAAATGAATTTATACTGATATATAATAGTTTCAGATAGACAAAATGCATTTCAGCTATCCATAAAACTTTTGCACATAAACTTCTGATTTCATCTATAGAAAAACATTTTACATATGTCACGTGGTCAATGGCTTTTCTAAGTAGGGAAAAGTAATGCAGTGGATAACTATTCTTAACATGGATATAAATGTTTAAGCTGAGAATTATGTGAAGCTTTGTTAAATATAAGATTTACTTTTATGATGAGATCTTAAAGAAGTAAGTTTAGAAGAATAGTTGTCATGATAATATTTGTCATTAAATACCTCACAAATTATTACAAATACAATCTGCATAAAAAATATTTTGCAAAGATAATGAATACAAAAAAGTAGATTAAAAGCAAGCACTAGATTTTACCAAAACATTTTTGCCTTCAAAAGCTCACCCACATTATAATTAAAATATAGTATATTGTTTCGGTATAGGTTGTAGACTGTTCTATCAATCAGACACAACATTATGAGATATTTTGAATTTTCATGATCCAGAAAATTTTATTATTTTAGCATGAATGAAGACTTCTTTAAGCAAACAATTTTTTATTTAAATTTGAATACACGCATATTAAAAAAATAAAGGCAATATAAATAAATAACTTATTATACATAATTCAAAATCCATTTAAGGTTTACTTGTTGGAAAATCATTTCTCCCAAAAAACATAAATGAGTTTGTTTCATTTCCAGTAAATAAAATAGATAATTATATAGAGAGAATTTGGAGGACATTAATAAAAATGAAAGAGAAGGGAGTAAAAAAATTTTGAATATATATTAAAGAATGTAGGGGAGACAGAAGTAGTATTACTAGACGATGAGGGAATAGAATGTAGCTCTAGAGAAGAATTGAAGACAATTTTAAATAAGTATATAAGGAATATAGAAAAGATGTTAGATGAGAAGATCAGTGTTAACAAGCATGAAAGCATATAGTAATGGGAATATTAGGTTTGCAGAAAATGAATTGAATGAGGCAGGGAAGAAATTGAAAAGTGGAAAGGCAAGAAGTTTAGATTGATGGGCAGCAGAGATGATGAATTTAGGAAATAGGACAAAATTAAACCTACTATCATGTTTAATAAGATGGTATAGAAGTGAGAATTTCCAGATGACCGGAATAATACAAGAATAAGGTTATTATTTAAAGGGAAGGGTAAGGATCATAAAAAGTTTTATAGACCGATGGCAGTAACATCATTGTTATACAAAGTTTTCACATATACGGTGGCTGGAAGGATCGCAAAGTGGATAAAAGAAAATAATAGTGGGAGAAATGCAAGGAGGTTTTCGATCAAATAGACCTGTAGGAGATAGTTTATTTGTAGGTACCCTACTTGTAGATACGAATAGAAATATAGGTGAACAGTTATATATGAGTTTTATAGATATAGAGAGGTATATGATAAGAGTAAATAGAAATAGAATATGAGTAAGTTTAGTAAATTTGGGAATGAAGGGAGCTTTAGTGGATCTTATTAAGAGTTTGTATGAAAATAATTATTATACATATCAATTAGGAAATAAAGTTAAAAGTGGGGTGAGACTAAAGCAAACTATGTCACCTATTTTGTTTTTGTTATATTTGAGAGAAATGGAGAGAACAATAAAAAGACTAGAAAGAGGGGTAGAGATACCATTAATAGGTCGCTAAGGGGGAGAGTATATACATTATTGGGTCTTTTATTTGCAGACGATCTTGTTCACAGAAAGTAGAGAAGATATAGAAGTTATGCTAAAGACATGCACAAGAGTGAATAAAGAGATGGGGATTAAATTTGGTGAAGAGAAATTAAAAATAATGATAATAAATACTGGGGAAAAAGAAGACAGAATTTTTAATTGGGAGATATAAAATTAAATGTGGTGGATAGGTATAACTATTTGGGAATCGTCTTAAGTAATCAGAGAAATTGCTTGGATGGGAGAAAAAATTGATAAATGAAGCAAAGAAAAGAAAAGAACTGATACAGAAATTAACAGTGTTTTCATATAATATGTAGCTAGAATTGTATGGAAGGGAGTGGCAGTAATAGGGTTAACTTATGGTAATGATGCATTGTGTTAGTAAATGGGTGTTAGATTAATACATAGAAAAAGTACAAAGAAATATTCCCTCTTAGACTCCTAAATATTTCTCCTACTCCAATTTCCCTCTCACTCAGAACTTGTTTATAAAAATTTTTGTGTTGTTCCAGTTATTTAGGCCATTTCAGACACCCCCTCCTCTGAGTAACTAACCTCCTAAAATTCTAAATTTTCTCATTACTCAACTAAAATTATTTGTAACAAGGGTTTCCAGTGTTTTTTTTTTGCTTTTACATCAATATATATAATTTTTCCATTTCAAAATTATTTTTTTCATATTTTCATTTGTTCCAACAGTTTAAAGATGGCTGCCACCCCTAGCGGCAAAAATGTGCAGAGACCTAGACTACATGAACTAAAACTTTCAAAACTACTCAAACTTTATCCAAATCGAATTTCAAACAAAACTTAACTAAAAACATCATCACCAAAGAACTTATTTCAAAGTCTCCATCCTCCTGCCCTCTGGATTTTCCTCCCATTCAGGCTATGGTTTGCTCTAACTAAGAAAAAAAGCCAAGTCAAAAAGAACAACATGACCAATCACAATGCCACTCCAAGTACAACAGGGAAAAACTAAAATTCCTCATCTTCAAAAGACAAAAATTAGCCTGTTGGATCTAAGCATAACTCAGAAATCTCCTCATCCATCCCTGAAAACTCTAAAGATTTAACATATAGCAATTCCTCCAAAGTTAATGTCACACATGGATCCTCCTATCAATCCACCAGGGCAATCAAGCCTATCAACATTGCTCCTTACCAAAGACTCTTCTTTGCCTGGACTACACACCCTTTCCATATCCCCTTCCCATTTCAGATGTATTCCCCTCCCCTTCACCACATTGTACTTGGATTTCATTTTGCCATGTAATCATTTCTTTGTAAACCTTGTATTTTATCTTTTTGATGAATAAAAGCTTTCATCATTGAGGAAAAAAAAAAGTAGGAAGATTAGATGTAGATGTGTGGATGGTATAGGAGGCAATTCAGGGAGAAATGGGATGGTCAAGTTTTTATATGAGAGATTAAAAAGCAAAATGATAATGTTTGGTAGACTGCAATTTATAGATAATAGGAGGATAGCCAAAATAGTATTTAATTGGGTTATGAATAAAGAACGGGCAACATGATGGCAAGGAAGGTAGTATGGTATGCAGAAGATTTAGATGAAGAATTTATGTCAGTGTATTGATACAAAAGATGGGATGATTATGTTAGAATTGTTGAGTGTTATAGTGGCAAGAAATAGAATAGAAGAATAGATGAATTAATAAAAAATAGGGAATTGGAGAGATGGAGAACTAGTATGGAGAGTAAAAAAAAGTTTAAATATATATAGAAGTAAAGAGAATATTGAGTGCGAGTTAATTTATGATAATAGCAAGGGAAGTAGTTTACTGTTTAAGGCTCAAAGAGGATCTTTAGCAACAAGGGAATATACACATAAATGGGAAAATATGGTAGTGTTAGTATGCAAGTTATGTAAGGAAGGCATATAAAATATTAGGCATCTATTAATTGAATGTAAATGCCTGCAAGCAAAAAGGGTACAAATAATGAAGTTGTGGAAGAATAAATATAAACTAAGTGATTATATAAAAAGTGGATTCTTGGTTTTTATGCTGGGTTTAAGGAAAGACAAGGGGAATATACATATAAAGGCTATAGAGCTGTCAAATCTTATCTTGTGGAAATAGGATAGAAAAGGATTGGGAAGAATACGGTAAAAACTTAGAGTGGGGAATGGAAAGGGAAAGTTAGGTGGCTAGCAGGTTTCTCTGGTCATTGTGGCTGAGAGATTCCTGATTCTGATAAAGGAGAAGCCACAATGCATCACATCAAATAAAGTTATAAGTGGCCATTTTACAAAATAAAAAACCTTTTTAAGTTTAAATAATGGAAGATAATTTTTCACAAAAAACGTAAACGCATGTTAGTAAACATTTGTATGTTTTCCAGGAAATAAAGCTATATAGCAGGGATGGCCAACTTTTGTGTTCTTAAGATCTACTTTTTATTTTAAAAACATGTTACGATCGACTTGTTGTCATAGGCATAGACTAAGTCGAGGGAGATGTGAAATACATACTATTTTTATATATCTACCTACGTAAAAAAATAATTATTTAACAGGCCAAAAAACTCATGTCCGGGGGGATTAAAGCAACATGAGTAATTATTAACAATATTTATTAATTCAAATTAGCTACATTAAGTCAAAATTAAAAATATTATTTTCAATAATGATATGAGTTAGTGGACTTCACCTATCTAGAATTGAAAAAAAAATTTAGAACAAAAATAATAAAAAAAAAACCTTCAAAATCTTGACTTAATTTGTTTCATTCGTAACCCGACGGCTCTTGCCAGATTGGCCTCGCGATCGACCAGTGGATCACGATCGACTTGTTGGCCACCCCTGCCAAAGGTCATCATTTTTCCAACTAAATATTGCCGGATTAATATGAATGTGAAATCTCACCATCGGTCTAATACTTAAGTACTCAAACAAACAAACAAAAAGTTATTACAATATATAGCCGAATAAGATTTTTTTTAAAACACACACATACACAAAACTAGGATTAGAAGTGGGGATCAAAGGATCTAAAGACATGATCAAATTTTAAAAAAAATTTCAAAGGATCGGGAAATCTCAGTACATTTTTATTATTTAAAAATAAACAAAATGTATGTAAATACAATATATTAAAATAGATATAAGGTTTGTAAGGGCAAAATCACCAATCCAAGGAGCAGCCAGATTAATAATATTATATCTGTATATATAGAGAGAGAGAGGAGATTCAACATGCAGTAAATGAAAAATTAAAAAAAAGCATCAAGCAAACAGAATATCTGGTAAAATTGAATTATAATGTAAGCAGTAATGAATAGATAATAAAAAAAGAGAGATTAAATATAATAAAAAGATCTTTCCTTGTACTAATATTGTTTTTTGCCTAAAAATAAATTGGAGATAATGTCTGAAGCTTTGATCAATTTTTTTTTTTAAAAGTCCAATTTACTAAATGATTTTTCATCGAACCACAATTCATTTTAAAAATAAAGTTGCTTTTTTTTTTTTCAGAGAGAGCGGAAACACTGATCTGTTCCAGATAATTGCCTAACTTTGAGAATAGTTACTCAATCACAATCTTCTTTATTCCTTGATATTTTCAATATATATAAAGATTAGCGTTTCAATTATACGTCTGCTCAGATGTTTTTTTCTTCTAAAGCTTAATGCATTTTTTTTTTTTTTAAAAAAAAAAAAGAAATTTCTGCTGCCAAATCCCTCAAACACTATAAGTAAACTCCTCAATATTTAAATACTTCTTAGAATTAACTTTTCACTAATCCGCCTTGAAACAAGCTATTGATTACTAGTGACCTCTATAAATATTCTAAGAACTATTTCTCAGTTAGTAATGCTGACATAAAAGATATATAATTAAAAGCTGGCAAAAATAAGTTCTTAAAAAATGAGTTCAAAAATAATTTTAAAAAAATCTTTAAAAAACAAAAACAAAAACTAAACAACCTAGCAAATAAATTAAACTAAATGAAGATTTTATCTTTTTTCTTTTGATAATTTTATCTATTTCAAGTAAAATAATTTTAAAACGAAATAAACATTGCTTAAAATTTGAATTTTTTAAAAAATTAACATATATGCGAAAATTTGTATTAAAAATGAGATCTGGATAATCTGTGTCTTTTTAAGAGTTTTAATGATCATTTAAATTTACCAAGAGGGGAGAGGAAAGTATAAATTCTTATTAAACACCACAATATAGATTGTAACACAAAAATATCCTATTCCTGAGGAAATTTACATGAACTACATTACAGATGCTTAATTTTTTTTATTCATCATCATCATCGTCAAACATTATCAATCCACTGCAGGATGAAGGTCTCTCCAAGTTCAATCCATCTTCTCCAGTTTCTAGTCTTTCTTCTCCCCATTACCCCTGCACACTTTCATATTTCATCCATCTCACACGGACTCTTTCTGGGTCATTTACAATCTGTTTATCTATTATCAGCTCTTCTAGCAACATGTCCAGCCTAATGACATTTGTCAATTCTTTTAACGATATCAGTAATACCTGTTTGTTCTCTTACTCATATGTTGCATTTTTGATTTCTTCTTGTTATTCCTAACATGCATCTCTCAACACTTCTTTGAGTGGTCTGAAGTCTCTGTATTGCTCTTCTATTAAGTGTCCAAGACTCAAATCCATAGGAACTGGTAAAACACATTTATTAAAAACCTTCCTTTTCAAACACATAGGTATATTTCCTTTTAGTATTAAGTTATTTCTACCAAATGCACTCCAATCAAATTTAATTCTATGATTAATTTCATTCGTTTCCATCTATAGTAATAATTTGACCAAGGTATATGTAGTGTTAACTTCTTGTAACTCACCATAATCAATCTTTATTTTTTGAGGAAATCCATTGAACATTTACCTTTAGTCTATTTTCTTAATTTCATCTGATAACTCTTGCAACATCTCCTGAAGCTCTAAAGCATTATTTGCAAAAAGAACTACATCATCTGCAAATCTAAATGACTTAAATAATCTCCATTTACTTTTAATCCTTTAGCATCCCATTTTAATCCACAAAATACTTCATGCAGCACTGCTGTAAAAAGTTTTGGAGATATGAAATCACCATCTTACACTACCTCAATATTAACCTTCCTAGTGTCATTATTTAATCTAATTGTTGCTGTTGCATTTTTATAAATATTCTTATGACAATATCCTGGTCTATACTGTGATGATCCAATCAGTTAATTACTGAAGAAATACTTATACCTTTCCATTATCTACAAATTCAAAGCATAATGGCAACTCATATTCATTAGTCCTTTCTATAACTTCTCTCAATATTTGGATATGATCTACTATACTACAACCACTTTCACATCCAGCTTGTTCTTTTGGTTGGTTGAAATCCAATGTTCTCTGTAAACGAGTTGTAATTATCTTGGTAAAAATTTTGTGTAAAAATGGTAAAAGGCTGATAGGTTTGTAATTTCTAATATCTTTTTTATCACCTTTTTAAAATATTAATACCGCATTCTTCCAATCATCTGGTATATCTTTATCATTTAGACATTTGGTATATAATTTTGCCAATTTTTTTTCTATTCCTTTACCTGCTTTTTTTAATATATCAACTATAATACCATTATTACTTACGAGTTTTTCCCTTCATAAATTTAATTGCATGTCTCACTTCTTTTAAAATCCTGAACAATTCAGAAGATATAATATATGTAGGAGGTATTTGTTCTTTATTACTATATAATCCTTGATAGAACTCTTTTATCCATTTCAAGATGTCATCTCTCTTTTTAGTAATAGTTCCATCTTTTTTTCTTATTGCAGATATGTTTCCTATCAATACCAAAATGTTGTTTTACACTCTTAAGACTTTAATTCTCTTCTTCAGCTTTCCTTGCTAGTTCACAATTATGTTTTCTTATAACATTATCAACTCTTTTTCATACCAATTTACAAAATTCGAGATATTCAATTTTTTCAATGCATCGTTTTTATAAACCTTCATATTTCTTCTTTCTTTTCTTCATTAATTCTCTAGTCTCAATAGAAATTTTATTGGTTAATTGCGACTTTCTTCTACCAGCTATCTTTGTTGCAATTTTTAAAAGTCTATCATTTATTTTCCTATTAATTTCATTCAAATCTGAATCATGTTTAAAATCTACTAATACTGTACTTGAAAATGATTTGCAAGTTGTAATTTAAATTCATTAGAATGTTACTGAAGATTAGGAATATCAATTGTAAATATTCTTTTTCTTAATAATTTGCTGTGTTGAATTTATTAAGAATATTGCAATCTTGAAATATGTATTTTCTGTTAGTCAAAATATAATTCAATTCTGCTGTACCTTCATTTGGATGTTTCCATGTCCAATTTCCTTTTAACATTTTTCTCAAAAGAAGTATTCATAATACAAAGTTTTTCTTTTTCTGCAAACTCCATTACGTGCTCTCTCATTTCTATTACCATAACCAAATTTACCTGCAGCTATTTCTAATTTTAGCATTAAAGTCTCCCATAACAATTTTAAAATGTTTAGTTTGATCAAAAGACTTTTGTACATTCATATAAAAATCTTCTACTACTTCATCACTATGAGAACTTATTGGTGCATAAACTTGAATTATGTGCATTTGGTATCGGCTATTAAGTTTAATAACTAATATTGCCACTCTGTCTGATACACCATCAATCTCCACAAAGTTGTTCTTTCACTTTTTATTTAAAATGAATCCTACTTCCACTTATACTTCGAATATTTGTGCCTTTGTAGTAGAGTACATGTCCACTTTTTAAATCAAATATCTCTACTAGCTTTTCTGTATCTGCAGCACCTTTTAAATTAATTGATTAATTTAATCACAGGATTAGGGAAACATATCATCATGAATAAACCGTAGCTAATGAATATTTATTTGTTGTAAAAAAGACTACATAGAAATGTGATTAAATATATGAACATGGATGAATGTCTTGTGTTGTTAGCCGAGAGGTATCGCAGTCGCCATGCAAGCAAGTAGTTGGTTGCAGACGGTTGTGGGTTCGCGTCCCGGCCGATGCTATGACATATGGAAAAAAAAAAAGAAGCAATATTTAGCATAATAAGCAAAAATTAATATTTAATTAATAATTTTTTTTTATAAAATTAAAATAAATAAATTATAAAATAAAAAATTATATATATATATATTTATTAATTAAATGTTAATTTGCTTCTTGATTACTTTTCAAACATTTCATCTGTGTTAAACTGTTTCATATATTTAATCACATTCCTATGTACTCTTTCTTGCAACAAATAAATATTCATTAGCTACTGTTAAGTCTCAAGATATGTTCCCCTAATCCTATTATTAAATTACCCAATTAATTTAAAAGGTGATGCAGATACAGAAAAACTGCTAGAGGAACCCCCCCCCCCCACCATTTTTACTCTTTAGCTCAGATAATATTCTTAAGTATATACATATTTATAAATACAATTATTTTGCTTTACTCATTGACACCATAATTACCATTTTCATTATTTACAGTATCTTGTTTACAAGTTGTAACCAGAATTAATTATATGCTATAAAATAAACACAAAATCTGAAACTGCAGTACTAAAAACGAACACACACACAAAAATGGTTAGAATTAACAAACAAAGCCCATATTAACAAGGAGCCACTGGAATTTTGTCCAGATTAAAAAAAGGTATGTGATTATCAGTCACTGAAATCAAGGACAAATGTTGACAATTTCATATTATTAGCAAATGCCAAATATCTTTAAAGTATACTATACAGCTGCTGTTTTAATAAGTATTTTGCTTGTTTTTTTATTTTTTTTAAGTGTCATAGCATCGCCGGGACGCGAACCTGCAACCTCTCAACCACCAATGCAAGACTGTATTTTGCTTGTTGAATCATAATTAGCAATGAAACAATAACAACATATACTGATTTTTTTTTTAATAATCAATGAATTTTTCTTTAGTAAATCTTTTAAAATAAATTACAGTACTTGGCGTTCTTTTTTCTAAATATAATAAATTATGCAAAATATTTAATTTTTCTTTAAAAAAACAACAACATACTGTCAATCTTACAATATCTCAAGTTTTTTGTAATCATTCTAAACATTTGACAATATTTGCTTCAGATTAATCATGATTCATTACGCGTAAATTATTTCCATTTTGACTTTATTATTACAGTATTTTAAAAGTTAAAAAAAAAACAAAACAGAAAAGGGATAAAGATATTACTTAAGTAAAATGGAACTAATATGTCAATTAAATCTGAATGGCTGATGCAATTGTTAAAATCATACAACAAGTCATATAGTGCAACATGTGCTGCATTGCATGAAAATGTTTTCCTACTTTGATGAAAATTTGTAATTTTCTGAAACATCATCTTTCATGTTGACTAAAATTTTCTGGAAACAAACAAAAAAAAAATCCATTAATGTCAAACTGTTTGAAAAACTTGCTACTAGAAAGTTCTGAAGAAATAAAGCCACCAACATCATGTACACTTTTTCAAGCATGGATATTTTTTTAAACTTTCAGACACTTATAGAAAATCAAACTTCCCCACATGATTGCACACCAGATAGTATGATGTTATATAATTATTACCTCCAGACCAATTTTTGACTTTTGCCCAGACTAGGATTCAAAGCTAGAAATAATGTATTTATGCAAATGCCACTTGTTGCTCCTTTATACTATTCAGTTTATATCATGAAAATTAAAGAAAAAAACTAATTTTAAACTGAGTTATTAGTTAGAATAGCAACAAACTAAAAAAGGATTGCTAGATGCATAAATACGTTACTTCCAGTTTTAAATCCTAGACTCCATTAATGAAAGCAAAACTTTAGAAAACCTGTCTGGAAATAGGGTTTTTATAGCACTATACCATCTAGAACTACTAATTACTCAAGATTTCAATAAATGACTTTAGAGTAGGGTTTAATACTGCTCTTGGTAGTTCTAAAGAAAAGCAAAAGATGTGACTGAAATGCTAAATGAAAGCATTCTAATCCCAATGAGACCAAAATGTTGATTGATAGTACGCTGCTAATATTTGGAATTAATCTACTTTTTTAGTTGCAGAAATTAAGGAGCACATTGTAAATATGTATGATTCCAGAAAGTTAGAGAGGAGTAACAATTATACACGCAATGCCAGATATTAACATTTTTTGATTAACAATTAACTTTAAGTATAGGCTTGGCATAATCTCATTTGACAGCATCTTGTGATAAACAATAACTACAATACAGATTTTATATATATTTAAGTTATACGTGTGCAGTTTCATATTAACACAAATATTAAAGTTGACAAAGAAATAGTCTTGATATTAAAATCATAGTTAGGTTCTTACTTGATAGGATTTTTTTATAGTGCTTGATAGAAATAATGGTGAAACAGCTCTAATAAGACACAAAAATCTCACACCCAATACAGAAACACTGTGTAGCAAAATGTGAAACTTCAGGATTACTAACACTTGGAAAAAAAGGAGCATTAAAATTCTATTACTGCATGCTCAGTATATTATAGTTATATCAAAATCACTGATACTTCCGAATATGATTAAGTAGCATTCAAGTTTATGAAAGAAGTATGCTGGCTTTCAAGACAAGGTGCTTTCCAAGCTGATGTACAAAACTATGATTTGTTAAAATATTTTAAAGAAAAAAATGATGGTGACAATTTAAAAATAGTTATAAAAGTGAAATATTCTTGAGTTTTGGCTAGCTCTTAGGTACTAACATAATTATGCCAGATCTAGATTCACTTCTATGTTTTTTTCAAAAAAGTATCTATCTTGGAAGTTGTATGATGGAATGATAACATTAAAACTTTTATGACTCACAAGACAGCAATTCTTTAGTGTAACCACTTAGATGAAGATCAGGCATTTAAAGAATTTGATACAAGATCAATTGCTGTGATTTCTCTTATGAAATTTAATAACATAAAACTTTTTTGTGCAAAATTCAACATTTTTTAACTGAGGATATTAACATTATTTGATTAGCACAATGACTTCAAGTTTTTGTAGCACACAAGTTAAATTTTAGTCTGATTTTCCAGGCACAGTACCTTTCCCATTCCAGAGCGAGTAGTTCAGAGACACAAAATGGTTGATGGATCCCAGAGTAGTATTCATGGCATTTAATGCTGCAAGTGAATGTTTCAGATTAATATTTATAAAAAGAAACTGAGGAAATGTTTGCTGATTGAATAATCAGAGATAAGTATATGAGTAAAAAGCTACTAATAAGATGACAGATTAATAGATTGGGACACAATCAATCATTAATGGACAGACATAAAAAAATGTAAAGAAAAATTTTAAAACAAGTAGGCTTGGTTGGGATAACATATTCATATGTTTTTTTCCTCTTGAATACAATTTGTTAAAGAGTGAGAATACTTTTGGATGCAATTAGTAGATTTTAATATAATACTTAGTTAAGCATGTAGACATTATCACAATTCTAACTTGCGTAACTTCAGCAGCAACTGGTTACAAAAAAAAAGAGAAGAAGATAAAAACAAAACAAAATAATAACAACACATTAGGAATGAGTTTTGCAATATCTATACAATATCTAGGAAATCATAAATATGCCCACATGTAGAATATGCTGATCTATTATTCTATTTATTTGATGTTTTATGATATTGTCTTTCAACATCTTTTGCAAGAAACTTTTCTTTCCGGAAGACTTTAGGACTGTATCAAATTATAACTCTCCAATATATTCCATTCTCCATATCCTTCCAATAAAAACAATCAACCCTACAGTTCTTTAAAATATCAATGAGATAATTTTTACAACATAAAAAGGAGTTGTTTCTCCTATGAAAGTCATGCTCAAATTCACCATAGAAAATCTTTTTAAGAAGTCTTCTAGTTAGCATGTCTAATCCAATGAAGAGGTAGTGGATTCTAAAATGTCCCATTTAGCAAGTTGAAGAGAAAAATAAATATTTCATGCTTTTTAGCACAGCAGCATTCTTACAATTATTTGGAATTTATTCATTTTCCATCCTCTTATACTGGCACTCAAATAAAACTAGCCTATTATGTGCACATTTTGCAAAAAAAAAATAAATTGGATTGAATATAAATTAACGAATTAATATTTGTGAATTCAGCATAAAAATTTCTTTTATCTTTAAATATGGTAGAAAACCAACTTAATAGTTAATAGTTGGGCAAAATCAAAAACATTATTATAATTTTCTTACTAATAGCAATAAATAAAGATAATGTTCAAAATTTGGGGGAAAACAGAAGCAATATTGATAGCAGAATTTTAAGCATTGGTTAAGATACATTAAGATTATTTAATAAGATCATGTAATAATTTAACAATATCTAAAAAAAAAAAAAAATTAAATTGTAAATGATAAAAAGCATTATATAGCATTGATGACCAATGGTTTAAAAACCCATGTATCAATTTATTTAAAGCATGAATTTAGATTGTCCACACATTTGCACTACTATTCAATTTGTACATAAAGTAGGTTAAAATAGATAAATAATATTTAGCTTTTTTTTTTCATAATATAATAATGAATTATGGGGAAAAATTTACAAATTTGTTTGTTTTCATCAGATTATTAATATTTGGAATTAAGTTTATTAATAAAAAAGGCAGAGCAGTCATAACATTTTTTAAAATCAAATTTATAAACAAAAATAATTTTCTTAAAGAACAAAACTGCGACGCTTATAAAGCCCATCTCTCCAATGTAAGAACATCAATTACAAAATGAAAGTTAAAAATTATTATTAGGCATCTCAAACTTAGATAAGTATCAAACACAATGAATGCAAAACAATTAACCTTTTTGTTGTTATTTTTTCAGACTATTAATAAAAATTATTTTTTGATTACAACATTACTGTGCAAAAAGACTTATAGTTCACTATTCCAATCAAATATCTGGCACACCACATTTCACATGTTCAAGAAATTGGCCATCTTTATTATATGCTCACTGCCAGAAAAATTTTAAATCCTTTCTCTCCAATAGTGAACAGTTGTCTTGACAACAGTTTGAGATTCTTGTTTGTTATTGATATTATCTAAGTGTAGACTGGTTTTAATATATCTAATTGCATTTTTTATGAGTAGCCCAACATTCATCTCACCAATACAAATTGATTGTAATCTTATATATCCAACTAAATAGCAAGGTATCCATTTACTATAATATTGCTACATTATATTAAATAAAATAGGTGAAGCATAAGAACTTTGTGAGCAGTTATAGAGTTTGCACTTATAGGGTAAGATTGTTATATAAATAGTATATCCATTTCATTAAATATTATGAATAATATAATAAACAGCTTAGGGTTCAACTATACAAATCTCGATTTTCTATATTCTAATCTTCAACCAATTTAAATTATTATTACATTTCAAAATATTGTCATAGTACTTTCCTCTTTCATTTAATCTTCTGTGATGTTTAATTTTTTCATGAACTACTAATATGGCACAGTAATCATTTCTGTAACTGTATTGTAAATAATTATTTTTGTAAACATTCTCTGTAACACCACAGTGTTCCTACTTATAAATGCAGCATTTAATTTATCTTTCTTGTTTTGAATTTCTTTCCATTAAAAATCAGAGCTTGTACAATCAACAAATAAAATACTAGTTAATAATTTAAATAAAATCTTCTAAAGAGTCTTCTAATCAATGTTTTAACTATAATGAATTCAGAGTTTACGAGAATAAAAAAAATTTTCAGATTAAGATTTTAATTTTGTTTGACATGTGGTATTTCTTCAAATCTATTTTTTTTTTTTTTCTGCTTAATATAAGGTTCATAAACATCCATATGTTAAATTGTTAATTATTTACATTTCTCACTGGCCAAAATAAAATTACAAGCTAAATAAAAAATATGATTTGACATTCATTCATGTTTGACTTTCAAAAATGCTCTGGCATCTAACATGAAAGGTAAAATATGCTATATTAAAAGCTTATATATATATTTTCACCCCCCCACCCCCCCGAGAACTACACAAAACTAAATAGAATAGCTTTTGTAATGTAGAAATACCAATACTTTAATACATGCTATAATTTACATTAAGTTCACTAATAAAATATTAAAACTAATCATTTTATTATTTGAATACTTTGCCTTACAAATCAATAAATCAGCTTCATATTAAGAATTGAATTGCATATATGTTTGGTTATTTAGTTTCTTAAAAATTATAAAATATATTTGAGTTCTTTATATGTGTAAGGCTTATAATATGGAAAAGTCTGTGTATGTCAGACTAATAAATTAATAAAAATCTAAGAATATCTTTTTATTTCCAACTTTCTAGTTAAATTACTATTATGATTACATACCACTCTTCTTTTTGGGTTGAAAGACTGAGTATTATAATAAATATATTTAGTTATTTAATAAAGATATAATTTATTAAATAACTTAAAAATCTTTACATATTTTTTATTTACATCTGATTAAAGCAAATATCCTTTTTAATCTGTATTACAATAAATTCTTCATTAATTTATCAAAAAATCACTTAAAACTAATAATTAAATTGTTTTATAAAAAAAATAATGGAAACTATTTATTTGGAATATATTTTACTAATAAGTAATATGATTTTTATTTTCTTTGCTTAAAATTCACAGAACTGGAAAAAAGAAACGAGCATTCAAAATGGTGATTCACTTTGTATTTATAGAAAATAATGTACTGATGATATCTTATAATATACAGTGTCATAAAAACTTCCTAAAAAATGAAAATACAAATGTGCACATACCCTTTTATAAAAAACATATTTAATGGTTATAATAATATTAAATTATTAAAGAACATTTGTTATTTTCTTTACTTAAATGATAGATGTTTATTAATACTAAGTGCATACGAAAAGTAGTAAAAATTTTAAATTCCTGATGGCATTGAAACGTGTAAGACTTTTTAAATTTTGTACAAGAGGTCAAAATTTAATTAATAATAAATAAAAGTATGTGTTCTCAAATAAGTAATTTTATTAATTGTAATTCAATTTGATCAATTACAAATTTTTTATGCTGGTTCATGGAATTTTTTTAACCTACATAATTAATACTTTTAAAATGTACAAATTTTAAACATATGAAAATTAAGATTGGAAAGACTGTATTAGAGAAAGTCATTAAATAAAATTTACACTTTCCAGTATTTATTATTTCCTCATTTATTGAATTAAACAAAGCAATGGCATTTTATAAAAATGTGAATAAGTTAAATATTCAAATTGATTGAGTGTTAAATGAAATTTCTTTCAATTATATTTTTTCAAGGTTAAAACATCATTAAATGAACAAAAAAATCGTATTGACACAATATTAATTTCATTAATCACTGCAAGATTAATGAATGCAAATAATTTAAAATTAGTTAATGATAATGTTTTTTACTAGATAGTAAAATAGATAAAATGATAATAATAAAAAAAAACAATGAGATACTAATTTGAGAGAATAGCTTTGCAATGGATGAAAGGTGAGAAAAATAAACTATTGTTTGTTAAGTGTACAATTAACATATATTTATAATAATGACCTTAGTAATTTCATTAGTACCACATTTTGAAAACAAAAATATTTCTGCAGGAAACAATACCATTAATAAGAAATAAATTAACAACAACAAAATATTAAGAAAATATATAGATGAAGGTTTATCATCAATAACATTCAAAAATTTAGTTATAAATACACTCAGTTCTTTATGGGAAAGATATAAATTAGCACTCTCAAAAATATATCAAAAAAGTATCACATATTACTTCTAAACCAGCATTAGCAGTTTTAATCCACTGTATAGATTGTCAAAACTCAAATCATTAGCTTACATACATAATATAAAGATAGCTACAAGATGTTTCTCACCAAAGAAGACCAATAGGAGAACCAAGTCTGGAGAATTGATTGGCAAAAAAATCTAACGTACATTTATTTGACAATACTTCTATAGATGATCCCAGAATAGGATTAGTGCAGGTAATAAATAATTACATGATGATATATATATATAACGATATATATAATTATAATAATAAAAAATCTTAAGCCAGTAGATTAAACAAAGTATAAAAAAAAATTGTTACTTATCTAATATATTTTTCATAGTTCATTGTTACAATTTTCTTCAGGTATAGGAAATTGGATTAGTTAATAAATTTATAACTATTACTTCAACAAATGTTTTCTATTTCTTGGAAGAATTGAATACATATTAAAATACCAAATACATTGAAACATTGGTATAGTGCAGGGGCTCCCAACCCTATGCCCGTGGGCACTAAGACGCCCAGACCATTTTATATGTGCCTGCAGCTATCCAAACATGATAAAAAATTATTTATCTGATACAAATAAATTTAATTTTTAATATTTCTTATAAATTATTGTATTATATTGTAATCAAATGTTAAAATTTTTTTTTTTAAATAAATATTTTTTTGTACATTAAGTGTATTATTAATAATATCCAACTATAAATTTACACTGAAAAAATAAATGGTGCCCGCCACCTGGCCAGTATTATAGAATGTGCTCTTAAGTACAAAAAGGTTGGGGACCGCTGGTATAGTGTAATCAATAAAAACTAAAAACTCATATTAAATTTACTAAAATTTAAATTAAAAATAGTTATACACAGTGTAAAGCTAAATGAAAGTTTGTAAAGTTTGCAAATATGGCTGTAATTATTATTACCTTTTAATAATTTAAAAATATTCTTTTAAATGAGTGATTTGAGAAAAATATAATTTAACCAATTTTTTTAAAATTAATTTGTTTCTCAGAAAATAGATGATTTTCTATATTAGATTTATTTAAAAAATTTAATTTTGAAACTAGTTTTATACCTCCCTCCTTCAAAAAAATAAATAAATCACAATGTTTTATTTAATCTGAATACATTTATAGTAAATTTAAATAATTTTATTAAACCATTTTTTTATTTTTACATTAAAAAATAAAAATGTTTGTGACATAAATATTTGATGCATATATATACTTAAACATATATAGTAATTATTTATTAATCTACGGAGAAGCTACAGGTCAGTCTCTGAACACTGCTGAAGTTATCAAGAAATAAATTTAATGTCTACTTTAGAAATAAGTTTCAGATTTTGAATAAACAACAGTCAGAATGAAATCAAATGTTTATTTTCAATGAATTTGATGCATAAATTTTGAAGGTGTTGTTTTGCATATTTCAGTAAAAAAGTCAAGATTTTTCACATACTTGTACAGATGATGAGTATCAAAAATTGATATGTGGAAATTTTTTGTTTCATTACAGCAGGGAAGGGGGAGAATAAAATCAAAGGAAAGGATCAATTTTTTCCTGACCAAAATAAAGTGAAAAAATTACAATTTTCTGTTTGTATTTCCATCAAAACCATACTACATTGGCAAAGTGGCAATTTAAAATGACAGGTTTTTCTTATCAATGAAAAAAAAACCTAAAAAAAAAAAAGGAAAGATGGTTTGGTATAGTTTATTTTTGCAATGATATGAAGTTAAAATAATCACTTTGTTTTCTCAAAATAACTTTATAGGCAGTTTTAAAAAACTTTAGACAATTTTAATGAACAATAGCTCTAAAAAAGACCAATTCTATAAACTACTAAAATCTAGCTTGACTTGAAACTTAAAATAAAATGAAAATGCTATCTCACTATGCCATAGGATTTCAACATTCTGCTATAATCTTTTATTTTTTTAAAAAACTAATTTGTAAAAGTAAATTCATATTTGTCACCTAATTAGTAGTATTTTTTTAAATACATTTTTGAAATTTTTTAGCAGTCTGTCAATTGTAGTATCATTTTTGGAAAAAGTACAGATAACAGAGAGGCTTGTTGATTAAAAGTATACAAACTCTTTTATATTGTTGCTTTGTAAAAGTAATTCCTATTTATGACAACTCATTCAGTATTTTTTTAAATTTTATTTATTGCTTGGTATTTTCAGTAATGGTTCTGTGATTCTCCCAAATATCCCTTAGCGTCTACTAAATGATTACCACATATATTTATCTGATACTGCAACATTTAAATGCTAATAATAAATTCGCAATGAATTTAATTAGATAAGGCAGATATGGTTTCATATGCAAATTTTAATTCTGATATATCATCTATTTATATATATATATGCACATTTGATAAATATATAAAATGAATGTGTGTGTCTCAAATAAATATTATTTCATATGATCTAACAAGTACTTTCTTATCTATAACTAAATTCAATGTTAAACTCGTAAAATTTATTATCAAACTAAGACCTGAATTTGTCAACTTATACTTTGATTTATATATCTCAAGTCATCAAATTTATTATACTTTCTTTACATCTATAACCATCAAATCTACCACATTATTTTAAATCACAATGAGTACATTCACTTGGGATATAATAATCATAAATATTATTTCAAGTAAACAAATATAAACTATTTAAATACAAACAATAAAATTTTAAAATAAACAAATCCCTTCATAAGTGTTCTTGTGAAAAATTTAGAAATATTATTGCTGAGAAATAATTGTAAATATAAATAATTTATTTCAATCTTTGCCAGGTTATATTACTAACAAAATTGTTCTGTTATGTTACATATTCTCTGTAAAATAAAATGAATACAGGCTGAATTATAATAACTTTGAAGAGAGCAATTCTGTTAGAAGTAAGATAAATAAAGATGAAGAAACAATCAGCATATAGTTTTAAAAATGTCTTGAAACTTTGCATAATTTTTGTTTATACATTTTATTTTCAATAATTTTCAATGTAAGTTTAAATTACCATAAGTGATGTAAGATTTTTAAATTTTCATTCACTAATTAATTGTTTGCTTTACCTGACGTGTTCTTAATTTCCATTATTTTAGAACTAATGCCTTAAAATCGATTTTTCATTTAAACTATTATAGATTTTTATAGTGATGATGACTAAAGTCATTTACAAAAATCTACAGGAAGAATAAATGTAAGAAGTTTTAGCATTACATTCTTTCAAGTATTCTTAATGATTGTTACTTATTAAGGCCAAACAATATATATATATTTAAATAAACTTGCTGCATAGATGTTACAAATAAAGGTCTCTTATTTTTCAATACAAAACTCTCAGAATATATATATATTGCTTAGAACAGACATGGGGAACCTTTTTTTTGCAAAAAGAACATTTGGATATTTTTAATATTATTAAAGAGTTATACAAAATTATCAACTTAAAAATTAATCTGCTATATCTGATCAAAAATTTGATTAATTTACCCCTAATCATTAGGAATGGACAACTTTTTCAACAGATAGCCAATTTCAACTCTCCCTTTTTAAAATAGGCTATAGTTTTTTGTGAGTTAAAAATAAAACAACATCATTATTATTAATGACAGTTGCATATTTAATGACAATTTTTCCAATTAAGCTTGTAACTATATTTTGTGATATATTTATATTTTCAAACTTCTTTTTATGTGCTGCACAGATTAATTCTACAGTAGGTAGAATGCAATCTTTTATTAACTCCTCTTCAGAAAATAGTGTCAAAATTGCTGGTTTTTTATAAAAATAATATAACTTGCTTTCACAGAATTTCCTAACTTGTTTGTACTTTTCATGAAACACATCGGCCACTTGATGAAGATTCTTTTCAAGGCTTTGATTTTAAAATATTTCTTTCTTCCCCAACAATTTTACTATAACAAATATTTTAATAAATAGTGCCTCTTAATATTGGGTTCTTTATTAATTGAAATACTTTCCAGATATATCAGGCACATCTATTTATTATTTCTTTCTATAAAAAAATATGTTGGTCTATTTCTTTTGAAATGCTGATTTTCTATATCAATTTTTCTAATCTTATTAGGTGTAATTATCTTAATAAAAAAAAAAAAGCATAATAATAATAATAAAAAAATTTGAGTTTTATTTTTCCTAGTATATGTTAATCTAGAAAAACATTATAAAAACAAACAAAATGCTCTCAGCATCGAGGATAAAATGCAGTTAAATAGACAACACAATGTAGAAAATTTATTAGAATATTGCAGTTCTGACAGCATAAACTAGAACCTTTATAAAGTTTGGAGAGAGAAAATATATAGTTGAGAAAATATTTTGTTTTAGTTAACTCTCAATTCAATATTTGCACTACATGTTTAAATAGAAGTTTTATACAAAGCCATTTTATACAGATTTTCAGTGGCCATATTGAGAACTTTCGAGGGCCAAAGTTAGCCCATTAACTGGAGGTTCCCCATCCCTTGCTTAGAAGAAAATCCATATTGATATAAACATCATATTTAGCATACTCAATGTTGAATAATTGCATAAATTTATTTTTAAGATTTATAATGCTCTTAGAAGGCAAATGCATCATATTTATACCATTTCAGTATTTATCATTGAAATTATAAATATAATATATAAGCGAATCATTTATAGAAGTTATGCTTGTCAATAGCCACATACATACAACAGGATACAACTTGATAGTGTTCTATATAAGATAGATGAAATTTAATTAATAGATTAATTTATTGCAGGTTGACAGAATAAATGTTTCATTTTGGGTAAAACATAATTTTATCACAATCAGATAAATTGGTTTAGAAATTTTATGATTATAAATCTTTTTGCATATATAATTTTTTTTTTTTGCATTTAACAACATAAGTGATTTTATAATTTTCTTTCAAGGGAAGAGGATTTTTGTTTTACGGTAATCATTATTAGGTTTATCGTTTTATAATTTTATTGTGTTTAATAAATTTTGTTCATGTTGCTCAAATTACATGCAATAATGCTATCCTTTTACAGTAAACTAGAGTTCATGATTTAACAATAAATCTTGCCTTCCATTATAATCTTGGGTATAGATTTTTCAACACATTATAACTTTGTTATAATATATATAATCACTGTAGTACCAGTCAAAAGTTGTGCCAAAAACTATCTTCTCTCAATAAACCTAGACAAAAAGAAAAAGCAGTAAAATTATTTGCAAATTCTGATTAATTTTTGACTGCCACTCATTTTTTTGAAAACAGAATAGAAAAATATGGCAACTAGATATAAAAATATTCACCATTCATGGTTTTCCATTAATGAAAAATAAAAGCATAAAAAAAAAAGGCTCATATGTAAATCTTACAATATGATTATTACTTTGACACACATATATGCATGACTGTTTAGTAATAATGAATGTGTATGTATACTATACACACACACATGCAAACATTCAATACAGCGCAATGAGAACGAGTTTACTAAGAATTTTTATAACATTACCTCAATGAAAAATCTATTATATATATGTTGTAGGCTTCATCAAAAATTAAAGCAATTTGTTACATAAATGTGCAACTGAAAAGAAATAGTATTTTGACAAAGTAATAGCTACATTATAGCTGAGCGATAAAGAAAGTACCAAACAATCAAAGTTTTAAGATGAACGCAGATAAACTGAATGTGAGGAAACAACATGACTAAAGATGGTGTCACATTTACAAATACTGAGCCCATAGTTTATATTTTATAATGTTTTTTTCTTTCTAAAATCAAATTAAAGATTATATTAATGTTATAGCTAAGGGATTTTTCAGTTTCAAAAAAAAAAAAAAAGATATTTATTTTTAATCATTCACACACAAAAGATCACAGATAAAAAAAATCCCTAGGGATTAAATTATTAATATATTTTTGAATATAAGATTATAAAGAGAACAGCCATTTTTGTATATGCTTTTGTTGTTTATTTAAGCAAAGTTTGGCTGTAAGTTATACAGATAACAAGAATCATAATTAAAAAATTTATTTTAATGAAATAACATATGTATTATTTAAATTATTTGATATGTATCCTATTTCATGATTACACAAATATTCAATACATGGTAATTCACTTTCAAAACTCCTCACATATCAAATTTATTATACTAAAGAGTTTCTGATGATATTTATTTGTAATTTAGGAACAGGCAGATAAGCACATATAAACATACACACAAAAAAATTAATCCCTTCCCCATATCTAAATATAATCATCCTTTATATTTTTCTTTCTCTCCCCCCTCCCCCAAATCTATATACTTTTATTTTTTTAAGTTGTCTGAAATTTTATATATACAGTATATACTTTTTTTTGATTACAAATTCATAAACAAAAACTGCTTATAATGTTTATTAGAATATTTATACAATTTCTGATAATTTCTTTTTCTGTTTTATTTAATGTACAATTATTAAAATGGTTATAGAAAATAATTTGCTATCACTTTAAAAAATTTTTTTGGGTAATACATGGTCTATTGATCCATACCGTGCAATGGCACTGTTTCTACGCTAAAGCACATAAATATGCAGTTTACAAGGCCCTCATAGATCTTACAGCCTGTAAACTATTCAAACACTAAGATGTTGAAATGCACCCTTACCCCAACATCTCTAGCATGTTGAACGTTATTAGCGACGAGTATGCGACACTCTCTATAGACATTACTCTTGACTATTGTACAGCGTATGATATGAAGGTTTCTGTAGTTTTTTTTTTTTACGGCAAGGTTTCTGTAGTTGTAATGACGAAAAATCTATTAGAACGGATTTTTTTTTTTGGCTTCAATGTATTGTAATTGATGTGAGTTAGTAAAAATTGTAAGAAATTCTCAAACGTCCCTATTTTCGTTGTCAGGGGTCAGAATTCACTAAATGAGGAGTGTAAATCACGATTCGGCAAAGTTCACGATCAAGTCGCGCACTTTCCGATACTTTTTCGAGATTAAAACAGTTCAATGGCAGATGACCGTTCGGCGTTGTAGTTTTAAGATTTACCTGCTACAGAAGCAGATTCGGTGGCCTTCCTTCAACCCAAACAAAAAAAATATTTTACCCACCCAGAAACAAAACTGTCTTTGTGGTGGTTTAACGAAATTAAGGCATTGTCAAACATCTGAAATGGAATGTCAATCACGTCAATGTCAACGAAGGTTGTTCCATTCACTCATGGGACAGGCTTTGAGGGCTGCCTGTGAATCGCTTTTTCGTAAGCGGTACGGCTAATTTAGTCTTGAAGCCGGGATCAGCTTACAATGAAGTGTATTACAGCTGAGTTGGAAAGGTGTCAAACCGCTGTAAGGAATATTACGACAGGTCTTAGAGAGGTCTGTCGAGAAGCCTTGTTTCTCGAGAAACAAAAAAAAATAAAGTTTCTTCAAAAACAATAAAAAAGACTTGGAACAAAAAAAAAGTTTCTTAAAAAAAAAAAAAAAGACCAGACAAAAAGAAATGTTTGTTTTTTAAAAGACAGAATATTTTAAAAAGCCAAAAAAAAAAAACTCCCTCCCATTTTTTTATTTTTAAGAAATATACATCAAACTGGTTGTTACAAAAAAAAATAACAACAACAACAACAACAAAAAAATAAAAATCAAGCAAATCCAAAAATTAAAAACAGCCCGGTAACATTATATCTATTTGTTTTTCATTAGCAACAGCGCCATAGAGCGGTATGGGAAATTAGATGATGTATTACCAAATTTTGTAATCCCACTTCGGTTTAAAAAAACCAAGCCGGGCAAATTCCTAAGTCCTTTCCATATGCTCTTGTTATTGCAATTGTTATTATTATGTGATTATTCATATAATTTCATATGGATTGGCTGCTTAAACAATATATATCATTGTGTGGTGAGTTTTTTGACTTTTTACCTCAGAGTTTAAGATCAAAAAACACCATGATCTTTCTTTTAGTTATCTGATAGTTCTTAACTGAAACATTAATAGTTTTAGTGAAATTTGCAATCAAACTAAATTATTGTCATTATTCCCAGAAGGCTGAAATCACTAGCCAAGGCAGCAATTGGCAGCTGATGGTGAAAAATGATAAGAATTCCCTGATTGTGGATTCAGGTTATCATTGGAAGATAACCTTTTATTTAAACTGCTCACAATTGCAGATCATTTACAAGAGAAGAAGATTACATGAACGGGAATGAAAACCTGTTGGATTTTGTAAAATTAGAAGAAAAATTTGAAGAGATAAGTGATTTAAAAAGTGGACATATAGTTTATTATAAAGGAAGAACTATTAGAAACAAAAGTAAAATGGATTCATTATAAATAAATAATGGAAGAACATTATAGAGACAGAGTATATCAGAAAGTGATAAATGTAGTTGATCAACTTAATGCAAAATAACAAATGCAGATAATTCAGTTTTCATTGTAATGGAAAAAGTAGAGGAAAATGAAAGATAAAAGTGGATAAATTTGATTATGTTGACAATAATGATAAAGGAGAGACTTGTGGAATTTGCAAAAAAAAAAAAAATTATATATTATGAATCCTTTGAAGAAAAAAAATAGAATGAACACGGAAACAAGCAAATGAAAGTACAGCAGAATTGGATGATATTTTGATTAATAGAAAATATATACTTCAAGATTATAATGTTCTTAATAGATTTGACACAAAAAATGATCATCAATTAATGAAATGTAAGATTTGTGTTAGTACAAAACTAGGAAGATAATCTATTAAAAGTAATAGTATTGACAGTTGATATTCCTAATCTTCAAAAACGCCAATGAATTTAAATTAAAAAGAACAATACAAAGACAGCAGATATACAACAAAATATGGAGAAATTTATGTTGGAATTAATAACAATAAACTCGGAGGGAAAATAAGTGAATGAAGGAACAAGCAAGTATCACTAATATCATTAAAAGAATTAAGAGATCAGAATAGGGCTAGAAGAAATTTCAATAAATGGCACCAGATTCCAAAAAAAGTATAATGTACCATAATGAGATGGAGAAATTATATGAAAACTGAGTTAAATACAAGAATATTTCATCTTTCAGTGGAATGAAGATGGTTGGAAATAATGATAAATAATATAATCACCTACCAGACAAAAAATATTATCATGATTATAAAAAAATTTCAAACTTTTATATGTGACTGATATCTTCTTAAAATATGTTTCTCATCTCTGCCTAAGATCATATTAATTGCAAATACTCATTCAATGCTTAAAATGTTGCAATCTTTTCTTTAAATCTATTGTTTTAGTAATTATTATTATACATAAAAAATGAAATTAAAGTTTACTTTAAATAAATACATATTCTAATCCTGTTTACAGATATGCTAGATCTGCACAAATACTTATTAAGTTGGGCACTGATACAATCGTGTATTACATTTGACCTTTCTTTTAGCTTCTGCTTTTAAAGACTAAATGGAGTTACTGAAGTTATATTGAAATAACTCATTAATAAATTGAACATTTTAAGGAGAAATTGGATTCTCATAAAAGGACATCATACTAAAATGCAAATTAACTGTAAATTATATACCATATATATTTTAGTAAATTTTATTATTAATTGTAAATTACATATTTCTTTTTTTTTTTAAAAAAAATTCTTATTTGTTTTCAGATTTTTAAATTTTGTCTTTCAAAACAGGTAAAAAAAAAAACCCCAAAAACAAGGTTCAATTGAAAATGTAGAATTTTATGATATTTATTAGTAAAGTAAATAATCAGATCTATTATAAATGACATATTTGGTTTTTTTTTTTTACATCCAAGAAAATACACTTCTAACCAACACATAATACAATAAAGTAATGAACTGGGTTAGTAACCAAAAATTTAAATAAGAGAAGGGTAAAATGACAAATTAATTTTTTTTTGTTATTTTGATTACAGCAATAAACAGAGTAAACCTTCCGAAGAAAGGCTAGAAAGAGGTTTCAGTTCTCCAGTTTTATTGTGACAAAACATATGCAATCGAAATAAGACTATAATAGTTCAGGGGTGTGGCTATCATCTTCTTCATAATTTGACTTCAACCCATGAAACTTCAATTAACCCAGCTGTTTATTCTAATGACCAGATGAACAGAAAAATTTCGATAAACTAATTATATGTATAAATGTTTATTTATATTTTATTATTGTACAAATATAAACATGTTTATTTTGAGATTACTTTGAAAAACTTTAAAAAAAAATTATTTCCTATTACAGGGAAATGTTTTATTTTTCAATGATGAATTACATGTAATAACTGTTTGATTTTTGTGAACTATTTACATTTTTAATTTACTTTATAAAAAAATTATTACAAAAAAAAAAATACTATTTTATTTAAATATAGATAAATATTGTAAAAATACAAATCTATATTCCACTTTTGATATATTTATTTTTAGATTATATAAAAAAATCTGTTTCCTTATTTACATAATTAAATATGCATCAACTGTCAAAATCATACAGAATTTTCAATTTATCAATTAGTTATCCCAATATGGTTTTACAAACTCCAAGCAGTGTTTAAAGCAGAAACTAACTGAATGTAGTATGCAGACTATATCAGAACCTTAAATTATCAACCATATAACTTTAACAAAAAGTTTATATAAGTAATACTATTAGATAAACTCTTTCAAATAATATTTTTAATAATTATTAAAAATTATGGAACAAAATTATAATTTACTACCATTATATAAATATATACATTCTTAGGTTATGACCTTTTAAAAATTCAGACCCTATCTTGAGAAAATGTTCCATGTCCACTAAGATTTTTTGCAGATTTTTATCTCATTTAAGCATGATGTTATTGGTCTGAAATGTATATTTTTCTTTCTACATAATTTCTTTGTGAGATTAATTATCTAAAATCCTCTAGGGATTTGAAGTTGTACATCATAATTGTAGACTTATATTTAATTATATAAATAACAAGTTTATAATATAAATCATATAATATATTAAAGATTATAATAACTAAAATGATACATTTTAAAATAATATATTCTACAAATTTATTATAGATTTTTGAATTATTTTATTAATAGCGATTTAAGTCAATATAGGAATATTTTGTTTACATTCTATGATACAGTGAAAAAAAATTAAAAATATAAATACTATTTCATGTCTTAATGTTTTCTGTAAAATGATATAAGAAACACCCTAGTACAATTTTTAACAATATGAATTTCAATATGTTTTTCCAAAAACAGTAATTGCAATTATTATAGTCACAAACATTTTTATAAATCATTTAAAAACAACTGCATTAGAATGAAATTCATTTTATTTGAGATAAGCATGTATGCATATATGTATATATACACATATCCAAAGTGACAAATTTAAGATTACTGATGACTAATATTTTATTTTATTTCATATGTGAAATGCGTTGATCGGGAAGTGAACCCGGGCCAACTGCTTGGAAGGCAGCTATGCTAACCACTAGGCCACCAATGCTTTATTTTTATTGATTCAATACTGAACTTTTACTATTCTTAGACAAACAAACCAAAAACAATATAATATTACTTCAAAACTAATCCTAGTTTAAAAAAATAATCCTTTTTAATTCTTTACCTTTTATAAATAGAAAAAAAAAAGGGAGAGAAAGATGTGCCTGCTATAAATAATGTCGAAATGGTTTATAAAACGATTGTCAAGTAGAAAAAATATAATCAAGCAGTATGTAGACAAACCTTTTGATATATAATATAAAAAAACCTTTAGAAATAGTTATAAGTTGTTAATATATAAATATACACTTGAACCCTTGCCAACTAAATGATTGCTTAAGTATTCTTTTTTGCCGCAAATTAACAATAGTGTCTTTTAAGTCCTCACCACAATAATCTGCGTGTTCGAAGGGCAGTTTGCTGTTACATCAAAAAGTCAAAAATATTCTTAAGGAGAATCACATTTAGTGCAAACCTCGATAAACATATTTCCATGAACTTCAGACAAGGTTGACCTAGGCATTCTACTTCACAAAATCAAACCATCATAGTTTTGAGACATTACATGTTTAACATAACCACAATGGTGAAGTTTAGCAATGCTCATGTGTGTTAGAGTGGACTCTGCATCACTTAGGTCTTCAGATTTGATATCCATTTCTTTCTGAAGAAAGAGTCTAAACTCCATTTGCTCCTCTATAGTCTGGTATAGAAGCTGCTGTGTTGATTCCCCCTCCTGTGTGAACAGCAACAAATATAGATCCACATATGAGAAAAATCAATCAAATGCAACACTTGTGATAAATGTTTCCATAGAAAATGTGATCAAGTTTAACAATAAAATTAATTTTGAATTTATTTCAGAATCTGTTTGAAAATGCATTGAGAACAGAGTTTATTATATTAAAAGCTGCTGACTTTTTTTACCTCATAAATTGCAATATTTAATAATGTCAATTATTTTTGACTCACACTAAATGAATTAATCGAGATATTTCTGCATATATCTCAATACACACATTTTAAAAATAATAATGAATTTTTGACAACTTACAAAATATTTGCTTTACTAATAAATCTAGGAAGTTTTTTTCAGATCACAAACAGACTTAAAATTTTTCTTTCAAGTGGCTGACCGAACTAGTCATCTGGTATTAAATGCGTATCTAGATATTATAAATCAGGGATAAAGAGCCAGTGGTGACTGAACTAGTCATTAGGTATTAAATGCATATCTAGATATTATAAATCAGGGATAAAGAGCCAAAGTTAATGTAGATTGGCCATATAAGTGATGTAATAACCAAATATAAAAACAATGCTGTAATAAGTTAAGATCTTCAACATTGAGCCTATGGTTTGCATTTATCCTTTAATATTTCCAATCAATTCTCTTCTGAGTGCAAAAGGTCTGCTTTACTCATGCCATTAATAAAATAAAATCATTACAAGATCAAAAAAACAACAACTTAAGAATGATAAATTTTCTTTTTATAAAAGCGATTTATTTACAAGATATCAAACAGAACAATAATGCAAAACTAAAACTGAAATTACTGTAAACTCCTAGTGAGCTATATATAGACTGATACAAGCCCATCAATAAATGAAAAGATCAGAGTGAACAACTTGTACTTTAGCTTAACTGATTTTTAAGCATTCAATTTACTGACAATTTGTATATTGTGATTTCACTATTACCATAAACCATTCTGAAATCATTATAAACAATTAGAGGATAAAGGCTTTGCATCATTTTTAACAATTCCTGAATATTAAATGAAACTTCATTTAATAAATGTAATTTCACGTAAATTAAATTAAAGCATAAGTTACTTGTAAACTCCCAATGAGATATATATCTAATACAAATCTGTCAGCACCTGTTCTTTAGTTGGGATGATATTTAAGCATTCAATTTATTGACATTACAATGCAGATCATTTTGAAATTACTATAAATAATCAGAGGATAAAGGCTATATCCCATTTTTAACAACCCCTGAATACTAAATAAAATTAAAGTGAAAATTAGTATAAACTCTCAGTGAGCTATGTATAAACTAGAATATAAATCCGTCAATAAACAAAAAAGAACAGAGACGGCTACTTATTTTTTAGCTCGAATGATACTTAAGCACTTACTGTACTGATGTGTTACAACACAGTACTTAATTCCGAATATTTATGTAATTACAGAATGGTTTACGGTAGTATTCAAATCATTAACAAACAGAATTCACATTGCATTGTAATACATTAATAAAGTGAATGCTTAAATATCATCCGATCTAAACAACAAGCAGTCCACTGTTTTTTTTATATCTTTTATTGACAGGTTTGTATTAGCTTATATGTGGTTCACTAGAAGTTTATAGTAACTTTTGCTTTAATTTTATTTATGTTGAGCTATTATTACTTACATATGTTTTACTTAATATTCAAGAGTTTGTTAAGAATGAGATGCAGCATCTACCCTTTGATTGTTTATAGTGATTTCACAATGGCTTGCAATTGTACTGAAATCACTTTAATATACAGAATTCATGTTGTGCACTGCATACATGTCAGTAAATTGAATGCTTAAATATCAACTGAGCTAAAGAACAGGTAGTTCATTTTATTCCTTTTTTGTTTATTGATAGGTTTTTATTATTTATATATAGCTCGCTGGAGATTTACAGTGACAATTGCTCTAATTTCATTTATATTGAGCTATTACTATTCATAGTGTATTTTTGCCAATTTATAAATTAAAATTTGTATAATATTCCTTATATATCTATACTGATTTAACACTTGTTCTTCTAATTAAAGATGTTTACCATAATACTCTATATAACAATAAACAGTTCAATAAAAAGTGGCCATTTTCTTTTTATATAAATTATTGAATAGTGTGGCTAGAAAGTAGACCAATTATTTATAGCAGTAGTGCTTAAAGAGAGCAATTTCATGCATTATATATATATAAAGATAAATAAATACATGATCTCTGTTGAAGCAAGGCCTACAATGAAGACAATCCACAAACAATAAGTTTCCTATTGATTATCAATCCTTAGTATAATTTTTTTTATTGGCATTCTAAATGTAAAACTTAAAAAAAAAAAAAAAAATCTGAAAATATTATTAATACTTCAATTCATAAAAGAATAAAACTTCTGAATAACAATAAAAAAAGTAATTATGAGAAAATTTTTGCTTGGTAGAAAGTGATAAGCATAATAAATGACTAAAGAAGATAGTTATCAGTTGCCACAGCAACAATCTAAATATTTCAACATGCTTTTGAGCATTAACTTTATGTATGTATAAAATAAAACTATATCATAAAACACAAATATAAATTTACAATATGCTACTTACCCATGCAACTTCCTTGACATCAGTTCCTAAGCACTTTTTGGCATCACTCTCTGCTGGTCATGAAGAGGAATCATTCTACAGTACACCACTCTTCTACACATTTCCCACCATTTATTTCCCAATAATAAAATATATATTATTATTAATAATATAGAATGTTCAAAAGCATTTAAAATGATTTCCATTGAAACAAGTCCATGTGTTACCTTTCCTATTGTTGAATGTCTCTGAATGTGTGTGAGTCTGCGCAGACACCCACACAAAAATATTAACTTCTTATTTTTATAATATTTTTAATATTACTGTAAAATCTTAAGATTTTAAATATTAGGATTATAAAAATGATTTTGAAGAGTAGACAATGTGTGTAAGAGAGTGATGAAGAAATGATCTGTGACCATGGCCAGACTAGACTGATGATGAAAAGCACCTAAAAACTGATGTAAAAAAAAGTTTCAAAAGAAAGTTGTTCATTAAAAAAAAATTTGAATTTTAATTAAACAATTATTAAATAATGACAATCTATATAACCCTTACCATCTAAAGGCACATTGTTGTATTGTTTCATTGCCCGAATAGCATCTGCTTGCCTTTCAAATACAACATCTGCTGTGCCTAATGACCTTCCAGATCTGTCATAGTGAACGGCTGCTTTTTTCAATGGACCAAATTCTGCAAATAATTCCTAAAATAAGTAATAAAAAAAGGGGAAAAAAAAAGAAAAGAAAAAAAAAAAAAAGAAAAAAAAAAGAAATCAAAAATAGCAGTAAATATATTAGAAAATCTAAATACAGAAAAACAATTATATATTTTTTTTAAAAAATTCTATCTAACTACACAGACATACATGACATATATATATATATTTAATAATAATTCTATTATATTGCCATACCATTATGCATGCAGTGAGTTTTCATTTATGAATGTTTAAATATATCAATATTAAAGTATCAGACATAATTTTTGCATCACACTGAGCTTCATTTATATGAAATTTTTTAAAAAAATCAACAATGTTTTATAAAAAAAATAATCTGTAAAAACATAAATTTGTCACCCATTATTGTGCTGATTAATAAAAAAAGGAGAAATTATAATAATAGACTTATTTATTAATTTATAAAAATAATTACTATTATAAAAGAATTTATATTAAATAACAAACTATGATATCAAAAATTTATAATCAGAGAATTTATCATATTAAAAAAATAAATAAGAAAAATTACTGTGACTTTTATTGAATGATTGGTTTTTCTAATATTTTCCTGCATTTTAAATTTATTTTTTGTTCTTTTTGATCCCCAAATCATCCTGACATATGTTCTTTATGTTTAATTTTTTTAGTTGAAATACCATACAATATTTGTGCTCTCTGTCCTTTTTTTGAACTAGTGAATGAAGACATAGCAACATAGTTGTCAAAAATCATGAGTCACACTTCTTCAAAAAATGATTATGTACATGTACACAGTCATGGGCATCATAATTTCACTGTTAATAATTAACAGCGGTGGAAATGATAAATGCATGTATCCTTGTAAATGAAAAATTGTTAATTTCAAGAATATAAAAAAATTATTTCCCAAATATTATGAGAATAACCAAACTTGGATGACAACAGATATTTTTTTAACATTTCAACATTTATTAAATACAAGTATGAATGTACAAATAGAAACATTCTCCTCTTTGTAGATAATTATGAACATTATTAAATTTAAGCTTTTAATTCATTGCAAGCAATTCTGTTTGCATGCGTGTGTGTCATAGTTTCATCAATAAATCAATAGTATTGCAAATAGCAAATGAATATTAGTTGCTAATGAAAATCTTCAGACTATCAAATATAAAAAAATTACCAGTCAAATATTACGCAAACATATTTTTTTCATCATTTCTTTATTCATTAGATGCGAGCATGAGAGCACAAAGGAAAATATTTTCTTCTTTGTGAACAACTGCGAAGTATATCTAAAAAATACATTTTAAATCTAAAAATCATACACAATGTGCACCAGTCAATAATTTTACAGAAAATGCTTTGAGCAAATGGCTTTTAGTTTAATAATTTCAAACAATGTAAATATCATTAACAGATTTTTGGTTGTCAATAGAAACTTAAATGTTTTATATTAATTGTAAAAGTATATATACTGTACATTGTGTGTACGCATACACATAATAAATATAGAATGTTTTGAATATAAAATCTGAGTCACACATATTTGGTAAATAAGTATTAAATTATTCGTTTCTATAATTTTTTTAAACAGTTTTTCCAGTACTAATGTTCCCTAGATCTATCATTTATTTTCTCCACTTCTTAAAAAATAAAGGGGCAAAGTTTTATAGTATTTATTTATAAATAAGTAATCTGTTATACTATTTTTCATTATCTTTCATATTTTACTAATTTTATTAAGAAAAAGTTTATGAAAATGAACAATATCACTCAAATATATAATTAATTACAATGGTAAAATAATTAAAATTTTCATTTAATATATTAACATAACTAAGATGTACTTTTTAACAAATATTTTAAAAAAAATTAATTTAATAAAATAAATATATTTAAATTCATTACTTTATTTGATTATGAAAAAAAATTGTATTTCAAAGTGGCAAAAATTAAATGTGGTAACAAAGGAGGCGACTTAAATTCAACAGTAAAATAAAAAAGTATCCTTTCATTTAATTTATTAATAGAACATTCCCTTAAAAAAATAATTTTAATGGAAAAAATTAACTCATAACCTATTTACATTTCGTATTTATTTATGAAAAAATTTTGCATTGCTAATTGGCAAAAATTCCTAATAAAAGTTATATCTTATTTGTTTGCAATTTCAAAAATTGTGACAGAAAAGTAACAAATTCACTCATATTCTTTTTCGATTGACACTTTGAGAATAAAACTTTAGCAAAGAATTACAAACTTTTTTTTTATATATTTGTGATTGGCAATCATGCTATAAAACATTAAAATTGTTACTTTCATTTGTTATTGAAAATGAACTTTTAGTATAGAATAGGAAATTTTCTGCTCTGGATATTACAGTCAGCTGCAAATTAATCAGACAGTTTATGGATATCTTTACTTTTTTTTTTTATAAAAATATGCTACTTTTATTATACTTTGAGTATGTGGTTTCCCTTTTAATTTGGGCAGTTTGTAATAACAGTCTGATATTAGAAGCTGCTGTCATATTTTTCTGTTTCATTTATCATTGAAAACTATGGCTCTACTGTATGGAGAATTTTGCCTTGTTTAATAACAATTATGTGCTAGTATAAGAGATAGCAATCCTGTGATCATTGAAAACTAAGTTTTAATTCAAAATGCAAATTATTTGCTTTCAGACATCATATATAATTGCAAATAATTTACACAGCTTATGAATACTTTAATTTATTTATAAAAATATGTTAGCTTTATTAAACTCTGATCTGATCACATGGTTTTCCTTTAAGTCTAGATTGATGCAGTAGTAACCTGACATTATAAGTTGTCATATTATTTTTCTGTTTCATTTGTTAATAAAAATTAACTTTTATCATAAAATTGAAGTTTTTTTGGTTTTATATGTATAAAGTTGAGAATTCACATAGAATACAAATAAGTATTTTGGCTTGCTTTTTTAAATAGTTCATCTTTTTAAAAGTGCTCAGAAAACAAAAGAATTTGAACTTATGCAATTCGTATCAAAATAAAAATAGTTTGTATAAATAAAAACTTGAAATTATTTGTTGATAGGAGGGAGGGACAATACACTAAAAATGAAGAAAGTAAAAAAGAATAATTACTAAAAAATTAAGATGGTTTACGTTGGAAGTGTGATAGCACGATTTAATATTATCATATTGAAGACAAACATAAAGTATAAGTCTACAGGTTATTACTTAATAAAAATTGAAGAAAAAAATAATAATGAGAGATACAGCAATACGAAAGATAAATAAATATGAGCATTTGAAAAAAAATAAATAAGAGATACAATCTTGGAAAGATAGTATAATCAATTTATATTTAGTAAACAACTTAAACTACTGTCTATAAATTAGTATTTTATATCAAAAAGTGAATGGCCATAGCTGTAGTAAATAAAACTACCAATTATTTAAATTATAAGCATTTCATAAATACTGTGATAACAGTTCTATAATGAATGCTAGATACAAATTAAATCACTAAACATCACATGTGACATCTGACTTGATTTTTTATCAATTTATTTTTTGTTACTAAGGCTTTGGCAATTTTATATTGCTAGAGCTATTAATATATGGTGTATCTGAACTTAATTAAGTCCCATATGGCTATTTGAGTTAGATAGCCGGATTTTTAGACATATAGATGTCTGAAGGTTTCAGATTTTCTTCACAATAGTTATACATTAGATAAAGTGCTGGCTAGTCCTAGTATTTTTAATCTAATGAATATCCTAACACCTCACTGACGACGCTAGATGCAGAAACCGGTCTGGGATTGAGGGTATTCTCAAAGCTTGTTAAGAGTTTGTTTTCCGAACTCTATACATAACATTTGTAACATGAGCTTTATTAAAATTACGTCATGTGACACTACTGTATAGAAAGTTTTGCCTTGTTTTTTAGATACAAATTACTATAATAATTTATTGCTAGACTGCAATATTATTTGCGAAAAGATTCTTGAAGTTATAGAAAACTCTTTTCAGCAAAATACTTAATGTACAATTATATTATAAGAAAGTAACTTTTCATTCAATGAACTTATTAGATTAACAAGAAATTACTAAAGGATTTGATAATAATTATTGACCCCCCCCCCCCAAACAATTAGAATTAATATACTATTAATTTGTTTATAGACTAAGTATAGAGACTATTGATTATACAATTACTTTAATAGCACTTTTCAACTAACTTCTCTTAATCTTAGCATAAATCATAAAATAATAAAAATTTAATTGTAGCAATATATATATATACATTAAATGCCAAGTTCTTATGAAGAATTGTTAGCAGGAATTAATTACATTCATTAATTATACTTTCTGCAAGCCTTCCTATCTCTAATTCTCTTTTCATTTTCTTCCCTATTTCTTTTATATTTTATAATTTTTTCTAACATATTTCTTATTATTCTACTAAATCAAAGAACAGGCCTTCCTTTTTAAAATTCTAATAACTAATATTATCTATATAACTTACTTTTCCCTAAATTCATATCTGAAATACTTTTGATCATATTTTTCCTATTATTTTATTAGCTAAAGTTTCTGCATTGTATATAGCATTAAGCCTTTTTTATGTGCAAATTCATAAAATATTCTTACTTTTGTAATAAAACCTGTTTATATCTTTGTAATTTTCTTAACATTTGTTATCATTTAATCAATTTCCTAAATATTTAAAAATGTTGATTTTCTCTTTCAAATCTATTACTCTCATATTGACAATTTATCAATCCCGTTCATTATTTTACTAAGTTCACCACCATTATATGCAAAGAAGAGCAACATCATAAGTGAATCTAATACAATAATTTCACTATCTTCTAAATAATGTCCCTAGCTATTGTGTCTATCTCACTTATATGGAAAATTATTTATGTCCATAAACAACTTTTATCAGACAGTAGTCCCATTCCCCCTTATCTTTTCCTTTCAAAATCTCCTCACGATAACCCAGTTTACTTTAGCAAAAACTACTCTAAATGACTCAAAATCCCAAATTTCTCTAAGATTACATAGCTATCATCTACATCTTGAGATAGCAATTAAAGCACAATAATGACTGTCTTATAATATGATCATTACGTTAGTTGTTAGGTAACTTTGAAGCATATTTTTAACTGTATTATTTTAAATTTCCAGATATAATACAGAAAAACATTGTTAAAGAAGTTAATTGTGAGAGCTATTTCATTCATAATATTTCTGTATAATCTTTAATGAGATATACTAAAAAGAAAAAGTTAAAGTAAAACAAGCCTCTAAATCTATTAATATTTGTATATATATTAACTCACTATTTCTTTAAAAAAAAAACTACACTCCTTAAATATATCAACAATACTTTAATTAAACTCCCCTATAATAGTTTTAAATGCCTCAGTATTTTTCAGATCTAAAAAACAAATTTTTTACATTATTTCTTTACATAAACATATTACAATTTTATTTTATATTAATCAACATTCACATATATAATTATTTCCATAAATTAAAACCTTTAATATCTATATATAAACATATAAGCAGAAAAAAAAAGAGTGCTTTATGAGGAATTTAATTTATTTTTAAATATTTGACATAAACAATGCAAGAAAGGTGTTGAATAAATTCTAATTTATATACAAAATCTAAAAACATTTGTTGACTAAATTATGATCTTTAATTTTGATTAAATAAATCAAAAATGAAAACAATACCAAAATAAGTTTCTGTGACATTTTTTATACTAACTAGCTTATTACTTTGTGGATATAGCCGGAATTCAAATTTAACTTATATTATAAAATCTAATATTTTTTTCCAATACTTCATATACAAAAATATGTGCATTCAATTCATAAATAGTTTAAATGTTTTCCAAAACTAATTATTTTTATTAACTAAATTTCATCTATTTCTTATCTATGTGAAAGAAGTTATATATTGATTATTTTTAAGCATTTCTGACTCTCATAGATTTTTTAAATAAAATATAATGGTATGGCATCCCTATTCTCCTCAATATAATAATATATAACAAAATAAGTAATTTTACAATGTTTTTTTTTTTCAATATTTATTTAGGATATATTTGCAATTTAAATTAAATCAGTCAATATAAAAATATATATTACAGAGTGTCAAAAGCATACACCAGCTTATTCTAATTTATTGACTTTTAAACATACTGGTCAATGTTTGCAAAGCAGTAAAGTTAAAAAAATGAAGGATGCACTGAATACACAAAAAATCTGAAGATATACATCTATAGTATGATGATTTCTCACTTTACTACAAGGTGTCAAAACTGGATAGAAACCAATCCCTACTTTGGGTGAGAGTAGTACAATGAAAAGTTATTGAATTATTAACATGGGTATGGAAATTCAAGTATTTGATATCTCTAAATTATCTGGAGAGTAAGAGTTGTTTGCAAAATGCATGCATAGAGAGAAAGGAATGACTTGACTTTCTGTACTGGTGGATCGATGATATGACATAGTGCAGTTGAGATGACGATGCACTTATAAAAATCAAATTATTGGGGGGGGGGGGGGCTTTATAATGGATATACATGTAGACAGATGTAAATATATATATATATATTGAAAATAAAAGCTCATAATAATACTGTAAAATATAATGTATATAAAATTTAAATAAACAATAGATCTCAATTGTGCAAAATTTTTTAAAAATCAAAACTATAAACAGAAAATTGATAAATAAAAAAATATATGAGGACATTAATTTGACTATAAATTTTTTGCAGGCTTTTATTACTGAAATAAATAATGTAAGACTATTAAAGGCCTAACTTCAAAAATTTCTTCACATAGTTCTAATATCTTTGCAAACATTATTTTTACCATCTTGGTATTTTGACAAAGCACTATTCAGAGATTTTTCTCTAAGATTCATATTATATATCATTATCATTTGTATTCCCCTTCAATAATTGCAATGTTGAAATAGCAATTAAGCAGCTATCTTTGTTGTTATTTTCATTACAATAACTTCTGTAATTAATCATTGTATCTTTGACAAAAACTTGGGAAAGAAAAAGTATATGCTCAAACTTCCCTTGATTTATTTGATTATTTTAATTTTATCTTTCATATGAAATTCACACATCAATATAAATAATCAATAACTATTATTTAATTAGCAATTAATTCCGTATTTTCCTTAAGTCTAGAAACAATTTTTTGAATATTAATAGACCTTTACAAAACAGGCAGAATTATATCAATTTTAATGAGTATAATCTTTGGATTGCCTTTATAATATTAACATTTGATGGTGTTTAATATTATTCACCTCTACTATTAGGAATAAAAAAATGATCCTTTATGGAGGAAAACAATGATTAAAAACAAATGCTATAGATAAGCACAACAAGCACCCTAAGACCTGCTTTGCTCAATGAATAAAATTTTATACTTAAAAGATATTTCTATATTTATTTACTTTGGTAATTTATATCTTTATTGCTTTCACTTTGAATAAAATTTGTTGATTAATCATTGTCAATATTTTCATAGTATGTAAATGTATGGACCCAAATATATAAATACATAAATGAAATTTACATATATTATTTATTTATATAAAACTCACCTGTATGTCAGAGTCTGAAACTCCATAGTCTAAATTTGAAACTAATAATTTAGCTCCTCCCTGAGATCCACGAACAGTAACTCCTCTTCGACCACTATTAACACCACCATCAAACATATCATGCTGCCACCTATCTGGTAATTCTTTCGGCTAAAAATATAAATATTACAAAAATTATATGCAAGTGCGCATATATATAAACTGAATACACTGTGAATTATTATATAACAATATTGCATTTAAATTATAAAGTGAATTAAATAAGCAAATATTTTATCTGGCCTCGTGTTTGCAATTATATTTCATTCCAATATCAGCCTTTCAAGCTAATTGAGCACGCGCCTTTTGAGAGTGCTAAATAAATGAATACTCTCCTCTTATATAATATTTATTCCTGCATAAATACTATATCTTGGATTGAAGAGGAGAGTATTCATTTATTTAACACTCTCAAAAGGCGCGTGCTCAATTAGCTTGAAAGGCTGATATTGGAATGAAAGTGAATTAAAAGAAATGAGTTTAAATCAAAATATTGAATTGTACTAATATATATATATATATGTATTACATCTTTACAATGTATATACATTACTTATAATCAATCTCCACATATACATTTTAATGCAAATTTTTTTATATAATTCCTTTAATTTCCTAACAGTTTCAACTGTCCTGCAATATTTAAACATATAACCTTTAATATATATAAAAATACATATTTTACATTATTATTCATAATCATATTTTATTTTTAACTCTATTTCTTTACTGCCCTCTTCTTTCCTAATAATTATTTTTTCATCATTTCTTTACTGTTTCTAGTTTCTTTTTACTTTCTCTTCCTATCTACCAGTCTACATTAATCTCTAATATATTTATCATCTTTTTATTTTACTTTTAATACCTATAAATCTAATTCCTTTCCTTCCTTTTTAATATTTATCTATACTTATTCTTTTATTAATAATCTTTATTCCTACTTCTATCTTTATTCCCTTTTATAATTCACTAATTCATTTTACTCACCACTTGTATAACCTTCCTCTTCCTTTTAAATTTTTACTCTTTTTCATAAACTCCTTTCATACAACTCCCTCTATTATCCAAGCATGACTAATTCATGTCAAATATATATGTTACCAACTTTTCACAAATATACATGTCATCAAGTTGTACCTACTGCATGATTTTGGGTTTTTTATTATTAGTGATTTTGTTATCAAAATGGAGAGATATATTCATTATGGCAAAAGGAAAAAACACATTACCATACTAAATAAAAGCAGGTAGATGTGAATTTTTATTTTGGCACTTTGTGCCATCAAAAACATCTTTCACCCTTCCAGCATAATATGGCACTTTGTGCCATTATAAACACCCAGCACGTGTAATACCAAATTAAAAAAAACAAAAAACACAAATTTTAAGTAAAACAGTTTTATATTTAAAAATACATATAGGAAGTATTCTCTTAGCATATTAAAACTGCAAGAAGGCGTACTTTCTATGCAAATGCACAGAAATATGCCATTTAAGCAGCTCAATATTTCTGTGCTTTTGCATAGAAAGTTACGGTCTATAGAACAGTTCTGTTCATATTAGCTGTTGTAGATTTAGATGGTGTTGCACACCAATATTATGGCCCGCCAATGTGCTTCGCGACACTATACAAAATGCGCACACTTAACAGATCACTACCATAAATAATGAGGGTGTTTGGAATTCAACTGGACAGTTGTAATATGCCTTCGTAATAGTGATCTTATACCCTAACTGATGTAGTATTATATACTAACAATTGTAAGCCCATCTCCACGCTTCCCTACACATCATGGAATGTGAAAACAATTGTAAAAGGGTCGGGCTAAGCACTATTTCATACAAGTCATACAAAAAGAAACATTTGCGTGAGAACAGCTACGAATCAAATAAAATGGCTGAGGTTGCATGTTGTTTTAGAAACCATAAACTTGGTTTGATCAGAGTACTGCAACTTTTGGTCAGATTAAGAACAGATACGAGACAAATAAACTGTCAGTTTGCACATTGTTTTGCAAATCATAATCTTGGTTTGATTCAGAGTACTACATCTTTTGGCCGATCCTTCAGACCGGCAAAACCACCCCCCCCCCGCACATTCCAGCATAACGTGCTGACACATCTAATGTAATTTAAAAATGTAATTATTGTATTTTAGAAAATAATGTTGGTTCATAAATTGAATACTGCATCTTTTGGCGGATTCTTCGGATCAGCAAAACCATCAGTCGCCTCTTATGTACATTCCAGCGCTATGGGCTGACTTGTGGAATGTAATTTAAAATATTGTAATTCTTGTATTTTCAAAAATAATGTTTCGTAAATTGTTTAAAAACAGTTTGCAAAATGTCTAATGCAATTTAAAAACGGAATTATTCCATTTTAAAAAATAATGTTAAAGTTGGGGGGGGGGGGGGGAGGTCCGGTAACGTTATATGTGTTTGTTTACATAAACAGTATGCTCTCTTGCGGTTTCAACACACTAAGAGAAAAACACCTACATATACATATACATCTAAAACTTTATATATGTTTTTTTTTTTTTTTAAAAAAAATTTAAAATATAGAGTTAAACTTACAGTTTGCCATTTTTTTTTTTTAGGTTAAAAAAAAACATAAAGCAACTTTGTTACAGTTTGCCATTTAAGAAAAACATTTCTGGGTTCCTTTTCATATTTTTGCTTTTTCCACAATAAATATATCTCTTCATCAGATTTGGTACTATACATGCTAGGTGTTTATGATGCCACAAAGAGCTGTATTATGCCGGGAAAGGATCCGCTTTGAAGATACTAAGTACAGTAATAAAAAGTCACAAAAATATTAAAACCTCACAATGTAATTTTTTCTTTTTTCCATGATAAATATATATCTCTCCTTTTTTTTTTTGGATTTAAAGTTTATCCACACATCTCTTGGAAGTGTTATTTTAAACATATCGCAAAATTGAAATAATATGTCACAGGAGTAATATGTCATAGCAGGAATAATAAAGTACCATTCTTTCTCTCTATATATACCATTTATTAATGTACATTAAACATTTTTTTAAGTAAATATATTTTGTTTTCATTAATTTATTCAATGCTTTATGCATTTTTTCAAGTGGCAGAGTATTGGTTGACAGACAAAGTTTACACTGCATGAACTGTTTACTCAGTCACTTATATATATGTAGATAAACATTTAAAAAATTAATAATTTTTATGAAGGCATTTGTTTTCTGTTATATCAAATTAAGTCCTTTTATCTACAATTTGATAAAATCATTTTTTATTCAAAAAATACTCATTTCTTCTAAATAGCTAGAACTTATTTAAAAATAAAAACAATTCTAATTTGACTCTAGTTAAAAGTTTACTTGATTTCTCAAGGGATTAATTAGCTTTGTTTTTTTTTTTAAGTGTCATAGCATCGGCCGGGACGCGAACCCGCAACCCGGGCAACTGCCTGCAAGTGCAAGGCAGTTGCGCTGACCTCTCGACCACCAATGCAAGACTAATTAGCTTTGTTTTTAGGAGTGGCAGAATCACAATCCCAAAATTAAAATCTTTAGAATTGACCTGTCAACAATTTTGAAATAATTGAAATAAATTAAAAAAAGATGGAGAAATAGTTTTTACAAGAAAGCTGTAAAACAGGAAAATCATCAGAATAAAGTTTGTTGCTTGGGAAGTCATGTGATGTTTGAGTATCAGAAATGATAGCTGGAGCTTCAATCCAACAACTAATTCTAAGAGAGTATATATATTATCAGGTCTTTTATTTGTGGATGTTTTCTTGTGCACAGAAAGAAGGACAGATATGGAAGTTATGCTGAAAACAAATGCAAAGGCAGGTAAAGAGATGGGGATTAAATTCAGTGAAGAAAAATCAAAAGTAATGATGATTAATACTGGGGAAAGAAAAGATGAGAATTTTTATTGGGGGATATAAAGTTAAGTGTGGTGAATAAGTATAACTATTTGGGAATTGTTTTCAGTAATCAGAGAAATCACTTGGATGAATGAGAAAAAAAAATTGATAAATGAAGCAAAGAAAAGAAAGGGATTGATAAAGAAATTAACAGTTTTCATACAATAAATATTGTAACTAGAATTGTGTGGGAGTAGCAGGGTTAACTCATGATAACGATGTGTTATGTAATAGTAAAGGAGTGTTAGATTACTTAGAAAAAGTACAAAGAGAAGTAGGAAGCATTAGATGCAGATGTGTGGATGGTAAAGGAGGCAAGTCAAGGAAAAATGGGATGGTCAAGTTATTATATGAGAGATGCAAAAATCAGAATTAAAATATTCGGTAGATTGTAATTTATGGATAATAAGAGAATAGCCAAAATAATATTTAACTGAGTTACAAGTAAAGGACAGGCAACAAGATGGATGAAAAAGATAGTATGGTATGCATAAGATTTGGATAAAGAATTTGTGAGTATATTTATACAAAAGGTAGAATGATTGTGTTAGGAGAATTGTTGAGTGTTATAGTTGCAAGGAATGGGGCAGAAAAATAGATGCATTAATAAAGAATAGGTAGTTGGAGAACTAGTATGGAGAGTAAAGAGTTTAAATATATATAGAAGTAAACAGAATATTGGATGTGAGTTAATTTATGATAATGAAACAGTAAGATTTGAATTCAAATCTTAGTTTCATCTCAGTTCTATCATCTCTCAACCTATCACCCATTATTATTATCTTACATAGGTTCTGACCTCGAATATTGGACTTTGTGCATAATATTATAAAATATATGTAGTTATTAAAAAAACATCGTATATATGCACACACTCCAATATGAAGTCTATTTTAAAAATATAACGCACTGCAGATGATTTATTAGATTTGTAACACGTAATTTTGTACAAGATTTGATAATTGCGTTATTATTATTATTTAGGTCCGATTTATGTAATATTTTAAATTATAAAATCTAAAATATTTCTTTTAACTTTTAAAAGTAAACGTATTTAAAAATAGATATTCCTCTGCTAATTAGAGTTTGCAAGTGGGAGGGGGAAAAGATAATAGAGCTGAGAAGTATTCCTAAACTTGTCATTTAAAAGTTTATTAAAAGCATTTGTAATTAGGTCAAAAGTAATGTAAATTAAAAAGAGGGTCGGATAAAATCTGCAATTTCAACATGTGTAATGTGGTCGGATTGAAATTGCAATCTCAACATGAGCCACTAATGCATCCGTTACCTGAAGGGATATATAGCACAGACCAGAGAGATCACTTGGATGGATGAGGCAATTGTTCGATGGATCGGAAAGATAAAAGAGAAAGGAATAAAAGCAACAGGCTGGTTATCTTGTGAAGCTTATTGTCATTGGTAATTCATTGTTGCTGCTAAATTTTAAAAGTTATGCTGTTGCTTTGTTTCGGATCCATATCATATTTTAACCTAACAATGTGCGAGGAGTAGGGTGACTGCTGCGCTTCTCCGGACTGTGGCTATGGAAATATGGAGCTTCCCATAAAACAAATGAAACAAACCTGAACTCAAACTGATGCATGTGTATACCTTCAAAATGTGAATGCTATTAAACAAGAAACCTCGGACTCTCCCATCAAATGTGCACACTTCAAATAATTGAAGGTAAAACGATACCCAAAAGTAAAAAACTCTTTTTGAACTTTTCATTTAAATTCTTATTATGTGTTGTATCTTTAAAGTTTGACTCTTAACTTAAATGTATTGTATTTTTAAAGCTAAACTATCACCTCTATCTTGTAAATATGTGTTAAAACGTAATGTAATATCCTATAAATCTCATAAAACTTATTCTTCTACTTGGGTATCTATAATTTTTGCTATTGATTATATATTATATTTCATGCCTACATGATTTCCAAGCTGATGTTCCCTAATAAGTAAATTCATAAAGAGTTGCCACTCTTTTGCTTGACTTTTAGATTCACCTAAATTCCCTTTCTATTTTTATAAATGATCATCTCAGAAATTAAGCGAGACCCTATAATCATTAGTATAATGTATTAGCCACTTTAGCGATCATTTCATTTTTTTAAATAGTATATTAATTATATTTTGTCAAGTCTTATCAATCTAGAGTAATATAACCATAAGGGGGGGGGGGTTAGTAGATAGATATTAATTCGTTTAATCAGTGTGGGAATTGAAAATAAATTCCGTTTTAAAAGCATAATAGTAAATAAAATGATTTGCATTGATTTTGTGAAATGCGTATTAATTTAAACCGCAGAAACGAAATAGTCGGATTCTTCAAATATTCTAGTTCCCATAATAATCAGGCATACAGAAATGACTCCAATGGTAACTAACCTCATCATGCGGTTGGGGATGGAAAGGCTAAAACCTCATACTGATGCCGCGCTCGTGACTACTCCTGATGGCTCCGGCCCGATGTTTGGCTGTCCCTTCTGTCTCTAATGTTTCTCAGCGGTTGTACTCAAAGAGAAGCCAAATCTTAAATTCGGCATGACCTAAACCTATCGCATGTCACTTTGTTTATGAATACGAATATCTATGCTAGATCTATTTCCACTCCTCCACATCAGCTACTCTAGTAGTAATTTCATTAGTGTAGACATTTATTAATAATAAGTAAATAATGACTGCTGGATTGGCAGATATACTCCTACTTGGGATCTCGTATCATAATCTCGTAACATCCGCAATTTAAACGTGAGACATGAGATGTAATTGAATAATGATACCCCATTAGCGTTTTAAATCAAATGTAACTTAATTTAACCCTTATTTAATATTTGTATCTACCTATTTATGCGTTTTCTTGTCTACTTTGTTTAATAGTAATGTTCAATATATCATTTCAATTATTATAATCTATTATAATCACAATAAGTAAATAGCAGTAGCCCTTAATCTTAGTTAGAGTTTCTTGTATCTACCTGGCCACCGGGCTTAAAAAGGTATTTACTATTGTTATGGTATACACATTGTCATGTGGGGTTTGTTGTGAAATAAAATAACTATGTTCAAACATGGTACTACAGGCCCTGAATCCACCTGTTGTGATGCTCTTCGAACATGGTGGTGGAATTTTGCAATATGTTAACAAGGCATACGAGTTCTTAACGTTACAATAATAACAAGGAAGTAGTTTACTGTTTAAGGCGCGAACAGAATCTTTAGCAATAAGGGAATATACATGTAAATGGAAAAATGTGGGTGATTTAGTCTTCAAGTTGTGTAAGGAAGGTATAAAAAATGTTAGACATCAGTTAACTGAGTGTAAATGCCTGAAAGCAGAAAAGATACAAATAATGAAGTTATGGAAGAGTAAATAGAAACAAATTTATGCTGGGTTTAGGGAAAGATAAGGGAGATTTAGATATAAAGATCATGGTGTTGACAAAGATTATGTTGTGGAATGGGATGGAGCAGGATAGAAAATATGAGAAAAACTTAGGGCGGGGAATGAAAAGGGAAGATAAAGTGGCTAACAGGTTTCTCTGGGCACAGTGGCTAAGAGATTCCTGACTCTGAAAAAGATGTCACAGTGCATCGCATTTTGAAGCTACCACTCTGCACTAAAACACACAAGCTTTGTTCAACTAGTAAAAACCAGCAACAATCATTTAAAATTTATGTTGCTTGGGTACAATTCTAACCATATCTTTCTAATCAATGTTTCCTTTTTTAACTGTCTAAACTTTGCATGATAAAGTATCACACTACAAATTAACAATTTATTAATTCAGTTTTCTATTCTTATCTCAAAATTCAATAAAATAAAATTCTATTATTTAAAGTCATTGCCAAAAAATATGTATGAGAAAAAAATCATCTTGAGAGAGGAACTTTTGCTTAATTCTAATTAGAAATACTTGGTAATCAGGCTTCTCTATCAACTAATTCAGGGGTCCCCAACCCTATGCCCGCAGGCATCATGGTGCCCTTAGACCATTTTACGTGTGCCCGCCGCTATCCGAACACGATAAAAAATTATTTATCTGATACAAATAAATTTAATTTTTAAAATTTCTTATAAATTATTGTATTATATTGTAATCAAATTGTAGGGCATACTATACTTTTACAGCGTAAAAATATAAATGTTAATTATATGTTAAAATTTTATTTTTGAAATAAATATTTTTTTATACATTATGTGTATTATTAACAATATCCAACTATAAATTTACATTGAAAAAATAAATGATGTCCACCATCTGGTTGAAAAAAATAAATGTTGCCCGGCCAGGTGGCCGGTATTATAGAATGTGCTCTTAAGTGCAAAAAGGTTGGGGATCCCTGAACTAGTTTATCATATACAAGTTTAAAGATACACATACTGTATAACAAATTTGGAGTAACAAAACATCTGAGACATAGTATTATTTATAAAAACAAAAGAATTTGATAGTAATTCTTAAATTACTAATTAAGAATGCCAAATTACAAAACACTTGACCCCCCAATTAGGGTTAAAAAAAAAAAAGGAATACAAATGCTATATATGAAGTGAATTTTACATATTTTTTAAAAAATGATTGCTAAGTAATTACTATAATGCATTAAAACTATGTACTCTTGCTTAACAAAGGATGTTTATTAATATTTTGCCTATGGAATTCAAAGAAATCCACTTAAAAAATAAATATTAAGCTCATATTAATGAGAACTAAAAAAAATTTCTATTAGCTAGCAAATTTATTTAAAATCAGGTACCTAATCCCCATACCAAAATTTATTGGGGGGGGGGGCTGGGCTGTCATATTCTTTATACAAAAGCTATACATATGATATTAGTAAAAAATAAATCCCATTAGGGTTTTTTTTGCAAATTTCATATTAATGGAAACACATTGATGATTAAAAAGCTTTAAAAATATGATAAAACTTTTAACAAAGCTGCAACAATAAAACTTTATATATGATTGCAATATATATAAAATGCTTCAAGGAAAAAAAAAACATAAGATTTTATTCACAGATCTCTCTGCATGTGTGAATCTCTATCATATTACAGATATTTCTCTACTTACATCCATCTGATATCCTAAAATTTCCATAAAGCTTTCACAAATCTTCATAAATGAAACAATGGTCACAAATGCATAATCTCAACCAAGATTATTAAGTAAATATAAACTTTCAAACTAAAACCATGACAAATGGCGTACTAATATATTAAAAAGTTTTCATTACTATTTATAATCTCTTTAATACACAGAATTAAATTGAATTTACAATCAGATTGATAGAATATAACCCCAAATACCTAGTTTTTAAATCAAGATTTTCAATAGACCTTTCATGAAAACACGTAAGTGTGAAGAAATTTTAAATTAAATTCCTCAATATTAGTCACTAAATTACAAAGATGATTGAAAATATAGAGGAAATAGACTTAAATATATATACATACACTCTATTGAGAGGACTATATTACGTTATTGAATATGTTTGCAAAATTTTGTCATCATTATTGTTTCAATCCAGCAAAGGAAAAATAGACATTTAATACAATTGTGATACTTTTACCATTCATAAAAATTACACATAGCTATTTAATTAAAGTTTTTCACATTGTTTAGTAAGATAAAGATAGACAATGCATTATAACATACAGTTTACAGGGTAAAGACTATAGTTCTCCAGTATAAAAATAAGAGAAACATTGGCATATATCAGACTTATCTCCAATATTAATCACTACATCAAATCATTGTTTTATGCATCACTTTTAACTGTAATAAAGTAACATTTTGATTATACACATATTTACATCTATTAGACACTCTTTCAAAGTATGTGGATTTTGTTTACAATATTTTTTTCTAAACTGATGCACTAATACACATATCAAATAAGAATTTAAAAATGGCAAACCAATAATGAGCATTTAATTATAAATACAGAAGTATCTTTAAAATATACATTGGTCAATATCTCCCCTTGAAAAATTTAAGTACAATATTTTACTTGTTAGAAAAACTAAACAAGAAAGTATGATCTTAGATTCAACATTAAATATCTGAAAATAATCAGACCCCTGATAATGTATGGGAATAACCTTTAAAGGAAATTTAATCAAAATTTCATTTATACATACGTTAAAAGTACATACCACATACCCAACTCGACGTTATAGAAAAATTAAATAATTTGATTAATAGAACAATAAAAAAAATTTATTTTTACAATAAGTCAATGTTTAATTGAGAAAACATATATACACCTGGGTCTCGTTTTATGCGGTAGATAGGTTCCTAGAAAACAAGCACAAAAGAAATTGCACAAAAATAGACTTAACTTACCTTGAAAAATGGGGGATATGTACTGTAATTTTTGAAAATCGGATAAAAGCAAAGCAACAATGTAAAATTTGTATAAAAAAATAAAAGGAAATAAAATATGACTAATAAAAATTTTCAAATTCGAAAAAAAATTGATACAATATAAACTTTTTTTATTAACTACAGTATTTAATTTTATTCAAAACAATATATTTTAATGCGTAATTTACAGTATTTTACATTTTTTCATACATGTATAGTATTTTAATTGCTATCACTATTTGAAGATATGCAAGTTCATTTGTGAACTAGTAAGCCATTAGATTCATCACAAGAGGAAATACAACTAGCGCCAACTTCATTTTTTTTAATTGCTCTTATAGTACACTCACCCAAACTAAAATGTTTTCTAACTGCTGTTGATCTTTCCCATTTCACTAAGCGATCTAAAATTGTAATTTTTGTTTCCAAAAAAATTCATTTTCTTGGGTGTTTTTTCCTCTCCATTAGAGTAAACTAAAATTTTAAAATAAAAATAAGAACTTAGACTTATGATAATAAAAAGACACCTACTCACCACTATTGGGCAAAATTTAATTAAAACTAACAATTAAAAATTAAATTCTTATTTTTGTCTTTAATTTTTTAATTTTCAATTCCGTTTAAAAATCAATTTTCAATTATTTGCATCACATTAATTTCAGATCACATTATGTAATTTTTAAATTGTTAATTATAATTAAAAATCAGATTTTAATTTTTAATTGTCAAATTTAATTGTGTCCACCGCTGTTACTCACCTTTTAAAAATAAACTTGCGGACACTAAATGATTAATTGATTACGTACTCTTTTTTAAAAAAGCAAAAATAGAATGTGATTTAAAATGCAAAAACAACAATATGCATAGTATACACATCTATAACATTTGAACAGATTTACATTATAATCTTGTAAAATTTATTACTTGCGGACAATAAATGATTGATTACGTACTCGTTTTTTAAAAAGCAAAAACAATGTGATTTAAAATGCAAAAACAACAACATGCATAGTATAGGCAGTTATACACACATCTTGTAAAATTAAATGTGTGTATATAAAATGGGGAAATCCTGATTTTAAATGAATTATGAACTTCTTTATTGCATAAAATCTATTACAGTACTATTATAAAGTGCTGAAAATATTGAAATTATTAGATGGAAGTCGAACTCCGATTATGCGTTATTACTTTAAATTGACATGTAAGTGCGCATATAATATTTAAAGTATCAGAGCTTGACTTCTGATCTAATAATTTTTATCTCATAAAAGAAAACTGCATACAAAGATATTAAGAAGAAACATGAATCACAAATCGCATTTAAAAAATCTGCATAAAACGAGACCCGGGTGTATGTATATCTGATTACAAGTGATATTCATATCTAATTATTTATTCTAATAGATCAAATTAAGTAAACATATTTAGAGAAAAGGTCTCAGATATACACAATTTATATATAATTAAAACATTCTTTAAAATGATACATAAAACATGATTTTGACTGATGGTTATCAATAGACGTAAACAATTTAGATTTGATACTTTACATGATGTTTAATAGCTACTTTTAACATATGTGGTGATATACTACCAACCTAATCAGTCATTTAATTATTAGTAGGCTAATATGCATCTAATTAAGATTAGAAATAAAGGTACCAGATTAATCTGGGTTTATCTCATGAGTGTTGATGCTTTGACCTTAACACAAAATATGATTGTAATACTTTAAGCAGCATTTATAACTATTAAGGAAAATGACATACTCCTAAGAGATTCACATTCAACCTAAAATAAATTAATATCAAAGTTTTGAAATACATTTGCAAATTTTTGTTAACATTAATATTGAAGATTACAAACTATACTATGAATTATTTAGTAACATTGGGATATAGCAGCACATATTAAAATTGCTTGCAGTTCTCAATATAAAAATACTAGAAATATTAGCATCTCAATTGCCATTTTATTTTTATTGATTCAAGAGAAATCTTTAATGAGCTAAAAAGTTAAACAAAAATACAATACATATTTAAAAAAATATGATTAATACATATCTGATTATTTTATATTTAAAAAACATATACATTACATAATTTATAAATAATATATTATTTCAAATACATGTACACATATATTTTATTTGGGAAGACTACTACAGCTAAAGTATTATTTCAAAATCCTCAAATTTGAAAATTAAGATCCACATACTTTAAAATCAGTCATCATCACAAACCAAAAAAAACACATTAAGATTATTATTTACATGGTATATTCGTTTATTAAAAAGCTGAATTATTAAAAAAATCAGGTTAAACTGTACTTATAATATATTTTATAAATAGTAATTATATGAAGCAAGAATCTTGCAATTCTACATTAAAAGTTTGTTCACAACGAATGACAAGAGTAAAATTATCAATATGAAAACTAATATCCAGGTATATTTATATAGTCATAACAATGAAAAAAATATACATGAAGACTAGAATCTCATTGCATGTACTCTTTATACGTTGGTACAGCCACCATACACATTCCAAACTACACCAAAATAAACTAATTGACAAGTTTCATTTTTCCATAAAAAATCACAAACGCGAAAATATGTAACTTTTTTAGGAAACAAATTTCAAATTAATATATTTCTGCAAATAGACAATGATTGTAAAAGAAATATATTTGAAAATATGAAATAATATTAATTTATTTAAAACAATGCATTGGCATATTTTTTTTCATGTGTCAAGTGCGTTGACAGAAAAGCGAACCTGGGCCAACTACTTGGAAGGCAGCTATGCTAATCACTAGGCCACCAACGCTTGACTGCATTGTCATATTTTGACTTCAGCAAACATAATTGCCTAAAAAATTAAATAAAAAATGAAACACATGAAAAATCATTTGACAAAAAAAAAAATGCAATCACAAAAACATTCATTTAAAAAAATTAGATAGACTTGACTGTCAATATTCAACTAGAGCAGGGGTTGGCAAACTTTTTAACATAAAGAGCCATTTTGTTAATATCTTCCTCCCTTCTGCCCCCCCCCCATCCACATTCTAATAAAGAACTGCAAGGAAAGAGGTGAAAAATGTCCCTGAAAATAGGGGAATTTCTGAATAACTGTGGATATATTATATTTTCTTTAGTAATCCATAACAGAATCCACATACATGCTGACGAAAATAAAAATTCTCTTAAATAAAAACAAAAATTACTTTGACAGTTTGATATATTCACAAATTTCTAATATTTAAATATTCATCATATACAATAATAACTATTTTATAATAAGACAAAATTCAGGAAACATTATAAAGTGCACTTTTCCCCTTCTGGAGTCATCAAAATATTTACTTACAAATTACAAAAGGAAATAAAAAATGTGTTCACATTCATCCTGATAAAAAGAGTCATAAGATTGGGATAAAAAAAACCACATTTGGTTTATGAGTAGTAGTTTGCTGACCCCTATGTTACAATCACTGTTTCATATTAAATTTAATTAATAAAACAAACAAAAAATTTTTAAATCATCAAAGCAGGGAGAATATTTGTTTAAAAAAATGCAAAAATGTTCCATTTAAAGAAATTATAAATAGACCTTGAATTCAGTAAGCACAATTTTTCACAATTTCATAATAAATTTAATTAGAAAACAAAACAAAGTAAAGAAAATCATACTACACCACTGGATAATGCTATAACATTAGAATTCATTATATTGTTTCTCCACATGATTTGCTATAATTTCTATTATTTTAAATCTTTAGATAATAGTTTTGATCATTCATAAAATTTATGATAAAATGTTGAAAGAATTTATTACCAAGTGATAAGTAATGAAGAATATTGGTATTTCATCAACACAATCGCTTGGGTGATTGTGTCAATATAAATTTATGGTCGGTGTGGTTCTATACTAAAAAAAGAGGAGACATTTCAAGAGAATATTACAACTATTTTGCAATGTCCATATTAAAATACCCAGACAGCAGAAGTAGTAATAGGTTTTTCCATTGCTATGATTTGAATGGGAAAATATGTAAAATTTTGGAAACTGCTTCTATTTATCATGGACACACCTATAACAACAGATTAAATTTACAGAAAAACAATGATTTAATATGTGCCATGAAGACTGCTCAATTACAAAAGACATGAATCAAGACCGGTTCATTGCATTCTTCAATCACATTCACAACACTTTTTGCATATAAGACTTTCCATGCACACTTATTTTAAATTCATTTTCAAAACAAATTTTATTTTCATGTTTTTAAACATATTGTTTTCAAGATAAATAATATTATTTTCATTTTTCAAACATGTTAGACTTTCTACACAATGTTTCCAATAAAGACTTTCTTTAGATCTATTTTCAAAATAAATTATTCTTAACATATTTGTTTTCCAATCATTGTCTGTTATGAAAATATATTAACTTCATGTTTTATTTTCTAAATAAATAATATTATTTCCATGTTTTCAAACACACATTTTTTTCTTTTTTGTTTTGTTTTTATTTTACAGAAAATGAAAGTTATGAATTAATTTATTATAATACAGTTTAGTAAATATATGGGGCCCCATTAAGAAGAGCATATATGCAGTGGATACCAATCTACAGTTTCAGCAGCACTCGTAAAAAGATTGAATTGTTAAAAAATGACATCAATTTATCTGTGAGCTATATCAAAAACAGCTATTCATTCACAACTGCATATGATATATAACATCAGCAGGTATTCATAGATGTGTCTGGCCATTTCAATTTCAAGGAAAAATGATTAAAAAAAAACTTACTCTAGAGATGAATTTTGCTATGATCTATCTGTGAACCACAAATATGTCCGCATATAGATTATGACATATTTTAACTTCTGGAGAAAACTTTTCCTTCTGAAATACTTCAGCAGGGTCTAATTATAACTATCCAATATATTCTAATCTCTGCCACATCTTATTAATCAAAACAACCAATATAACACTTCTTTAGATTGTCTTTGAGATAATCTTTATAACAAATGGATTCTACTCCCACAAAAACACCACAAAGCACCCTTTTATGAAGTTTCATATTGGTAGTTTGATTTGTTCAATTCAACCAAAGTGGGATTTTGCAATAGTGAACACCATAATATCACATCCAACAAGTTTGATGTGTTTAGTTCAACAAAAGTCTGATTTTACAATAGTGAACACCATAGTATCACATCCAACAAATTGAAACACATTGACTATTAAGTTTTATGATGTTGCCATTATATTTTTAAAATTTTATGGAGAATCCGTAAATGAAACTTTTCTATTGTTTTTATGTTGTATCAATAGGATATCCAAGTTTCACTTCTATACAATAAATAAAATAAAATAACAGATCTATATATAGCTAATTTAATTGCAGTAGTTATTTCCATATGATGAAATATTCAGTACTAGTATCAACGATATTGCTACACAAAAAATTAAATATAATGTTACTGGGCCATGACCTTTTTTAATAATTAAATAGTAAACAACTAACTGACCTTTGTTAAAAATTATTTTTTATTACACTTTTTGTTTGACTTAAGGTAAAGAATCCAACAAGTATACGCATTCACTTGAAGAAATTTTTTTATTTACAAAAACTAACAATCACAATATATTTTTTTTTTTAATGTAATTTGCCACTTTAAGCATTTCTGTTAATATTGTTTTTCTTTTCTTTTAACATATTATTTAGAATACAACTTTTTAGACCAAAACACGTCGATGTCGCTTATTCTTCGGTTCAGAAAAAAATTCTTTGTGGCTAAGACCCCGTCATTAAAATGTAATATAATAATTTTTTCAATAACATTTCAAATATTATGTTGACTTACAATCTACACATCCTCAAATTTATATGATAATGCAGGCTCAATACCAATCATTCCGAGAGTAAGAACAGATTGCATTAGCTAAATGTGAAATTAGCATAACACCCTACAACCTCATAAATGGTATATTTAACTGTTTGGGGCTAGCAACAATGCCATCCAGCATCCTGTACTGTCATTGATACTAGTACCAAATATTCTATCATTTAACTTTTAAAAGTAGCATACTGAAGTAACTGCTGCATCTCAATATGTAGTTCATGTTTCTAATTATAAAACTACTAAGATATTTAAATTAGTTCACATTTTCAAGTTGATGATCATGAAAACTAAAAATTACCAATGATTTTTCTTCTATCACTGGCTGATAAAGAACATGAATTTTTTGAAAATTAATTATTAAACCAAAGTCTTTACATGCTGCATTCAAAATATTAAGTAAATTCTGTAGATTGTTTTTTAAATTTGTAAAAATAACATAATCAACAATAATTTAATTAAAAAGAGTTTTTGTTTTCACTTTTAATCCATTCAAATTAAAAATTCCACCATCAAACTTGCATTGCATCTTGATCCTCTTTCAGTAAAAAGATCAAGACTACTGATATATAAAAAATCCAAACAAATGATAACACCAATTATAATAGTGAAAAATTCTAATATCCAGACAATTATTTGCAAAGACTATAATTTATAAAAAAAACATTATATGAGTATTGGATGATTTAATCAAAAGATCGGAAATATTTACATTTAACATGGAGCGAAAATTGATGGGTTTTCATTGTGAGAGAATGAAACACATGATATAGCTTTGTCTTGGTAAAATGTTTACCAAAATAATATAGAAGCAAAATTCTTCATAATGAAGTAAATGTATATTCTTTAATTAATAATCTTTTTAAAACAATAAGTACTGAAATATTTTTAAAGCATTTTTACAAATTTTATAATATTCTCCAAAAATAAAAAATAATATAATTGCAACCATGAAGGGTTTTTTTTTAACAATTCAGTTAATGTTGATTTTAAAAAAAATCTATACTATGAACAGAAATAAAAATAATTTCAATATATTACTCATAGTATCACAGAATATATTAAACTAAGTCTAATAACATTTCTTGCTTTTAACTTAAATTTTGTGTCATATTATAAATGTTAGTCTAAGTAAATAATTTTTTTTTATCTGCACAATAATAACTATTGAATAGTTGTTGCTCAGCAAGTCATAGAGTTGAGCTGTGATCCATGGATCTTAAGCTCTTATCACTATTTTGTACAATGAAAACTGATCAAATGGTATTGTACTGAAAATAGACATATGGGCACACTAAGTTCTCTGCCTGAAGACAGATAAGAAAAATTAGGCCAAAATATATTCAAATGACAACACTTGATTGATAATGCTAGTAGTTTGTTATTATGTATTACTCTCTTAAAAATGTATTCTAGCATCTCAAATTTGAAAATGCACCATAAAATACTAAAACTTCTATTAAAATTATAAAAAAAAAACTATTATTTAGATGCATAAGCAAATGAAATGCAGGTGTTGGAAAAACACATAACAATTCTGTAGTCATGAATTGCTAAAATGTTGATTGATGAATATCGCTTCCGGTTCTTAAACAGCAAACAATGTGAACGATAGCTCTCCTCAAAAATTGAAATCAGCAGGAAAGGGGGTAACAAACTCCATTCCAAACCCCTAAATACAAGGTAAGAAAAGTTTTATATATTTAAAAATGGAATGTGACAATGATATAGATAATATACATAGCAATTCAAGCTTAAAATGTCACACTCAGTCGTTCAACAGAAACGATGGCCGAAATCCTCATAGCTATAATAACAAATCTCAGGCTCCATCTGAGATCAAAAACCTTCCCATTAGCAATACTAAGCACCAAATAATTACTGACAACATTAAAATGCAAGAAATTATACAAACTTCGGCAGTTATATGCAATAGCGTTGGTTTCCCATCGGGCGAAATAACAGCCAATATTAATAATACATACGAAAACAGTAACAACACTCACCATATTTCCCAAACTCCTTTAGGAGAAGTAAATTAACACAATTCATCCACAACTGCGAAACACTCTCAGAATAATTTGGAACAAAAAATAAAATATCAGCAAAATCTATCTGAAGAAAGGCAAAAATTTTTTTTTAAATCACCAGAGGTCACCAAATTCGCTGCTGTAACACCAGAGACTGTCAACAGTATTTCAGGAAAAAAAAAAACGAAATAACAGATTAAAAAAAATCAACAAAACCCATTCACAAACAAATGAAAATTTCAAACTAGATGAACCTTTAATATCTACATCGTTCGAACATTTCAAAACAGACTCACAAATACAAACCCTTCCAAAAAAATCTATATCCTACGCTAACGCTTTAAGTATCAACAAAGACGTTAAAACCACGGAGACTAACTCGGTCAGCAATATTAATGAAATGCTTATAGGCATATCGGAATACGAAAGAGAAATCACAACAGAAGACAATCAACACCCCCAATCAATTAAGATATTAAATTATAATAATATTACTGACGAAATGCATCAAAACCTAAACTATAATTTCAACAAAACTATTCCAAACATGCTCTATAAATCTTTCCAAAATTATTACAATGACAAAACTCTAATCCTAGCAGTAACGAATGAAAACTTATCATTATACAAATTCCCCATGGAGCATTTATATTCCGTAATTAAACAACATGATTCAGAGTTGGGAATTTATCAAATACTAACACACCCTAATGACAGATATGTGGCAATAGAATTTAAGACCTGGGCAGACAGGCTCCAATTTAAAAACAATATTAAAATACTGGGAAATAAAATACTTTGCACTGTAGAAATGAACATACCTATGATACTATAAGGGAAAATCAAAAACTGCCTAACAAGATTCACTGAACAAGAGCTCCAAAATATCCCCAATCCCTACGGCACTGTATCAAAATTTAAATTCCTTCCAGACCCCATCTTGAACGGAAATATAATATTAAACGCAGCAATCTTCTCACTAGCCATGAAAAAAAAACGTTTCTCCCACTGACATCCCTAATGTAGTTAATGCAAGAGGTTCACCAATGGTCTTAACATTCAGGGGGGTACGGCCTCAGTGCTTTCACTGTTTACAAAGAACACACTTTATAAAAGACTGTTTGGCATGTATCTGCACTACCTGCAATCAAAAGAAAGGCAAGTTCCACCGCCGCAGTGGAAAGAATATAGAAACAACAACAACTACAGACACCAAACAGTCACCTAAAACAGACAATAATATTGAAAACCACACTGATAAACACAGGGCTACAACATCAAACTACAACGAATCTATAGATATAACTCCCACAGATGTAACACCAGACCACATAATATCTAGAGATGAAGATCAAGATGATAATCTTTCCCAACAAACTGAAATGGAATTCCACAACAATACAACCAAAAATAGAAATGATAAACAAACAACTACATCAAGTTCACCTCATCTCATTTCAAACCAATACACAGATAATATTCAGTCAATAAACAGTACAACATTGGAAAAAAAGGGCTATGAATCATTGCTTGACAATCCTTCAGACTTGAAATCACTTCCAATAGAAGAAACAGACACCAGAATCAAAATAGACAAAAATAACACCAAATCACCTAGAAAGTCACAAAGTAAACAAAATACAATAACTCCACATCCTCAAAAAGAAAGCAGCAAAACCAATAAACCAAGGAAAAAATTCAATCCAGCACACACCAAAACTCCAAACCTGGGGGAAAAGGATGGTTTATCTGGACATTGGAATCAGGATCTTTCACAAAAAGTAGAGCTAACACGACAAGCTATACCAAATATTAATAAACGGAAATCAGATGTTCCGGATAAATCAAGCTCAGATGACGATATGAATTCTGGGTTTATAACACAACTACCTACATTAAAACCAGATTCACAAGAATCACAAAGTAAACACAAAGTGTCATGGGAAAAAAAGAAAAGAAAAACCTCTGAGCACTCTGATACTGATTCAGCACCAATGGAAGATGATCCCTATTTGGAATTACCAGATTCTATGGAAAATGAGGACCTTCCAGTACTCATGGAAACAAATCTACATCAACTCTCATTGGAAGAAGCATCAGATCAAGAAACTAATTATAGTCATTTATTTCCAAATTCTCCCCGAGACCAGGGGCCGGCTGGGGGGGGGGGGCAGGGACACTATATTATGAACTATAAAATTGCAGGGATTAATGTCCGTGGCCTCAACTCATTGGCCCGTGCTCACGCAATTAGAGATTGGATAAGCATTAACTCTCCCCACATCCTTCTAATGGGGAAAACCAAATTCCATAATAACACTGACACTAAAATAGAAACATTAATTGCCACTATGGGCTTCACTAAATTTTCAAGTGGACATTCAGCAGCTGGAGGGGTTGGAATATTAATTAACAAAAAATTTCCTCCAAACAAATTCTGTATTCTCTATTTGGATAACAACTTAATCTTATTAGAAATAGACTATTGGGGCTACAGCATAAATATAGCTTATATATACACTTCAAACAATCCTACTAGCTATCACAAAATCATTCAGATTTTAAATGCTATCCTTAGCAACAAATCAGGCTCTTTACTTATATTGGGAGATTTTAACACCACATATGGTCACTTTAACATAAAATTTCTTCCACTGATAAATAGAAACTTGATGTGTGGGGAAGGATTCCTTCCTCCCGGATCCTACTCCTTTTACACCAAATCCCACCAAACCCTAATAGACCTATTATATTATTCACCAGATTTACATTTTCATCTAAATGCATAACTTTTATTGGTTTCGTTTTCGGACCATATGGCCCTTGTAGTTACTCTTGAAACCATGGCTGGCCTCCCAATACCAGAGGCTCTTCACAAAACCATGCGGATGGTAACAAAATCAAACATGACAGAGGCCATAGTGTCCGAATCTTATATACATTTTCACAAAATCAACATCCTTTCAAGACCAGCTGAAGAAGCCTGGTTTTCATTTATAGTCATCCTACAGACAATATTAAAACACCACACCATGAAAGTCAAAGGCCCTAATGGCCTCTTCAGAGATCTTCTACAAATAGAGAATCAGCTTCAGATGCTCCAAAGTCAACATATCAAAACACAAGATATATATAGTCTTAAAAACCTTTACCGATCAAGACAAAAATCCCTGGCGGAATACCTATCCATTAGGAGAGCCAAATGCTATTTATCACAACAACATCACTGGACAAAAGGATACTTGAGATGGGCACCAAAACCACTGCCACCTCCATCATTGCAGACGGGAAAACCTTACTGGGAACACCTATGATGAACACAATAAAAGAACACTTCCGGCAAAAAATGCAAATCGCAATCTTCAATGGCACACAATCCTGGTCTGAAGTTGATCCACAGGCACCACATGGGATCATAGAAAACCTACTCCAACAGAAAATATCTTCCCTTCCAGATGGTGTACATCCTGGATTACATGGGATTCCCAGATTCCTAATCCTACACCTCAATCAATTTGCAATTCCCATAATGAAGAAGATGGTGGATTACCTACCAACTGGTAATAGAATGATACCTAACCTTTACCCAGTGGCGCTAGTTCCATTTATATATAAAAAAAAACAGGTTATGGATCTCTCATCAGACCTATTTCCATGACACCCCTGCTAATTAAAATTGTAGATTCCGTGATCAAAGACCTCATCCAACCAAATGTCTTAAAGCACATATCTAACAACCAATATGCCAAGAAGGGATCCTCTACTGCACATGCAATGGGCAACATAATCTCCATCATTGACTATGTCAGAATCCACCGGAAGTCAGGGCGATAGCTATTCAACTGGACAATGCTACAGCCTTTGACTCGGTACATATAGACATACTCTTAAATATTTTGGCTGAGTATGATGTTCCTGCAGCTGCTGTCCAGATCATAAGCAATTTATTATACAACAGGGAAATTTTTTATCACTATGAATGGTTAACATCACCTCCGGATTTAAACCGACACAAGCTCTCCCTCAGGGTTCCCCCCTCAGTGCCCTATGCTTCATCGCATATATAAATCCTCTCCTGATGGATTTGGAAAAAAATCTACCAGGTCTTTTTATACCCAATTTAAGCAGAGAATTCAACACGTTTGCCTACATGGATGATGTAATGATCATCCTACCCATCAAGAAAACATATTCCTTTGCTACAAACAACATTAAGCCGCTATACTGAGAAATACAGGCTGCAATTCAACCCCAGCAAGTCTGCCTCCTGGCAAATTGTTTCAGGAAGGAAAATTAACACCCTCTTCTCTGCCAGGCCACAGATATCTTGGGTTTTCCATATTCAAATCTACCATAGCAATGACTAAAGAGATTCAGGATAATATCCTAGAAACAACAACAAATTCATCACTTCCTTGTCACAAGTCTGCCTTTCCCTCCCTGGCAAGGTAGCCCTAATTAACATGAATGTGATGCCAAAAATAGCATACTTTCTTCCATTTATCAAATGCAACAAAAGCTTCATAAATAAAATAAATGGCTTGTGCTCAAGGCTTTTCTGGAAAGGTAAAACGGTCGCGATCAGCCTCAAAGGCACTCAGCGACCAAGAAAGCTAAATGGTCTTGCTCTCCACTCCATTCAGGCATTGATTTACCAAAAACCCCACAATGTCATACACAACTTGTTAGCATCATATGGTTTTTAACACAATTCTCCAAAAAACTTTCCTTCAAAAGGTAACAACCACTGACCGACCCCCACCAGACAGACAAACATGGATCACTAGAAACACAAGCTTTATCAAACAGCACTGCCCAATAAATGACTCCACATTCAATTCTAAAATATCATTATGGCAAGCATACACAATCCTCCATCCAATCTTACATCCCATAATCAACACATTTTATTACAATAATCAGAAACTGGTATCCAACTTTAAAAGATGGAGTCTAGAGGCCAAATACCTAGACTTCCTCATTAAATACAACATTAATGGACTACCTACTAATCACTTCCTCTTTTACAAACAACATAGACCCTATTTGCAGCATTTGCATGAACGGGATGAGACATTGGAACACCTTTTCTCACAATGTATGGGATTCAGAGTGATCCGAGAAATCATACTTTCCAACACCAAGATAGATTTCCAACTGATCTCATCTCTGAAAGATAGTATCAATACTAAAACCTATCCAATAATACGTCTCTCAGTGTTTTTGAACTATGCCATATGGGTTACACGTAAACTAATCATGGAACACCCACAACCTAATATAAAACAGGTTTTTCCCAAAACAATGATTAAAATCCAGAAGAGAGACCAACTCCTGGCATCGTCGAAAACATTTGAAGACACTTGGACATTATACAATATGCCAAACTAACAACAAGGCAAAAGGGGGGGGGGAGGGCTAACAATCAGATAACAAATATGTGAAAGATCTCATGTTCACACCATATTGGACAACATAGACTCATCAGAACCCAAATGGAAATAACAAGATAGTGAGAACAACAATGTAAACCCCAATTGTATGATTACACATCACTGTATACATTAGAAATAATAAATTATTATTGAAACTAAAATGTTAATTGATTTAATTGTATAGAGATGGTAAAATTATTGTTTTATAAACACACACGTGAAGACTTAATATACAATTAAATATATACATATATTTGAAAAAATATATACACTGTATACATTTAAAATAATAATTTTATTACAGTTAAAATATTATTTTAAAAAGGATAACCATACTGATTAAATATTTGCAACAATGCAAATATTTAAGAGGAAAAAATAAACCAAATGCACCTAACTAATACTATAAAGTTTATTAGAATCACAATGTTTCTTTAGCAAGTTTATCAACACTCATTTAATTGCCTGGAATTTCCTCTGCATTGCAGCTAAGAATGCTCATTTAATGAATAATATCGAGTGATTAACTGATTGAGTGGTAATTCCTGCTTGGAAATTATTTGTTACCTACAAAAAAAAAATCCATTCTACATTTGAGTTCAAGATCATAAGCAAAGCAGATCAACACAATAATAATATTATAAGGCTATTTCTCAGATTTTATATTCATGACAGTCATTTTAATCACAGAAATATCCAAGAATTGACTATAGGTTTATCAATTTTTTTGACTACCAGAAATATTGCTGTATTATGAAAATTAAATTTGATTTGACGAAAGTCAACTATATATTAAATTCATATAAAAAGATAAATGTAATCTGGAAAATATGAGCATTTACACACCGTCTTAAAAGACAGTTTTATAAAGTGTGTATAAATGATAACAACAAAGTGAAAATAAAATTAAGTATATGAATAACAAATTGATAACGGTACTTAAATTTTTTTAATTAACTTGAATTGATAATATATATTTATTAATTTTTGGTAATAATGCTGAATTGTATGTAAAACAAAAAACTTCTTGAAAAAAAAATTTAATGCATATTTTCACTAAAGTGAGATCAACTGACATGCTGTCTATGTTGTTAAAATAGTTATGAATAATATGAATTCAAATAATATGAAGATGTTTTCTATACACAACTTAAGATCCATAATTTTTATTCACAATAAGAAAATTAAAATATTTTATTTCTTGTTAGCTATAATATTATTCTTTCTAAATTAGTTTAACAAATATTTATAAAATATTTTATTTTTAATTTAATAAAGTAAAACAAACAAAAAAAAAACCTTTTAACTAGCAGCAATAATCATGACTCAATGATTATGGTCCTGTGACTGGCAAAGCAAGATAAAATTTAGCATAATAAATATTAAATTAAATAATAAAAAAATGATAAAATCCTAAAACAACCAATAAATTATTAAATAGTAGTAATTTATTACCAGCATACTTGTTCCAATAATGAAATTTTCTATTTAAAAAAGATTTATCAATAAAATCATAAAACAAAAAGAGACTGTCAATTATATATATGATGTGTAAAAATTAACAGATATGCACTTCACATCAACACACATACACATATATTTTGAGAAATTTAATTTTTAGGAAAAAAAAGTTGAAACAGTTGTCTTATGAAATTACATAATAATTAATCTCTAGAGAAAATTTAAAAACAATTGCATGATTGTAGACAATTACCAATGGTAATAAATAAAACCAGTTTCACAGTTTTAATTATTAAATGGTAAAGAAATTTTTATTCATTTTTTACTCAACTCATTTTAGATTAATAAACATTAAGCAAAATGGGAATTAAACTATTACATTATTAAAATATATTTCCAAACATAAGCTTACTTTTACAGCAGCAATAGTACTTGAGCTTTATAGCAACAGTAAAAAGAAAAAAATACTTAAGCAGAATTAAATATAAATGTATTTAAACAAACACAAAAGAACCAAAGTTATTCCATTATCAAGTGATAAACATCACTATTACATTATACAGTTACTATGAAGGCATGGCAAGACTGATGGTGGAAACATGAGGCATTTGCAATTAAAACTGGTATTAAACAAGAATGTACTATTTTTGTGACTATGGACTTGGAACAGTTTATAAGTGGTTTCATGAGATGGGTATCAGGATGCAATATATAATTGATGATAGAATTTTTATTTTGAACTAATTAAAAATAAAAAAAATAAAAGTTAATATTAGTTTCTAAATTTACAATATGTTGATGATTGTACCATTCTCGTGAGCATGATCTATAGAATGCTTTTAGATTATAGGTAATAAAATATAAGCAACTGAGCTTGAATATAATATTTTAGAAAGAAAAGTGAACTTGTACATGGATAGTCAACAGATTTCACTATGTTGCCGTTGCATTTAGCAAACTGAAAAACAGAATACTTCTTCAAAGTTAAAATTATAATTAAGTTAGTTGTATATAGTACTATTATTCTGTATATTATATGGTAGTGAAATAACTTTCTATCAATTTAACACATAAGTACTGGAAAACAACAAAATCATAAGACTAATCAATACAATTTTCAGCTTACTGAATGTGTTAATATCAAATCTATAATTTTAAAAAGGCATATCTTTTACTGGATTAATGAACTTCCTCTAAAAAAGGTATTTTATGGCGAACTTGTGAATAATTTTTATGCCAAAGTAGCTATGTTTATAATGATTTTCTCAAAGATATTCTAAAAAAATGCAATACGGTTTTCTTTTAATGGAAAATTGTCCTCAGAATAAAATGCAATGCAATGGAAAACTATAGTTAAGCAAGATAATGTTAAAGACTCATAACTGAAAAGTGGCACTACTATATGGAGAGTTTTGCCTGTTTTAATAACTGAAAAGTTTGCTGGAAAAATCAATGGACTTATTAGTGGTTCATGAGTTGATCTTATAATAAAATCATTCAACTGTCTACTTCCTACTTTTTTTTCTTTCAGATTTAGTTTTCAAATGCAAAAAAACTCTCATGAATATATAGAAATTAAATAAACAAAAGATAAAATGAAATTTTATTATATACTTTACTTTTACTTTGTATTAGCTTGTTGCATAAATTACTTATAGGCATCTACAATTAATGAAATGGAAACTTGCTAGGATTACTTTATTACTTTTATAAAAAAATCAAAATTATAAACATTATATTTACTATAGAAATATTATTTTAATTTACATTTGGTTGTGAGATTATACTGCTTCTACAAATTTTGAATTGCATTAATAATATATTTGTTTTCTTGTTTTCTTTTTTTTTTGGGGGGGGGGGGTAAATCTGACGACAAAATGTACAGCAATCAAAATGAACATACACACACTTATTATGTAAACTAGACAGCACAAAAATTATAAGATGATGATTTTTGATTATTTTCTATTTAATATCAAAATGATACCCTAAATATTTGAGAGAAAAACATTTTAAAAAAAGGATCTAATTTGTTTTTTTACTATATTTTAATGTCAATGATGGTTTTTTTTTTTAATTTCTAGACACTATATTTTTACATATCATACCATTTACAACTTTCTTAAACACTTTAACAATATTATTTTTTATATCAAAACTTTATTCTAACAGTTTCAACTGTTAGTCATAATCAGAACTAACAATATCGAAATATATAATTATACAATTAATACACTTATACAAATATTCATACACATAATTAAATACATAAATAAAATATACATTTTAACCTGACCATTATAATTATTAATTATGTATATGACTATTTGTATAAATCTATTAATTGTATAATTATATATTTGGATATTATAATTCTGATGAAGACTGCAGGACAGTTTAAACTGTTAAAATAAAGTTTTGATATAAAAAATATTATTTTTTAAGTATTTAAGAAAGTTGTAAATGGAATTATAACATAAAAAAAAGAAGAAAATTATATTCACTATATTTTTGTGATAAACTATTTATTGTTAAAATTTCAACAATAAATTTAAGCTCTCATATATAACGATTGCATAAGGACACCCAATTGGGTATTCAAAGTAAGTTCAGTACTAACATGAATTTTATATATATTAAATCTATTCAGTTTATAAAAAACTTTATTTCTGGAGCATTAATTACAAAAGCTATGGTGGCAATTTCTTTAAAATTTTTGATATCGTTCACTGTTTAAAATCCAAAAAGATCTTTATTAAATCCCCCCAACCCCAATATTTTTTCTATTTACTTTAAGATATAATTTACAAAATATCTTCAGGTTACTTTATGCAAATATAATGTATTATATACTGCTATAAAGGTAACATAACATAGAATGCAATAAACCTGTAAAAAAATATAGTCACTACTACAAAATAAAATTTAAATTAATTTTAAATTTAAAAATTATTAATTTTGTATATATTTATAAATTGCACATATTTATAGATGTATTAAAATTAAATTTCTGATAGCAGGTTTATTATATTCTCCACAAAGTGAGTTATGCTATTGTATGCCATCACTAATCCAAAAATAAAAACACATTCTTTTAATCTCATTTATTAAAAATATATATATTGGTATTGGATATATGAAGAATTATTCTCCAACATAACATCTAAGAATAAATTATTGCATGTGCAATAAAAATGAATATTAATAAATTACAATTATTAGCTCTTTCATACTAATTTTTTTCCCGCCTATACCTACTGATTGTTTGAATTAATAGTTCAACATTTTAATGTTAAAAACATTTACTTAATATTATGAATCAATAAACTGGGTTTGACTTGTTACAAATTTAAGTTTACAATTAAAAAAAAAATTTAAAAAAATCATGTGAACTTTCCAAATATATAAAAAAAAAGTGAAATAATTAGCAGGAACAATGACTTTATATATTTTCTGATTCTTTGTCATAAAGCTATTGTAAAAAGAAAATTAATAAAATATTTGTTGAATCAATTCCGATTTTTAAATCTGGACAAATTATTATAAAATCATAACAAATCTATGAATTATAAAATTAAAAATTGCATTTACATTTATTAAATTATCATAAAAATTCAGAATCATTGCTATTTGAAGCAAGTTTTTTAATTTGTATTTTTAAAAGTGAAATATATTTAAAAAAATCTAAGTAGGAAAGTATATATATTTTATTTTTAATAATTAGAAATAATTAAATATACTATGAAATAATGCATTTTATCCCTTGTTGTTAAAAAATAGAATGGCAAATTCTTAATATTCGTATTCAAAAATTTAACCAAACAATAACCTTTAGCTCTTATTAGTTACAAAAAAAATCTGAAGTTGTCAATAGTCCACAGAGGAGTTTAATTCAAGGTTTTAGCAAAAAAATGGTCATAAATAACAGAAAAAAGATAATGAAATAAGTGATTTAAAGCAGTAGCACAGCAGTGCCATCACAGTATTCCATGAAAAACCACATTAGATATAATTAAAAATAAACAATTCTCATATACGCACATACATAAGAATAAATATGCAGATTGATAGCATGATTATATTTTATTTGATATAGTAGCAATTATTTTTTTATCTATTAAAAATTATTTTCAAAATAAGTCATATACAGTATAAATTTTCAAGTATAAAAATATTAACTATTTGAAATTTATTTATATATATAAAAAGATGCACTAACATATATATACTTAGACATATACTTGCAAATCACTATCTTTACTTGTTTTTTATAACCATTAGTAACATATAAATTTATGAATAAATATTTAAACAGAAAACATAGTTTTATGTGTGTATATATATAATGTACACACATGTACACAATATGAAAAATAAACTTAATTTTATGATATTTATATGAAATATATTTTTTGTGAATTATATTGAAACCACGAACTATACTTTAACTATATGGCTTCAATTATGTTATCTCCCCGCCCCAATAAAATTCACAAATTTTATAATATTTGGCAGCCACTTTTCCTTCTCTGAGTATCATATACTATAATGTTTTTTTTTTTAAAAAAATAAAATTTGTAAATAAATTTTACAATCTATCAGTAGTGACTTTTCTGTCTCAGAATGTTGTATATAGTTATATATATTAATAAAATTTATTTGGTTTATGTTGAAAGTACATATATTTTATTCTTTTATTATCTTTTCCTACTGAGCTTATTAGAACTAAAAGTTGGTACCAATTTAAAAACATCAAAATAATTAGAGCAATTCTAATTTCTTGTTGATAAAACCACTATAATGTTTCTATAAAAAAAAAAATATAATAAAAAAAAAAAAATATTTAGCAATAAAAATTAGACATTTTGATATTTACTTTATTTTAAAAATAAAAACATGATTAGTTTTTTTCCTTATTTTTATTGTTTTAGTAAATGCATGAATGAACACATACTCAGCAAAATATATATAGTTGTCCCTTCAATTTATTATTAATAAATATATTATTTTAAAAATTTTGTTTATTATGATTTATATATGCATATACATAAAACATACTTGCAGTTCAATAAACAATTTATATTTTATTCTAATCAATGTTTATCAACAAAATGTGGGCTATTATACACCATATTTCAATGCAAGGGGCTTAGAACAAAAATAGTGCAGTTCATCGTTCCTCAGTATATATAGTTCTATAAATGATTATAAAATTCTAAAAATTGAAAAATATAATAAGTTAAACATAAATTTTTATTATTGTAATAAAAATTACTTTATTTTTATTATTTTGTTTTTCAAAACTATTTTCATCTTTTTTCAAAAATCAAAATTCAATTATAAATACTTGCTAATATTTCTTTTATAATGATAATAAAATTTACACATTTTCAGAATTTAAAAATATTTCAAAAACATTTTGAATTCCTTTTTAAAATTGTAATTTTTATTCATATAAAAGTTAAAAATTTCATAAATTTATCAATTTTCAGTCTATTGGAAAATAGATGTATTATGAAAGATAATTTAATACAGAATCGAATGACATAATTTTATTTTTTAAGTTTCCCACAATGGTATGATTTGGTCTATCATCCCGTTTCACCTACTATGTCCCATAGTAGTATTCCTTCCCTAGTTCAAACCTATCCAAGTTGACGTATATTATTGTATTTTAGATATATTAATGTAGATTTACGTATAAGTGCATATATTTATATATTTGCGTACATTTAAGCGTATTAAAGTCTGTATGTGTTTTTCATATAATGCATAATTATAAATTGTATAATAAATAAAGTAAAATGTGTAGACAATGATGTATGTATATAAGCGCACCTACATATATATGCGAATGAAGTTGCAATGCAAGAGATTTTATAAGCATTACAATGTAATTCAATTATTTTATCTTTAAGTTTTTAATAAGATTTAAGTACAAATTTACTTTTATTCTCATATATTTTCAATTCCAGAGGTGACAAGATTACACATATAGCGGAACATTTACAGAACTTAAAATCTCTTTTTAAAAGATCGTCTGATTCTTGGAAATTATCTCACGTCACAAGCACCTGATTTAATTTGCGTGAGCCAAGAATATTCTAAAATAGATTTAAGACAAAAGAAAAGCAGTCAGGATGCACTATTTTATAAATAAATTAGGCATCACTTTTGTCTTATCTAAACATAATAAAGAGATGTTAAAACTCAAGATTAAAAACTGTAAACAATTATTATAACAGGCAAAATTCTCCATACAGTAGTGCCACTCAGTGTCAACCAGAGTAATCAATGGATGCCAGAAGGCTTGCACATAAAATCTCCATCTAATGCCTACTCATTCAATAGCCCTAAACTAGTTTCTGGCTTGTGCCCTTCATCAGTGAGGAGCCTTGGATCTGAGAACACTGCACCTAGATCTTAGGATCTAATGCAACCCTCCAGCAGCCATCTTCTATCTCTAATTAACTACAAAACTATGAGAATAAAATTAAAAACACAGATTGAAAATTATTTTCAATCTAAGCTCAATAGCTTATATAGTCATATGGATCTGAAACCAGTTCAGTACCCATACATTTTAAGCGTCTTTGGCTCTTTAACAACCATAGCCACTACTATCATATTAGGCAGGATTGGTGTTAAATCACAAACATCACACGATCACTGTTTCTTATGTGAGCACATAACTTATTATATCAGGCAAAACTCCATACTGTAGTGCCATCCTGCGCCAACCAGAGTAATCAATGGATGTCAGAAGGCTTGTGCATAAAATCCCTATCTAATGCCTACTCATCCAATTCCCCAGACTAGTTTCTGGCTTGTGGCCTTCGTCAGTGAGGAGCCCTGCATCTGAGACCACTACACCTAGATTTAGGATCTAATACAACCCTTGAGACGCACAGACTCAGATTATATATTTGTATAACACCATAGTAGCTAAAGTCATACTACTAACCACCAGTTCATTCCTCCATAATATTTCAGTATTGATCTGAACTCGAATCTAGTTTCGTAAGTCTATTATCTGTATAGAAATGCATAGCTCATTAAATGATAATATTAGTTATAACTCTTAAAAATCATCTCTGCAAACTAGCTAGTGCAAATCTAGTACTCTATAGAATAGCACAATTAAGGCATAGTTAATCATGTACTAAAACTGAATAAACGTCCAAAATTGTACTAACAAATATTCACGTTGAACAGCTTGTAACCCATAACATCATCCTCACCTGCAATTGAGATAAATTCACCTATTGCATTTAACATTGTTTTTATTTTATTTTCTTAAATTTGGCTTATATTAAATTTTATTTAAATATAATTACACTTAGTGTCTCATTGTTTGCTCATTTATCAACTATTAATTATTCATAGCTATACTTTGTGAATGTGTTAGTTTAATAAATTTAGTCTCATGTTCTACCGTTGTGCTACTGTCAGCATGTGAATTAAAAGAAATACAAGTCTAGCCTCATATATGTCATCCGTAAGGTGGTAAAGCTCAAGAGCGTCGGTAAAGTAACTGGGGTGAGATTGGATTTGAGGTCTCAACAACCTCACTTCGATCAGCCTTTGGATAATTTACTAAGGTTCTGGATTTTACTGCGCAAATGTACAGAATGAACGTTAGAATATTAAAAGATAAAGAAGTCTAGCAAGTAAAGAATATATAATGAAAAATAATTGGTAAAAAAAGTGATTTCGGAGGGACCCAGTACAAATGTTGTCCAACGTGGGTGCCGAAGTGCCATAAATGACTCAGAATGATTAGAATTAAACAAAAAAAAAATGTTTTTTTTTAAAAAAAGTCTGATCCTATAAAATTAAAATAAACGCTGAACTGCATAGTAATAAAATAAAATCGGTGAGCAGTGTGAAAAGAGAAATAGACCAAGGCAAGCAAATTATAATATTAAAAATATAAAATAAAAAGAATAAGATATGTAACATAAATAAAAAGTAAAAAGGAGAGAAGAAAAAATGGTAAGAGAGATAAATAATTTATTGGGGGTTGTTTACAGTCAAGTGGGAATTAGAGAGGACTGAGAAGGTTTTGAGTTAGTCAAACACTTTGTTCGATTTAAAAGTTAAAAATAATAAAAATAAAGAAACAGAAAGAAAGTAACATAAAATAAAATCATGAAGTGGTGGTTTGAGGAAAGATTCGAAAAACCAACAGAATGATTAATACAGGAAATGATGATAGCCCAATTAGAAAATAAGAAAATAATAGAAAGTACAAAAATGTATATAAAGTAGTTAAAAGATAAATTAGATGAAAATAAGCAGGAAAGTACAGTTAAGTATGCACAATTAAATAGCTCAAATACGGTAAATAAACCTGAACAAAAAAATAAGTCTGACTCAAAAAATTAAACCAGAACCATAAAATATTTCTGACTCAAACGATAACATTGAATCTGAAAATAAAGATGTGTCAGAAATGAACATAATGAAAAAAAAGTTTTTAAAGAAGAAAAACTATAGGAAGACAATCAAAGGAAGGAAAAGACAAAATACCAGAAAAGGTATCCATAATTAAATTTTACTTACAGACCACTCTTAAACCAGAGACGACAGTAATAGCAGAAGATAAATAGAGTTTAAAATGAAAAAAACTAAAAAACACAAGCAAGAAACAGACAAAAAGAAAAAAGAATCTTAATTAGAAGTAAAAAAGAACCACCTGCGAAAGATTAGGGGTTTACGGCTTAAATTAACAGGATGGATTTTTAGAAGAAAACAAAGGTTTGTTGTACATGGACTATGAGAATGGAAATAAAATTAAACAAATAAAATGAAATGTTTTTTCTTTTTTTCGAGAAGTAATAATGAAATAAAGCGAAATAAATAAAATTGAATAAATAAAATGTTTTCTTTTAAGAATTAGTAACTAACGGAAATAAAAGAGTATATAAATGAAATAAAATAAGATTTTTTATATTTAGAGTTGATATATGAAAAATGAAAGAAATTAAAGATAGATACATGAAATAGAGTAAAATAAAAATATTTTAGAGAATCAATACCGATAATGGAGAGAAGAGTAGATAAATGGAAGTGAAATGAAAATTTGTTATTTAGATTAAAGTAAAATAATATTTTACAGTAAATATATGAGTTGTAGAGAATCAATGTACGTAAATGAAAAAAAAAGTTTAAAAACAAATAAGTTGAATAAAACCCTAATAAACAGAATAAAATCTATAATAAAAAATTAAATAAAATGTTGCAAAATAATCTCTGAAGTATAAATTGTGTTTGCATTAATAGTTATGGAAAGGGAGGGAAGATACAGATAAAGGTTGAGGAAGGTAGACTGTCGCTGTGTGAACATAAGATCCATAATGGGCATGAAAACGGAGGGAATAGCCCTATAGGATGAGGATTCAATAGAAAGTCCTGGGCCCATCCGACATACTGGGGAGATGTTGTCCCAGTCCATTATCTAAAAAATATGCATACTGGAAAAATAATTCCAGCATAAGCAGCAAATCAGTTTCGTTGGAAAGAAAATTCCCAACATAATATAATAAACCTCGTTTTAGAGTAAGCTGGATGGTCAGTAAATAAATACTGTCATTCATAGCAACCCCGTATTTTCTAGGATGCAGATTCAAGAGAGAGAGTCCTGAGCTCATTCAACCCGCTTGTAGAGAAATTCCTAGCACAGTAAAAAAAAATAAAGCTATACTATTGTTTTATTGTAAAGTCGGATATAAGCAATGTATTCTACCATTCGCAGCATTTAACCTCTCCGTACACATTGAAAAGATGCATGTTGTCTCTGGTAGTTATCATATGTGGCATAATCATTGCAGTCAATGCAGATTACAGCCTATGAAAAAAAAGTGTAGGAAAAATCACCCTCTGCTTGTCAGTCTATATGCAATTCAATGCTTATGTTAGAAAAAAAACATAGTAAATAAATAAATAAAAAACGAAAAGTGAAAAATCAAACAGTAAAGAAAAAAATGTCAGAGCTAAAATGGGTCAAATTGACACATTTTACCTCTCAAACGGGTGATGTCATTTAATGTTAGCGATATATATTATAAACACACATATCTGCATAACATATTTCATAACTTAAAAACATATGATCAAATTTATTAAGAAAAAAAAGAATAAAGAAATCATTAATTAAGAAGTATATTTTAGAATGTAATTTTGTAAAAGATTGCATTATATTATTCTTTTAATATAGAATAAAGCTTTTTATTAAGAACAGGGAGAGGAAAAGAAGTAGGAGAAATAAAAGTTTAAAAACTCACTCCTCTTTTTATAAATTAAAATAAGTTAAAAGAATAAATGTCTAAAAATAAATCTTAAAAAATCTAAAATAAAAAAGATTAATTAATTAATTAGTGAAAGAAAACTTTGAATGTCAGTAAGATAATGAAATTGAATTAATTACGAACTATGTAAACCATCTCATCGGCAAAAATGTGACAAGATAGTAAATTAATCTAAGAAAAAGATTAAAGAAAAAATAATTAAAAAAATAATGTAAGATCCGTAAATTATTCCATGCTTCATTGCCTGATTCATCCAGAGATTCAAAAATCTAAGAGCAATATAGTCAGTCATTACTGCTGCAGACAATATTAATATGGAAGCTGCAGCATTAGCAACATGGATTGCTAGAAAGCCGTAGGAGTGTTCGACTGAGTTTCATGCCTCTAAATCCTCCGCAAAATCAATCCTCACATGGAACCGACTCCTGAAGCTAGTACCTAAATAATAAAATAGACGCTGTCGCATACTCTCTCTCCCATTGTTGATCTGAAGAATGGAAAGAAAAGTATGAAGCCATTGATGGATACTAAAAAGCCAACCAGTTGGAAAATCCAAACCAAACGAAATTGATAAATAATGAAAACCTAGATAAATATAATTTTCCATAATGTTTAGACACTTTATTTTAAATGAAATAAACTTTAACGAAGGACTATTATAAAATTTAGCCTGAATTAATCATTTATAATTCTTGATGTAAAATTTTTATGTTGTTATATTATATTAAATGTATCTGTGCATGGATAAATACTGATTGCTTAATTATTATTTGGTCTATTCTTTTTTTCTTGTCACTGCGTCACATATTAATTTTAAGGTATAGATATTTGTATATGTTAAGTTAAATGTGCTGGACGCCTGGTTAAGAGTAGGAGCTAGTTTGAGATATTTCAAGTACTGGATTGGTATGCCTGTCTGGAAGCATACTGGCTATATAATATATGGTCAGCTGGTGCCTGAGTTTGATTCTCAAAACAAATAAAATGCTTTAGATGGCAAGGTTTTGTTCCACCAGTCGATGTGGTCTATGGTCAGGAAATGTGGTCATAGTTATATGCTTTGTATAGTTAAACTATCAATGGTTTTCTCCCCTCTGCTTGAAGTGCTAGTCCGTTCCCGTAAATATTAATGATATAATTAAATAATTGCATAACATAAATGATCATAAAAAAAGAAAGATCTTATAATAAAGAATGAAGATCTTATAATAAAGAATGAAATGATAAATATAAAAGATATTGTTAAATAAATAATATTCCGATAATAATAAAATACTCATGTATCAAGAATAAACAGTAGCCTGTTAAAATAAATAAATACAAGTGTTGCCAAGGTTGCTCAAAGTTATTTTAAAAGTAGTTGAAACTAATAAATGATGTCATGAATAGAAGAAAGGCAAGTATAAAGAATAACTATTGAGCTTGATAATAAGCTTGTCAAAGCAAAAAGAAACAAAATAATAATTATCAAGAAAGATATGTATTAATCATTATAAGTTAATCTTATTATTGATATTAAGTGTATTAAAGAAAATGTTAAAATTTAAAGTCAAGAGATATTAATGTGAGATATTAAAACTTATTAAAGTTCAGATATTAAATATAGCAAGTAAAGAATAAATAATGAAAAATAATCGATAAAAAAGTAAATTTCAGTGGGACCAGGTACACTATAGATATTCAAATCCTCTATACTTACTATAGATATTAATAAATATTTAATGTTGGAGTCCCATAGATGCATCAAAACACATTTTCAAGAATTTTGATCAATCAGATTTTAAATCAAATTAGCATAAAATTGGTAAGAACTAAGCATGCTTGGAATTTATGAACCATTTCCCCCCTTATTTGATCCCTTGTTTAATGATATAATTATATTTTCTCTATTATAAAATTTTTTTAATAATTTTTTTTTTCTGTAAAAGTTTATTTTTATTTTCTTACTTTTTTAAATTTTATGGAAAATAATTAATATAGATTTATTTCACCACAAACATTAATTATGATTCAAAATCCAGTGTAGATATTGATTTCCCAAATACCAATACATGTATTTCAGGACCACGGGCAATTTTATGAAGTCTCAAGAATTAGTTTTTTTTTTACCACTTGTGAGTATATAATCTTTTTAATCATTTCTTCAATATAAAATTGTATGAAAGAATTATTTCTGAAAGTAATAACCACTATTTCATATATGAATGTTTGCGTATAGTTGCATTTCATGTAGCTATAGTCTGAACATAAGTATTTTATTCCCTCCATTTCTTGTGATCTATGCTTATTTTTTTTCTACTTTTTTTATACAAATATTATATTTTTTATAAGCACTGCTTATAATAAAAATCAAATTTTATTATAATAACTGATCCTAATTTTTGTAAAATAAAGCATGTACTTATTAAGCTATAGGCATTTCTACAAAGGTAGGAAAAGAGCATCAGTATTGTGAATATTCTCATTAATATTTTACATTGCACTAAATCAAATTTTTTTTGATAAATTACTATTTATTAAAGTTTTTTTTTTTTTTGCATAATATCTGATTTACAATAATAAATATTCATATTTATTATAAAGAAATTTATTTCTAGTAGAGGCCTATACGCATTGAAAACTGATAGGATTGCTTGTAAAAATGGAATAACCCAGGATCTCAAAATTTAAAATTGTTGAACTTATATATAAATAAGAATTTTTAAGTGTTACAATCTTGTTTTTTTCATTATTTTTTTTAAGGCAATAACAATATTTTCTTAGTATTCTTAATATTATTTTTTTTAAGGCAATAACAATATTTTCTTAGTATTCTTTCTGGCATACATTTTATTCTCGATGTGTTCAAACTGAAGTTAATGTACAAATTGTATCTCAGTCCAATTCTCTAAAAATTCAATAGTGGCCATGATAATCCATCAAGTTAATATTCACTGAAGTTTCCAGCAGTAGAAGAGGTGCTTAAGGCAAAATAAATTTATAATAAGATGTAAGGATTGTATTGCTGAATTACTAAGACTTTCTGTAAAACCCCTATTAAAGTCCTCAACAAGACTACAAGCAATACCATGAAGTGGCTGTTGTTTTGAGCATCACAATGGCATTACGATTGCTATATCTTCCCTTTGTTATTTTGAGCTTATTTATAACCTTAGATATCTGTGCACAGTTTTATTTTATAGCTGTTATCATTTTAAAATTAGCTGAAACAAAAAAATCCAATGTCAGCATCATACAGAAATTTGGGAAATGACTATCTAATTTGTATATGAAGACATTAGACCTGCTCCCTTTTGATCTCAATAGAAATGAAAATTTCTGATTACTGGAATAATTCACTGTGACAAAATTTTCAATTTTGAAAGAAAAATTGTAATTTTCAGTAATTTGTTTATATATCAAAGGTTACTTACTCAATATTTTTGTAAAATACTTATTTCAAAACAAAAACATATATACCTACAATTAAATTTTATTTGAAAAAAAAAAAAAATTTTTTTTTAAGAAGTGATAAAAATTTTGCTAAGACAAAACGGAAGCAGTTTTTATTGGGTAAACAATTATAGCCTTTTGACAATACTAGTAAAGAAGTTTTTTTTAATATTTTAAAAACAATAAATATAATGTTTATTTTTAACATATATTTTCTTTCTTTAATGATAGTAAATTTCTTTTAAACTTAAAAAATGTCATTCAAATATTTCATTCTACTAATTTTTTGAATGGATAAAATTCAATCAATAATGCAAAACACCATAGTTATATCTACAATCTCCATTTGATTTCATTTTTCTATTTTACAAAGTTCAAATATTAACTTTTGGAATATCTATCATTTGGAAGATCACATTTGTAATGAATACTTAAAAATTATCAATGTATATATAGTGAAAAGGCTTGATTATAAAAATAAAATGTTCAAATATGAAGGAAATTCTTGCTAGGACCTTTTCAAATAAGAAAGGAGGATTTGGAATCTTAAAGAATTAACCCAGAAATTAAGAAAATGCAAGAATACACCAAGTGTTGGATTAGTACTAATTCACCTGTATATATATATATCATAATGATAAACATATGGGGTACATCTAGGATAATGGGAATCATCAACAAAATATCAACAAAAGCATTCCTATTTTAAGGTTATATAAAATGAGCAAAGAATCAGTATTGGAGGTAAATAGTAAGAATAGATAAATAAGATATACAGCATCAGCAATTATAATCAATATTCAGTCAATTGTAGTTTGTTGTAACTGGATTTAAAAGATATAATGTAAAATCTTAGGCTCATCATCATCAAGCTAATGCCAATCTTAGGGCATAATATAAAAGCAATCTTACTTCAGAATTGGAATTGTTGGGATCATTATATCATGCAGATCATCATCAATGCTCTGGGCCACCAGGTACCATGAATGTACTTGCCATCAATAAAGTAATGTTCATCTTAACATATATTAAGAAAATTAAATATGTGGACTTTCAAGACCATCTTTAGCTTTTCACTATCCAAATATTTCTAGAGAATCATATGAATGTTCACACATACATACTCACATCTATATATGCAAATACCATCATGTACAAGCATTGGGATTGCAGATATCCTAAATACTGTGAATAAGACAAATTACTTATTTCATTCTACTATTAAATAATTTCACTGAGATGATTTGCAAATCCCATAAAGCACAATTTAATGATGAAATCAATCACGCATACGAGTATTTCACAAAATAGATAATGGAAAGAATAAAAACACAATAATTGCATAAAATATTTGTTTTTGTTAAAATTTTTTTTAGAAAATTGATCATCCCTATTCACACAATTTCATAATATATAAATATCAGTCCCTTCTGATCTTACTTAATTAACATTTACTCTAGATGAGCTATTCCTTTATAATAATCAAATTATAAAAAAAAATATTTCACATAACTTTAACTGAACCTTCCTCCCCTTTTAATCAAGTAAATAAATATTATTTTAAAAAAACCCACTAAAAAAGAATTGTTCAATATTTTCAATTTCAATCCTCTATAAAATAACATTTATAAAAGTAAATGTGTACACATTACAATACCTCATTTTATCATGGATTTTTTTTCACTTTCAATCCTTTTGTAGGTGCCTAGTTAAATGTCTCTTCTAGTAGATTTTGAAGATAGTTGGTCAATCTCTTTTCTATATATATATATAACTTTCTCAATAGGTATTTTCATTCAAATCATGTAAGCAAGTGTGATCAACCTCTTAGCTCCAGGATTTTTATAACATTCTCAATGGTTATTTTCAGCCATTTGTCTTATTTCTACAGTTTCAGGTTTCCAATTTAACAATGATAGTTGAGATAGCCATTATTTTGGATGGATCAATACATAAGACTTGGTGAAAGTTTCTCTCGGAGGTATTTTCTTTCTATATTCCTTTGGTGGGATTTGTCACATAGTTGGGTCAGTAACGATCAGCTTTTAGCAAGTCTAACACATGGTTCTTATAAACTCAATAATACACTACTTTGCAAATTTTTTTAAACTGACATCAATCTAACAACAGATTCCCAAACTGAGCTTCTGGTTGCTGAACTCATCCCTATTGAATTCTACTTCTCACACATTTCATTTAGATTTAAAAAAAAAAACAACTGGATATCACTCCTCCATCCAATAACATGACTGCCTCAAAAATTATTGCATGAAGCCTTGACCAATTGATTTTCTTTTTACAAGAAAGATTTTTTTAAAAAAAAAATGTTTATACACAAATTAAAAAATTACTTTTTCTTCAGAAATAAAAATCTTAGACTCTTCTTGTTTTTTTTTTTTTTTACTTGAAAAAAAAAAAAAATTCTATTTATAAATAATTTTTCATTCCTTCAGAGATAAAGTTCTTAATTTCTTTTTTATTTTTTGAAAAATATATATATAAAGAATGACAAGAAAAAAAAATATATATATATTTTCTTTTATAGCTGCACTCAATAAAAATTAAACATTTATATTATTGATTTAGAATTTATCACATGATCATTTTATATATGTAAACCTTTTAAAAAATTTAACAATTAAATTCCTATTTCACAAATAAACTATCATACAATTAACAAGAGAAGAAACAATTTCCAATATAAAAATATAATTATATTAAATTATTATTTTTATGAGACAAACTACATAAAAATTGTAAACATTATTGTCTTTTTTTTATAACGGATTATTTCCATCAATGACTTTAAAAAAATGTAATTTTATTTAAATATTCCAAATACATTCAACTGTTAGTAATAGCATATGGGTTAGTATATGCACAATGTTTCAAGAGGTATTATTCTCCCCTCTTCTTCAGGTGATGCTGGTATTACCAATGACAAATTCTTGAATTTTAAGATAATACTTGTAACAAACTGAGCATTCTTTTTGGCAGGATAGGTCAGTTGGTTAGTGTTACCTTGAAATTTAATATTCAAAAATCTAAGAGTCCCAGGTTCAATTCCCATGTTAGTACTGTCACTAGTCAGGCCACTATCACCTGAAAGAGGGGAGAATAATACTTATTAAAATGTTGTGCATATACTAACCTGTGTGCTATTACTAACAGTTGAATGTATCTGGAATATTTAAATAAAGTTAAATTTTTCTAATGCCATTCAATACTTATATTAGATGATGGAATAGTCCAGGATTCTCCAACCTTTTTGCACTTAAGAGCACATTCTATAATACCGGTCAGGTGGCTGGCACCATTTATTTTTTCAATGTAAATTTATAGTTGGATATTGTTAATAATAGACATAATGTACAAAAAGATATTTAAAAATTAAATTATATTTGTATGAGATAAATAATTTTTTATCATGTTCAGATAATGGCGGGCACACCCATAAAATGGTCTGCAGGCATAGGGTTGGGGTCCCCTGAAATAATCTAATATAAAAATACATCTAAAATATCATCATAACAAACTTTCAGAAAACCACTAATTATTAACTGTCAAATGATTTTTTACTTTTTTTTTTTTTAAAGTATTCTATTTAGTAATATTCATATTCTTAATTTATTGAACAAATTCTTGTAAAGAAATTTATCATCAGAAGCAGTTAATGCCCAATGCAGGATTTGAGCCTTATATAGCAATCAATTCTATTCTACCAGAAAACATCAATAAAATGTATTATTTCAAATAGCAATCTTTATTTCTACATTCTATGCCTTGTTGAATAGTATTCTGATCTTCTATGATCCCAGTATCATATAATATCATCACCCAACTTTAAGGATTTGTTCTCATTAGAATACTAGCTACCCTACACTTTCCCAAAATTGAGTTTATTTCGGTATACTGATACATATAACAATCCATCCCGCTTGATGGCGTTGTTGCTAGCCATAAGTAGTTGAAAATACCGTTTATCAGGCACAACTTCTCAATTGCTATCAGCAATTGAGTCTTTCGGCTAACGGTGGCCTGCAGCATGTTTTGCGATCAATTGCTCTTGCAATTCACACTAAGCCTACCGTATCAGTTAGCTCTGATAAGTGTTGTTTACCCTCAATATGAATGCTGACTCATATTGCTAACTTATCATGATAGGGTGTGAATAATTTTAATGATGGAAAGTGAACCAATATGCGGTCAAAAGTAATTATTTTCAAACCTAAATGAATTACTATAAGGTTCTTCAAATTGTCACACTATACCCAATATCAACCCCCCCCCTGTAAACGTTAAAATTAGGAAATGTGGCGATTCGGAATACCTGAATCTAAAGTCTTGTACCTTGCAAGAGTTTGCATTGGTCAAAAAATGGCTACTTGTGAAAAAAAGTATTCATTCAAGCTGTCTTTATTGCCTAATACTGAAGCGTCTGCTGTGACCTTCCTGCGAGAGAAACGAATTCTACCAACAGAGAAGACAAGTGTGTGTGGTGGAAAGATGGTTCTAAAGAAATATAGGACCTATGAGATGGAATGCAAAAAGACTTATTGCGTCGAAGGTGTTCTGTTCGTAACAATAACTGGTTTGACGATATGCAAAGAGTTTGAAGTAATAAAATAAACGTTATTCCTAAACAATTTAACAAACTAACATTTTGCAAATATATTAAATTACAACCCCCCCCCCCAAAAAAAAAACAACAACTTAAAAGTAAAGGAACATTTATTACCAAAAAAATAAATAAATAGATTATTGAGGCATTATTTATCAACCAAAAATAAAACTATGTTTGAAGTAATCAAGTTAGTGAAAAAAAAGTTAACAAAGAACATTTTGCAAATATATTAAATTACTTTCCAAAAAAAACCTAACCTAAAAGAACATTTCTTATAAAAGAAAAAAATATTGGTTATTTAAATAAAAAGCTGAACTAAAGAAACATTTATTACAAAACACCAAAAAAAAAAAAAAAAATTAGTTTCAAAACTACTAACAAAAGAAAAAATATTGGTTATTTTAAAAAAAGCTAAAATTAAGGAACATTTATTACAAAACCAAAAAAAAAGTAATTAGTTTCAAAAATAATAAAATACCATATTTTTAAAGAGTGGTCTGTATATTGTTTATTTGTTAAATATGGAGTGTCATGTGTATCAATACCTTTATTTCTATCTAACTTTCTTGCCATGAGCACATCTTTCTCCATAATTTAAAGACTGCTCAAAACTGTCATCTCTCCAAAACACAATTTTAAATTGGATTAATTAAGCCTTGATAAATACAATCTAACGATTTTAGAAAATATTTGTCTGAGTATTTATGATCAATTATATGTTGGATTATTTCTATTATTATGAATGAATTGTTAAATGTCTAGAAAAATTCAAACTTTATTTAAACATATCCAACATATTAAAATATAGGTGAATCAGTATTTAATGCAACATTTTAAATAGAATTATTCTTTTCTCTTCTTGAGATATTTATGGCTTAACCAGAGACAGATTTGTGAATATTGAATTTAAGGTGACAATCTAACCGATCAGATTATTCCAATGCTTTGTCATGGGTCTAATCTGGGATCTTTAGATTTGTGAATACTGAATTTAAGGGATATTTTAGCCAACAAGGCTATTCTGCTTAAATTCAGTATTCATGAATCTAAAGGTTCCAAGTTCAATTTCTATGCTAATAATGTCATTGGTTAGACCAAAAACACCTGAAAAAAAAAAGTAATTTGAATCACATTAAATATTAATATATGTTCTATTTCTTACAGTTAAATGTATTTAAAAAGTTTTAAATAGTTGTATTTTTTCTAAAAATATTTAGCAATTAATTCTAGATGGTGGAAATAGTCCAACATATAATTACACATTTTAGAAAATAGATTCCACATATATGTTTTCAAAACTTTACTGAATTTTACTAAATTTCTTAATTTTCATTCAAACTATAGAATTATAAAAATAATAACATTTATGTTATTTTACAGATATATCATTGAGAATTCTTAAAAAATAAATCAAAAACATTGTAATATTTTACACCATCAATACCATTAGTTATCTATCCAACATAACAATTACAATACCTTCTCCAAGTCTATATCTCATTTTATCTTCAAATGATCATAACTATTTCTCTCATTACCAACTTTCTTCTCCTATCTTTTTTGTTTATATTCTCTTCTTTTAAAATAACTTATAATTCTTCTACTTCAAAGTACAAGCTCAATCCAATTGTTATTTATAATTTCCTTAATAAATAATTTTTTATTCTCATATCCAATAATAATCCTTCCAATTTCCTTCAAATCTGCACCTTCAAAGCTCCAAATATTTTCTCAATTTTAATTATTGTTCTCAACTGCATCTCATATAAAGCTACATTCCAAACAAAACATTTAGCATGTCTCATCCTTAAATCTGATTTAAATAGATCCCACAATAACCATCTATCTTATTAAAATCCATTTAGCCATTCAAATTCTGTGATTTGTATATTGTAATTTCTAGCAAAAGTTATCAGCTATTAAACAATTTTAAAGTACTAATCTGCTCCATAATTTCCTCTCCAATGCTCACTCTTTTCTTCTAACCATCTATTTTTATTGGCATAGTGTTTAGCATGATTTAGTTCAATGGCAAGATGACAGGTGCTGGAAATCAAGGTCCATGGATTGAGTCCAATTCTGTCATTTTTAATGCTCAATCTTCTTAAAATTCCTTGAACAAAAACCCCACTTGATTATTAATTTTATTTGCATTTTCTTTCCCAACTTTATTCTAATTCAATCACCATTATCCACAATTATTACTTTATCATCAGCAAATCTGCGGCAATGAATTCTTCTACCCAGAATAGTAATTCTATTGTTATCAATCAATACTCAGCCACTTATCTAAATACAATTTACAAAATTTATTTAAAACAAAACAGGAAATAGAAACATTATTGAATGTGATAAATATCTGTCACCCCCCTTCCTCACTTTAACTATATACATATATTATAATTGGATTGCTCAAACTATTAATTTGATTAAACATATAAACAACTAAAAATAGCTTTTTCTTTTAATATTACACGTATTTGTCTTTGATATATATGTGTCTGTATAATATATTTTCTTTATAACTCTAGTAATAAAACTTTATTAAAGATAAAAATATTAAATGTCTCTGAGCATCTGATTTAATTAATAAAACTTAATTAAATTATATTAAAAGAAACAGAAAAAAAAAACTAAAAAAAAAATGTTTGTTTACATTATTCAAATTAAAACTAATATGTGCTAAAATTATTTTATAAGATTCACTTTTGTTAATTAAGATTCAGAGACAGAAAGTGGAAAGACTAACAGATATTAAATTGCCACACCACATTTGCTTAACTTCATCAAATAAATCTTTTAGAAAATTATATGCACATACTCTTTAGTCTATAGCAGTAATAGCAAACCTATGGCACATTCAAATTTTTTACTGGCATGCGAATAATTTACATATCATAATTTTCCATGTTTTAAATTATTCAATATTTTTTTTGTTGCTATAATCTGTACTAATAAAAATTTTCTGTAAATTAAAGGTAAAATAAATATATTAGAATTCAATTTACAATTGAACTCTGATCAGAAGCAATAAATTATAAAATTAAAAAAACATGTAGGTAGGAATATTTTAAGTCAAATAAAGATACTGGTATACTGTGGGATCATATTCTATAAACCTGTCAAATGATTCCAATAAAACTAGAAAGTAAATTCAGTAAAATATTTTATAACACCTTGAAATCAATTTTTGCAAATCTAAAGTAAAAGTAATAAAATGGTTTTCTGTCCTGATCTTTTTTGATCTAACCATTCATTTTTTTTTTAAACGCAATCATGCATAATTAATGCCATCATTTTTTTTTGCTTGAAGTTTTGCTGTAAAAGTGAAATGTAAAGATAATAATTTATCTTTGATTTATAAAATTATTAAAGCTTATTTAAATTTACTTTTAAATAAATATTACCATTATATTAATATAATTAGTGAAAATAAAAACAAAAATTGCTAAGAAATAGAGAATTTCAAAATTGGTGAACTGATGAGTATGGAATGATTAACAAAGTCACCAAAGTAGTATGTGTTTTATGTTCAGGAACAGTTGTATTGAGAACAACATCAGTAAAATTGCATTATGAGACCAATCATAAATCGCTTTGTGAAAAAAGTAAAGATGAACAAAAAGAATATATTGTCTAAGCATTTAAAAATATAAATATTTAATTAACATGTATAAAGAAATTTATCAAAAATTGTTCAAATATAACTGCTGCTAGTTTTTTTATTTCAAATGTAATTGCCAAACACAGGAAACCTTTTAATTATGGAGAATATATGAAAGTAACTTGGATGAAATGTGCTCCAGTTCTTTTTGAAGATTTTGAAAACAAATCAAAAATTATTCAGAGAAAAAAGATTTAGCATTGGTTAGAAGTTCAGTTAAAGAAAGAATCCTGCAAATGGTTAACAACATAACTTACAAACAAAAAAAGATATATAAAATCTTCTAGTTTAATTTCTCTCTGCCTTGATGAAAGTCCACACATAAATGGATCAGCTTGTTTGGCTATTTTTATTCGCTATTGTGTTGGGAATAATATCAAAAAAGAATTGATCAGTTTAACCTCATTAGAAACAACAACAAAAGGAATAAATATTTGCAACAAAGTTTCAAATATATTTGCTGAAAAAGAAATAGATGTTGCCAAAATTGTATGAGTAACTACAGATGGTTCTCGAAGTACGACTGGAAAAGAAAATGATTGTTTATTTACCAATTATATTGGACATTCAAATTTGGGTTTTACTGGATGATGTTATGAACATTGTGACAAAGTCAATTTTATATCTACACAAGCTCTAAATAAACGAAAATTTTTAAAATTTATTGAGTGAGGTGAACTCAATATACAATTGTTTACTTATGAACAACAATGTCTGATGATTGAGGAAAATTCTCCAAAGATTCATTGAGTGTTTAGATGAAATTAGACTGTTTTTACATGAGAAAATCATTGAAAAATATAATGAATTAATGGATGGTGAATGGCTTTCGAAATTAATGTTTTTTACTGATATGTGTTCACGTCTAAATGAGTTAAGTGCAAGGTTATAATAAGACAATTGTTGTCATGTTTATTTGATCAAAGCATTTGAAGTTAAATTACAAATATTTTATTCTTGACTGATTTAGAATCTCATGAGAAGCCAGATCAAGTAAAATTGATGCAAGAGTTTTGTGCTGTTATTCAATCGATAATTGATGAATTTTCTTTAACATTTATACAGCTCAGACAATTTTCAGAAACATCAAAATTTATTTTATAACCCAGACATAATACAAACAGATAGTCTCAAGTTAAAAATTTTTGAGTGGCTTAATTTGGAAGATATGGAAATGCAATCAGTCGATTTTCAATCCAATTCTATATGGAAACAGAAATTTGTTGATTTGAGGAATGAGTTAGAATCAATGGGAAATGATTGATTATTGGGCATATGTAAAAAGAGGCTGAAGAGAAACTATTGACTATCTGAAATGCTATGCCTGAAACATTTAATTGTTTAAAAAAAATTAGTAACTGTTATATTATCAATTTTCCCCTCTACATATGCATGTGAATCATTGTTTTCAGACATGAATTTAATTAAAGACACTTGAATGACAGATGAATGTAGTTCAACATATACATTATTAAAATAACAAAATATGAATCAGATATAAAACATTTGGCATCCAATTACAACAGCAAAAATGTCATTTAATAATATCTATTTATATTGATTTTATATGTTTATTTCCAAAATTTTGTTTTAATTACTATTAATTTTTACAATTACATTTTATTCAACTTGTGCTCTTCTAAATAAATATTGTTTACATGTATTGAGCTTATTTATAAATTTTGTTTAATTATTAGTGTTATTATTATTACTTTGTTTTATAAACCTTTAAAAAAACTGCAATAATTTAGTTGTTTATATTTTGATTTAATAATTGTATAGCACACCAATCATCCAATAAATATTTTTTGGAAATTTTTGGCATACACATATGTAAAAAGGTTCACCACCACTGATCTACAATATATATTGACAAAACACTGCCTTCATTAACATATCATTCATTTTTATAATTATTCCAAATACATTTGGAAATTACTTGTTTGAAAGTAACTGATGTCTAAATTTTCTTTACTTAAAAATTTGACTCAAAGTTAAAAGATTGAAATAATAACAATTTAAAAAAACCAGTAACTTATTTTTTCTAAAACAAGATTTTTGTTTATTTTTAACTGTATACTATTATTTGTCTGAGATCAATTTGTTTAGATGATTAAGAAAGGCAACCCACATTTTTGTGATGAAAAACAATTATTGAAAATAATAAATAAATGAAGTCTTTAAAAGTTTACCATTCCTTTCTTGTTTTGCATGTATTTATTGTTGAAGGCATTCTCGTGGATAAATAAATGATCTCTGATATTTGCTTAAATATATAATAAAACAGGTGAATGAATACTCAATGTTAAAGATAAAATAGAAAAGGTAAATGAATATCCTTTTCTAAATACACCTGGATCTCTTTTTACGCAGACTTATTCAACACGATTTTGAAGTTACGCGATTCATGTTTCACCAGAAGTCGAACTCCGATAATACGCTATTACTTTAAATAATAATTTTCACGCACTTACGTTATATTGAAAGTAATAGCACATTATTGGAATTCGACTTTCATCTTAGTAATTTCAATATTTTCAGTGCTTTATAATAGTAAGATTTTATGCAATAATGAAATTAAAATCATGATTTCCACATTTTATGTATACACACATTAAACTTTACAAGATTATAATGTAAATTTGTTCAAACATTGTGCGTGTTAATTTTGCATTTTAAATCACATTCTGTTTTTGCTTTTTAAAAAAGAACGTAATCAATTATTAATCATTTAGTGTCCACAAGTTTATTTTTAAAAGGTCAGTAATAGCAGTGGGCACAATTAAATTTGACAATGAAAATCTGATTTTTAATTGTAATTAACAATTTAAAAATTACTTACGATGACTTGAAATTAATGTGATGTGAAATTTGATTTTTAAACGGAATTGAAAATTAAAGACAAAAATAAGAATTTAATTTTTAGTTGTTAGTTTCATAAACAATTAATAAAATCATTGTCTCAAAGATTAATTGCTAATTACATTGTCACCAGAAAACCATTGACACAACATGAGTGTGAAGTTGGCGCTAGTTGTTTGCAAACGAATGTGTTTTTCGGCAAATAGCTATAATAATTAAAACGTGTATAAAAAAATGTAAATTATTGTACTGTAAATTATGCACAAAAATATATTATTTTGAATAAAATTAAATATTATAGTTAAAAAAAGTTTGTCTTGTATCAATTTTTTTTAAATTTGAAATTTTTTATTAGTCATATTTTATTTCCTTATTTTTTTTTTTTTTTCGCGAATTTTAAAGTAATTTTACGTTGGTGCTTTGCTTTTACGCGAATTTTGAAAAAATCACAGATGGCATCCCCCCTTTTTCAATGTAAGTTACGTCTATTTTTGCGCGCGTTTTCTGAGGAACCTATCTATCGCGTAAAACGAGACCCAGGTGTATTAATAATGCAGTCATTTAGTCACCATCCTGAATGTCTCTTGCAGTACAATCTTTTATACTTTGTTGATTACAAATTCTCTCATTTAAATAATAAAAGTGATGAAATAAAAAATACAATTATCTCCAATTATTCTTCATCTACAATGACTATAAGATGTATATCATATTGCATAAAATTTTCATATATCTTGATTTCCTAGAATTTTATGAATTAAACAGATATCTTTCTCAATAGCTTTGTATATGTACCTGTGCTTTGCAAAAAAAAAAAAAAATTATTATACATTTTGCTCACATAATGTAAATAATTATGTGATTTGTTGTGCATTAGCTATATCTCAGGCTTGTTATATTTTTAAAATGAGTAATTTTATTTTCCCCTTTTTTGTCATCTATAATTAAATTTTCTAGTTTTTTATACAAATATTATATTTTTTTATAAATAGCTCTTATAATAAAAAAATCAAATTAATTTCATCACAATAATTGATCTTAATTTTTTAAAATAATGTGTCCAACTGATCCTAGTTGAAAAACTTTATACTGTATATAGAATATGTACCAAGCCAATTACATAGAGAACATAAAAAAAGGGCAGTAAATATTCCAGTCTGAAGTAAATAGTTTTAAAATTATTTTGAGTTGTTTGTTTATTTTAAATGTCCATTTGGGACCTTAATTATATTATACTACTTTTCTCATGGCCAGTATTAAACAAGGATTGTAGCAATTACTTTATAAAACAATGTAGCTATTGTAGATTAAATAGTAAAAACTTAATCCTTGGTACACAAAGATGAAGTGTTGCAAATGTATTGTTTTTAATTAAATCATTAAGGATTAAAAGTAATGTTTTTTTTGCCCAAAATAAATCACATTATGATACTTATTTTATTGACTTAGAACGTTATAGTTTTATATCTTTGATTTTATTTTTTTTTAAAGTAAATATTATTAATAAAATTATGTAGTCTTTTAATGATTTTAAATAATTTAAATCTTGCCATAGTCTCATAAACAAATTCAACGTAAATTGATGAAGATAACATGCATATATAAACTCTGTATTCACTTTCACCATCTCAATACAAAATATATATATCCAATACTTGATTTTTAAATCGTAAAAACTTTTAAACAATATATATATATATACAGCTTTATCTTACAGAAACAATAAAATGTATGCATGTTCTTAACACAAAAATAACAAGCAATAAGCTTGGAGATCATGAAATCATCCATTCAAGATACCAATTAAGTGATGTAATTTAGAGAGATAATCAATAAAAAAGAATATAATAGATGATTATTCATGAAATGGAACATTGATTAAGGATACATTAACAGAGCAAATGATTCAGAAAACTGCACTTCCCATTTGTTGAATAGTTATTATCAGTAGTTATACTAATTTATACAATTTAGAAAAATAAGATGTCTTCTTAAAGATAAATCCTCTGCATTTGACTGAAGGTTTATAATGATGGTATATTATAAGATGTGGTATGTTGGAGTATTTCCATCATTTATGAGTGAATGTTGAATGTACAGAAAATTTTAAACTTTCCAAATACAAACAATTTGTGTTGTTACTAACAAGTTGTTTGTATTTGGAATGTTTAAATAAACTTTAAAATTTTCTGTACATTCAACATTCACTCATAAATGATGGAAATAGTCCAACATATCACATCATAATATCCTCTGCACTTTTTTTTTTTTTGTAGAATCAAATTATTTCCATATTAAAAAAGTATTTAGTTAATTTCTGGTTTCTTCATTCCAACAAGAAACTATCAAATTTTAGCCCATCTTCTAAAAGAGATATAATATAAATGAAATGCATATTTGACTATAGTTAAAAAAAAAAAGCACAACTCAAGTTATTATTGTTACCCTTCCCCCTTTTTTAACCAAAATTTATTTTACTGAAATTAACATTACCCCCCCCCCGCTCGGATCTAAGTATACTGCATTGGATTTATTTCTAGATGCATATATAACTGCAAAAAGAAATAATAATCCTTTGAATCTTTACTGGGGTTTTAAAAAAATTAACCTATGCAAATTACTAATGTCCACTTATATATTTTTATCAACCTATGCAAATTACTAATGTCCACTTAATACTTTATCATTCACTCTAATTGCTCTCTTCTAGAACCATCTCTTAGTATATATATATTCATATGTCAAAGCGTTGACCAGGAAGGAAACCTTGACCAGCTGCTTGAAAGGCAGCTATGCCAACAGCTAGACCACCAACGCTTGACTAGTATATTTTTTGTAATTGCAATTATTAATATTCACAAAATAAATAAAATGCAAATGGATTTTGATAGGGTTATTAGCTTTCACCTCTAAAGTAGGAACTAAAAAAAAATATAACTTTCCTTCTCACAAATCAAATAGTTTCTAAACGATGGTTAGAAAAGCAGTATTTATATACGAATTATGAAATCATACTCCAAAAGCTTTAATCATCAAATTACAAACCTATACTATCATTCAATAATGATATTTGGCAAATGAGAATTGCATAAATTGGAAATATTATCACATATTAAATTAAACAATATCAAGACTGAAATTAGAGAAGAGACATATACTTTGCTACAAAGGTACTACATTAAAAAGGCAAGTGAAATATATTCATTAACAATTAAAGATGAAGATCAATATTGTGTAGATATTATTAAAACAGGCAAAACTCACGTATTGCCACTCACTGCAAGCTAGAGTAATCAATGGATGCCAGATGGGTTGTACACAAAATCCCCACCTAATGCTTACTCATCCAATATCCCCAGACTAGTTTGTGGCCTTCGCCAGAGAGGAGCCTTGGATCTGAGAGCACTGCACCTAGACCTTAGGATCTAATGCAACCCTCCAGCAGCCACCTTTTATTTCTACTTAACTACAAAAGTATGAGTCTTAAATTGGAAAACACCGTAATAGTTTCAATCCAAGCTCATCAGCTTATATAGTCATATAGGTCTGAACTCAGTCCAGTACCCATACATTTTGGTGTCTGGTTCTTTAATGACCATAGCCACCACTATCCTATTAGGCAGGATTGGTTTTAAGCCAATAAACATAACATGATCACCATTTCTTACGCTTGCTTATAACTTATTAAAACAGGCAAAACTCAGTATACGTATTGCCACTCACTGCAAACTAGAGTAATCAATGGATACCAGAAGGCTTGTTCACAAAATCCTCATACTCGTCCAATATCCCAAGGCTAGTTTCTGGCTTATGGCCTTCGTCAGTGAGAAGCTTTGAATCTGAGAGCACTGCACCTAGATCTTAGGATAAGGTGGCTGTTGGAGGGTATTGGTGGGCTATTGTATGGAGAGTTTATCGCTATTGTATGGAGAGTTTATCCTCTGTGTAAACAGCTTGTGTAAGCATAAGAAATGGTGATCATGTGATGTTTAGTAGTTTAAAACCAATCTTGTCCAATAGGATTATGGTGGCAGTGGTTATTAAAGAACCAAAGACACCAAAAAATATAATGCTGAACTGAGTTCAAATCTATACAACTATACAAGGTAATAAGCTTGAATTGAAAACATTACTGTTTTCATTTTGCATCAAAGCTAAATTATAGTTAGCTAATAAGGTAAAACGTGGTTGCTGGAGAATTGCATTAGATCCTAAGATCTAGGAGCAGGGCTCTCAGATACAAGGCTCCTCACTGATGAAACTCACAAGATAGGCACTAGTCTGGGGATAATGAATGAGTAGGCACTATATAGGGATTTTATGCAAAACCTTGGTGCATCAATTGATTACTCTGGCTTGCACTGGTGGTGCTACTGTATGGAGAGTTTAGTCTCTGTGCAATAAGTACATAAAAGAATTCTAAAAAGTATATAGCAGGTGTCCCAATCCTATGCCCACGGGCACCATGATGCCCGCAGACCATTTTATGTGTGCCCGTCGCTATCTGAATACAATAAAAAATTATTTATCTGATACAAATAAATTTAATTTTTAAAATTTCTTATAAATTATTGTATTATATTGTAATCAAATTATAGGGCATACTATACTTTATTTTTGAAATATTTTTTTGTACATTATGTGTATTATTAATAATATCCAACTATAAATTTAAATTGAAAAAATAAATGGTGCCCGCCACCAGTATTATAGAATGTGCTCTTAAGTGCAAAAAAGGTTGGGGACCCCTGGTATATAGTAATGAAGGACAAAAAAAAGTAACCTGTGCAATAGTTTCAATAGAAATATCACAAATGCTAAATGAAGAATTGAAACACAACTTAAGTCTATAAAGAAAAGTTGGTTCTCATCTGATCCTTCATGTCAGCCGTGGGTGGCGCAATTTCTAACCAAAAACACATTAATATAACGTTCCTGGGCTACCGATTCTCTATTAATATTGACTTTTTTTTGTTTGTTTGTTTACAAAGTTTACTTTCTTTCGTTTCTGAATTATTTTTCCCAAATAATATTTTTGACGATGGGATAATAATAGTTGTTTTTTTTTAAATTTTTATTGACAAGAGGGTCTTTTTTGGTGTGTGTTCAAATAGTAATTTGTGTTTTTTTTAAAAATAGTATTACTGTTTTTGTAAAATTGGATTGCCAAAATTTAAGAGAGAATGGGTTTTTTTGATGGATCTTTAAATAATAATTGACGTTACTTTGATAGGTTTACATTTGATTGCCGACAACAATTAGTGGGAGGGGTGTTTTTGTGTACGATTAAATAATAATTAACGTTACTTTTATAGGTTTACATTTGATTGCCGACAACAATTATTGGGAGAAGTGGGGTTTTTTTCCGTGTGTGTGTATATTTAAATAAAAATTAAAGTTACTTTTATCGGTTTACATTTGATTGACAACCGATTTTATCTTCCTTTCATTTATAAATTATGGTTTTGGTTCTGCAAATAAATATTTTTGACAATGGGACAATAATAGTTGTTGTTTGTTTAATTTTTATTGACAAGAGTGTTTTTTGGTGTAGGTTCAAATAGTAATTGGGTTACGTTTAAATAATAAGTTACGGTCTTACTTTGATTGGTTTACATTTGATTGCTGACACTAATTATTGGGAGAGGTGTTTTTTTTGTGTGTATGATTGTAGACAACAATTATTGGAAGAAGGGGTGTAATCGTTTAAAGAATAGTAGTTTACGTTACTTTTAGTGGTAGTGTACATTTGATTGCTGACAATAATTAGTGAGAGGGGTGGGTGTTTTGGGGTGATGATTAAATACTAATTTATGTTCCTTCTATTTTACATTTGATTGCCGACAACAATTATTGGGAGAAAAGGGTTGTTTTTTTTTGTGTATGTTTAAATCAAAATTGAAGTTACTTTTATCGGTTACATTTGATTGACAACCGATTTGATTTTCTTTTTTTTTTTTTTTCGTTTATAAATTATGGGTTTGGTTTTCCCAAAACCTAATATTTTTGACAATGGGGCAATAATAGTTGTTGTTTTTTTCATTTTTATTAACAAGAGTGGGTCTTTTTTGGTCTATGTTCAAATAGTAATTTGAGTTACATTTAAAAAATAATTGCTTTACCTTACTTTTAGTACTTTACATTTGATTTCCAACAACAATTAGTGGGAGGGGTGTTTTGTGTACGATTAAAGAATAATTGTACGTTACTTTTATTTTTTACATTTGATTGCCGACAACAATTATTGGAAGAAAGGGTTTTCCATTTTATTTTTTGTTTGTGTGTATGTTTAAATCAAAATTTAAGTGACTTTTATCGTTTACCATTTGATTGACAACCGATTTGACTTTCTTTTTTTCCGTTTATAAATTATTTGGGTTTCCCCAAATAATATTCGGTTTGACAATGGGACAATAATAGTTGTTGTTTCTTTAATTTTGATTGACAAGAGCGGGTCTTTTTCGGTGTATGTTCAAATAGTAATTTGGGTTATGTTTAACTAATAATTTACGGTCTTACTTTGATTGGTTTACATTTGATTGCCGACAACAATTATTGGGAGAAGAAGGGTTTTTTGGGCTACGTTTAAATAAAAATTTTAGTTTATTTCTTTTATTTTACATTTGATTGCCGACGACAACAATTATTGGGAGAAGAAGGGATGTACGTTTAAATAAAAATTTATTTTTGACATTTGACGAAGGCCATTTGGAATCCCTCAAACAAGCTTGCCTTTACGAAGTGAACATTTCCGGCGGCCACAACGAGACTTACAAATGAAAGTAGAAAGATGTTTTTGGACCTCAAATCTCCATATATTTGCCACACAATCCAATCTTTTCTTTCAGCAGCAGGATGTTTGTTTTTTTTTTCTGCTGTAGAAATATTCCAGCACCGGCTTCTGTGTCTAGCAATTCCCATCTTTTCAAGTTTTCTGTTGTTTGAATTAGCCATCTTCTGGATCTCAGAAAATTTCTTGCTAAAACGTGACTCAAAGCGTGATCGTTTAAAAATTTTACGCTACCCCACCCTAATCGAGAATTTAGGAGGTTTATAGCTTTATGAGGAACAATCACGACACTATTTAAATTGTTAAAAGGTAACAGTACATAAATTCGTCTTTAAAAAAAAGGCCCCGATGAAAATTTAAATACTTTTGACACGATCAAATTAACACACCCTCGTACGATATTGTTACATAAAATACATAACAGCATTACTATATAGTGCGTGACACAAACAACTATGGCATTTTCCTCTGCTTTTAGCATCGGAAAAAGCTACACCGTTAGCCGCTAAGCCGAGTTAACACTCTTTCTAGATTTTATTGTAGAAAGAAGACTTAACTCCGAGTTAACACTCTACCTTTTAGCGTAGAAACAAGACTAAACTCCGAGTTAACAATCTTTCTAGGATTTATTTTAGAAAGAATGCTTAAAGGCTTGGGTGTGGCCATGGAAACGGCATATTTCTAGAAATTTAGCTAGAAATAGCGCCACCCGCGGCTGACATGAAGGATCAGATGAGAACCGAAAAGTTATAGAAAATATTATCATTACAGTTTTTTTTAAAAAAACCAAATAGATGAAATAGAAAATTGCTGATATAATTATACACAAAATGTCTAAATGAATAACACTTTCAATCACCTAAAGAATACAGCAAGTCATATAGATATTTAAGAAAGATTAAAAAAAAATTAGAAAATACAGATCTATCGGTTATATACTAAAAATTTAGTCAAATAAAAAAAAACCTTAGAGAATGTTGGTTATTCAAGCCACTTTACTAGTATTTCTCTTATGATTAAAGTTTTAGCACAGTACTATGGCTGACTTGAACTATTATCTAAATCTTAAAGAATATTTATCAAAATGCAAGTTTGTGTGCATGCAATTTACAGATCCAAATAAGACTGTAATAATCAATACTATTAGCATACATAAATAAATAAATTTCAGAGAAACAAGTGCATAAGTAGTTTATATTTATTGAGTTAAATTTCTCGCAATACTAAAATACATATTAGTAAACGAATTGCAGGATGACTCTTATCTCTCCAAAATCTTTTACAATACTTTTATGAAAATATTCTAAGAATTGAAATATGACCCCCCCCCCTTCAAAAAAAATAGATGGAGATGATGTGATTAATTTTGTAAATAATCATTTACATCTGCAGGAAATATTAAAACATCCTAATACCATGAAAGTAAAATAAAGAAATAAAAGACTAAAAAAAGAAAAAAAATTCATGATAATAATTACAAAACATGAGTCTAATTATTAATATAAATGCAAACATAATGGAATAAATTAATCAGAAAATTAAACTCTGGAAAAAAATAATTAATTAATACGTTTTACTCAGTATGTATTTGTTGATCTAAAACTTGACAAAAAATCAAGGATTAACAAAGTGATAACTACTTAGGTAAGAGAATAAATATTACTACATCAATGGGAGAATTACAAGGATAATCTGGACACATGTTAAAAAATATAACAATAAAGACCTTACACAGAATCCCCCGAAAACCTTAAGATGGCCATTTGATAATGAAAAAAACTTGAATAGCTGTTTTCTATTTTATAAATAATTCTAAGATTCAATTTACTAAAAATCTTAAGAAGAATGTTTACAACACTCTAAGAAAACTTGAAGGGAAGCCTTGGAAAGCTTTGCACAACAGATTTTTGTTCATAGATATGTACAATGTGTATGATAAGCAATTGTCATTTGCATAAATAAAAATTGGAAAATGAAGATCATTTGAAAATTATACACACTCTTGGAAGAGATGAAAAAATTAAGTCAATTATTATTATAAAAATAATCAAAGAAGGCCTATATCATAAAGCTCTAAACCCCCCCCCCCCCCAGAAAAAACATTAAATTTAAAAAAAAAGACAAAACAATAATTTATACATAAAATGAAAGTAAAAATTATTTTCCATATAAATAATAATTTCACACATGCAAAAAAAAATAAAAATCAATCAGCTGTTATTTTATAACTATTTCTTTTTTAAATGAGTATACAATAATTTAAATTGCAGATCTACTTTTTTTGTTTTTTACAATTGTAAAGTGCATTTTAATTCACACACTTTCTATTGTACTGAACAAATTGTTCTATTGTTTTATTATTTAAATCAGAAATAGTTTTGTGCTATACAACTTCTATTTCAATTAAATTTTTTTCAGGTTCTAAACAAGTTTAGGATTTATAGTTATTAAAGATATTTAGTTATTCATAGCTAAAGGGTAAAACAAATAACCTGCCTTCCAGGTTTTTAACTAACCTGGAAATATTTTCTTATTCTCTGTAGGTGTCTGATAAGCATTTGGTATTGCAGTGTAATATTTAAAAGCTGTTTTTAACATCTTTTTACAATCATATTAGAAGAGTAAAAACAACTACAGTACCTATTATAATGAATTAGAATTATTAAAATAATTATCCTCACTACTTTATCATTCATGCATCTTGTATCACAAAATCTAAATCAAAATAAAAGGTGAGATTTTTGACTGACTATCACTTTATCTTGAATGGCTAAATGAGCCCATAATATAAAGTTCAGCAAATCCATCTTTACAAGTGAAATCGCATAAGTATTTTTTTCAGACAAGTATCACCAATAATACCGCACAATTCGAATGCTCATTGGTAAAGTTAAAAATATCAAAATTAAATATCAGGCATTGATAAAGTTAGAAATATCAAAATTAAATATTAGGCTTAGAGCTTTATGAGCCCATAATATAAGTTCTGCAAATCCAACTTTACAAGTGAAGTCAGATAAGTAATTTTTTCAGACAAGTATCACCAATAATAAATTATAAATTACAGAAAAGAGAATTGTAATTATACCACACAATTCAAACGCTCATTGGTAAAGTTAGAAATATCAAAATTAAACATCAGGCTTAGAGCTTTAGAGGTCTTTTAACTTCATATTCATAGCCGAAAAGTTAGAAACATCATAGTGTTGTTGATGTATGCTAATATATGCAAATTAATCTTCATATGTAAAATAATTTTAATATATACAGATCGATCAGCTTGTCCACTTCTCATAAATAGAGAAACATATGACTTTTCTAAAATGGCATGTGGATCATTTATGAAGTATGCCTCCTTTATTTTTCTTTTGCAGTCATTTCTCTCAATATATACGATCTAAGAGTTGGAAGGTTCGAACTTGTGATGGCTGCTTTTTCGTGTTCCAAAAATATTGAAGTGTTGTCGCCATTATTTTGAGCCCTCTTGTATGTGTACATATGCTGGGTAGCTCTATTATTAACAGTGGCTTTTGTTTCTCCATAATATGCAGTGTTGCAGCTTGCCGGCGGGCATGAGATCTTGTACACCACTTGAGGTATCAAGCTAGGATCAATTTTGTCTTTGGAGTTATTGATTAATCTATTTGTGTTAGGGGATGTGTGGAAATCAACCTTAAAGTCTTTTGACAGAGTTTTTACAAGTTATTTAGCCACTTTAGGGATGTATGAAAGCATTATTTGTGATTTATTGTCTGTTATGTAGTTGGCAGTTAATCTTTTATGAAATTATTCAATTGTTTTGATTATTGTTGTATATTTGAAGCCCACACTCAACAGGTCTTTGATGTAACTTGAAATGTTGGCCTTCAAATTTACATGTGTTGATTTTCTATATAAAAATGCATTAAGACCTGCAAACTTGTGCGAGTTAGGTGAGATAGAACTTGGGTGTGTGTAGCCTCTGACTTCAAATGATTTGATAATCATTCGATAATTAAAAAGTACTGCTTATTTTTGTATTAGCAGATCCAGATATTTCAATTCTTGGACTTCATTCTCCCCATGTAGTATTAAGTGTTAATTTTGGCTGCAATAAACATGTCATTCATGTATCGAGTATATATAAGTTCAAGGATCTTAGTGTGGTATTTAGGCACAATTTGTTTTTCAAAGTAGTTCAAAAAAATACTTGAAAATTATTCTGCTTAATGGGACACCCATAGGCTAACCATTTGTCATGCCATACCATTTCCCTTCAAAAAATGTGGTCAGCCAGCCAAGCTAGGAAGGCCAATATAAAATTCATACGTCCAGTTAGGCAATAATTCCTTAATAATTCTTTGCTAACTATGTCTATTGAACACTTCATGTATACCAATCCATGTAGTTCTTTTACATTCAATGCTGCGATTTCAAAATCAAGGTCAACTCCAATTCTATTAATTTTTCCAACAAACTCGAAAGATGACTTGATCATGTATTCATCGAAGCCTACAGAATCCACTACCCATTGGTTTACTAGCTTTGCTGTCTCAAAGTAATGTATGCCCCCAAAATTCAGCATGTCTCAGAGGTACACCAGGTTTATGTAATTTATCATTAGCAAACATCCTGGGTGGCATGGTAACGCTTTATACATACCTTTATCTTTATGGACTCTGAGTATACTTGTGAAAAAGATAAATGTTCTCCAATAAACATTTTGTGCTAAACCAGCACCTAATACACCAGGTTTATGTAATTTGTCATTAGCAAACATCCTGGGTGGCATGGTAACACTTTATACATACCTTTATCTTTATGGACTCTGAGTATACATGTGAAAAAGATAAATGTTCTCCAATAAACATTTTGTGCTAAACCAGCACCTGATCACCATCTCCTACACACATCAGTGTTTGATTTATGTTAGGATAACAAATCTTCATATGTTAATGGACAGGCTTCAATCCTCCCCACTCTCCAACTATTCAGTCATCCATATCATTGAAAATCTGATGATATGTTCAAAGCACTTTATTTTCCAATTTTGGTGTCATACCCATGTTAATCATAAATCATTCTGCCCCTTATATGTAGGACCCCAAGACCATTTAAATATACAGATGAGGGATGAGCAGAATACAGGATGAATATGTAATACTTAAGTACAAGTATAGTATATAATTTAAACTAGATGTAATTAGAGGGGATTAGAACCCAGATTTTCAAGCTCCCTTTAGTCATCCGCTCAATCTTATACAACCGATACACACGACTACGTACATATGAAAAAGATAAATGATCTCCAATATATGTATTTCGTGCGGAAACAGCACTTCTCAATTGGTCCGTATCACCATCTCCCACATATATATATAATCAGTGCTTGGCTTATGTTAAGATAGCAAATCTTCAAACGTTAATGGAAAGGCTTCAATCCTCTCCACTCTCCAATTACTCAACCATTCATACCCATGTTGACTGCAACTCATTCTGACACCTCATATGTAGGACCTTAAGACTATTTAAATACACAGAGGAATGAGCAAATACAGGCTAAATATGTAATACTTAAATACAGATATAGTATATAATTTTGTTGTCATACCAATTGCAAACAAGGGCTTTGAACACACTATCATCATATTTTCAATGATATGAAGGGTTGAAGATGTGTGGAGAGAATTTAAGCCTGTCTATTAAAGTTTGAAGATTTACTATCTTAATATAAGCCGAACACTGATTATACAATATTATAATAATTTCAGCCATAAAAGCCAAATTTGAAATCTGGTAATGTTGGATGTCAAAAAAAAAAAAAAAAAAAAATGGTGAGAACAATAGACTTGTGCTTTAAAATTTAGTAATCAATTTAATTTGCTTAACTCTTTCTATACTTTGCAATAAAAATATAAACTAATTACTAAAAGTACTGTCATATATGTGTACACTATAATTTCAAGCAAAAAATTCAAAATTTAATATTGTTACACAAAAAAAAATTTCAAAGTAAGAGTTCAATAACAGTGAAACGTAAGTGCTTCAAAATTTAGTAATTAATGTTCGGAAATTAGCAAATATTTTAATATCACTGGATGATTAGCTTTCAATAAACATAAGACTTTTTGTTGAGCTCATTTGTGCTAATTACAGTAGTGTATTTCTTTTGCAATTTATTTCATAATTTTTAGTCATTTTATTGTTATTGTATAGATATTAATTTTAATAGTGAGTTAAAAAAATGGTCAGAAAATTACTGAAGTTGAAAAAGAAATCATTTCTAAAAAAAAAAAAATAAACAATAAGAAAATGATATAGTTTTACTTCTCAATATTATGTAACAAAAACCACTTATTTATAATTGTTAATAAAGAAGAAGATATAAATTAATATTAAAGTTTATCGGCTTAACGTTTTTGAGGATCCATGCCTCATATTCATAGCCTTCATAAAATGCATAGTAAAATATATGCAAATATTCAAATAAGCTAGTATTACGTAGCCCATTTCTTCGAGATTTCGAAGCAAGTGTCTTCCCTATTAATAGCATGGATGTTTCCATTCATGTAAAATGCCTCCTTTATTTTTCTTTTGTGATCGTTTGATTCTGAGCACAATATTATGGGATAGGCAGGTGTGAAGTTGTGTCAGATTGTTTAGCATGCTCCAAAAATACAGAGGTTGTGTTGCTGTTCCTCTGAGCTCTGTTATATGTATAAAGATGTTGAGCCAGTCTAGTGTTGATTGTAGCTTTCGTTTCACCATAATATATAGCATGGCATCCGGCCTGAGGGCAGGCAATGGAGTACACCACGTGTGGGGTGAACGATCGATCAATGTGGTCTTTGGAGTTGTTAATCAATCTATTAGAATTAGGTGGAGTTCTAAATGCTATGTTGAATTTATCGGTTAATGCTTTCGTTAGTTTGTTAGATATTTTAGAAATGTAGGGGATTGTTATTCTTGGTAGATTGGTGCGAGGTACCTTATTGTTTATTGTATTATGAAATTTAATGATTTTATTTTTTAAAGATTTAAATTTGAACCCTGCTGCTAATAGATCTTTAATATAGTTGTTTATGTTTTCTTTCCTGTCTGCCTCATATTTACATAAATAAAAGTTTCTGAACAAAAATGCATTAAGGCCAGCAAATTTATGCGATGCAGGTGAGTTAGAGTTAGGGTGGATACAGCTTTGAATTTCAAATGGTTTGACAATCATTTTGTAATCTATTAAATGTCGATTTCTCAATAAAGAGAGGTCTAGATATTTAAGTTCTTTATTATTTTCAATGACTAATGTTTAAAGTGTGAACACAATATGGCTAAGTAACTATCTGCCCTACTTTAATAAGTTGAGACAAAAATAACATATTAGACAAAATATTTTTAGATTAAGCAATTCACATTGTAATATTGTGAAGCAAACACAAATCCTTCTTCTAAATCACTGCAGTGATCATTTATATAAAAAAAAAAGGCCGAGCAATTAAAAAAAAAAATTCTGTTACAGATTCCCGAGTTTATTTCCAGAAAAATATGGTTCAGCAGATTCAGGAAAAGGTATGAATTGCATAGCATTAGAAAACAAAATGAAGCAACTAAATAAGATAGGAGGATTGCTGCTGAATATTTTCTCATAAAAACTGAAGCTCTGAAATCAATGATTTATAAATTTTTATTTGGATACATAAGTTTATATTCAAATCTATATTCTTAAAAGATTATTTTAGTTTCCATTAAAATAGAACTTATAGTAAGACAGCAATTACTTTTGTAAACATTTTTACACTTATATCTTTGATTTTTTGCTGCTTTTTTAAAATAGTATTCTGGAATAATAACTTTGGTTTGGATTGTTGGCATGGAAAGAACTACCTCTAAATACATGTATTTCAATATAAACTACAATTAACCAATGGCATAACAAATAGTATTCTGGAACCAATTTATTTATTTTAGTATATAAAAAACACTATAAATGTATGCAAATAGGGAACTTAGTATAAATTTTTAAAAAAAAGAAAAGAAATATCTATATATAAAAAAAAGTAAAATAGTTATCTTTTCTTTTTTCTCACCAGCACTAGATGTAAATGATATAACATAAATATATATATATACAAAAGTATGACTTTTTTTTAGAAATATATTAAGTGCAAATTGCTGCAAAACTGTCAAAATAATTTGTGAACATGTACACATAATTTAAACTTCTACTATCCTGATAAAATTACAAAGTATTGTTTTGATTTGTTTTAATTACTGCTTTACAATTTTTTTTTGCTGATATAAATTTGAGCATGTTGTATATTTTAAAGTAACAGATTATTAATAAAATAAATCTCTATATATATATGCTGTAGTGATTTGTAATAGGTGAAGTGAGTTGCTATTTAAGTCACACATTGGCTGTACTATTTGAAATGGTACGAACCATTGTAGACTATAGGGCTGATGGAAATAATCACCCTTAAAACATCACATTCAATGAGCATGAGCAAAAAATCAACATTGTAAGTAAATATGTTATAATAAATATGATATGACATTACCAGTAATAAAACAGTAGTAAACCCTTCATACAGTAGTGCCAATCAGTGCAAGCCTTTGTAATCAATGAATGCAAAGTTTGTGCATAAAATCTAGTGCCTACTCATAGGAATTTTATACACAAATTTATCTTGAATCCATTGATTACTAAGGCTTATACTGGGTGACACTACTGTATGGAGTTTGCTACTGTTTTAATAACTTGCACAAGCACAGGAAATGATCATCATGATCACTATCAATAATAATTCATACTCAGTTATTCCTTGCAATTGGATTTAAAAATGACAATACAAAATCTTAAGCTAATCATAATCTAGCCAATGCCAAACTTAGGGCATATTAAAAAAAAAAAAAAATCAATACTTCATCTATATGCAAATATTTAAGTATTAAACTTATAATAATACATCTATATCAAAAATGCAGGGATCGTTATATCAATGCTTATCTTCATCAATGCTCTTGACCCACCCAGTACCTTGAGTGCATTAGCCATCAATAAATTAATAATCATCTTAAAATACATAAATAAAATGAAGTATGTGGACTTTAATGGTTGATATTTAATCTCGTGCCATCCACGTCCGCACAATATTATTATTTGAACTAGCTTATGTTCACAAATATACTAAAGTTTGTGCCTGTGAACCAGAGAAAGAACACATAAATAAAACTTTATTCTAACATTAAATATCTTCACTGGAACAACCCATAAATCCCTTAACTCTGACAATTTCAAAGTTTTGTTTTCCTTGTCTGTAAGCTTTCAACATCAATTTTAATACTAAACAACTATTATTTATCAGAATGTAATAAACTTGACTGCATTTGATAATTTTGTTTAGAAACAAAATTCTAAAAAAATCACAGTTGTTTTGATTACAATATAATTTTTTTAAAAATATTTGTCCTCATTTATTGTCAGGAAGAGCAGTTTCATTTCAGAAAATAAACAATAACTTTATTTTTGATATTTATAATTAAAATGTGAATGAACAAAAACAGTGTCTGATAAATTTATCAAATTACACTTTAAAAGTTTAAATTTTTTTAATAATTTTTACAGTATTGTAGTATACTCTAATAGACTAATGATGATGATATTTAGCAAACAGCTTGTAACTGCTATCTCATAATTTGCTTTGTTAACATTATACAGAAAAATATAACCATTTATTCTTAAAAATAAAACATTTATGAATAAAATAAATATGTAATAATATATATTCTTGATTTTTAATAATTATTATGCAATTATTGTGCAAAAATAATCATGAATCTTAATAAACTTTGCAATAAAAAATAGGTCAAATTTTTGGCATTTAAAATATTTTCTTGAAGTGATATAGCAAAGTAAAAGGATGAAAAAAAAAGACCATGAAGATAAGATTTAAAAGACCTACAAGTTTACTGCACTTTCAGTTATCCTGAAATCTAGAGAATTTTTTTGGAATTAAAATATGTGAAATTACTGCTACTTAAAAATAATATTTCTCAATATATGGGGAATTAACATTCATACAAAGTACCTAGGAGAGAAATGGGGGGAGTTAAAGCATATACCAAAAAAATAATTTCAGAGATTTTTTTTTAAAACAATTATTTAATAGTTTAATAAATAAAATAATTTAAAAAATTTAGAAAATGATAATGTAATAAACCTAATATTTTCATATTGATAACCCTTATTATATATAATTTCATACAACACAATTATTATCCCCTTCTGATTATTTTAAATAACTAATTTTATCTAAATGAGTTATTTCCTTATAATAATCAAACCTTAAAATATTTCACAATAAAAAAAAAAAAACACCTTTAACTTACCCCCCCCCCCTTCTTTTTTTTTTTTTTTAAAAAAAGGTTGCGCCATATAACTGTAATCAAATAAAACAAAAAAATCATATTTTCAAAAAATAAAAAAAAAACATTAAAAAAATTATTTTCAATTAATCTTTTCCTTATAAAGTAAATGAAAATAGGCATACATCAGTAATATCTTATTATTATGGATTTTTTTTTATTTAGTCATTTTGTAGTTCATTTGTCTTTTTCTGCAAATCTTGCAGGTAGAAGTTTAATCTATCTCTTGGCTCCAGGATATTTTTTTAATAGCTTTCTCAATAGTTATTTTCATTTAACAAGTTAACTTTATTTCATTCCAGGTTAACAGAGGCTTAACAATTATTTTCATTAAAAGTTAGCCTTTTCTTCTTTTGTAGTTAGCTTTGACTTTTTTTCTCTTTTTGTGGTTCCAGATTTCTAGTTTAATAGTTATTTAATTTAGCTTTTCTTCTTTTATAGTTCCAGGTTTCAGTTTAACAATTATTTTCATTTCAGATTAACTTCAATTGAGAGAATCATTATTTTGGATGGATGAATCAATACATAAGTCTAGATGATAGTTTGTCAGCAATATACTCTCTCCTACATTCTTTTTAATTAAATTGGTTGAATCATGGGGTTAGCAATGTTCAGTTTTAAACAAAAGACATGGTTCTGACAAACTCCTAACTACTATAATGTTTTTCAAAAATATTTTTTTTAAATAACCAAAAGTCAGATCAATTTAGCATCACACAAGTTGACTTCAGACAATTCACATCACTACTGTCAAATTGCTACTAAATTCTACTGCCTACACTATTTTTTTTTTTTTTTTTAAAAAAACCACTGATATCAATCTTCCAGCCAATTATATATACCTCAGAAATAATTGCATTAGCCATGATCACTTATTTTTCATTTTACAAGAATCTTTCTTTTTTTTTTAATTAAAAAAAAAAAAAAAATCCTATTTATACACTAATTTGGAACCCAATTTTTTTTCCAAGATAAATCCCAATTTCTTATTGTTGTTTTTTTAACTATTTGAAAAATAAAACATTCTATTTATACACTTGCCTGGAAAATATTTCAGTTCTTCAAAGACAAATATTCTAATCACTTTTAATTAATTGATAAACAGGTTTCAAAATAATATAAATAACAATTTGTGTCAATTGTTAATACAGAGTTTAATATAAATAAATAAAAACAAATAATATTTCCAAGCGCTTTCAACTCTTACGAGTCCTTATCAAGGCAGTGTAAACAATTCTATTTTCTCCTAGGTGATGAATCTAACATTTCATTGTATTGGCCAGGAACAACTAATCGGAAAGCTGGTTAATTTTGAATTCATAGCACAAGATGAATTTTGTATAATATATGATTCTTTAATCTTGCGTTTTTTATCATGTGTTTCATTCATTAATATTGTAAAATCCTTTGGACTACATATATGGCCTGTATTATTTTGGTGAACATAAAAAGCTGAATAAACTGTATCATCTTCTCTTGCTCTATTATAAGTATATTTATGTTGTTGAAGGCGATATTTAATATTTGTTTTGGTTTCTCCAACATATATTGCACTACAATTTATTTGTGGGCATCTAATAGAGTATACAACACTGCTTTTATCCTCATTTATTATTTCCTTAGAATTATTTATTAACCTATTTAGGTTAGGTGGAGTTCTCCATGCTAATCGAAAATCTTGATTTAAAACTTTTATTATATTTTTATTAATATTGGGAATAAAAGCTAATGACATCCATGGTTTATCATTCATATTTATATGGTCACTATTATGATGTTGTTTATAATGCTTCAATACAGTAGATAATAGCATTTGTTTATTATAACCCACTTGTATTAAATCTTGCATATAACATTTTATATTATCTTTCATAAACATTTCATTTGAAGACAGTTGTTGATTATGTGTTAAAAAAGCTCTAAAACCAGCTAATTTGTGTACTAAAGGAACATTAGATGTTGGATGAATGTAACCTCTATTATCTATATGTTTTACAACCATTTTATACACTAATTTATCATCTACCCTTGATATTTGCAAATCTAGGTATTTAATACTAGAATTGTCTTCTCTTTCTATTGTCCAAACTAAACCATCTTGGTTCTGCAAACTATCAAAAATTTACTTTATAATGTCTGGTAGCCCATATATCAAAACATCATCCACATATCTACAATATAATGTTCTCATTTCTTACTAATATGGGATGCACAATTCGCTGTTCAATATTATCTACAAACAAATTACTTAATAATCCACTTACAGCCAAACCCATTGGCCAGCCTTTTTCCATTCTATATAAGTTACTACTATGTGCTGCAACAATATCATTGCTTATCCAAATTAAAACATCTATAATGAAAGATATTTTATCCTGTGGCATTTCTTTAGCACACAATTTATCTCTCAAAATTATAATAGATGCAGATCGATCCACTGATCCATATAATTCCACCACATCCAATGAAACAAACTCGTACTCCTTAATTATAGCTGTTTTATTAAGTATAGTAACACAATCAAATGACAATTTTAATGTATATTTTCCAAACCCAACAAAATCTAAAATCCACTTAACTAAAACTTTTGCTAGCTTTTGGTTTTACAATATTAATGAATGAAACACATGATAAAAAACGAAAGATTAAAGAATCATATATTATACAAAATTCATCTTGTGCTATGAATTCAAAATTAACCAGCTTTCCGATTAGTTGTTCCTGGCCAATACAATGAAATGTTAGATTCATCACCTAGGAGAAAATAGAATTGTTTACACTGCCTTGATAAGGACTCGTAAGAGTTGAAAGTGCTTGGAAATATTATTTGTTTTTATTTATTTATATTAAACTCTATATTAACAATTGACACGAATTGTTATTTATATTATTTTTATATTATATACAGAAGTATTATTTATTTATTTAAACAGGTTTCAAAGATTTTAATCCCTTTTTTTATTTATTTGTTTTTTTTTTAAAAAAAATAAATGAAACTATATGAAAAAAAAAAAAAAACCCTCCCCTTTTTTCTTTCACAACTGTACCCAATAAAAACTAATCATTCACTTAACTTAGTATTAAAATTTTTTAAATTTGTCATATGACCATTTCATGTATATAAACTAAATTATCTTTCAAAAGTAACCTTTATTAGTTAAAAGATTACAAAAAATTATCAGGTACCCTTACCCATGGAGAATTACAAAGTGTTCAATGTTACAAGGTAAAATAATTATTGACCAGATTTATAAAAAGTACATATGGTCGATAACAAATATATCCATAAAAAGGTTGTATAATTTTGTTTAATGGGTATCTGTACACGAGTCTTCATGGCCCAACTGCTAAGAAATCACCCATCACCCAATGATCCCCATCCCTAAGGCCTCGTAGCAAAGACCCAAATGCTTCAGCTAAATAGGCGAACATCCAGCACTGCGCAAACCACCACAACAGGCAACGAGGTCCAAGGCCATTAGACATTAAATCCTTGACTGCAGCCAAGCCCATTCCAGTTACCTCTGTCTCCCAATTCAACAGTCCAAATGGCCACTTTCTGTCTACCTGCCCTAAATTGGAATGCCAACTGTAGAAAAAAATTAATGAGTGATGAGCACAGATCTGCACTGCCAAAAACAATCCATTAAAGGGGCACAGCAGCCCATCAGAGCAAAAAAGGTGCTGAAAACTTTGACCCTGTACCTTCCCAGCAGGTTTTCCGGGTATCTGCAATAATCGCCAACAGCCCACACCCATAAACTAGACCCCCAAGGACTGCCATCATCAACCCCTAAGAAAGAAATTAGGAGTGCAGACCTGTGCCCGCAAATATTACAACAAAACTCTATTACTGCTACAAAGATATTTCTAGCTGGAGTGTCTAGCATCCAGCATGACAAATGAATTTGGCTGTGGTTATGATCTTCATAAAAGAATTGTTCGCTTTTATTCCTTAAATTTCTCAATCCTTATTAAAAGTTATTCATTGAGTGATATTACGTTAAAACAGTTGATTGTTCATCTTCCTCATCCATTAAATCCAATATATTACCATAAGCCTCTTGCATAACATTATTTCCCCATACTTCTATTCCTTTTAGATTTTACTGCATTTGCATAGATTTTCATTTTTAATCGTAATGCCTCTTCTTACTTGAATTCTTGGTTATTAACATTATATAATTTGTTTGACTTACTTCTCTCATTAGGTTCAAATTTAGATTTTATAGTTTTGTTCTTATTAATCGGTTTCGCTTTTTAGATAACGTTTTCAATTTTAAACTTTTCGAAGCCTTCAACCACATTCGCTTCCTGTTTCTCTTGTGATATTTTGGGTGACATATAGTCCAAATCACCTGTGGTGTTTTGTTTGTTAACTGGATTTCTTCTTCCGTCAGTTGTTTATTTATACTACTGTTTTCTTGCCTCACATTTCCCCCTCTATTTTGTACTTGATTTGATACGTTCTCTGCCATCTTTGTTTTCACAACGAGTCAGTTAAAACCTTGTTGCTGATAGGAAACTAAAAGTTTTGCTTCATTTTGATAACAACACTTAAAGGTAATGAGTTTACCCTCAGTTTGGCTTCAAAGTATTACAGTGAAGCATCGTTATCCTTTTTTAATTCCACCTAATATAGGGATCTGAAAGTAACATTGCATTCCTCGAGCCACTAGGTGGCATTTTATCAACTAAGTTAAACTTGCAGAAAATATAAAAAATAATTCTTCTCAATATATATATACACAAAACAGACACTAAAATTAATGTTAACTTAAATTTTCTGCAAAGTTTACATTTAATATGAAGAAAAAGAGTGGTTGAAATCCCAAAAAGTCCGAGAATCAGTTTTTAGCTTAATCATAGTCAACCTTTATATAAGTTTGTTTTATCCAGCAATAATCATTAAACCCTCTCCATATATACATATTAAAAAAAATACTAATTAATTTTATGAAATTCAGTCAGTCATCTCTTGAATTTATTTAATTGTCTATCATTTATTTAGTATACAATTAAATTTTTGTAAAATGTGATTTATTGCTACCAAATAATATTAAAAAGATATAATTAGTCATTTATTGAAAGACAGACAATACACATTAATTCATATCCCTCTTAAATTTTGCCATATTATTTGAAAAGTCACAGTCAATCCTTTCAGATCAACTATCAGCTTTCCCCCTCTTTCTTCCACTCTTATTTTCTGCCTCTACGGTACATGTCCAATCCAATTTAATTTCTCTTTTGCCTTTTAATTTAATCAATGATTTTTCTCTTACACTTTTGTATTTCTAATACAGTATATCTAAATTTTCTATTCTCTAAGTTCATATTTTTAAAATCACCAATCTTTTCCTAATGGTCATGAATTTTACTCCATATAAAGCTGTACTTCAAACAAAACATTTAACAAATCTCATTCCTAAAACTGATTTCAATGATTCTAATAAAAGTTTGAATAGCCATTGCAATTTTAATTTTAATTTTTTTATTGCTAATTCCATCGCTACTTAACTCCTTGACAGTAACCATTCATCATTTTGTTTCTTTCCATCTATTTTCCTCTGAATATTTTCCTAAAGTTCCTTATTTCTTCTGAATGACTTAGAAGTTAGTGCATCAACATGAATGGTACAAAGGCAGAATTTATCTAAAAATTTAATTACAAAAGCAGTTATTTTAAAAAATGTGGACTATCATTAAAATTCTATTTTCCATTATTTATTAATAATAAATATTTGTGTCACTATTTTTTTATGACTAACTTAATTTATAAACACTAAACATCACATGATATTGGATAAATAGGCACTAGATGGGGATTTTATGCACAAGCCTTCTGGCATCCATTGATTACTCTGGTTGGCATTGAGTGGCACTACTGTATGGAGAGTTTTGCCTGTTTTAATAACCTAATTTATAATATATCAGATAATGTTCACTTCCATTTAGTTTTTCTTTTTTGATTAAATTTCTGATAAATCTACAATGTACCATTCAATCTTTATAAGTTCTCTTTTTTTACTTTTATATTTGATATTCAACAATCAAGTTGATAAATTTATTATCTGTGGTGATATACTGAATCATATATAGTCTGTTGTATGACAATCATTACAGTTTTATATCGTTTCAATTTTTGAAAATCCACCAGATGCTATTTAAAATCATCTTTTAAGACACCAAAGAGGCTGATTAGTTCTGATACTCAAGAAAAAAAAAAAGATATGAAGGTTTACATAACTAAAAATTAAGAGATTGAAAAATTACTTTCATTCTTCTACATGAATGTGAAAATTAATAAGTTACAAATATTTATTAATAGATATCTTGAAGTTGAAAATGACAACAAATAAATTGTGCAAAGACCTACCCAACTGGAGATTTGATGGTGATGATGGCAATAAAACACTATAAAAACCAAAAACTGCTACGAAAAGCTCTATATTGAATATCATTTGAATACTAAATAGAGATAGAAGATTATACAGTCTAGAAAAAAATTGTTGCAGTTGTATATTGTACACACAAAAAAATTAAGGAACACAAATTATTGAAAAGTAATTACATCATATTGTTCATATTTATTCATGACTTTATATCCTTAAAATAAATGTATTTCTTATATTACTTTACAAAACCAGAACATTACTCTTGTGTTATCTATAGTAAGTACAAATAATCAGTGATTATCAAAAATTAATGCATTTAAATTTCCATTTCCAAAATGGTTTCTTGATTTTGTCTTTATCAATACAATTATACTAGAAACAATTTGGTGATATTAATGCATTAACATCTGATAATCAGTAATCGCTTAATTTTACTATAAATGGCATTAGAGTAGGGAACTGCTTGCTCTTTGTCAGATATTATGTAAAATGCAGAGTTATTACTATCATTTATTTTCTCTAAATAATAATAATAATAAGGGAAAAAAGGTTAATTCTTGCACAAAATTTGGATATTAAAAAAATTATTTAATTTTTAATTCAGACATATGTTTGGCCAGATCTGTAATTCACATAATATTAACAAAACCATTAAAATAGATAGAAGCTACACAAGACTTTTAAAGAGAGTATTAGGATAAATACTAGTGATAATAGATTGTTTCTGCAATACAGTACATAACAATTTGGAAAAGTTTGAACAGATAGTTCACAATTTTAATTAAAGTTATATAAAATAAAGATCTTATTTAAAATTATTTTGTAACGATTAACAACAATATTACGTTAAGAAAGAGGCTTATTAAATATTTTATCTCCAACTGAAATATTATATAATGCAAAAAAATTGATTCATTAAAAAAAGCTTTAAAAAAAGACTGGGATTTTGTGACATGAAAAAAAAAAAAAGATTAAATTGGATTAGTAGTAAGAAATATTCAAACAAAAAAATATATGAAAAAATAATATTAATTGAAAAAAAATTAAAATAAAAAGAACTTAAAAGTTCTAAAATCAGAAAAAAATTATGAAAAATGTTAAAAATAATTGTAAAAAAAAAAAAAAAGATAAACAGAAAGCATTTATGAGTATGTAAAAACCAGAAAAGATAATAAGATGAAAATAAAGCAGCACTCCACTTTACTAACATCTAGTAAAAGCTAGAGTAATAAATAATTACTAAATACATATAAAATATCTATCTTTAATATGAAAATCATCATCCTCAGTCTGGTTATTAATGATAGAAGTTTTATATGCATTTTTGTTTATCATTGATAACTTTAGCTTTCACTTGATGGCAGTAAAATACTGAGCTGTTTATGCTTCATTAGTTAAGTATTCAGAGATTTGTTGTAAGATGTAAACAATTTGGGGATGTTTTGAACCAATCTAATGGTCATGTGTCCAAAGTAAATTATTACAGTTTCAAACAATTTAAATCAAATTATACTATTCATATGAATCCACCTAAATAAAGAACAATCATTTACTTAGATTTACAGATTTATTATAAGTTACTCTAGAAAAAGAAAGAAAAAACTTTATATATATTGCAGATATAAATTTTGTGATAGGGGGGAGGAGGTAAACATTTTTATATTATTCCAGTTTAGGATTTTAATTGTGCAGTGGACTGGTGCTATAATTTAAGTTTATAATTACATGCAAAATTAGCTTATTATAATAATATTAATAAATAATGTCAACAAACTGATTCTGATGATACAAATTTTCAATATAATAAACAAGGATAGTTTGCAATTACTTTTTCCCATATAGTGTCAAAATAATGTTTTGTTATTGACACAACTATCATTACTATTATCCTATAACATTGTTACCCATTTTAGTAATAAAACATTAGTAAAAAAATAAAAACTTTTTTTTGCCTTTGATAATAATAATAAAAAAATAGATTCTCCTTATGAAGATGGTTAGAAAAGAAACAAAAAAAAAACCCCCAATTTCAATGCAGGTTTCATAATGAGAAGTATAAATAATAGATGAAAAAGCTTATTCCTACCTAAGACACTTCTGATTCACCTGACTTATTCCTTAGTTAAGAATTAATGAGAATATAATCTTTTTGTGGCATTAAAATGTAAATAATATTTCCTCTCTCTTCACCTCTTTCTGTCCAAGTAAATTTTCCAAGAAAATCATAATTAATATCTTTTCTATGTTTGTTGTTTATTGAAAGGCAGATGAAAACTACGCAAGAGGATACTATGATCAAGCAATAATGCTTAATTCACTACAGATAATTTGAAATTGGTTTGCCATTGTCTTAATCTATTTTAGCATCTCAATTTTAGAGCTACATTATATAAATTTACGGAGCTCTTTACATCATTAAAATAAATTTTTCTCAAATATAGTTTATTTGAGTCCAATAACTTGATATTAATATTATTTTCTGTAAACAATTTTTTAATTTCACATTGCATATTATTATTATTTGTTAACAAAGAAATATCAAATATCTGAATAGCATTTTTCCAGAATAACCTATCATCATCTAGATTTTGACAATGAATTCATTATAGTATTCATGGAGACCAATTAGTTTTTATTTCACCAACAACTTTTTGATACATTATAGTATCATCAAAATGAAAAAATTTCAACTTGATCAGTTATTTACTTATTTTCTTTAATATCTATAAATTCTCAAAAGGCTTAGGTAGTACTACAATTCAAAAGTATGAAAGTTTTCCTATCCATTTTCAGCATCAAGAAATCATATTCATAGAGAGTCACACAAAACACCATTTTTGAATAATTCTGATCTTTATGTTTAAAGTTACTAAATCTGAAAAAGCTTTTCTATTATAGATCGTCCACTGCAACTCTGCTCAATGTTTGTAATAAATCTCTTAATTACTGGATCCTTTCGTTTTCTTCATATTTGCCATCATCTTATGTTTTCACTCTAGTCTTTAATCCTTAGACATTTTCAGCTATAAGTATAGTTCCTTAAAATATCACATGATCACCTTTTCTTTACAAATTTTGTTACTGTTATAGACAATTAGCATATCTAAGATTATTGGTTTCTCCAACCAACAGGCTTCCTTCATTATATATTCACAACAGGTAGTTATAATAAGCATTTCTTTGTCAATGTGAAACTAGTTTTTTTCATATTAGCCCATTTTAAATGTTATAGTATATCTATTTTTCTAAAAACACTGCAAATTCTAGCACAGTCAAATGAATCAAAGACTTATTTCTAGCCATTTCTACTATCTAATATAATGATGTCTCTAATTCCTCAATCTTTTCTGGAACCAGCTTGCATATCTAACAGTTTTTTCAATATATAGTGTTCATTTGAGCTGAATGATTTTCAGGATAAAATTATTTGTATGTGGTAGAAGATTATTACATATACATATATATCATGACATAGAAATATTTCTTCTAATCCATGACATTGAGAAAATTTTCAGATTAATAGACATAATTTAATCAATATCTTTACTGATTCTTTTTCAATTCCCTATGAAACTTTTAATGGCAATGATACCAAGACAAATCTGATATTTTCTATTATTAAATGCCAACAGAAATGATTTCTTACCAAAAGAATTTTGATTATCTTTGTGATATATTTTTTTAATATATTTCTTGTGTTTGATCTGAGTTATTTAATTTATTTAGTATTTTTCAGCAAACCTAGTCACAGCCGAAAGTTACTTTTAATCACAAAAATGCTTATATTTTTCTAAGTTTATTTTCATTTGGAAAACATTGTCATAATATTCCTCTTGGTCTTTCAAAAATACTCTTTAGGATTTCTTATGCTCCATATGAAATGGCTGATTCGATCAATATGAATTTTCAAACATCACCCAACTGTAAATGGAAAATCTATTTATAAATTGACTTATGATTGAAAGTTATTAAACACTTTCAATCAACAACTCCCAAAGATATAAAAGCTCAATGTTATTGTAAAGTATGATTTGGAATGATTTAAGTTATTACTCAAACGCAAAACTATAACCTGCTTTACAGAAATATATATATATGCTAGCCTTTACAGATATATATATACATATTTACAGAAATATATATATATGCTAGCCTTTACAGATATATATACATATGCTAACCTCTGAAAATTGCTGATTCTACCTTTTATTTTCAATTATTCTGGATTTAAAATTTCTGGAAAAGTTTAGACAACACATTGCCTTTTTAAATAGATGCATCTTCAAAAAAAAAAAAAAATGCTTTCAAAAATAATTGAATAACAAAATATTTGCACGCAGCAATTTTTTGCGCCTGCTAATGATTTCGTTTAAATATAGTAGTATATACGTTTTTGTTCAGTTAAATAGAGTATTTTAATAACCTGGATAACATTTAAAAAACAAAAATGTTCTCATTGTCTTGACTATCTAACATAGAGCAATACAATAGTAATTAAATGCAGTTAAAATATATTTAATTATTATTGATAACATAACTAATTAGGAAATAAGGATAACTCAACGACCAGTAATGTTTTTAATTAGGGCTCAACGTAACGAGTTTTTATTAATCTAAAATACAAATAAAAAGAAAAAATGAAACAACTATATATATAAACAAATAAGAAACAAAACAGCAATGATCTCAATGATTACAAATTGTATTTCTTTTAAAAATAAGCATTTTAAAATTCATTCAGATATTCATTTATGTATTCTTAATCTAGATTCAGTAGGATGTTTTGAAAATTTTTGCTGGACATTTATAATAATCATTTTGATTTTTTATTTTAGATAATAAAATAAACAAAAAATAACAATCCTGTTAATTATACTCTGAATCTTAAAATGAAATCAATTTCAAAGAGATGCTTAATTCATTAATAGAAAATAAGTAAGATCAAAACACAGTAACACCGAAGTAATTTCTTGGCTACATAAAGATTTAAAACATGTTTTGATACATAAATCAAAGTATTGTTTTTCACAAATAATTTTTAAAACGTACCCTATTATAAGGCAGTGGTCTATTTCGCCCACGATTAGTCCGGTTGGTCCTGAGTGGACCTCCGCCAGCACTACCACGATTACCACCTCGTCGTTGATTACCTCTGTTACCTCTAGTCCCTCTTCCTGATTTTTCTCTGTTCAACTTGATGATATCATCTAATGACATATCTATTTTGTCCACCATTATAAAGGTATCAAAATAAGAATATTAAAAGAGTAACAGTGAAAAGAAAGAAACACGCGGAAATACTCCGACGCCGTTACTAAAAAACAAAATGGCGGGTAATTCTCAAAGCATTGTGGATGTTTAACCTGAAATATTAGTTTTGAAAATATTTAATAGTTTAATTGAAGTATTTGTAGTTTATATAAACTTTTATGAAAACAAAATAAATAATATTACGAATTTTATAACATTTTTATTATAACAGTGTAACGTGATTAATACGGCGGTGCTTTAATGAATTAATAGGAATAGTCATCTTAATGATTTAGTAATGGATGTGGTTAAAGGAAAGTTGTTGGGGAAAATGCCGTGACTCAATTTTATCAGCATGACCGTATTAAATATAAATATGGAACACGATCTGGATCAACAGCCAAGATTCATGGTTTTTTCCAAGGTTAGTTTACTTTTCTTTTTTTTAAAACTCTGTTGTAGTGAACTATACTTACGTTTTGTATTAACGTTTAAACCCCGTTATCCATTGTCGTCAGCTGTGTATTATCAATCGAAGTATAGTATGATGAATTTTAAACGAGTTTGAACCTGCTGCCATGTTTATATAATTTTTTTTTTTTTTTTAAAAAAAAAAGTTGTACAACGCTAATCTCTAATATTGTTATTCTTCAATAGTATTTTTATTTAAATAAGATTACGCTATGCAGGCTTTTATTGATGCTAAAGAGGAGATACGCGCGTCTTATTAATCTTAAGGATATACTATTATAGTCACAAATACTTCATATTTTGTGGACCTAATTATAACCATTATTTTATATGAAAATATTTTTATGGAAAAAAAACATTTTACTGTGTTAAATTACGTATATGTAATATATTCATTTAAAAAACAAATTATTTTCTTAGATCTTCTTTTTCTCACACTTATATCCAATAATAAATGATAGAATATTTTTTCTATTAAAAATATAGGATGATTAATAATTTAAATAACTATAGTTTTCTCTTAGGTTTAGTATTAGAAATTAATTTGATGTGGAAAAAAACATTAATGGTCATTTCAAGAAACAAAAAGTTTTTCAAGTACTGTATATTTACTTTTTTTTTTTTTTGTCTTTTGTGATTATAATTTAACGTATCTTAATATAGTATTACTAATAGGATAACTGAAGTTTAATGATTATATTAATGACATTGTTAGTGTTATCCACTATGTGTCACTACAAGAGATCATTTATAATGTTATGGCTTTTTCTAAAAAAAAAATCTGTCTTCATTTATTCTCTCTTCTTTTTTAATTTAAACTATGCCACATGTGATTGTTATAAAAATATTATAGTCTAATGTTTTTTTAAAAAAAATAATTTGTAAAAGAATCTAGGATCTTTGTTTTTAGAGATGGAGGCGGGGTAATATTTAATTGAATCTATTTTAATTTTATTTATCAGTTTCTTTACTCATAAAAATGAATATAAATCTTGATACTTAGTAAAGGTAAATAACGAACATTGAATTATTCGAAGTATTATTGTTTTTAAATCAGCTCTTCCTTCTTTGTGTAATCGCATTATATTACTACTGTTGTCATTGAAAGATCTTCGTGATCTGTATACTGTATTTTCTCTGTCTAAACAGTCGGCGAATTATCTGATTGACTCGCACATTGTAAAGATTAACCAATCACAGTTAACTTTTGAATGACGTCAAAGTCTGTACTGGGAGAGGGAAGTACTGTTTTCATTCTTTATATAAATGCTTTCTCTTTTTTTAAAATTTTCTCCTCCTTCGTCATTTCAGACGTTGTACGAAACTGTTTTTTTTTTTTGTTGTTGTTGTTTAATATAAGAAAATCTGATGGATATTATAACTGAACTGTATTAACCAATTTCAAAATCAATTAAAATATTCAGTTATTTTCTTTTTCATAGAAATAATTTTTATCATTTTTCAATATATAATAGGATGTGTACTTCAGATAATAGGATCTCTTCTATTTGAAGAGATTTATTGAAATAGTAATAAGGGTAACTATTTTATGAATTCAAATATATGTAAAAATCCTTTTAGAAATGAACATTAATGTAAGGTAAATAATTGAACATATTTAAATATTATTTATTGTACCAAAGTGCTGGAATAATAGTGGTTAATAAACCTCACATAATAACGAAAATATTTGCAAAAATTATCAAAGACCTACTTAAATGAAAGACTATTATAATATAGTATAGCAATTTCAACTTTGCATCTGTATTCATATATTAGTTTTACCATAATATAAAAACTAGAACAGGCTTAACATACCCATTACAGAAAAAGGATTTTCCAACAGCCTTTCAAAAAGAATTATAAAAAAGAAGACATTACTCACCAGGTTTGCCAAATGTTAAATGATGAGGCCTTGTCCATTTTGCATCTTTGTTTTTTATCCTCTAATTGAAGTAGCTAAATACCCATTTCCCAAACAATTTTAAATGATTACATGTGCTGACTATAGGTTTATTATCTGAAAGAAAAAAATCTAGTTAAAAAGGTTTTACTTTTTACTTGATCCAAATTTGAATCTCAGGTTGTAGGTATGATTAAACTGTTTACTGCTATAGCAACACAAGGCAGTCCTTCATATGAAATATTCTTAAATAATTATTATTTATGGTATTTTACATTTAAAATGCATTTTAAAATAAATAGAAATGAAATTTTATGAACTTTTTAAACCACTAAAACATATGATCACCACTTTTGTTTATACAAGCTGTTAAAACAGTAACAACCCTTTCCATACCCTAGGGTCTCACCAAAATGTATAGGTACTGAACTGGTTTCAGATCTACATGACTATACAAGCAAATGACCTTGGATTGAAAACATGCTGTTTTCATTTTGGAGTCATAGTTTTATAGTTAACTAAAAAGATAAAAGGTGTCTGCTGGAAGGTTGCATTAGATCCAAAGATCTAGATGCACTGTTCTCACATTCATGGCTTCTTACCAATGAAAGTCACACTAGAAACTAGTCTGGGAATATTGAATGAGTAGGCACTAGATAGAGATTTTGATGCAGAAACCTTCTAGCATCCATTGATTTCTATGGTTTGCACTGGGGAGCACTACTGTATGGAGAGAATTGCTACTGTTTAAAATTTTTATTATAAATAACATGAAAGTGTTCACATTATTAGCACCAGATGAAACATTCTAAGATGAAATATAATTTATTTTTTTGTGATTAATTCAAATAACTCAAACTTACAAATGTTTATTTTCATTGTGCTTCTTAAAACCTATTGAAACAATATGTCTCATTTTGAAAAACTTTTAAAAATACTTTTGTTCTATTAATATTTGGAGTTATTAAATTTTTAATTACTTTTATAAAACAATAAAATTTCCAAAAGTGAAAGGAAAGTTTCTAGTAAATTTTACTTTCAAAGTATTATATTATCTGTGTAATGATAATAAACTGGCCATCTAAATGAAGCCAAAACATTTTTAGGCCTTATTGTTCTTTATAAACAAATTATTATTTAATCCCCCCATAATTAAGTAATGTTTATGGTACTATATCAAGGTGATTGGTCAAAATGTAATGGAATTTATATAAATAAGGTTTATGTAATAGCAAGCCAATTTTCAAGTCAGAGGACAGGCAAAAATAATTGCTTCTGAAACTACATGGATCATTTCATCACACATTAGTTGATCAGGAAAAAATTTTTAAATTCTCAAAACTCTGTACGACATGAAGTGAGTATATATATTTTTTCCAATATTAAAATGTCTTGCGGAAAACTTGTTAATTAAGTAACATAATTAATTACATTATGAAAATTACATTTGTTTTTAAGTGAAGTTTCATTTTATCTCAGTGGTAGTTTTTGCAATTGTGAATCATTATCTAAATGGTTTGTTTACCAGTTATTCTTTTTCCATTTGAATGCAGTTAACTTAGTAGTTAGAAAATCTAACTGTATTTAATGTCTAGGATAATATTAGAGTATTTATGGGAGGAAAAGAAATTGATGTATGAACTCTTAGATTTACAGAAAAAATATTTTTATATTTTGCAACTTTAAAGATAAAGGGTTTTGCTATGTAATGATTAGAGCATTTGTCTGTTATTTTCACAACCTAGAGTTTGAATCCAAGCAGGATAAACTTTAGAAAAATTTTTCTGATTATAAGCAAGCTTAGAATTTTTTTTTTTTCAGACATCCTGTTAAGAATTAATCTAGATAGCTCTCCAATATTGAATAGCAAATGAATATCCAGATATTATTGGCCAGTGGATGGCAGTCTCAGATTTATCAGAATTGATTAGATATATATGTAGATGTAAAAATGAAAATTCTATTGTAATATGATGCTGCCTTTGATCACTTGTTGTGGAAATATCATACTCTGTAGACACTGATCCTATGATTTACTTTTATTCACAAATATGGAAATTACATCTGAGACATGTGATCCTTGAATTTTTTTTAGCTCATAATTTTCTTTTAGTTAGCTAACCTGTAATTAATAATGGTTGGTAAATGTGTATCAAGTTATTATTAGCTGGTATGTAAGGGTCCTAGATTAATCTGGTTTGGTCACAAGTGTATTGAACCTCTGAGTGAAAATGTAAAAAATAAAACTATAATATTATATTGCCGCCATTAATTGTTCATATCAGAAATGTCATATTTCTAGGAAGCACTTGCAATAATTGAAAAAAAAAAATCTTTTTAAGATATCTGTGAATTCATAACATATTCTTTTATGCACTTTATATAATACAAATACAATGTTTTATTGTTCCACAATTTCAAAAATAATTAGCAATTCCTATTAATAATCTTTTTTCATAGAGCTATATGGTTTTTTATATTTTGTGAATATTCTTCTGTGTGTGTTAGTTGTAACATCATTTATTTTATCTACTATCTTGTACTTTTTTTTATACATTCTTTCCTTTTTTAATATATATATATATTGCCTTTTATTGCTAATATTTACTATTTCTTGTTTGTTTTTTTCCAACTTTTTTTTTTTACTTTAAATAATCTGAGATCATTCTCTATAATTAATTATTTTAGTGCTTACTATATATTTTTGCTTATCTATGATAGTCTTTTGTTTCATTCTTTTTCTTTTTTGAACTTATGTCCATTTTTATTTTTTGAAAGAAACATTCATTGTAAAAAGATAATTATTATTATTTAAATAGCAAAACATTTGTTTTGTTTTCTAAATTGGGGTTTTATTGAACCAAATACTGTAATTAAATTTGGTTACAAATGTTTTGATGATTTAATATAATCTTTTTAAGGTTTATATTACAAAAATATTTTAATAATATGTCTGAAAAATATATAAAATCTTGGTTTTGGACAGTATTTTAATTTATTGCAAATGTTAAATCTTTCTAGAAATTTTTAGGCAGTCTTTGAAATTAATGCATATATCTATTTGAATGTATATTATCTGATTTATTTTCAATATCAGTTTTATGTATTTTTTATTCATTGTTGATTTCTATATTAAGAAATCCATTTTTAATGACTTATTTTTATTAGTTACCTCTAATGTTTTTGCTATTTTTCATGCTATATCCATATTTGTTTTTTCTTCTTCAATTACTTCATCTTTGCCTATTAGAATACAAGTTATATAGTAACATATTGATATTAATATAAACAAACACTGCTAATATACATTCTGTGCATTTTACACTGTGCAAATACATTATTTTATTATTCCAAACTTCCATAAATAGCTGGTAGTTTTGACTGTCCAATAATCTTTTCAGAACTGTAATGTACAAAAAGTGAGAATTAAAAAATGTTTGGGATAGTTTTAGTCTAATGAATGTTCAATAATAATCATTAATATCATTCTATAAAGTAGTTTGTGGCAAAGTTGTGAGTTCAGAAAGTTTGACACTTATGATCAAACCATCAGAATTATAAAGTACAAAAAGTGAGAATTAAAAAATGTTCGGGATAGCGATAATCTTTAGTCTAATGAATGTTCAATAATAATCATTAATATTAGTCTATAAAGTAGTTTGTGGTAAAGTTGTGAGTTCAGAAAGTTTGACACTTATGATCAAACCATAGTAAATTGCCATCTATAAAATCCTAAGTAAATGATGAAAATATATATAAAAGATTGTGGTCTGGGCCAATTGATGAGTGTTCGTTCAACATGAAATGCATATCTTGGGGATCATATATCTTTTTCACATGTCTTTGGCCATATATATGTTTTAGTAAATTGTTATGAAATAGAATATATAAAGTTAAAAGTAAAAAAAAAAAAAAGATGTATTTGAAATTAATATTACAATATGAGCTATGTATGTCTTTTTCACTTCAAAAGAAAAATGACAGCATGTTTCAAAAATGCATCAGGAAGGAGAGAAGTTGAGTGGGCTGATGGATGGATGTGATATGATTGAACTAAGGTGAAAGATACATATATAAAATATATAAGTAACTTTTTATAATGAAATTAAACATACAAAACAAATTGTTATTCATATTAAAAACTATAAAAAATTAATTTAAATAATTTACTTTAAATCTGATTTATTAATACTAATTTTATGAATTTATTATTCATGAAAGATTCGAAGAGGTATGATCACTCAATAGTCTAATGATATTGTCAAACTGAATCTTTTAAACAATAAAAGTTAAATGCTTTTTCTGATTAATGTTATTCTTCTGTGATTATGTTGTATTACTATTACTATATGTTCCTAATATGTATGTATATTTAAGTATGCTCTTGCTAATTTATTAATTGTAGCTTTGAATAATTTACATTTACTTATAAACACTTGAATTAGTAAATAAATTCAGCAAAGAATAAATTGACTCTGCTGTGACAGCATTAATTACAAAAGTGTATTGGCATATATTAAATATGTAAATTAATTACTGACTATTATTATTAATGTTGATATTATAATTATTAATACATATTTTTATTATAATGTTATATTTAGGACTATGAGGTTCATGCTTAATTAGTATTTATAAAAATTTAAACAATACATTTTAAAAATTGTTAAATGATATATGGTATGTAATACTGCTCTCTTTGAAAATAGTTGAATAATCAATAAAAGAATGATAATATTAACAGGTAATATTTGATCATTATCAGTTGTAGCTAGGCTTTGCTTGCAATGCTTTTTTACATAATTTACTCCAGCATCTCCATTGAATGTTATGTCATGAACTTTAATAAATTCTTATGTTAATTTGATATAATTTATTAACTAAACAAATTCAATTTATGACTATTTAATATTATAAAAGTTTTATCACTAAAAAAACAACTTTTGAAAATTACACAAATTTTGCTTATAGTTAGTTACTTGCAGCAAATATTAACACAAACACTTTCTATATGTAAACTATTACAGTAATTTTTTTGCATTAATGCCATTATTAAACTTAGAATAATAGTGGCTGTATAGTTAAGAAACTTCTTAAGCACTAATTGCTCTTTTATCAGATTGAGTATCTGATGAGGTGGGGGGGGGGTCTTTTGAGTTTTTTAAATTTTTTATTGTCAAAGTGTCGATCGGGAAGTGAACCTGGGCCAGCTGCTTGGAAGGCAGCTGTGCTAACCGCTAGGCCACCAACTCTTGACACTTTTTGAGTTTTAATAGTTAAATACACTTTGACTTAAGAGTGGAATGGATCATTTATTAATATGTAATATATCTATTTAAAATAATCATAATTAGTATTTTTTTTTCAATAAATGAATTATAATAAATAAGTTTAAATAAGAATTATAAAATATATTTCAATTTTTTAGTCAAATTTAAAAGATAAAAATATTCATTTGTGGTAAAGTTAGTATTTAGTGAAACTAAGATTAAAGTAATAATATTATTATGATTAATTTGATCTGAAGAAACAAAATCTAATAATTAATATTTTTTCTGTTTATATTTAATGTGTTAACTTTTCATTGGCATATCATTATTGATATTTGATTCTTTTTAATGAAACATTTTATAATAAATATGACACTCCGTCTTTCCCCGCATCTCCCCAGAATATTGTATAACATTATTATATGTGAAAAGTTAAGAAAAGTTTACAGTTCAATACTTAGATCTAAAAAATTTGTTAACTGAATATTTTTTAAAATAAAAATCTGGAAAATGTTAAAATACTGATTTACATTCTTGAAACAAAGAAAAAAAAAACAGTAACACTAAATTTTGTAAAAATAGAATGCAATTTATTTTATTATTTAATTATAAATTGAAATTCAAATTTAACTTATTTTGATGCATTAGATTTATTACAATTTCAAAATTCAAAGTAACTATTGCTAAATATTTATAGTATGAGTAAAAAAAACCCAATAATAATTGAAATTTGATGTAAATTGCAAGATTGAAATATAACATTATTTTCAGAAAAAGGTAGACAGTTAAACTCAATGACATTTTATTTTTAATGAGACAGAAGATATCTTGTATCATCTTAAAAAAAAAATCATTGATAGTAGAGTGTGAGCTCTATCTGTAGGATGCAATCACCATCTACATCCCATTTAAAAATACAACTAGAACACCATCATCACAAACCTTCAGGAAAACAAAAAATTAAGAAGTTTTATGTTTTTTGTAAAAAAAATGAAAAGCTAAAAAAAAAAAAAAAAACTGTGAAAATCATATATGTTTATAATCATGAAAATAATATATTTAAAAAACAAACGTGAAAATAATATATTTAGCAATCAAATCAATTCATAAGGATTACAAAACATACACTCAATAAGGGATAAATACAAGCATTCCATAAAGAATTAAATTAGCCATGAGGCAAAATGCAACTCCATAAGAAATTAAATTATAAAATCAATCTGTGAATTGAAGAAAGTATTTACAAACATAGTAATACAAAGTAAGTAATGTAATCCATAAGAAAACCCATTTTGACTGCAATAAATTCATAAGAATATAAATTCAAAAAAAAAAAAGTTGCCCATATATGAGGAAATGGAAAATATGAATGCCATAAAAATTACAATTATTGTCGTAAAATATATATTTTTGTCTTAAATAGAAATAAAACACACTAACTCCTTTTTTTTAAACTTGTTTTTATATGACTATACTCATGTAAAAAAAAAAAATCCAACGTTTTGATTATTTTATATAGTCTTTTTCAAGGCACACTAAAATAAAATAATATATATAACAAATAACACATATTCTATAAAAAATAAATAAATAAATAAAAAAAAATTACAAAATATAAACAGTGAGGATTGACTATTACAAAATATATTTTGTAATTTTTTTTATTTATTTATTTTTTATTTTTATGGAATATGTGTTATTTGTTATATATATTATTTTAGTGTGCCTTGAAAAAGACTATATAAAATAGTCGAAACGTTGGATTTTTTTTTTTTTACATGAGTATAGTCATATAAAAACAAGTTTTAAAAAGGAGTTAGTGTTTTATTTCTATTTTGGATATTTATGAACTATTTTGAAAAGAAGAACTCTGTGCTTGATATATTAAATTATATTATATTAAATTATTTTATTTTTGTCTTGCTATTTATGTTTATGCTTTATATAGTTATTGTATGAAAAATGTACACTGGATAAAATGAAAGTATAGCTATGTAATTAAATAATAAGGCATATATATATATATATACATTTATTATAGTAACTATAATTTTTATGCCATCATGTTTTTCATTGTTCTTGTACATGAATATCTTTTTAGAATTTAATTTCTCATGGATTTATTGCCATCATTTACTTTCTTATGGATTACATGACTTACTTTTTTGTAATATTGTGCTTGTTAACAATTATTTGCTGTAAATGTACATTTTAATCTGTGTAATTTTTATGGTGATCATGTTTTTCATTTGCTTCACTCATAAATACCTTTTTATATTTTAATTTCTTAAAGGTGTATTGATATTAATTAATTTTTATGGATTATATGGTTTACTTTTTGTATTATTGTGCTTTTTAAATTCTTAAATATATTCATTCCACAAATTGGTTTGTAATTTCATTTATGGATTTATATTTGTCTTCATCACTAATTTAATATCTTTTTTACTCATTTTGCATTAGTTTAGTTGTTAAATATATTTTTTTCAAATTTGTTTTTTAAATATAGACTATTATTTTTATGTTTTTTTTTAAACCCCAAAATATAAAATATCAGTTTTTTTCTTTATTTTATTGTTATGTGATGGTGATTGCATCTTATGGATAAAGATCATATTCTACTAGTACCAGAAGCTCATAGCTTCAGAACTTTTATTTTTTTAGAAGGTTATAGCTTCAGAACTTTTATTTTTTTAGATTTAATACACACTATGTTAATATTCTTTGAATAATAGGTTTTATTATTCCAAAAAGTCTCTTGATTTATATAAATTAATATAGCAAACATATTCAGACTTAGTGATCCAGATATTACAGGATAGTTTTTAATTTTAAAAAATTATTTCAAAAACAATTTTTTCTAATTTATTATATTTGTCTCTGTAGGGTTCTTTTACTTTTATTAAATTTCATTAAGTATACATTTTCCCCAATATATACATATCGATGTAAAATTATTATATATTTAATAATAAACAAGTTTTTAAAAAATCATATTATTTTTTCTTGTGAAGAAAATTCTGTGTTATTTAAATAATATTTGTTACATTTTAAAAGGTGCCATATAAATAAATATATAAGAAATATGATTTTTTTTAAAAAAAGAATAAAATATTTATAATTATATTGAAGAGAGCCAAAGGAAATTACCCCATTTATAGAATTGTTTTCATAATTTCATTTCAGTTTGGATTTTGTTTTTAGAAAAACAAGAGCAGTGTGTTTATTATCAGAATGTCAAAAATTAGATTAGTAGCAATTTTATAAATAATAGACTGGAACTGATAAAAAGCTGTTTAAAAGATAGTTTGCACATGTTATCTATCAATTATAATAAAATAACGTTAGAAAAATAACACTAAAATAATATATATATAATGAATAGTTCATTGTCTGGGAGTTCATAAAATGTTCAAACAATGAAAGTGACAGGACTGGAGCTACAATCCTTGGACCTTAATACCCAGAATTATTGTTTTAGACTGCACTACACCATGAAGAGCCCAAAGTAATTATATAAGAATTAATGAAAGATTAGAATACTGTAGTGGGATAAGAAAGAGAAGATTGTAGATTATCATTTTTCAAGTGAATTTGTTGATGATCACTTCCTAGTCACAAAATAAAAATCTTAAAATTAGAACAGAATCAAGGATTAAAATATAATTATTGACCTGATATCAATGCTATATAACTATACAAATAGATAGATTTGAATTTAAAATCTTATTGCTTTTTGGTAAAAAAGTCAGATTAAAAAAGGGAGTTAAAGGTTACCATAAGATACATAACTGCAAACCTTGTTGATAAAGGCAAAATTCAGAATAGAAATGAGGATTAAATTATATTATCATTAATATAATAAACTTTAAAAGTGATATTGTGTTACAATTGAAAATATAATAAATGAAATTTTTATTCTCTTTTTCCATTGTCTTTTATATCAATTGCTTATTGTGACATTGTTATTATACTTTCTGATCTTCTAATTAATTATAAACAAAAGATCAATTTGTTAATATCTGCTTCATAGTAGCTATTCATCAGCTGTTTTATTTCTGATTTCAAAAAAATTTTTAGCCAAGCTTTTATGAATCTTTTACTCAAGTTTGTATTATCCAAAACACGAATGTCAGAATAATACTGAAATTTAATATTGTTAAATTGTTACATGAATTATCAATTTATTCTTTGTAGCTAAATTTTTTTAATATCAGAAATATTTAAGTTAAGCAAACATTTTCTTTAGAAATGATGAATGCTACCAAAGCAATGCATTTATCTAAATTTTCTGATAACAGTCGATTCGACAAAAGATATTATCAGTATTAGCTTGCCATTATTTACTACCTCATTGGCAATATTTATTTTAGTATTTCAGTTTTAATAACCCTTTTATATCATTAAAATGAAAATCAAAGCAATATTATTCAACAATTCTTATCATAACTTTTAGTTAAATTGGCATATTTTTTTAGTAGAATATTATTCTGCTACTTCTGAATCAACTTAATACCAGCCATTTAATTTTTTTATGTTTAATATTGGATTCAAACCTTTCTTGATTACACTGATATTGTAAACACAAAAGTCAATCCCTGCCTCTAATTGCAATGAACTTCTGTGCATTAACAATATATATATAATCATTAGAAATCAGTGAATATTTAGCATTTAGACAATCCCAATATCAATAACAATCAACAATTTCAAACTGTTGTCAAGGCAACTTTCTTTTAACAATAAAGATGGAATTTCACCTTTATTTATAGTCCAATATGTTTATGTAGACACTAAAGATTGCAACTTGACCACAGAGATTGAAATTATTGCTACAAAAAAGTTTAAATAAACTTTCTTAAACACATAAATATAACCTGTTCTGATTGCAGACTAATAAGTAGTCAATTACTCAAATAATATATATATATTTCTGAAAAATTGAATAGGGAAGAATACTTTATTCACTTGGTTTGCTAACTACGAGGAATTTAACAATTTTTCCCTCTTACTAATAATAGCTAGATATTCATTTACTATCTATTATGGGATAGCTAATGAAGTTTATTATGATCTGGCTACCTGAAAGAAAATCCTAAGTCTGATTAGAAACCTGAAACAATTTGTTTTATTTGCCTTTGATTTAGACCCCAGGTTGTAAGAATGTCAGATGTTTGTGGTAATCCTTTATATATTTGTATATAATATATTTAAAAACAGACATTTATAAAAAAAAATTTTTTTCTTTCAATTTTATAGAGATTCTAAAATTTTGAAAGGGTTTAATAATATAAAGACATTTTATTTTATTACCAATTATTCTATTTAGAAAGTAAATTCACAGTATTTTTATTCAATGATTCATTGTGAAATAAATAATTTTCAGAATATAAATTAGGAATATTTGTAATAAAAATTTAAAAATTATACTCAATAAATATTGTAACAGTTATAAATCTGACTTTAGACTTTAGGGCCATTGTATATATATTTATATGTCCAAAACCTGTTGGAGATATCATTTGCCTGTTAGACAATTTTAATTTTTTGATGTGTGTTAAGACCTCCAGCTAAAAGTAGTAGAGTTTTACAATCAACCATTAATACTTAAATATTCAAGTGATAGTTTAACATTGCTTGTCTTTATTAATTAAAGATTTAATAAAACTTTTAGTACATAAATTTTTTTATTATGCTGTTATATTTTAGGTATCTTATAGCTATGATAATGTTGATGAGTCTTCAGCTTCATTCACCTTTTTAAAGAAAAAACAAAAATGCAAAATTCAGTAAATGTATGTTTGTCTAGGATTAGTATTAAACTGTTAAAACATCACATGTTCATATTTTCTTATGCTTACACAAGATGTTAAACAATACAAATTTTTCCATAGTGCCACTTAGGTTGACATTATAGTCCTGATCTTGTGTCTTCTCATCTAATATCCCAGAATAGTTTTAACTTATGGGTTTCATCAGTGAGAGGAGTCTTGGACCTGGGAGCAGTACCTGGATTTTTGGATCTAATGCATCCTTCCACAACCCATTTTTTTTTTTGGTTAACTATAAAGCTCTCAGCTCATACTGAAAACAATAATGTTTTCAATCCAAGTTTATTTATTAGTATGGGCAAATAGATATGAATCCAGTTCAGTATTTATATATTTTGATGACTTTGTTTTTTTAATAACCATAGTCACTATTTTTCCTTTGGCTAGAATTAGTATTAAATCATTAAAACATTACAGGATTGCCTTTTGTTATTGTTGAAACACTAGCAAATTTTCATACAATAGTGTCATCTAATGCAACCTCTAGGAATTATATGCTAGAAATTGTGCATTACAATGCCTACCCAGTGTCTTCCCATCCAGTATTTTCAGACTAGTTTCTAGCTTGTGGCTTTTATTGGTGAGGAGCCTTGGATTTGGTAGTAGTGGATCTTTTAATCTAATGCATCCTTCCAGTACCCACCTTTTACTTTTTTGGTTAATTATAAAATTAATATCTTAAACTGAAAATCCTGTAATGTTTTCAATCCAAGCTAATTAATCTATAAATTCATACAGTTTGGTGTCTATTTTTATTAATAACCATTATCACTATTATCCTTTGATTGGGATTGTATTAAACCATTAAAACATCACACAATCATTCTTTCTTATGCATGCACAAGATGTTAAAACAGTAGCAAATTTTCCACACAATAGATCCAAGGTTCCTTACTAATGAAAGACATAAATTAGAAATTATTCTGAGCATATTCGATGGGAAGGCACTAGATAGACATTATAATGCACAACTTTCTAATATCTCTTGAATATTATTGTTTGCACTAGGTGTTACTATTGTGTGGAAAATTTACTACTGTTTTAACAGCTTATGTAAGCATAAGAAAAGATAATCATGTGATGTTTTAATGATTTAATACCAATCTTAGCCAAAGAATAATGGGACTACAGTTTTTAAAAAACCAAAGTCAGCAAAATATATAAATACTGGTTTGGATTTCGATCTATACAAGTGAATTAGCTTGGATTGAAAACATTATTGGGTTTTCAATTGGACTGAACCATAAAAATAAAAGGTGGATGCTGGAAAGATGCATTAGATCCGAAGATACAACTGCACTATTCCCAGGTTCAAAGGTCCTCACTGATGAAAGCCATGTGCTTGAAACTAGTTGAGAGATACTGGATAGAAATTATAATGCTCAACCTTCTATCATCTATTGATTACTAGAGCTTGCACTAAGTGGCACTATTGAGTGGAAAAATTTGCTGCTGTTTTAAATGTATATTTGTATAATTATAAGAAACCCAAGTGAACATTGTCACACACACCCCCCACCCCATTTTACTGATTTTTAATTATCCTCCTTATCATTTTATATTAGTACCTGATCATCCATACATTGACATCTAATTGTTCATTTTTTCAGATTGCTAAGTATTTGTTTGATAGTGTTGACTGAAAGTTTGGGATAATGGTGTGGTTTTTTTTTTTTTGTAATTATATATTGGACTATTTTCATCATCTAATTTTAATTGTAAAATGTTTTTAGAAAATTCAAATTATATTTCAAACTTTTCAAATACAGCACATTCAGCTATTAGGAATGATTAACAGGTTTGAATATAAGAATGTTTCAAGAAATATTAATCTTTTCCATATGTCATGTCCAGTAATACTAGCATGGAAATCAAATGTGTAACCTTTAGATTTATAAATACTGAATTTAAAGTGATACTTTTACTAATTAGGTTAATCTGTTAATGGCAACAAACAGTAAAACATTTATGTACTTATCCATGAGGTCTTCCTGATTACTCCATTTTTTTCCTTAAGGTCAAAGTAGGTAAATGATTTCCAAACATTGTGGATTTTCATACTAAATTGATTTATGAGATTTATTTCATCATTGTCATGTGAACATCTTTTTAAATATATATATATTATTTTTCTACTCTGTCGAATATTCTTGTCTTTCCCCAGTCAAATATACATTTTTTTAAACACACTTCTCTTTCCCTAAGTCATTTTGTTAAATTATTTTATTATAAATTATTAGATGTCATCAAATTGACATTGATCTTCTGGAAATCATATGGCTGGCATTCTGCATATTTACAAAGTTTATGGGAATAGTTTTTGATTGCTTTCTTTAATACAGTCCAAAATGAAATAATTACTATTGATTTGACTATGATCATAGACAACATATTGTAGTGACTCAGGAAAAGTAATAATAAGATCCTTAAACAAATATAAACCAAAGAAATAGAAAAAATGAAAATAAAAGTAGATAGTGAGAATAGAAAAAAGATGTGGAATCTCTTTATGAAGATTGTTAGAAGGAGGAAAAGGAAACTTAGGATAGATTTCAATATAAAATAAATAGTATCTTTAAAAAAGATGACAACTATCTCTGGAATTCTGCTAAACATTATTCACTAATTACATTCCACTTTCTGTTTGTGATTTTATTCATCAAAATTTATCATCATTTATATATATATTTATTATTATTTAAATTTATTAGTATTATTAATCTTAATTGTGTCTATATATAAAGTGGTTTTTATTAATATATTATTTATCAAGAGAATTCATTTATTTGAAAAAAATACTTGTATGAATTAAGAAATTTATAATTTTCACATAGTGGCTTACATTTTTTTCTTTACTATTTTAGGATAATATCTGTAATTAAGCTATGATTTAAATGATAATATAATTATATTTAATTAAATAAATTATTATTTCTTAAATGATATATAAGAATTTGAAATTTGACAAAAATCATAATTTCATTGTTGTTATAATATCTTTCTATTTAGCTTCCCTCATTTTTTCATGTTTGCATTATTATTACAGTATATATATTGTTTAAGAATACAGTAAAATCTCTATCCACCATTTTCTAAAGAGACTATAGAATATGATACATTTTGGAACCAAAGAAAGTATATGATAGAGGCAGAAACAATGGATAGAAGTATCATCAGTGCTAGGAGATTTTTTTTTTTTAAAAAAAGATAATTATGCACCCAAAATTAAGAGGATAAACTTTGAAGTAGAAGAGAAATAAAACTTTAAAATATTTAATTTTTTTTTTTTGTATTTGGTTAAGGGAATTAATTACAATAGTTTTTTTTTTATGTATGCATTATTATTTTTGTTATAAAAGTATTTGAAAGAGAATGAAAGAAAAGATCAGATATCTGAAGCTTTCTTTAATTGAAATCTTTTGATAAAGAATTTCTTCTTAATTTATTTTTTCTTCTTCATTGAAATGTAATTAGACAAATATGATTGTGTTAATAAATTTTACATTTTAACATTTCCTAATAATTATTTTGATTAATGAAATTATAATTATAAAATATTCATTTCCCCATCATTTCATTTGCATTATCTTAATTAGCAGAATGCAAGTTATTCATGAACATGATAAATATGGCATCTTTTTAAATTTTATATATATATGAAAGACACAGAGATTGTATGAAATAACAGAAACACTTATCATCTTAGGACTGATTGTACTTTTCATATTATATAGCACAAGATTATATATATAGCAACATAATTTATATATGTATATAAGTAAAATCTTAAGTTAATGGTAAAGAATATCTGACAGGAAGTTGGTTGTTTTATAATTGTATGAAATAAATTGTCAGACTTGTATGTGTAAAAGAGAGTGACCTGAAGATGCCAATTAGCTATAAGTGTTCTAAACTGACCACTTGTTTAATGACAGATTCAAGGATGATGACTGACTATCTTCATGAAAGATAGAAAAATGAAATCATTATAGTAGGAAAGCAATATTTACTGAGAGGAATTTGTAAATTCATAAATACTGAATTTAAGGTGATGCACATACTGAAATATTAATAAAAAGATGTCAAATTTAGCTGTAGAAAAATGCAAAATAAGTAAAACTAAAAATTAAAAATAAAAGATGGTATACATATATCACATTTAAATGTGAAGCAAACCAAAGTTATGAATATGAGTTTCAGTTTTAAGTGGATGATCAGAAAATATTTGTATGAAATTTTTTTAATAAAATTCATTTTAAAATTTCAAAATACAAAACAATATTTTAAGAAATTATATCTTATTCAGAATTAGAAAACTAGACCAAATTTAAAATTAAAAGTTCACAATTCCTGGTTTCACTGCCAATGCAGTCATTTCAAGTACAAAAGAACAGAATACAAATATATATTAAAATAATTTTCGATAATTCACCATTACTGCTTTTGGCAGTGAAACCAATGATTATAAAAAAATTTATTTTAAATTTTGATTAGTTTTTTAATTCTGAATTTAATGCATTTTGTTTATTTTTTAGCGTTTATTTAGCTTTTAATATAAAACAATATTTATATAAGTGATTATTTTATGATATTTAGTATAAATAAAAACATATAAATTATTTTATAGTGAAATGAATTAAAAAAAATATAAACATAAAATTCAAAATTAAAATTAAAATAGATATATAGAAAAGAGACATTCTAATGATGTTTCACACATTCATAATATATCTAAAGAAAATAATAATAAACAGAAAAATTAGAACATTAAATTTGTGCTTTTTTAATTGTTTATGTAAAAAAAAGAAATCACTATTATTAAAAAATGATACACAATTAGCAATTGTCTTAAATATAATATTAATATCTATGATCTATATTATTTTTTTACAATGCCCTTTTACAACCCACTATTGACAGTTTTGATTGTTCCAGCAATCTTCTTCAGAACTATAACAAACACAATACAAATACATGAATACACATATATATGAAAAATATAATTTTACATTTTATACATATTCTATCTTATAATCATTATTTTATATACTCACATACATCTTTATATACCTCTATATAATTATTACCTTTTTATATATTATACATTTTACAGTTTTTTTTATATTCTATATTTATCAATTAATACTTCTATAATCATATATATATATATTATTTTTATTTCATTTATTTTTTATTTTATTCATATTAATCTTTTTAATATTTAACCCTAATACCATATATTATACTTTTATATTTTACATTATTATTATTCATTATATTAACATTCAATATATAAAAAGGTAATAATTATATAGAGAGGTATATAAAGATATATGTAGATATATAAATAATGATTATAAGATAGAATAAAGTGTAAAATTATATGTTCATGTATATTTGTATTAATGTATTAGTATTATATTTGTTATAGTTCTGAAGAAGATTGCTGAGACAATCAAAACTGTCAATAGTGGGTTGTAAAAAAGCATTGTAAAAAAGTAACAAAAAACAAATAATATTAATATTATATAGATTTGACAATGCGATAAGAAAGATAAAGTTATATCTTAAATATATTTATAAAAATATATATAAATAAAAAATAATAAGAAAATAGTAATAAAACTAAAAATATTGGCATGTACTTTGTATGAATTAATTTATGAATTTAATAGATCTCTGATAAAAATTATTGATTCAATTGAAACAAAATAAAATTGCTTTTAAAAAGTGCAAAAAGAGAAATTGTGAATTATAATATATATATTAATTTAAAAGCAAACAAACATATATATATAAGTAAATAATCAAAAATTTAAATAGAAAATATAAATAAGAGATAAAACTTAATTTGTACATAAAAGAAAATCCAACGTGAACAATTTATTAACCATGAATAAAAATTAAGAACAAACTAGAAACACATTACAACAATATTTAAGTGATGAAAAAAAATCAATTAGTTACAAAAAAAAAAAAACTACTGATTTTAAAATAAAAATTGAATCTGTGAATAATTATAATGAAAGAATAATCAAAGAAATAATGTGTATTGCTAAATACAAACCTTTCTTTAACATTAGCAAAGGTAAAGAAATCTTTGTTTAAACAATATAATAAGCTTATTAAATTTAAAATTGTTATAATAATATTAAAAATATATTTACAAAAATAATCTAAAGAGGGCAGAAATACACAAGGTAAAAAAAATGTTTATAAAACTTTTAAAATTAGACGATATATTCGATATATTCGATATTTAAAATTAAAAGCATATGAAATAAATAAAAAAGTTTGTAAAACATTTTAAACAATTATAATATTTATATATTAAATATAAATCAATTACTGCATAACATTTAATTTAAATTTGGGTTTAAGTTAAAAATCAGATGAAAGTAAAATAGATTTAGAAATCTTAAAGTAAATATTAATTTTTTTTTATGGCATATAAAATAAAATAGCTAAATATTATTTATTTATATTAACATATTTTCTATTAAAATTGAATAATGTGGTGCATCTAAACTCATACATTAAAAATTGATGCTTGGACTATAAAATGTTGGTCAACCCTGCATTAATTGATCACTTTCTGTGTTAAATTTATTAAATAGATTATCTTGAATTACATATTTTCTCCATTTCTGAAAGTCTGAGTTCGAAACTCACATATATTACATATATAAATACAGGTTTAAGCCTGTACAATGTATTAATATATAAAGATTTGTATTTTTCCAATATTCCACAAATCTATTTTCATCTTATTTCTTTCTTATCTAAATTTTTCCCACAGCATTTTCATATTTTAATTGTTTTCCAATTCTATTATTAAAATCTATCATGATAATTCTAAAATGTTGCATGACAAAATCAAAAGCATTCTATACATTTAAAGAAAATTCCTATACTTTTTTATAAGAATGAGAACTTAATGGGACATATATCTGATGAATTATCTTCATTCAGCATTTATTTTGTTTGATATATTATCAATCTCAACAACATTATACTGTAATTTTTTTTATAATGAATTCCATTTATTTGGGCCTTCAATATTTGTATCTTTCTCTTCAACTTTGTTTCTAACCCTTTATGTCTTATTTAGACATTTCTTTATCTAATTCATGCAATCTTTCTTCACTTGAAAGTGATCTATAATTGCAGATAATTAAATAAAAAGATATCATGGAATGGCAACTTAGATCTTCAGCCAAGAAATTTTTTATCATCATAGTCATTGTTGATATTATAACTCTTGTGAGAAATCATAATTTTATTTTGTCTGTCATGATTGTAAGTATAAAGGAAAATGATCATTCACACAATCATGAATTCATTTATTTTGCCTTCAAGAAAATTCAACTGATGTTTCGCTTAAGAACTATCAAGTGATTTAGAAAAAAAATACTAATCTTAAATTCTTAAGGTAAAACTATATATTCATATAACAATAAAAATTGTAATGGCGAGAGTATAAGGAGTATTAGAAATTTGCCTTTAAAACTTCAAAGAAAAATCAGTTATCTAAATGCTGGGAATGGATACTTAATATATAAAAGGAATGAATTATCATTAGATTTAAATTTAATATTTTCTTATTGGACTTGCTTTATACAGATCTTATTCCATTATTGTGTAAAATTTTATCAATTTTTATCACTCAATTATTAAAAAATTATTTTTGTCCGGTCGAGTAAAAATTAGATCCTAATGCTGTGTAGTGACATTTTTTTTTGCTACATCTTCCTTTGTATTTGGCCATAACCTATAGAAGATTGAGAAGTCATATCTAACATTTTTCATGAAGATTAAGATAAATAATTAATTGTCTGATTGAATTTTTAGACTTATTGCCAATTATGAATTAATCACTTAAGAAGTGATAAGCTAAACTGAACTTTTGATGCAATGAAAATTCAATTGGACAAGTATTATATTATAATTTATGTTTATGGCTATTTTGATTCTTTTGTAAATAAGATATGTAAGCAAAAATGTTAATTAAAATCTTATAATTTTATCAAAATGATGTAACTATATCAACTATACTAGATTGTTATTGTATGAAAATGAATCAAAAGGCAAGCACTATAAAAATTTCATAAGATTGAAAGACCAATGGTTATTTTATTCAGCTTTCTGAATATGATTATATTGTATTGCAGTTACAATGGCCCATCTTTATTAGAGTGGGTATGTAGTGAAATCAAGAAAAGTTTTATAATGATCTTAAGCATGATTACATTATAAAGATTGACTTAAAGGCACTTCAAAGAGATTCATTATTGATTACTTTTAGGATATTGGTAAGAATATAATGTAATAGTCACAATTATGCAAGGGTTTGAAATTTTTCCAAAATAAAAACTTATTGTAGAAGAGATTAAAAGATAAATAAATGGATTAGCATATAGTACATATGAATGTATTTGTGTTTTATGTATTAGGGTTTATAATCATTACAAATCTCATTTTTAACTTTTTGTTCATTGTCTCTTTTTTTTTTCCTTTCTAAAATTTGTTATGTTTGTATATCAGTAATTGTATGTTATTAGGATGTATTTTGGGTTGGGAATAAGAAATGAGAGAGGTGAAAGATTGATGTTTTTGCAGAGAATATAATATGATAATAACAATATAGGTGATCAAAATAATTTCACTTGAACTATGATGAAATAACTATATTTACTTTATGTAAATAGATTTTGTAGTATTTGATTTATTTTTTTATTTCTAAGTATATTACTATAATTATAAATTGAAAACCAATTATACACCTTTATATGATATGCTTTTTTTTTTTTTCATTTTATGTTGAAATTCTCTAAATTATTGTTATTGTAAATCAATCTCTTATAAGATAAACATATTGTGTTACTTAGTTTTTAGCTGCTGCTGTAGATTTGTAAAACTATTTGTATCGATCAATCTTATAGTATATATATCACTGATGGTAGGTAATGGACTTATAAGAAAAATTATATTTAGATAATTTATTCAAATGATGTAAAACTGGTATTAAAAAAAGAAATTAAAACTGTCTTCATTATATCGATTACTATCATTACCAACTGTTTGTCATAGACAAAAATGTCCAGGCTTATTGCGTTCTACATTGTTCTATGCCATTTTAGGATCATATTGCATAATTGCCAGCACAGTGTTTTTTATGCTGTCCTTTTAGATATTTTGCTTCTAAATAAATTAAATATTTAACTTTTATTATGGTAATTATGTTTTGATTACAAAAAGCTAAAATAAATACTTTTCATTTGTCTATCTATTTTTTTTATTTTGATGCAGATATTTTTTGTAAATAGCAGTGATATGGAGAAATTTTGACATTTTTTGGATGGTAAGTGGAACTTCAAAGATTGGGTGCCATAAATTGAATGCCATATAGTAGTTAGTATATCAGCCTGCTATAGTCATAGCCTGGGTTTGAATCCAGACAGTGAAATTTGTAAGATTTTTTCAAATTCCAAGCCATCTTATTTTTTTCTTTTTTTAGATAGCTAATCTTGCTAGTTGTTTAATTAGTGTTTGATAAATAGTATTTAGCTATTTCTAGTTAGAAAATAAATAGGAAGGAAATAAATGTTCTTCACTCAGTATGACTAGTTTAGTAAGAATGCCTTTTTCTCACATTTCCTCTAAAGAGGAATTCTGAAGAAGCATTTGTTTGTTAGTCGGCTATTTATAGGGTATTTCACATTTTTATATATATTAATATTAGACATTTAAATTTGTATGTGATATTTTAAGAGGAATTAAATAAGTTGATTTATTTTCGTTTGCATATTTTAAGGTACGGAATATGCAAATGAAAAGGTTTTTTTCCTCCTGATATTTATAATTTCATCTTCTTAGCATTATTTTCACAAAGGTAAAATTACCTATTGTTTTAGTTTTGTTTATGTAATTTATTTTTTGATATTTTTTTCTTATTATTAATTGTTGCTTGTTTTAAAAAGAAAATCAGCATACTTTTACTTTTTAAAATATATATATAAGTTCATAGATAAACGAAATGTAATTGTCAACAATAGGAAATTAAGTGATTAAATTATGTTTGATTATGCTAAATATCATATGCAATCAAAGCACTGTTTTCATTAATTGAAATAAATTGCTTATAAATAGAGAGATGCATTTTTCATATAATAACTCAATTATAAAATATAATTTAACTTTCAATATTTGCATTTCAATTTTCTTTACTTGTAATCACAAAAAGCATCATTTTAATTGTACTTTGTGCAGTTAAAAATAAACCGCTTTTTTATTTTTTTTAAAAAGTTTTATTTGCTTTATTTTATATATGTATGAAAAGAAGTTCAGTGTGAAGACTGAAGAAATATTTGGTGGAATAATTATTCCTAATATTTTGACTGGTAGTACATCTATGTGTGTGTACTGTATATATAAATATAGCTTCAAATGCTCAGAATGCTTGATACAGTATGTTCTGCCACAGACAAAATGCATGTTATACTTAATTGTAGGGAAGTTAAAGACCTGTATATTATAATTTTTGTGTGAAAAATATACAGTAAATATTTTTATTGATCATCATCTCTGGCTTTCCTTTTTCACCAAATTAATAGATCTGATTTTATATGTTGACATGAATTCCAATAATAAGATATAATAACTAACATTTCAACAAGAAGCTAATATATATATATTTACAACCTGAATTAAGGTTATGAATATAGCTATGGCCATGAATATGAGGGAAAACTTCGAAAGTACTAGGCCTAGATTAATTTAATTTGATTGTTTTTTTACAACTGACAGCTTCTTCTTCAGTGGGTTAAATCTCTTATATGTGCTATTATTTTGTTAATATAAGTTCTCTTTCCTTTTTCAATATGATATCCTATGTACTTTTTTAAAATTTTATTTAAACTTTTCATATAATATTTATAATAAAAAAGCTAAGCCTGCTAATGGCCAGCCATTTCTTGATAGTTGTTTGAAAAATTAGGCATATTGGGATGAATATTATTATATCCTTGTAATATCCAGGATGAAATAATTATAATTACAATTAGTAGTGAGCAAACATATTTATATTCAGATAAAATAAATAAGTGAAATAAAACATCTATGTGAATACATTCTAGAAAACAGCAATAAGAGTATTACATCAAAACTGAATCTGAAACTCCTGACTTGAGGCACACTATCACATATTAATTAGTTTACATTAAGGCCCAAAGTTGCCATTAGATTATTTTAGCTATCTATATATAAATAGTTTTTAAATATTAATGTTTATGATTAATAGAATAACAATTATTCCTGTTGTTTTATCTTATTGGTAAATTATTTTGATAGGTGGAAGTTTTCTGATTTTTGATAATAAAAAAAGTCAGCCAGTAAAGTTAACTAAAGTTTATCAAAGTAAAACAAACTTGCTGACAATTATTATGCTCCTAACATTTTTTTCATTTTGATGAAAACTATCTTTTCTTAAAATTTCTTAAAAATAAAAATAAAAGTATTTGCTGTTTTAAAGTGTACAAAGATCACAATCTTGGATTTTCAATTATTTAGTAATTTAATTAATAAAGGAAGTCATCTTTAATCATATTTTATTCAAAAAAAAAAAAGATCCATTTTTTTAAACTTACTTAATTTAAAGATAAAATTGCTAAAATTATGGAGGATGGGGGTAAATCAGCATTTAAATGTTTTTTAAAATATGTGCTGTGGGGAGGGACATTAACTTTGTGTTTCCATTTTCTAATCTATAATTAAATGTTTATTATTATTATTTTGTGTAAACCTTTTAACTTTTCTAATAATTTAATCAATATTTTAAAATAAAAATATATATAATGTAGTAAAGTATTAATATTCACACATTATTTAGATTAGATCTATCTATTATATATTAATATTATATAAAGTTACCTTGGAAAAAAGAAATATTAAAATGTTATTTATTATAATAGTGGAAATACATTGTGATTATAAAAATAAAATTTAGAATTATAAAAATACAGTTTAAAAATTAAATTAATTAATATCTTAGAGTTGACAAAATATAATACTTATTAATTTTTTTTATCTTTACACTTGGTAATTGTTATATATGCGCATTTTAATATATACTTTTTATCAGTGATTGGCCTGGCAAGGAGAAACTAGATTCCTTTGCTTTGTCAAATATGCTGAGCTCCTATTAACTGAAAGAAGATCCTTTGATTGTTTTTTAAGGCCCTAAAGCGGGGGTCTTCAACCTTTTTGCACTTAAGAGCACATTCCATAATACTGGCCAGGTGGCGGGCACCATTTATTTTTTCAGCTAGGTGGCGGGCACCATTTATTTTTTATCTGGACATAATTGCTGAGATATTCTTGACTTCGTTTACGGAGAAGCCACAGTTCATCACATCGCATCACATGTAAATTTATAGTTGGATATTGTTAATAATACACATAATGTACAAAAAAATATTTATTTCAAAAATTAAATTTTAACATATAATTGACTTTTACGCTGTAGTATAATTATGATTCTTAGTTCAAGGAGGATGTAAAGTAACCAGTCCAAGGCTGATGTTGGTCATTAAAAGTAAAGGGTATTAAGAATTTCATGATTACAGACCTCAGCTACCATTTGATGATAATTTTTTAGTTACGTATCTACTACTGCAGACCACTTTCAGATGAAAGAAGATTATATGAGTTGGAAGAAGAACTGTCTAATATATTTTGGGACAATTTTGGACTTTGTGAAGTTAGAAGACAAGGTGAAGAGACAATTGATTTTAAAAAATAGACATTCTTTTACTACAAAGGCATAAAAATTGGAAGTACAAATGGAGTGAGATTCCTTATTAATAAAAAGTGAAAGAATAACATTTATGCAAATTAATTATATTATATAGAGTAGGAAGATTAATTATTCACATTAATGGAAAATATTAACTACAGGTAATTCAGATTTATACACCAACAAGTTTTCATTATTATGAAGAAGTGTGTGTGTGTGTGTGGGGGGGTATATGGATGTATAGAATGCTTTTCATCAGATTAGAAAAAAAAACCATTTTAAAATTGTCATTGGAGACCTTAATTGCTAGAATTGGTGAAGAATTGAAAGATTAAAAATGCTATGCATAAATTTAATTACAATTATAGAAATAATTAGCAAACACAGACTTATGGAGTTGCAGAAACTGAAAAAATTTATATAAATTTTTTCTTTGAGAAAAATCCTAAACAGAAATGGGCATAAAAGCATCTAAATGAAGGTACAGCAGAATTGAATTATATTTAGATTAATAAAAAAAATATGTATTTCAAAATTATATTCAACACTATCAAATAGTGAGATTTAAGATATATATTAATAAAAAATTAGATGGATAGAAACTATTAAGAAAATCAGTATTAACAAATGATATTCTTAATCCAGTGACTTTAAATTAGAACTTGCAAATCATTTTAAAATATTAACAGACTTTAAAAAATAGTTCAGACTTGACTGAAATCAATAAGAAGATAATTGTTACCCTGTTAAAAACTGAGGGAAAAAAATGAAATGACTGGTACAAAAAGGTAGCAACTTATAAGTAAATTTTGTACTGAAACAAAACTATATAAGAAAAGAAGGAATATGAAATTTTTTACAATGATCCATTAAGAAGAATTGAATATTTAAAGTTTTGTAAAATGAAATGGGAAAGAGTTAATAATAATAATATAGGAAAATATAATTGCAGATTGGCAAGGAAAGTTATTGAAGAGAATAAAAGTCTCATAAGTTTAAACATCTTTGTAATATAAGAAAATTGTTTCTGCAATATGAAGGAAAAATGGATTTATTACTACAAAGAGAGATGACACCATGAAATGTTTGGAAGAATTCTGTAAAGAGCAAGAAAACAAAGTAACTCTTATAATTATTACATCTTCTGAATTACCCAACATTTTAAATGAAAAAGTGAGACATACAATTAAATCTATGAAGAAGCAAAAAGCTCCAGAATAATTGAATTATTATTGATATTTTTAAAGAAACAAGTGAAGAAGTAAAAAAAAAACTATTGGCAAAGTTATATACCAAATGTGTAAATGATTGGAAGAATACAATAGTTGTATTGATCTTTAAGAAAAGTAATAAGATATTAAAAATTACAAATCTCAGTTTTATGTAAAATCTTTATCATGTTAATTACAACTTGTCTACAGAAAACTTTGGATTCAAACCATCCAAAAAAAACAATCTTGATTTAAAAGTAGTTTAGCATAGTGGATCTCTTTCAAGTAGTGAGTGAACTTACAGAAAGGACCAATTGATATGAGTTGACATCATGCATTGAAATTTGTGGATTATGGCAGACTATTAAAGCAGTCAATAATCTAACAGTTTATCTATAAAATAATGTTTACACTGTAGCATTTTTAAATAATAGCAAGTTAATGATCAATATGCAATAGTGCTTTATCTATAAAATAATGACACAAAGACAAAAAATATATTCATATATACAAATTTAAAAGTAAATTTGATTTAAAACATTAATAAGCTTTTTTATTTAGTTACTAATTAAGATTCTTTAGATATTATAATTGCTAATTTCTAAAAAAAAAATAGTGTTTATATTTTTGAAAATTAGCAGTTACTGTAAATTCAAAGGTATCTTATCTTAATTATTAGTTAAGTAGAAAGCATATTAACATTTATAAATTGTAGTCTTCTTTAATATAAAAGTATTCAAAAATAATTTATTGAAAGAATATGGAAAGATAGAGTATATTTTTATTATTTATAGAAAGACATTTATGACAGTTTATAAAATTACAAACACTGAACATAGATATCGCATAGGTAATATAAAAATGTATATACACTATATATCCATATAATAACTTTACAAAGTTTGAAAATTATCAAAGATATGCAAATGGTTGACAAAAGAATGTTGCTCAAAAAGATAATAACATTTGGCATACTTTTTGGATTCAGACATTGCTCATTTATTGCCAAAAAAAAAAAATAATGAAAGAGCATAATTTAAGAAAACATTATTGTAATAAATTACAATTAAATAAACAATCATATTATGAATTAATATTATATTAGTTTTTTATTTTATGTTCATAGATATAATCATATAGAAAATAAATGTTAGTAGGCCTGATAAGATCATATTTGGAAATGAAAGAGCAGGAGATCATAAATCCTTTGATTTATGTGAATATATTTATATATATACAATTATTATCATTACCATTTAGATGTTTTTCAGTAACTTGTCCACAATCTGAATATATAAATTGTTTTTTATATATATATATAAAAGTTATGATCTGTTTCTCAACCATTGTTTACTATAAAAATGGCTTTTCAGGTACTTTAAAATTTTAGTTGAATATATATAGCATGCAAATAGTATATCATTTTGTTAATATTTTATGTCACTTAAAAAAATTAGTACTTTATTTAAGAATATAATGGAGAACTAAAATTAGATAAGGTATTGAAACAAATGTTTGTTACCTAAGTTAAAAGATCATGGTAATATGTTATATAAATAGACTAAAGAATCTAGCATGTGATGTATGTGTTCCATGGACATTTGCATTCTGTAATAATAGTAAAAATGATATAATTTTATGAACTTTATTTCTCTCTCTTTTAATAATTTTGGAGTTAAAATAGTCGTACATATTTACAAGTGATTCTAATCAAAGTATACAATAAATAATAAATTGAAATATAAGTGAGATTGTTTGGGTAATACTATATATAAAATTATTAGCAATGATGTAACTAAAGCAACAGATATTTCAAATTAATATTATAAGCTGAAAGCATGTGCTCAAATACAACAAAGTATGTCTGAGCCAGATGGATCATTTCTAGTTTCATAAATTGGATTTAAGAGTTAGCAGTCAAACATAAATACTGTGCATGTGAGAATTTGAAATAGCACTCAGATATGCATGAAAATTTGTAATATTATTGCTTTTCTGATTTATCACAATGAATCATGTCTCACCTACAGTGATTTATGTATATTAAATTTAAAATCTTTGTGAACTTACAGATGTAAATATTGTACCAATCAAAAATGTGTATCCATTCAACAAAACGCAGAACTCAAGCAAAAGTACCTAGAGTCTGACCAAGCACAAGATACATAAGTCAGGGACAATCGCAGACTCCTACCTATTTGCACGAATTCCCAAGTTTCCAACTAATAAATAATGTTTTTGATGATATCAGTAATACCCCTTTCTTTTATTCTGGCCCAGCTGAGGTCACGTTTCGCAGGAGACTGAGTATTAGAATGTTAAAAGGCACATGAGGAATTAACACATTAATAATAATCAGTCCTTTTGAATGATTGAGGATTAATTTAGTAGCAATTAATAAATTGGAGCTGTAACAATAATAATGATATTCCTGACCAATTTTATATATGTTGAATTCAATATTCATAATACCTCAGTTAATAAAGTAATTCATAGTAGAGATTCAGAACAACATAAATGAAAGGCAATCTAAATCAAATCAAAATATTTATTAAATTATATAATGCTAGATTTTGCAATGATAGAAAGTTTGTTTATACAACTTGGGACATTAGATAGTTTGATTTGCAATTACTGACAATTTATTACATAGTTTAACATATGAAACATAAAATATATAATGTTTGAGTGTGCGGTTGAGTACATACAATAGATTTATAAGACATTTGTAATTAAGGTGCCAAGAATAAAATAATACCAAATAAGAGTTAGTCCTCTTTGACATTCAAATTTAAAATAATAAATATATTATTATATACCATAATTAATTTAGAGTTGTATTAGTATAGAATTTCAATTTCATGACTTATATGGAAGCAAAATGATTCATTTTCAATAACGATCAATTATGTGCTTAATTATTAATGATAAACGAGTATAGACTTCGATTTCAAGCATTTCAGGATATAAAAGAATCTATTTTAATAATAATAATGGAGGCGGTATGACTTTACAAGTACAATAAAATAAAGTAATCATTATTATCTTTGAATTATGATTTGCCTAACTGATACAGATCATATATCTATCTATATATAAAAGTTATAAAATACATGGTCCTCTAACCAAACATATTTTAAACTACAATAAAGAAATCCCATGAAGACATGCCAATTCTCTAATTAAAACATATCGTTCACATATAGGGATTTTCACATACTAAGTAATCTTGATACGCTTCGGTAGAATAGGAAAACCAAGATCCACGAGCCGGGAATTCATCAGCTTTCACATGTGAATCAAGACTTTAAGGCTGATTTATTTTAACCTCTTAAGGTAAGCAAAGCAACAAAGGTAAGGGAAGCAATAATTGCACCCATAACAAATATAATACCTATGAAAAATAAAATTTGTGTCATTACTGACCACAACCTGTTAATTCCTGATTCAGTAAAATGGCTCTTTTGCAACAGAATATCCATAACAACAAAAGAAAAGAAATGGGTTTTTAATGAAAATAATATAAAGAGGGATTATTTAAGAAAGAAGCTTGCTTCCACATTTTAAAATCTTTTTGGTTCAGAAACATTGCGTTAGTCACACAGCTTTATTTAATTATTTAAATTTTGCAGTCATTTAATGTTATAACGGCTTACAAGCGTTATATATAGATATAAAAGATCTTAAAATATGATACAGATTGAATCAACAACTGATAGATACACATACATAAATATAATATACACATTGAGGCTATTTCAGTTAAATAATTAGATATTTTAGACTTGTTTCAAAATAAATGGTAGTCATTTTTATTTTATTTTAAATAAATTCTAATATGCTCCTACATAATTTGCAAAGATAAATTTTAACAGTATTCATGAAACATTGTCATATGATGACCACTATTAATTTAACTAATTGATAATTAAATGTAGCTTTTAATAGCCATTAACATATCATTTATTTTATAAAATCCAAGCAGGCATTATAATAATCTTTAAATACACTTAATGTCTCTAATGTCAACCCACAGAGAATGTTACAAACAAAGGTAAAACTTATTAGAGAAAAAAAAATCAAAATAAAATATCAAGCTCAACGGACTTCTATCTGTCACTAATTTGTCTATCTGTCACTAATTTGTGACTGGGCATTGTTTTTCGACTATAAATGGATAGGAAATAATTAACAAAGGGAATTGTCCATTGAACTTTATAAATCTTGGCAACTTAAATTATACATACAAAAGTTTATAGGAAATACCGCTTGAGATAATATTAAATAATCTAATTTCTAAGTAAATGGTTTAAATTATCATACTTAATCATGTTAAATAAAAGGAAGCATTTAGAATATAAAAGAAACTGAAAAATTTAAAGAAGAAGATTTTATATATATATATTTGGTTAAAGCTGTATAAACATTACAAATCTATACTGTGGGGCTTAAAATAAAGAAATCGAAAGTTACATTTTAAAATTGTTAGCTTATTAAAGCCATTTATCTCATTAGCAATCGGCAAATGGTCCATTCTTCAAAGCAGAGTTGATTAAAGCTAGTATTAATCTCGTTAGACTTTCTGGACACAGTTCGTTAGTACTGGACTTGATGTTACAGCTTTGCATAGCATGGTAATGACTTGCCGACAGATTTGGAATTTGGAACGAATGATCTATTTTCTTTACCCATCATTTTGGAAATTTTCTCTCATATAGAACAGGTACTCTTCACTAAGTAAGCAAATAAACAATTTTTAAATGTTTTTGGGCTATTTATCTAATCCCAAAATTATCTATAGGATCCATCTAACTTTGACAACTATCAATTGCAATTGCTCTAAGCGGTTCTCTGTGGTTGGTGTTGATGATGATTTCCTGCTATTGGCTGGTTCATACAAGATGGCAAATCCAAACTTCCCCATGACTACTAAAAGAAATAAAGAAAACCCAAAACAGCAAAATATTTACTTAAATTTTTATAATGAGTCCTGAAAGCTGTAATTTCAATCCACAATATACACCTCATTTAATTGGATTGGAGATTAGCAAAGAATTTAATTAGCAACAAAAAAACAAAAACAAATTTTAATCATGAAATTCTTAGAATTTTGTTATACTTTATAAATTACGATAAGTAATGACTCTCACAATTAATAATACTAAAATTGACTGTTTTAAGTAAATCATATTTGAGGTATTTTCTTTTAGACTAATAACTATAAATGTTACAAAATGAAATAATTAGTACAAAATTTTAACAAAACTATTTGAACTATATGTAACACTTATATGTTTAATAATTTACTTTTAAATTTGTAATATTCAAGTTTAGTAATTAACATAAATGAATTTCTAAAATATTAGAAATTAATCAGCAGGTTAGTTTTACAGATAATAATTTAAAATATAATGGTAAATGCTAACATATTAGAGACATTTTTTAAATTAATACAATTTACAAATACATATTATACAATAACAAAGATTATTTCATGTGCATGTATATGCACACATGTATGTACATGGTGGTATAAATAAAAAAAATAATAATGTTAGATTATGACATGATAATTATTAGTATAAATAGCTGCTTAATGCTTAAGACAGGCAGCTGTTAGGCATAGAATGGGTTTAAATGCCATACCAGTGTTGCTATCATTGGCTTTAATGAAGTGTAAATATGAATAGGGCATTTACAGCTTCAATATTGAAATATAAATGGGATAAATTTTCAGTTATGATATAACCAAGGCAACAATCAATTAAAACTATCCTCTTAATATTGAAATATAAATGGGATAAATTTTCAGTTATGATGTAACCAAGACAACAATCAATTAAAACTATCCTCATTAAGCTAAAAGATGAACTGCTTTTAGCTGATAATCAAGTTGATGTAAGAGGTTGCAGTTTTGATTGGTTATTGTCTTTGTTATGTTACAGTTGAAAATTTATCAAGATTATTATATGTATATTTGTGTGTGTAAAATAATCTTTCATAAATCTATTTTCATAATTATTCAATAAACATCATTATTCTCTTCTCTCAATTGTCTAGTATGTTTATGTTCAAAATCCTGATTAGATTAAAATTTCAAACCAATAATTTTAATGATATGAGTCAAAAGTGATTAATAAATAAATGTCTATAAAATACACTGCTTTCTACTGAGAATAGTAGTAGTCAGAATATAATCTGGCATGTTTTTGATACTACCATATATATTCATTGGTTACTCATGCTTGATGTGACGTATTAATTATGCTGATAAATGTAGAATATATATGTTGGATATATATTTTGAACTTACATCTTTTTTTTATTTATCAATAAAAAATTATAAGTATTGTATAGTACTTAATGATTTTTCTTTTCTATTTTTTTTTTTTTTTTAGGTATTTCCTAAAATGAATGCACGTTAAGTTTTTTATCTTAGGTAGATGTAGATAATTAAGGAGTAAGATTTTTTTTTTTAAACTTAAGAAATTTATATTGCAGTTTGTCATATTTCTATAATTTATGGATAAAATGCTATTTTAATAAACTATAGATTTTTTTTTACTCCAATAACATCAAAGTTTTTATTAATAATTTAAAAATGACAACTTTTAGCTCTTAAAACTATTTTAGTATAAGTGTTATTTTGGAATCACTTTTATTTTTTAATTATTTTAAGTTTTTTTTTCCTCTCTTTAAATTTATTTCATTTCTTTTAATATATTTCATTGATAATTTAAAAACATCACTTATGTTTGTTTTTGTTAACCATTATCATTTAAGCTTATATAAGAATTCTGTCAAGGTTCTTGCTTTTTTCTCTCTTTTTTCACTCTGGTTTCTAGGATACTACTGCTTCTAGTGCAAAAGGATGCATTGATTTCTGTAGGGTTATTTGTAAACGGTCGGTATTGGTAGTAGCCTCATAATGTTGTACCTTCACTCTCTAGTAAGTTTGAATCTTTGTTTTATTAGCATGGTTTGAGAATTTAAATATTTTAATAAAAAATTTGTTAATAATATACTTTAAAAACTTTCATTTTTCAATAATTATTTTTCCATCTCTGCTCTCTTCTTTTGCCATAGGTTGAAAAAAGTTTATCATTGTATTTTTGTTGGCTATATTTAAACTTTTAATTAACAATTGTTCTTATTAAAATGTTGTCACATCTGTTGCTATTATATGTATATAAATTCACATGTACATATATACTAGATATAATAATTTTTTTTTTAAAAAAAAGTTAAGCGATATGCAACACAATTGTTCAAATATTTTTATAGCATTCATTAGTAGAAGATATTTTTGAGGTGATAAACTTGTTTTTTAATAGGAGACATGTGTTGCAAATGAATTTATGCAATAAACTTTAATGTTTATTCATTACAAGTATTTATAATTTTTATTAATATTAGGTATATCTGTCTCCATATATATACATAGGCATACTTATCTATTATGTATATCCATTGCATATTTATTTAGTTTGCATACAAAAGTATGTTCTGAGATAAAGTATTATCTTTTTAATTTTTATAGAAACTGCTGTTTGTCTGGTTTTTTTTTTTTCTGATCTTTTCTAATCGTTATTTTATGAAATAGGAATTTATTTATTTTTTACCTTGTTTCAGGAAATTATTGATTATTTAATGTATCAGTTAAATAAATAAAAAAAAAGACAGTAACATCAATTACTGTGGATTCATACATCAATAATCAATTATGGATTATGTCAAAATATTATATTAGTTGGAAACTTTTAAACTTATGTCTTGTTTCAAGTTTGAATTATTTTTTTAAGAAAGCCATATGAATAAGTAGTTGTAGAAAGTTGTATTGTTTAAAATGTTTTTTATAATAATGTTATACAAAGGAAAACCATGCTTTTCTACCTTGGGTAAATCTTTAATTTGCTTGTTTAAATATATTATTGTTAGATTTTCAGGCAATTCTTTTTCAGAATTTTACTATTTTCTTTTTTGTTTAATTAACTAGTTGGTTAATTGGCTTCTAAACTTATAAATAAAGTGATTTTTTTTTTTCTCTTTGATTTGTTCTTTAATTTTACCATGTACATGTGTATTCAGAAAGCTTTTGTGCATTTCTATTTTAAGATGATCATCAGTGTCCATAAATTCTAGCTTAAAATGAACTTAATGTGGTGTTAAGTATTATCCTAAAAATATTTTAATCGTATATGATATCTTACTTATTTATATATTTTTTTTGTAAATAAATATTTTCTATATTAAGTGATTAAAGTTATCTAATATACAATACATACACATTGTATCACTATTTGGATATATATATGCAAAATATCAATTTTTAAGAATCTGAAAATATTTTTTCACTTTACAAAATATATAAATAAGCTCTGTGTATAATCTAATAACTCTCAGAAGATCGTGGAGAAGATGTTAAATCAAAATGTTTGCCAATTATCAGTTAATAAGAATTTTATATATAATTTGTTGCAGTATTGGAAACAAAAAAAAATGATGATTATGTTTTTATCAAATGTAAAAGGCAATTTTATTTGCTTTAATTAAAAAGAAAAAAAAAATAGTGCATCAACATTAGGCAACTTTTTTAGGTTTGGATAGTTAGTTACCTTTATATTTAAATTTGCAGCTGTAATGTGGTCTGCTTCTAAGAAACTTTGTCTTTCTTTTTTTTTTTAATGTTCTATTTCCTTACCAAATGTTAAAATAAGAGTAAGAAATATTCCCTATCAGAGTGGGTGGGTAGGGGGGGGGCATTAACCCGTTATGCATAACAGTAATTGATGCCCCTCCCCCAACCAAAAGATAAAAACAAATTCTACATGATTTTATATACATTTTAATGTTTTATTAAAGATGAAAATGAAAAAAAAAAAAGTACTGAATGATTAGTGCAGACACCAACATTGTTACGATAAAAAAAGAGAAATAAATGAAAAATTTCTGATTAAAAAATAATTACATCTTTAATTAGATAAATTCTAATTATAGATAAAATTAGACAACTGATTTTATTTTAACTTACATTTTTTTTATAAATATACATACACATTACTTTTACAAACTTTCATTTTAAAAAAGAAAGAAAAACAAACTGCCTTCAATCTTTTCTATTAATATTTTTTATGCATGTTTGTGAATATTCTTGCTGTAGGAAGAGATAGTAATATTTGGGTATGAAACTGTCAAATCATTTTTATGAATATAAGTCAGAACATCAAGTGCATTTTTGAATTGAAGTAATTCACTTGAAAACAATTTTTTTTATTGCATAAGATGCTTATCTAAATTAACATTTATCAATAAAAGCCTATGATTCGTGTTGCTAGAAGCTTTTGTGTACTGAACAATAATATTTATAAGTCAGTCTTATTGCCACAAAATTAATTTTAGATCTTCATACAATCTTTAACTACCTATATTAATAAACAAAAGAGATAATTTTTATAAAATATTTTAAACTATATAATTATTTACATATACTCTTTAGATATCTTATGGCTTCTAATAGTAATAACATAGACAAGTTTAGAGACCAATAAAATATACAAACTATTATATTTAAATTATGGATAAATAATAATTAATATTAATTAACAATCTCTTGTCAAAACAAATTACATACCACTAAGTCCTGATATTGAAATTATAATAATATATATAATTTAAATTACATTGCCTATAGAACATCTTTTTTTTTTTTATTTGAGCTTTCCTCTTGTGAGAACTTTATTTCAACAAAGCCACTATATATATTAATAAGTAAAAACATCATTTATAACTTAAATTTCACTTAAAGTCTTTAAGAGTTCCAACTATTTTTATGTTGATGAATTCTTTTAGAATGTTGTTTTTTTAAAAAATGATTGAAAACCTTTGATGCTTTAATTATAAAATCACAGTGGATAGAGAAGAATTAGATCTGGTAGAACAGTAAATGATAACAAAATTTTATCTTTTGCATCAATCCATTTATGTAGTTAAACTTTAAGAAAATCATAATTGTTTTTCTTCATTTGTATAAGTAATTAATAATAATTAATAAAGCAAGTCATATATAACGTGACTTTACTTTTATAAGCTTGTATTGCATATCTGTATAGGTGTAGAGAAATTTGATAACATTTCTAAGAAAATTATTTACAAAGAATAATTTCATTAATTTTTAAAACTGGGTTAAAACAAATCTTCTAAATTCAAGGGTGTACCAATTTTTTAAATATTTGTTTTAAACTATATCAGCAAACGACTTGTGACATATTAGGGTTGGCAAAATAGCTTATAATTTTCCATTTCAAAAACATTTCAGATATTTTATTTTTTCATTAGGAAGTTGAAAGGTGTGCACATAACATTTTAAAACATTTGGATAAAATATTTTACTTTAATAAAATTAAATTTACAAATCACAATGTTATTACAGATATTAAAATAAATGATTACATTATTTACCTTCTCACAATAATTAATATTTTATTTCAGATTTAAAATAACTTTACCTAAATATTTTAAAATAATATTCCTTTATATTTAAATATATACATTTAATTATTGCATTAAAAGTTTGTCACTACTGTAAATAGATTTACCAGTATGTGTACACTAATAGAAATACTAATTTATTCACATGTATACAATATTATGTATTTTATTAGTGTATTCCACCCTCCTCTCTTTTTTAAAGTTATCTTTGTGCTGTTTTTAAAATTAAACAGAAAACTGCGATTTCTCCACAATTATTACTAGAATTTCAAATGCTATAAAAATATGGAGGAGACATCTTTGATTTTTTTTTTTTTAAGTTTTGCTTGATACAGTAAATTTAAGATAATACTATTTTTATAATAAACTAATGAAAATTTTGAAGTTATGTTTATTATTATTATTTTAGGTACCAAATAATCATCACAATAAATATATAAAGACATGGATAGTAATAGTAAAACGGGAGCATAAGAAGACAACTGACAAATCACATTTCAAGAAGTGATTGTTAATTTTAATACATTTATATTTTTTTATTTTGTAAAAATAATGAATCAAGTCAAATTAATTAATATTCATAACAACAAAAATGTATTCTTGATTCTGAACTGTTTTCATGCCTGTCTTGTATCAGCACCCTCATGCCTTGTTTACCGCCTTCTGCTGGCCCTGTTCTCTATTATAAAATTAATATTCTTACACTTTTAGTTGGCAAAAAAAAAGAAAAAGTGAACAAAAATAATCATATTGGATTTTTTTTTTTAAGATTATTTTAAAATTATTTTTATGCCGACTACATGTATCATTACTTAACAATATATATGTTTTTTAAATAGTGCCATCTTTTTAATATTATATATTTATATGCATTAAAATGTCAACATGAAATTATTGAAAATGATATGTAAATTATCAGATTACAAAATGAGACTTTTGTTAAAGTATTAAAAAAATATTTACAGAAAAATAAAAAAATCTTTCAGAATTTTTCTCTTTTTACTCATTTTGAAGTAGAATTTAAATATATTTTAACTACTTGATGTAGAAATATATATTCATCCTGCCATAAAATAATTTTGTATGTAGTATTGGAAAATGTACAATAGAATATAGAGCATGATTTTTTTTATTATTAATGCAAACATGACAGTATCTACAATATAAGTAATCATTTTTGTTGTTCCTATAATATATGGTCCACCTGCTTGATTAATTTACTTAGTTTTCTTGTTCAGCAAAAAAATTAAAATAAAAAAATAAAATGTTCAAATTTATTTTTGAATTTTCAATGATAATTTTATATATTAAATAAAATGAAGAAAATAATGTATTGTTATAATTAAAGCATGTATTAAATAAAATAATAAGTAATTTAAGCAGAAATTTTGTATGAAATAGAAATAAACAAAAGAATTTTAATAAACTTTTATATTTGTAAATTCATAAATTTTATTTTATTCATTCCAGTTTTGTATCAAGTTTCAATTTCAGTTAATACTTCTACTAGTATTACTATTATTACTGCTTTCTTGCTGAAACAATTTAATTTAATCCTTTTATTTGATGGCTTATATGAAATAAAAATAAGCAATAAAAAAATTTAAAAAAATCTTAATTCACTGTATTTTAAACAAAATCAATATATAGCAAATCAAATGCAGGTGTGAAGTAGGCTGAAAGAAATTCCAAAAACATTCATGGCTGCCTATCAAATAAGTGCATTAAATTGAATTATGTTTCAGTGAGCAAAATAATAATAAGGAATTGGTGAAATTGAAGCTTGATACTAAAATTGGAGTAAATAAAATGTCTACATTTATTGATGAATTTATAAGTACAAAAATATATTAATTGTCATTTATTTTAATTTTATACACATTCCATGCAAGATCGATTTTTGCTTTTTTTTTTATAGCCATAAACTCCAGAATAAGTGCAGATGTTTTATTTTTTATAAATTTTTTTTTGTCACTCAACCATAAATGCTATGATCAAGTGGATGAACTAAACACTATAAGAGTATCTATCTTTTTTTTTTTTTTTTACTTCAAAATCATCACTTTAATGATAAATAGTAAAAATAATCAAATGTTTTATTGTTCAGGACTTTCATAAAAAATTCAAACAAAGTAAGTGACAGAGGTAACCATGATCAAGGGACCTTAAGTTCTTGAATATGCCACTCTACCAGTGCACCAGATCATACAGAGAAATGATAAGTAATTATTAAATACCAGATAATAATTACAAAACAATCCCCAATCTAAATTTATGGTTATTGAAATTTCTAAATAGATTGGAAAAACACACAGTGATCTTTTATCACAGAAAATAATTGTATTTTATAATCTTTTCTTTTTACTTATATAAAAATATTTTTGTGTAATATTGATTTTACAAATACACAATGTGTGGCAGTAAAATGACTGGTTCTTTTTTTTCAAGCATGTGTTATGTAGTGACATAGTTTAGCTATTTCCCACAATAATTTTAAAGTGCTAGCAGGTCTGTTTTATAAGTCACAACATAAAACATGACAGTATGTTTCATACTTTAAACCATGAAAAAAAAAAGTGTTTTTAATTAGACAAAACTGCTGCTGAAGTGTTCAAAATGATTCAAACTACATATGGTAATGAAGCCATGAATCACTAAAAGATTTTCAATTGGTTTGCAAGATTTTGTGATAGCAGGGAGAAAATTAAAAATGATAGACAAGATTTGAAACACACTGCCACATTTCATATATAACTCATAATTAATACATGCTAGTGCCTTAAAATTTTTGTGGTAAATAGCTAAACTATGTTGCTGCATAACTTATTTGTTGATTTAGAGATGACACTGAAGACAGTTTGGAGAGAAAGCCATATACTTTTTCACTGGAACACTCTTGGTATCTAAATTATCTCATCAGTATTTATATAATAAATCTATAATTAAATATTATGAGCAGTTTAATCTGGAATAAGAATGGCCAATTATTGAGCAATAGAAAATGAAAGGAAGGAGAATCTCATTATAGCTTTTTGAATGGAATTATCATAATCTGCCTCCTTGAATATCATTTGGCTTCCTGAAAAACTATTCATATGATAAAAAAGTAAATAAAAAAATTAATTACAATTTTGTTTTTGTTTTCTCTAAACATTTAGTATAATAATGTGAGGCTAGCTATAGAACAAATGTTTCTAGTTTAATTTTCAATTGAACAAAGCAAGCGGTTGGTCATTTTGTTAAATTGAGTAGATTATGTGTTCCATCTGCCACATTAGACCACAAATGTTGCATGATCTCTCATCCATCTATAAAGTGATGACAATAATAAAAATTTTGTCATAAAGATATAAAAACAGGCAAAACTCTCCATACAGTAGTGTCACTCAATGTATGGAGAGTTTTGTCTGTTTTAATAACAGTTATGAGCAAGCATAAGAAATGGTGATCATGTGATGTTTAGTGGTTTAATAAAGATATTATTTATATATATTAGATAAAACATAACCCACTACAAAGTAAAAGCCTTTACAATAGTTCTCCAAACAGAAACAATGGGGGGAAAGGCTAACCCATGGATGAGTACTAAAAATTTAATTTTTTTTTTTTACTAACTGGATAATCGATTATTTATTTACAATAATTGGCTGGTTATCTTATAGAAAAATTTTAAACATATTTATATTTTTAAAAAAAATTTCCAAGTTTCTTTAAGCTTGAATTTGAACTTCAGATCATGTGTGTTGAACAGCCCATATGTATTATATATTTTATTATATCAGGAAATCTTTGTTTTATAAATATTTATATACAAATGTCAAATAAAAATAGTTAAAAATAAATTTTAAATTTCTGAGTTTAGTATTTAATTATATTTGCATATGAATATTATAACTAAATAAATCAGATATAATTAGCAGCATAAGCAGATGCTATTTGTGTTGTGGGCCAAAAAAAAATCATGCTGTTGTTATGATTGTTTGTGGTAGTAGTTATTTGTATATCATTAAACAGGCAAAACTCTTCATACAGTAGTGGTGATCATGTGATATTTGTATGTCATTGATTGCATATTATTGTTATTATTATTTTAGTGAAATAAGTGAATTTAATTTTGAAATTATATGCATTGTAAACAACATTTATCTTATTTAAGGTTATCAACATTAACTTTATTCATTAATAATTTTTTCTAATATTTATAACTAAATCATTATTATTCTTTTTCTTATTCTTTTTCCATTTTTTTTTTTTTACTTTACTGTTGTCAGTCTTAAACCCACATTATGTGTGTGTATTTGTACAATCACCTTTCCATTTTCTAATTATAATTTTGATTCCAGTCTTTACTCTCTTTTTTTTTGTTTTCTAACTTTTTATTCTTTGTCTTTCTTTTTATCATCATTTTTTCCTAGTGGATTATTGGATTTAGGAATAAGACACCTAAGTTCAAATAATTGCATGTTTATTTTTTGTATACATTTTAATAATAATTGCACTTACTCGCGCACACACACACATGCGTACATATATCTAACGTAAAAGATACATTTTTTATAGAGAATTTATATCAACTTTAAATATCTATCTTAATTTAAAGCAATTGAGTTTCAACTTATGAATAAAATAATGTGTAATTCAAAATTCTATAGGCATTACATTAGGGAGAAGTTCAAAATTATGTCAAATGATTGTCATAAAAAAAAAAGTCACAAAATTTATAGATATATTGATATCTACTGCATTTTATGAATCTGAAGGATTTGATAACTACAGTTTTGAGCATGGTATAGTAAATACAATAAAATAAAATTGTGATTTATATTTGATTTATCAAACTTATTTCCCTTTTTTCTCTATCTGTGCTGCATAAAACTAAAACTGTCTTTATTAACATTAGAATTAATTGAATAAAAAAGAAATATTGTAAAAATAAAGTAATTTAATATATACTAAATTCAGAATTTATATACTAATTTCTTTAAAATAAGCTATTAATAATACAATTAAAAATGTCTCATGAATTCTATTAACTAAAAAGTAATAAATATTTTTTGCATCTTTCAATTTTTAAATGTCATGCATGACATAATTTAATATTTTACATATTAAATAAAAATATTTAATAAATTATATATATATGTATTAAGATATAAAAAAATTTATTTGGAGAAAACTACTTAGCAGTGATAGAATAGTGGACTTGAAGATTCTTAGCTGAGTAATATAAATATAAAAAAAACATGATTTAGGCCAATACTATAGAATTATCAAATGTTCAATCTGCCAATAGGATGCTCAACTGATGCATGACTTCCTGAGCAATTAGTCTTATGATTATTAAAATCATATATATTTTAAATATATATAAAAATTAATATGTGAAATTTCAGAATATTGAGAAGAGAAAATTTTAAAATCTAATGAAAAAGAAGTGATTGAAATAAGTAAAATGTGATGGAAAAGATATACAAAGTATTTTAGAAATGCAAAAATTTTGCATATTGAAGATATCCATAAAGATAATAAAATAAATATAGAGTATATAATTTAGAACTAAAAATAGTGTATTGCAAGTAAAAAGTTTTTCAAATTATAAGGATTATTTGAAAAGTCATCTTGGATTTGGGAAAAAAGAAAGAAAAAGTATGTAATTGACATTCTAAAATCTGTTAATCGAGAAATAATTGAAAAGGAAGAGTTTACTACTTAATTTAGAATTATAGCATAGGAAATGAAATGCAGAAATATATATATATATGTAAAGAAAAATGGTTAAATGATATATTAGAAAAGTCTAAGTGGTGAGATTTAAATTATTTTGTTAGCTGGTGGCATTTACAGATTAGAATAAAGCACATTTTTAATAATATAAATAAATAGTTATATGATTGTAAAGATGTTTTTTTAAATATTTTTATTTGGATTGTGATTTCTTTGTAGCAATGATTCCCAATCAGGGCTCTGTGGAACACTAGAGGTACTGCAAATGCTTCCTAGGGATACTATGAGATATAAAAATAAATAATATCAAAATTTCAAATGAACACAAGTATATTTGATACTAAATAAATTTATATTATCACTAGTGCCCTAAATATGCAACAAAAATTTTTATTTTCATGTTTGGTGCAATGATGTGGTGTAGAAAAGATGGCATTGCAGTAGCAATCGAGACATGCTTGATAAGGTACCGGATTCCCAGAATGAACTGTTACTGAAGTAAAATTGCCACCACATTGTTAAGACATTTTGCATTGATTTTCACATCATTAACTAATGAATAAACAGAAACTTTATAGCAATGAGCTATTGGGTCTTTCATGAAACTAATAATAATTAGTAAATCATTTTTTTTAAAAAATGGGTATCTTCCTCAAGTATACCATGGGGTATGAAGATCAAGCTCAAGATCACTGTGACATTGAACAAATTGGGAAACATTGCTTTATAAGCTGAATCTTGGATTATTAAATAAATTAAAGGAGAAGGAGCCATTGTTTACTTAAAAAAAAAAGAGGATGCTATAGTTAGAAGAGGCTAATGCTATCGGAATGGAAAAAAAAATTATGCTATGTTGTTTTCAAAGCTGTGATATCTTTTTTTATTTGAAAGAAAAAAATGAATATTTTATGAAAGTAAAAAGAGGAAATAAGTATTTATCTTGCAAATTCAGATAATATAAGAGGATGATGGTTTATGTAATTTTGAACAGTACTTATTGGTATTTAAGTTAAAAGATTAACATTGTTTTTAATTTATATTTTTCTGAAGAAAGATTAAATTGATTTTATTTTATTATTCAATGATTATCAGGAAAAGTATTTATATATTTTCCATTGTTGTCCCCCCCCCCCCATTGTTTTTATGTTTTTACCACAAATTTTATTTATATGTATTTATATTTAATATAAAATTGGTGTATTTTTGAATAAATTGTTCAGCATAAAACATAGTACTTACACATAATATCTATCTGTCATAGGTAAATCTTTATGAATAAATACTGTGTGTTTGCTGAAACTAAATAAGTCATTTATAAATGCAATCAATAATTTTGTTTTGTAATTTTAAAGAAAACATGTTTTTCTAATTGAGCATTCAATTTGTTGAAATAGTACTAAAACACGATTTTCTGTTGTTTTTTTTTCATTCATTTTTATTATTATTACTATGTTTATCTTAATTTGTTATGAAATTAAAGAAATACTTTATAATATTAATGGTAAAATGATATAAAATTAGAAACTGTTTCCTAATAATATTAGATCAAAGCAAATTCATGTGATCAATTATCGTTACTATACATATGAATCATTTGCTCAGATTGAAACTTTTCTAATATTTAATTTCTTGTCTACAAAATAACATGAACTATTGATTATTGATTAAGGTGTAATTATCAGAATTTACTATTTTTATTTATTTTTTATTGTAATTATACATTGATTTATTTTTCATATTTATAACAATTTGTTACAAACATTTTTTTTATTTTAAAAAAAGTACTTTTTTTTTTCCATGTCACAGTTCTTGGTTTTAAAATTGTATTAATTTTTTTAAAATTTACTTTAAACATCTATCTATTCATTAGTTTATTATTTTAATACTGAAAAGTGCTTTTACTTTATAAAATATATGCAATACTGTTTTGAATTTTGAAAGATTCTCATGGTCTAAACTTTATGGATCATTACTATACAATGTTTCCTAAAGTCAGTTTTATTTTCATCTTTTATTTGTGAAACTCCTCACTTCAATAAACTATACATGTATATACACCAATGAAGTAATAAATGTCAATTTTAGTTAGTAGTTTCACTAAAGCTATTTTTCAAAGAAAGCAAGCATAAATATGATATTGAATTGTTTGAATTCTCTCTCTTTTTTACTTTTTTACAGGATTTACTAGGGATTTGCTCTTTTTTTCAAAGGATTGTTTATATATTTGAAAGTTTATAATTACTAATTATTCACCATCTTACACTTGTAAAACAATAGAAATGCTGTTTAATAATATCTGACTTTGTTTTTAATTAAAAATTTATAACATTAAAATATTTGAATTTTTTTGACAAATAGAAAATTAAAGAGGGATTTTCAAACATTTTGTTTAATTAGTTTCAGTCAAGTCAATAGCCTACATGGATGACGTTTTGGTTGTTCTTCCATCAGAGAAGCAACTCAACAATGTATATGGCTTGCTGGATAGCTGTACTAGACTTACAGGATTAAAAATAAACCTACTAAAATCATCTACATGGGAAATTTGGTCTGGAAAAAAGATAAAATCATGATTCCATGCTGACCCTCAAAAGTTCCTGGCGTTCTCTATATTCAAATCTCAGGCTGCAATGTCCAAGGAACTGCAAACTAAGATCCTGCACTCCATGGACAATATCACTCAAACACTGTCCAAGGTTCTAACTATCCCTTCAAGGTAAGGTAGCCCTTCTGAATATGAAAATATTCAATAAAATCTCACACTATCTTCCAATAATGACTGCAACTAAATCTTTCATTAAAGAAATGGATAAATTTTGCTTAAGACTTTTTTGGAAAAGTCATACAGTCTCTATTAGCATCAGCAATATGCAACAGCATAAAAAATTAAATGGAATGTCACTTCATTCCATTCCAACTATACTATACCAAAAATCTTATTTCTTGATCTACAATCTAATACAGAAGTATGGATACGATGATATAATACAACCCTTAGACAGATCTCCAACTAAAAAAATATGCTGGCTAGACTAATTAGTAATATCACTGAAACAACACAATACCAATACAGAAGACCTTTTCCAAAGTAAAAGTAAAATGTGGGATGCTCACCTCATCTTAAAACCGAGTACTTACACTATTAAGGCAAAATTTGGACTATCAAATGAAAGACTCATCTCATTATTTAAATACTAGGCTCTGGAGCCGAAATATCTAGACTATATAATTAAAATCAATCTAGAAACTATGCCCACCAATTGGTTTCTCAGGTATAAAAAATTAATAACCAAAATTGAATCAATAAGCCCAAATTATGGCAAACAGGAGGAAACCTTTGACCATATTATTAAAATATGTATAGGTCTGGGAAATATTAAGAGCCTCATATATAAAAACTCAGAGGTTGACTACTACCAAATTTTAGACCTCAAGCAATGCATACGTGAGAGAGATATCCCTGTCATTAGGCTATCAATCTTTATAACATACTCCATCTGGCTTGTTAGGTGCAAAAAGCAATACACCCTACCTCAACCAGATGAAGGCCATCACTTTATCCAAATAACAAATAAGATTAAAGAAAGGGACAAGACACTAGTCACCAGATTTATCTTCGAAGAAACATGGAGACTTTTCCAAAATCCTCCACTAACAGACTTTTCCAAACAAATCTTGAACACTTATCCACAATGCTCTTGTACTTTATCCAAGCAATTAATATAGCAATCAATTTCAATATATAACTTTCACAATGTAATTATACCATCTTAATAAATTATTATTTAGAATAATAAAAAATATGATAAATGAATGAATTCCTGAAGAGCAGAGGCCAAATTCATATAGGAATCAGTATATATAAAATCCATGTGAATGTTTGTCTACAAGGCTGTCAAGTATTCTCTGCATAAGGCTGTCAGTGTCAAATGCACAGTCAATTAAAACAACTATTTTGTTTGTTTATAACGCTGTCAAATTTCCAATTGAAAAATTGAAAAAAAAAACTTTTACATTTGTTTTTATAAATAAAGAAACTGCACCTTATTGAACCGTAATTTATATTACAAGCATTTTATGCAAAGGAAGTAATTCCATCCTTTATACTTAATAATCCATAATTTTTATTACAAAGCATATTTTATGCAAAGGAAATAATTCTGCCATTAATAAACTGTAATTTTTATAATTGTTCATAATTCTTTCAAATTCACATATCTAATATAATAGGTATATTTAAATTTTTATTTAGTTTTATTATTTTAGCTTTATTAATAACTTGCGGGTACATTTCTGAAGTGTACCAAATAGACTGGATTGTTCCAAACATCCCCCCCCCCCAATTTTTCAGTTGTAAATTTCTCACATTTATTTATATAATATTGAAATCTTTTTATTTAATTTATGTTAAATGTTTAAAAAAGTTTGTTAAAGCAACCAGTTAAAAAAAAAATGTTGGCCTTTAAGTCAGATACAGTCTGGTAATAATAAGATTTAGTAGATATAACAAAACACTGTATCTATTTTTATGAAAGGTTTATATAGTTACATTTTCTAAAAAAAAAAATTAATAAAAAAGTTTATATGCAGTAAAAAGGAAGAAGCTTGAAGCAGACTAAAAAATGTTTTACAATCTGGTTTATTACAGCTTTGTATCTAATGAATTATGGTAAGTCATTTTCTTTTCAAGTAATAAGTTATCTATTTTTTTTTTAAACACGAAATAATACATTTTCTTCTGGAACTGAGAAAGAGAAAAAAATTCATGTAATCTAACGGTTTCTGTAGGAACAAAAAAAAAAATTCTAGCTTTAATGATATGACTGACTTAAAATTTAATTCAGGTTCTTTGGTATGGACTGCACAATATTGTATCTGTTTATGAACTCTGATGAAGTAAATTTTTCTAATTCTCTAGAGATATTTTAAAGAAGAATATTTTAGAAAAATAGATGAATTAATCAAAAATAAAAATAACTTATCATTGGTTGCTGTTACATTTTTTTTTATATATATCATTATCTCAATAGATACTTTAATGGCAATGAAAATAATTATCAAGCATGTATAGTTATATCTTTCCATTCTAGTTCATTGTGGGCAGAAGAAGTAGTTTCTGTAAACAAATACTGTTGATAATTAAATTGCCTTCTAATACATAGGTTTTAAAAATCATTAGAACATTTAAAAAAATTAAAACAAAATCATTATCAAACTTGCAAATTGCTAATAACATTCCTATTATTGAAAATTTCATAAATATTATATATAAAAATATATTTTAAGGAAACATTTATTTGCATAAATGAACTAAAAAGTAAAAAAAAAAAAAAGCATTGAAAATTTTTTTTTTGCAATTTTTACACTATTCTTGATATATAACCAAAATAAATTTTTTGATGCTCATGTTTAGAAGTATTTTTAGACTATTTCTGAATATGAGTATCATATACTTTTATTTGGATTGTGTACTAGCAAGAATATTGTGAAAGTTGAAGAAAATTTACTTTTTCATTTTAATGCATTTTTATTTTTGATGTATTCATATATATTGTACCTTATCAAAAGAGAAATTCTCCGAACAACAGACTCCAGCTACTAGGATATAACAATATTAAACTTCAATTGGATTACATAAACAATGACTATTATATTTTGACTAGCTCAAGATACATTACTAAAATACAATATCTAATAAAACAATATTTTTAATAATTAAATATAAGAAAACTTACTAGAATAAAATATCACAGCACTTAAATTCAACATAATAGTTAGAGTTTCACTATAATACTCAATCTACTCATTTCAATAATAAATTTAACTTATAAAAACTTACTTAGTACTATAAATAAAATATGGTTCTATCAAAATAACAAATATAATTATAAAACTCTTAAGATGAGACATTCTGTAAGGTATACTGGCTTAAACATAGAGAATACATACCAAAAGATATACTCCCAATGGCATAAGAATATTACTCCACCTAATGAACTACTATGTAATACTCTCATATCTTTAAAAAAAAAAGTCTAATAATCTTAAAATATGGTTTATAAATTTACTACAAAAATAATAAATTAATTATTTAATATTCTTTTAATAAAATACTAATTAGACATTTAACATTAAATATTAATTTCTCACTTATCTTTCAATAGAAAATTTTCAATTCTCCAAAAATAATAATAATAATGATTATCATCTCAGGTTCATTTCTAACAAACTAATAACAAAATAAATTAACTAATTAACTCCCTGTAGTTAAATATGATGAGAGATTTTACATGATATCTAACTACTCTTACAAAGTAATAACAACAATAACCAACTAAAATAACTTAATGACTCTCAATATTAAATCTATTTAATGATTAAAATTTAGCAATAAAACATAAATAATATAATAAGATTTAAAATAAATATTGTACAATCTCTCTTTGTTTAATGTGGCATTCCTAAAAATATAATGTATTTGAATATTGTGACAATATCAAGTATATCTTTCATTGGTGTTGTATCAGTTTAAAATAATATCTAAGTAATCTTTAAGGATCATGTGCCAAATAAGTAATATTTCAAATTATTAATTTCTGTGGATCATGTATGTAAAATGAAAAAATCAAATAAGTAATATGCAGATAAATCACAATTTGACTACGATAAGTTGCAAAAAACAATAGTTAAATTTATTTATAAATTAAATAATATTATACTGTTTACAATGTAATAACATGATATTAAAAAAAAATTTACAAAAGTAAAATAAGAATTAACATTACTTAACGTATATATATATTTACAGGAAATCTTAACAATAAATACAAGAAATAAAATAAGATAACCTTCACTCCGGCCATTTCAAAATAAAATAAAACTTATAACAGTAATGATAATATGTAATCTTTATTCAGTAAAATATTCTATTATTTGTATTGGGAATTGTTACAATAAATTTCCCAATTTCTAAGAAAACTTAATATTATACTTATACTACCATAAAATATATTTCTTATGATGTAAATACATCAATATAAGTTTATATTTTTTAAAATATACTTTTTAAAGTCCAACAAATAAAATATTAAAAGAAAACTTATTAAAGACTTTCTCTGCAGTTTAACAAAATATCATCCTGATATTTGAATATCAGAAAATTTTAATAAAAAATATGAATATTTCCCTCTATAAAAAAAAACAACAAACTATTATATAAAAATATTTAAGAGATAATTTCATAAATTTTTGTAACTTAAATAGGTTTGAATTATTTATAATAAAATTTAAAGGAACATTCATAAATTATATTACTTGATATTTGTGTTACTTTTTGTTTTTATATTCTTATATTCATTATATCATTCAAAATCATTTTCACTATTCTCACTTTCATTCCGATTTGAATATGCATCTGTTTGAGCTAAATGATCTCTACTATTTATATGATAACAATTATTCATTTCTTATGTTATACACTATGACAATCATCAATCATCTCAACATCATTTGCAAAACAAATTTCTAGTAATACTTTATCTTGCCCTCTCACAAATTATCAACTTCAAATGGTTTAGTCATTACTTTACCAACTTATAAAACTCTTCTATGATGATTCCTGTGGTGATAGATAGCGATTAAAATATAGGGTATGGAATAATAACAAGAACGATTCAAAAGAGTAAGATAATATCATCATGGATACAGTGCAAATCATAACAATAGGTTCGTATTCATTGGACACCTACACTTAAGTCATGGCAGCTGTCCATGGAAAGAGATATACAGCCCTATGTTATCTGTATATTTTAATAATTTTAAAATATGAAAATATAATTCACATACAACAGACTTTAACATATTTCTAACACTTAGGTTCTCCCAACCATCATCTTATATCTTCCATACTGAATAACTCACTTAAACATTGTAAAATATACAAATAACATTCTAAAATAACTTTCAAAACAATATTAAAGAAACAACAAAGATCTAAATTCATGTCAAGATGGTTTTTAAAAGTTTTCATGCACAAATAATCTTGATAAAAAAATAAATATACATTCATACTATACATTTATTTATTTGTTATTATACAATTTAGAGATCAGTATTAGGTCTTTCTTCATATTTCAATGGATAACATTCATAAAAAATAACAATAATATAATGAAGTTATATAATGTACACATATTCAAGCAATCATATTAAATAAATATTTTAAAATATCCTTTGGTGTTTTTAAACATTTTTTCACATTTATCAATTTTTTTATAAAAACACACTGGTAATTTTATCAACGGTTCATTCCATTGTTTAATATCAAATTCAAGCAATATGAAATATTAATTTTAAAATACTAACTAAGATATATCATTTTTTAAATAAAAGAAAAACAAATTATTAAGTAAAGTGTAATTTAAATAATAATAAAAAAATTACCAATGATCTCATTGTATTGCTAAGATCATTCATGGCAATCTGCTTTTTGGCACATACATTTTAAAAAAACAATTATGATTGTGAACCACTTTATTCAGAAAACTACTTTCTGAATACCCATTTTTTATTTAGCATAATATTAAGATTAAATTTAAAATATAATAAGTTAGTTTTAAAATAAAAAATTATAATATTCTAAATACTAATGTTAGACTTAATATTTAAAAATAATAATGAAGTTTTAAAGTTACGAAAAGATTTTTTTTCTTCTGCTCATAAGCTAAATGCTTATCTGGAATCTTGCATCATTGCCTAGTTATGGTTGGACAGTTTTGTGCACAAATCATACTCTTGTCTTGGCACTATTTGAAGAAATGTATAAATAATAATAAAATCCAGTAAAATCTAACAAAATCCATGGAAAATATTAACATCCTGTAAGATAAAATGTTTATTTCAGTCTTTTCTGAAAACGTATCCAGGCATTTAATATCTCCATAGAATAATAATTCAAAATTCATTTTATATGAAAATATTTCCTTACATATGTTTTGGCCATTGTGTATAGCAGATAGATTGCAGTAAATATAAGTAATTTTGGGTTTTCCATTGGTTAAAAATATTAGTAGCAAACATTATATAATATAAATTATTTAATATATTTATCAGTAGACATGAAGTTTATGAATTAAACTAAATGTTTCTTTCTTTAAAGGATTTACGATTTTTATCCTTTTAAACATGTATCTTTTCATTAGATGTTTTTCGTTTCCAGGTAAAAACAGCTATATCATTCAAAGGATTTATTAACTGATACAATTTTAATCTTTTAAAAAGATGTATCAAAGTTTATTATTTCCAGATGAATTATGTTAAAAGTATATTTTATTAATTGATTTAATCAATAGCAAGTCTTTTTAAAACAATAAAAGACATTCAAAACTCATCTTCAATTTTTCTTTAAATACAGCATTCTTAAAATGTAAGTCCATTTTGATTACTTTAAAGACAAATCAAATGTGAATTATTACTATCAATTATATAATAAAACAGACATTCATCATACCATAAAACATTTTAAATTCAGTTTTTAAACATAGATGCACAGTCTTAACTTTCTTCTCTTTCTTTTAAATTAAATATTATGATGATTTTTAATAAATACTTTAATAAATTAGCTGCATTGCAATATGATAAAGTTATTTCAAATAAATGTTCATTTACCCAGGCATACTATTTATAAAAATTTTAAAGTTCTTACATAAACCTGGTCTTGTCACAGTATTTTCCTTGGAATTTGATGTTCATTGTCTTAATATTTAAGTAGCTAATATAATGTTCCCTAGAATTATTGAGGTTCTAAGCCAAGTTCAAGTAAGAATAGTCTGACAGGGAACTTTGGTGTTTAGTGAATCATTATTTAAATAGTTATTCAAATTATATTTTTCAAAAACACTTTCAAGTAAAATAATAATTTAAAAGAAATTACTAGTCACAATATAAAAAGAATAAAAGTATAGTTATAAATTTCAAACTAAATCTATTCTATCCAAATCTAAATCACTGAAAATCTGTCTAGATTGGCTTTCAACCTCTGTTTTTATACTGGTCTTAATCCATTGATTTCATTGGTCAATACTGCTTGTAACAATCTGCTAATTTACATAGCTACATCAATATCATTTTTAAAATTAAGTTTTAAAATGATGAATCATCAATATTAAATGTTATCAAATTATTTAATACCTTAAATATTAAATATTTTTATCTAAAAAATTAAATATCTTTATTAAAACAATTTTTAATATTTTATTAATCTAAAATTAATTTAAAATATTACACTTAAATAAAATGATAATAATTTTATTCATTACTTTTCTAATATTATTTCTACACTGAATATTTGCTACACTTTATCATTTATGAAATTTTGATAACAAGCTAAAATTAAGGTTTTCTTTCCTAACTTTTTGTAAGTCTACATATTCACACAATCACCTTTAATCATGTGATACTTTCAGTACATTTTAAACTAATATTAAATTAACTATCATTTTAAATAATATTTTAAACAAACATAATTACCTTAAACATATAATATAAAATATTTATCATGATAATTAAGCTATTCTATCATTATAGTATCTTTTAAATATAATAAATTTAAATTAATAATATCTTTTGGATAATTTATTGTATCATTTTATATTTAATTCATCTCAAAATGAGTTCAAATTATCTAATATATTTTTATAAGTTCCTATCTACTGAGTTTGAACCAATACTACCTATAATATCAAAATTATATGCTAAAACATAACCTAAATTTAATTTTTTAAAATATAACTACGTTTCCAAGTCTACAATATAAAAATGTTACATTAAGATATATATATATATATTTGTTTTCTACATTTTAGTTATATATAATTCCAGAAATTAAGAATAAAAAAAGTTTACATATTATTTAATACTGTTAAGTAACCACTGTAAAGAATATTGAATTCCATATAAAATTAAAAATTTAAATTTTTTGCCTTTTTTTTTTTTAAAATTGTTAGCAAACTATAAAAAAATGTTTCAACTAGATTGGAAATTGGGAAGTTAGTGAAAATTGTAATATAAAATTTTGCCAGACAAATAGACAAAAAACAGATTTAAGTTAAATAAAAGCATATAAAAATAATAAAACTAATAAATTATCTATATTATATTAAAAACATTGCTATTTCTCGATAGTTTTAGTTTAATTATCAGTATCATAGATGATTATGATTGAATCAGTGGCCAGTTTATACTCTCCCATCTTTTTCTAAGAAATTATGAGGAAATGATCTAATCAAATCAGTAAAATCTAGAGCTATGTTCATATTGTTAACTTGCTGGAATAATTATAAACCTAAAATCTGAAGCCAATCTATTATGCGATATAAGTTGAAAATCCAATAAGACATAGCTATATTATGTATGTTTCATCTGACTTCATTGAAGATATCTTTAAAAAAAAGCATTTTAAATATTGCACAGTTTTTAAATATTTTCAAAAAAACTAATTATCATTGTAGTATTTGAAATTTCTATCAATATATCAAGAATTTTTTTAAAAATAAAACACAACCAATTAATCTTAACACATGTTCTCATATTCATTTCCAGCCTTTATTAGAATTTATGATTGTAAACCTCTTTGCTTTAAATGTGACAGGCCAGATCATATAATTATACAGTTTAATGTTAACAAATACATCAAATGAGATAAAATTAATAGTCTTGCAAAAATAGCTTGCAACACAAACTTTAGGCAAGTATCATAGTACTAATGGCATTAAATAATGCAGCACTAAATTTCACTTTACTAATTTACCTCTATACTTCATATTTTTAATATTTCTCTAAATCAACCAAACATCCCAATATATGTACTCAAATAGCATATCTTTCAAATATAATACTTTTTTTTTTTAGATAGCAAGAACACTTTAGCTTATGGCAAATATACATTGTATAATACGACTCTGATCAAATCCAATTAAACAATTGTCTCACTGTCATAGAATTTTCACATTTGAAGGCAACTATTTGTTTATTTGATAATGTAATTGTTTTGTGATACTTGACATTGTGCATAAAAGTAAGGGTGTAAAGTATTTTTTTACAAATTGCTGAGAAATAATGCTAACATAATTTAAATATGTCAATTAAATGTTTGTGATGTTGGCACAAGTTAGTTAGATTAAGGCAATTTATAAACCATTGTCTTCACATTCATATCGGCTTTTTCAAACCAAATTGTGCAAACGCTTTTTGCGAGTGTTAAATAATAAATGAATACCCTCTGACCCATACAAGATATAGAATTTATGCAGCAATAAAAGGAATCCTCTTATTACTACGACTCAAATATTTATATATGAGCAAATCTGAAGTACTGGCACAGAAGGTGTGACTATAGAACAGTCACTTTGAATTACTATATATAACTTATGAATGAATGACGCCGATGAAATTTACTAGAATTTACTGAACGTCATTCCAACTGAAATTAATCATATATATAAATCAGCATTTATTTTTTATAGCGTCTGTATACAATTGTAATCACATTCATATCGGCTTTTTCAAACCAAATTGTGCAAACGCTTTTTGCGAGTGTTAAATAATAAATGAATACCCTCTGACCCATACAAGATATAGAATTTATGTAGCAATAAAAGGAATCCTCTTATTACTATGACTCAAATATTTATATATAAGCAAATCTGAAGTACTGGCACAGAAGGTGTGACTATAGAACAGTCACTTTGAATTACTATATATAACTTATGAATGAATGACGCCGATGAAATTTACTAGAATTTACTGAACATCATTCCAACTGAAACCATTGTCTTTGTAATTTATTAATTATTACTACAGCTAAAATTTCACTTTCTTTATCTTTTATTGCAACTCTTTAATCATTATCACATATGTATATATAAAGTCCAAATTCACCCAATTTGTGGTTTTTGGTATTAGCAAGCATAGACATTTTTCCTTCTTTTTTTTAGTTTTAAGAAGCTGAAGAAGTTATTATATTGCATATTGTCCAGCACAAATTATTGATATTCCTCATGCAATTATTGTCCATGGTGATTTTAATTGTATTTATGACCTGATACTTTTTATGTTGCAGTCCAATCACATTTCTTTATTATGATCACCTGTATGTTATTTTGTTAAGTGATTGTAAAACTTCACTAATAAATTTATTTACTTTATCAGCAATTATATTTAAGCTTTAATTGACAATTTATTGGGACTTTCTCTGATTATAAATGTGTTTCATTTAGCTTTCAAGAAGTTTTAACCAGGTTAAGTCTTTTAAGCTTTTTTTACTCACCTTCCTAGTGCTTATATCAATTGTTATATAGGAAAAGATTAATTAATAGTATATAAAAGAATAGCTTATGTAAAAAATATTTTAAAGAAAATTAGAATCTATTTACATTTTTGGTTTTGATCCAAAAAACTGGACTAAATCATGAAAATATTAATTCGTCATATAATATTCATTTATATTTTTTAAGTCTGTAATTACAAGTTGAATTTAACTATCTCTTTTGCTGTAATAACATATCTTAAGATTTTATAGGATTATCTCAAATTTTTCAAAACTTGTTAAAATCTTATTAAATTATGTTCTTTGCCTCAGAAATTCCTTTTCTATGTAAAGAAACTAACTGCATTGATGTCAAAATTTTTGAACATCTCAAAGCTAAATTTAGTTACTAAACTATTTTTACTTAATAATCTAATATTCTGAATTTTTTAAATTATATTGCATGACTTGAAATTGCAGATGACCTTATTCCATCTAGCATATATAAAATTTTAAATTGTATTGTTATTTAACTTTTGTACATTTGTTGTGTTCTGACCGAGTTGAAACATTATCTTTTGCCTTAAAAAATATCTTTCAATAATATTCTTTAATGATCAAATGTAAGATGCATCATACTGGAAGATATTTAACAGAAAATTTTGCATATATTAATAATAGAACTATGTAATTTAATTCTTTTAAATTATTCACCGTACATTGCTCTATTAATGATTACTGTGCTTTTGAAGCCATTTTTCTAATGTAGGAGGTTATTATTTTTTTTGCTAAAATGGAATAAATTTACAGATTTTTAATTCTATGAGTTGACATCATTTGTTTTTCACATTTTGTTTATTTCTGTAGCACCAACTGAACTTTGTGCCCACTATTAATAATCATCTTACTAAAAAAAAAGTTTATTTCTTTGATCTATTAACACTCAGTTGAAGTACTGTCTAGATTTGTTGGCAAACTGGTCAAGCGTTGGTAGCCAAGAGGTCAGTGCAGCTGCCTTGCAAGCAAGCAGTTGCTTGCAGACAGTTGTCATGGGTTCGCTTCCCTGCTGATGCTTTGACATATGATGAAAAAAAACTGTTTGAATTTATTGCTTATGCAATTGGAGCAAATCATAAGTGGCCATTTTTTACTCCACTTTTGTATCATAAATAATTTGATTTTTTTTTGCTTATGATCTCTTGTTAATCTTTAGCAATTTCTTGGAACATTTTACTTATTTTTATTCTATTAGTTAACTTTCTTTCATCTCTAACCTTTTATCCAGTATAGAATGTCATCTGTTTCCTATTCTTTATAAGCAGACTACATCCATCAATTTTTAATCTTAAACCTATTAGCATTTTTATATATTCTGCTCAATTTTTCAGACGTTAAATGAAGTCATTATTTGAGTCAACTATTAACAATAAAAGTGATAGATTTATGCCAAAATTAAAATACTTTGAGGCTATTATGTACTATTATGAATGTTTTAATTATTAATGATATGTTTTAGTTTTTTACTTGATTATTAGAGTACAGTCATTGAATTTCTTGGGTGAATGCTACTACAATAGATAAATTAAATTTAATGGTCAAAGGATACTTCTAGGATTTTTTGTTTTTCATCAATAATATCTCACTCTTATTTATAGAGATAATTTCCTAAACAATTTTCATCTTTTATGAGACCATAAATGTATTTGCTACATTACCAAATCTTTCCATTAAAGCTGCATCATCTTTATTTAACTTGTTAAATGTCTCACCATATGATGGAAGAACTTTCGTAACAGATTTTGCTCTCAATCATGATGATTTAATTAATCAGTTAAATATTAGATCACTTCTAAATACTTTTTTATATTATTAAAAATCAGTCAACACTTAGACAATCCTAATATCAGTAACAATCAACAATTTCAAACTATTGTCAAGGCAACCTCCTTTTAACAATAAAGGTGGAATCCCACCTTTATTAATCATCCAATATATTTATATAGACACTAAAGATTGTAACTTGACCACAGAGATTGAAATTATTAATACAAGGAAATATTGTTAAAAGAAGGTTGCCTTGACAACAGTTTTAAATTGTTAATTGTTACTGATATTGGAATAAAATACTAGTTTTTTACTTCATCTTTGATTAGTAAATCGTTATAAAATTTGCATAAAATTTTACATAAATCAAAACTAAACTTCAGTTAAAAGTTAAAATTTTACATAAACCAAAACTAAACTTCAGTTAAAAGTAGGCTATGGTTATGGAGACACGGGGTCTCTGAGGGCGCTAAACCATATAACTTGTAATAAGATTGAGACAAGCTTCACTTTTTTTGCGTAAAGCGCAATCTAAATTGATATTGGAATAGTTTAAGTATTGAATAATTTTTAATGATTACTTATAAACCCATTTAGCCTTTGGCATTATTACATTTACTATTTAAGTAATAACTTAGGTACAATTTGAAATTTATAATTGCAGTTTGTAATGTTATAATTGACTTTATTAGTTTGCATTCAGAACAGTTATATTTACCTGTTTAATTAAAGAGGTTTATTTAAACTTCCTTTTATCAATAATTTCAATTTCTATGGCCAAGTTACAATCTTTAGTGTCTATATAAATATATTGGATTATTAATAAAGGTGGGATTCTATCTTTATTGTTAAAAGGAGGTTGTATTGACAACAGCTTGAAATTGTTGGGATTGTCTAAGTGTTGACTGATTTTTAATGATTACTTACAAATCTATTTAGCCTTGAGCATTATTACATTTTTTATATTAGTTGACAAAAAACCAACTCCATTAGCATAACCTTTGGACATCACTTTCTATTATGTGCCAAAATTCTCACTAAAATTCAAGATTCTGTCTTTACAAAGAAATATTTTTGTATAAATCGCATATTGTTATTGAATCGGTAATAAATTGAGAGGTTGCCAATCTCTCACACGCACCTACTGTTGCTTCTCAGACAGCCAATCAGATGTTAAGACAGAAATCTGAAGCACAATAAAACCGCAACAGGCATATTTCGAAAGAAATATTTTATAAAATTAACTTTTGATTTCACTTGCGTTCCTTGTAATAAACATCCAAGATATTACACACATGTATTAACTTTGCATAAATTAGATTGTCAGTGTTTCATAAACAGATAATCAATCTCAAAATGTTAGTACACAAATATATTAAAAATTTTAATACATTCAATGTCTTGATTATTCTTCCTGTTCTCAGAGCAATGTGGGCTATGGTATGCCTTTTTATTTGATATTAAAAATGTTTAAAAATAATCAAGATGGGATTTTAATATATATATAAATGAATTAGATATACAAGGCTAAACTAGAGATTATAATTAATTAATTAACACCTGCTGATCTTAAATTATCTAATCAAGTAGTTGATTTATAAATTACCCAAAATAATTATCTAATCTCCATACCAATGTAAAGTAAGGAAGAAATACCTGTAAGTTAATCTCAAATTGTTTTTTTTTTACTATTCATGGGTATGTTAAATAAAATGTTTATTTTGAAGTTTTTCGTAAACCATATATTGGGTTAGAGGAATTAATGTTGATAAATTTCATTTAATGTATACACCCAGGTCTCGTTTTATGCAGAGATATTTAATACGATTTTGAAGTTATGCGATTCATGTTTCTTCTTAATATCTTTGTATGCATTTTTTTATGCGATAAAAATTATTAGATCAGAAGTCGAGCTCTGATAATGCGCTATTACTTTAAATATTATAAATTTCGTGTACTCACGTCATATTTAAAGTAATAGCGCATTATCGGAGTTTGACTTCCATCTAATAATTTCAATATTTTCAGCACTTTATAATAGTACTGTAATAGATTTTATGCAATAAAGAAGTTCATAATTGACTTAAAATCAGGATTTCACCATTTTATATACACACATTAAATTTTACAAGATTATAATGTAAATCTGTTCAAACGTTATAGATGAAAAATACTATGTATGTTGTTTTTGCATTTTAAATCACGTTCTATTTTTGCTTTTTATAAAAAGAGTTCATAATCAATTAATCATGTTAGTGTCCGCAAGTTTATTTTTAAAAGGTGAGTAACAGTGGTGGGCACAATTAAATTTGACAATTAAAATCTGATTTTTAATTGTAATTAACAATTTAAAAATTACGTAACGTGATCTGAAATGAAGGTGATGTGAAACGATGAAATTTTATTTTTAAACGGAATTGAAAATTAAAAAATTAAAGACAAAAATAAGAATTTAATTTTTAATTGTTAGTTTTAATTAAATTTTGCCTAACAATGGTGAGTCGGGGTCTTTTTATTATTGTAAGTCTAAGTTCTTATTTTTATTTTAAACTTTTGGTTTACTCTAACGGTGAGAGAAAAAAACACCCAAGAAAATGAATTTCTTTGTAAACAAAAATTTCAATTTTAGATCGCTTAGCGAAATGGGAAGGATCAACAGTGATTGGAAAACATTTTAGTTGTATTTCCTCTTGACTTCGTTTAAAGAGAAGCTATAGTACCTCATGTCACATCACATCATGATGAATTTGATGTCTCAAATAGCGATAATGATTAAAATACCATACATGTATGAAAAAAATGTAAATTATGCATAAAAATATATTGTTTTGAATAAAATTAAATACTGTAGTTTTTCAAATTTGAATTTTTTATTTGTCATATTTTATTTTCTTATTTTTTTTTTATGCGAATTTTAAAGTAATTTTACGTTGTTGCTTTGCTTTTATGCGATTTTTGAAAATTACAGTAACCTATCCCCCATTTTTCAAGGTAAGTTAAGTCTATTTTTGTGCGATTTCTTTTGTGCGCATTTTCTGAGGAACCTATCTACCGCATAAAACGAGACCCAGGTGTATATTCTTAATTTTTACTAAAAATACATATATATAATTAAAACATGACATTTAGAAAATTTTATCACTTATATATCTTAAGCTGTATATATGTAACACTTCTCTCTAGTATTCAGTGATTTTGTATAATTAATGGCTGTCTTATAGTTGCCTTGTGTATTAATACTTAAGTGCTGCATTATGGTGCAGCATTAGAAGTTTCCATTGTAAATTTTAAATAAACAAATAAAAAAGTTTTTTTAATATGTCAAAGCGTTGACAGGGCCAGCTGTTTGGAAGGTAGCTATGCTAACCGCTAAGCCACCAAAGTTTTATTGTTAAAAAAAAGTTTATTTCCAAATTGCATTTTATTATGACAAATATCCATCTTTAAAATTAAGATTTTATTAGAAGATAAAAGTTGAAGTGTCATTTATAATAATGTCTGAAGAATAGACTAAGCAAAACCATTTTTATTTTTATAATTTCTTTGCATAAGAAAAAAAAGTTTATTTTTTGATCAAACCAAAATATACTATCATTTTATTTAATTTCATTTATGATTAAATAAAACTCCCCCCCCCCATAAATTATGTTGTGAGAAATTAAATAAACATTTTTAATATTAAAAGTTAATAAAACAAATACATTTTTTTTTTTAAATTTCTTCCTTTTACTTACTTCAATAATCTGAAAAGGGTTGGCAAACTTTTTAACAGGAGTTATTTTGTTTAAAATTTTCCCTCTTTCCCCATTAAAGAGACTCAAGGGAAGAGGTGCAGTATCCCCCTCCCCCCATTAGTGAACCACAAGGAATGAGATGAGAAATATGTCCTGAAAAATATGAATTTCTGAATAGCTGTGGATATATTTGAATATTTATTTTAGTAATAGAACATAACAGAATCAGTATGCATCCTAATGAAAATAAAAATTCTCATAAAAATAAATAAATAAAAACAAAATATAGCATCATTTTTTAAATCTCATTTATGATTAAATAAAAGTTGTTTTTTCTCCATAAATTATATTGTAGAAATCCTAAATTAATATTTTTAATATTAAAAATTATTAAAGCAAATCCTTTTTTCTTTTAAATTTCTATCTTTAGTTTATACCAGAAGTTGACAAACTTTTTAACACAAGAGCCATTTTGTTTAAATCTCCTTCCTTTCTCTTATTAAAGAGTTGCAAAGAGAGACCCCCATTAAAAAATCACAAGGAAAAGGTGAAAAGTATATCCTAAAAAATATGAATTTCTGAATGGCTCTGAATATATTTAAACATTTTAATAGAACATAATAGAATCTTATAAATCCTAACTATTAAATAAATAAAAACAAAAAATTACTTTGACAGTTTATTTTATTCACAAATTTTTAATATTTAAATATTCATTACTATTCTGTAATAAGGTTGAATTCAAGAAACCATGTCATAGTGTGCATTTTTCCTCTCCTAAAAATCACCAAAATATTTATTTACAAATTGCAAGAGGAAATAAAAAAAATGTGTTATGTTTATCATGATAAAGAGCCATGAAGTTGGGATCAAAGAGTCATATTTAGCGTTCGAGCTGTAGTTTGCTGACCCCTGGTCTATATTGAATCTTTATAACTTTTTTTTTTTTTAAAAAATATTTTTTTCATTGTTTGATGGAATAAAGGTAATGTTTTGATGTCAATAGCATTAATGAGTAAAAAATAATTAATATATTTTATAAATTACTTTACATTTACTTGAGGTTTATCATGTCTAGTCCAACTTCATTTGATTTTTCATTTTTAAAAATATATATTATGTGATAACAATAGTCCCTTATTCGTGATATTTTAATATGGATATCGAAATATACTGATAGTAACAAACTATATATAATACAAATTTAAACATACACATATAGTACAAATGTTTATAACATATATATACTGCAGTTTGCATTAATACTTTTAATACAAATTTATTTAAGTAAAATAAAAAAAAAAACATGTTTAGCAAATAGCCCTATTCAATTCATAATAATGCTATAATATAATTCAAAAATGATATAATTTATCTGCTAAAATAAAAAGAGCAAAGTAATCACTGACAAAGAAAAAAGTTTTTGAAAGTTTCTTATTTTAAAAAAGATTGCATCCAACTACTAAGTGAATGAATGGGGAGGGAGAGGTGAAGAAATCACTGAAGAAGAAAAAACAGTTTTTAAAAATCTAGTAATTTTTTTTTTTTAATGACATTGACATCCTAGGTAGAAAGAAGACAGGAATCATTAAATAAACTGACCTATATTTTAAATACATAAATGAAAAGAAGAGGGGTTAATCCCCTTGAAATAAATTATTGTTTTCAAAGAGTTGTATAAAAAATTTTGTAACACTATAAAAATATATGCATATAATTTTAAAAGTTCATATTATTTATTTAATAAAATAAATTTTCTGTTTGTAAAATATATATATAAAACTATAAATAAATGTTGTAGCCTCTAGGAGGGTGTGTTACTCATTTTGTTTATATATACATTGAGTTATGTTTAATTTAAAAAACTATAAATAGTAAAATTATTTATGTAAATTTTCAGTAAACTTTGAATGCTATTAAAAATAAAAAGAGTGAAGTTTATGGTAGGACATCTACTGTTGAAATTTGGAAAAAAAAACTCTGTAAACAAGGTTTTGGATCAGCAGTTTTCTAGTTTATTGTAAAATTGCTACTTTACTGCAAAAAATTGTGTTACCTAAACTATTTGTTTGTGATATTTTGCAATCATAGTGATCAGTAATTGCAAATGAACAAAAAAAATTAAAATTTGAAAATTAAAAATTTTTTTTTGAATAATATCAATTTAAAATTTTTCTGTATAATATTTTTTCCAAAATATGGACAGATGAAATTACATGTGAATGATGATTGTATAGTATTTGACGGTTTATTACAGTAAAATGAAATACAAGTATATAAACATATTTTAGCTTCTGTCATCATTCACTTTGTCAAAAAATGGTCAACTATACTTTAAATCACCTGTTGCTTGTACATTATGATAGGGTATTCATTCGGCCTGGTTTTTCCAGATTTGTCCCAGTTTTATCTCTCTTGTTCTAGTATCTTGGCATATTCTTTCAGGACAGTTAATTGTCCTGGTTTTCTCAACCATTCATTTTTATTATTATTTTTATTTTTTAACTTTTAATTTTAACTTTATATTTAATTTTTATTTTTTTATATATAAATTAATATTTATGCATTTAATATTTTATGATTAATTTTTTGATAGATTAATCAGTAAATTTCCTAAAATGGAAGTGGCTCTTCATTATTTTAGTACTTTAGTAATACATGATTTTAATTTGTGATTTCCTTTTAATAGACAGTATACACATACAAACAATAGTCTTATATTACAAAATGGGTGTACTGTTCATAATGCAAATGTACTAATATGTTTTGTGATTTTTTTATTTTATTTCGTACTGAAATATACAGTAATCTGCAGTGTGTGTGTGTGTTTTGTTTTATGTTTCAGTTAAGTCATGAGGAAATATGGATATCCTAATTGTGAAACACTTTTATTTACTAGATCATGTTTTTAAACAAAAAATGAAGAAATACTTACTGAAATGACAAAATATAAGTAGATATATTATTTTATTATGCTACTGTTTCAAATAAATTTTATTTACAGTATTCCAGCAACAATAGTGAACAATAACCCTCTCCCCAATATTACTTTTTCATTTAAAATATCATTTGTAATATCTAATCTGCAGTCAGAGCTGATGTAAATGAATGTTGCTTTGCCCTCCCCCTCTTAAAATTAAATCACCTTTTAAAAAATACTTTCATGTATTTTAAGCAAATAAGAACATAGATTCATCACTATTATCATTTTCAACCATTATCAATTCTCTGAAGGATGAAGATCTCTTCAATCCTCTCCGATCTCTAGCCTGTCATCTCCAAATCACCTCAGCACACTTCCTTATTTCATCTATCCATCTAACACGGAGTCTCTTTTTAGGTCTTTTACAATATCTTAGAATCCAATTGTTCATTATGTTTCCATTTGTAGTAATAATATGACCAAGATAATTTGTAGTTAGTAAACTTCTAACTCATCATTATCAATCTTTATTTTCATCTTTTGAGAAAATCCATTGAACATTACTTTAGTCTTTTTAACATTTACCTTTAATCCTACTTTCTTCTTTTATCTGATAATTCTTGCAACATTTTCTGAAGCTCTAAAGCATTATTTGCAAAAACAATTATATCATCTGCAAAATCTAGATGACTTAAATAATCTCCATTTTAATCCACAAAATACTTTTTGCAAAACTGCTGTAAACGTTTTGGAGATATGGAATCACCCTGTCTTACACTCTTCTCGATGTTAATCTTCCTGGTATCATTATGTAATGTAATTGTTGCTGTTGCATTTTATAAATATTTTTCAGAATATGACAATATCCTGGGTCTAAACCTTGATGATCCAATGCTTTAATTATTGAAAATATGCTTATAGAATCAATATCTTTTCATAAATCTACAAATCTAAAGCATAATGGCAACTCATATTTATTTGTCCTTTCTATAACTTCTCTTATTTTGATATGATCCACTGTATTTCCACTTTTATATTCAGCTTGTTCTTTTGGTTGGTTAAAATTCACAGTAGATGAACCATAAAATTTTTATTTAGAACTGGTAAAAGACTGATTGGTCTATAATTTTTCATGTCTTCTTTATGAACTTTTTTAAATATTAATATTAATACTGCATTTTTCCAATCATCTGGTACATCTTTATCATTTAGACATTTGGTATATAACTTTACCAAAAAATTTTCATTTTTTTATCTCTTTCTTTTAAGATATCGATTATAATGCCATTATCACCTGGAGCTTTTACCTTCTTTATAGATATAATTGTTTTCTCTCTTCTTTTTTTAAAATCCTGGGCAATTCAGAAGATATAGTAGTTGTAAGAGGTAATTTTATTTATTTATTACTATATAATTTTTAATAGAACTCTATACATTTCAGGATATCATTTTTCTTTTTAATAATAGTTACATCTTTTTTTTCTTATTGCAGAAATAAGTTTTTTATCAATACAAAGATATTTTTTTACATTCTTAAGATTTTTATTCTTTTCTGTAGCTTTTCTTACTAATTCACAATTATACTTTCTTATGTCATTATCAATCTTTTTTAGACCATTTTTACAAAATTCTAGATATTCAATCCTCATTCTTTTTATATATTTTCATATTTCTTTTTTTTTCATAACCTATCTTGTCTCAATAGAAATTTTACTAATCTATTGCTGTTTTTTGGATCAGCTATCTTTGATACAGTTTTTAAAAGTGTATCATTTATTGTTATATTGATTTTGTTCAAATCTGGACCATGTTCAAATTTTTTTAATATTTGAAAATGATTTGTAGTTCTAATTTAAATTCATTGAAATATTTCTAAAGATTAGGAAGATTATATTGTTTTTTTTTTAAAAAGAACTTTTGTCTCTAAATTTTGCATTTTCACATATCTTGCATCTCGCTAATTGATGATCACTTTCTGTGTCGAATTATAAGAACATTGCAATCTTAAAATATGTATTTTCAATTATTCAAACATAATCCAATATCTGCTGTATCTTTATTTGGATGCTCCCATGTCCATTTCCATTTAGTATTTTTCTCAAAAACTCTACAAGTATGTGTCCTCTTTCATTTCTATCACTATAACCAAATTTACCTACAGCACTAGCATTGAAGTCTCCCATGATAATTTTAAAACATTGTTTGGCTTGATCAAAAGCTTTTTGTACATCCATATAAAAGTCCTCTACTTCTTTATCAGAATGAGAACTAGTTGAGGCATAAACTCTAATTATCTGCATTTGGTATCTGCCCTTAAGTTGAATTACTAATCTTGCTGCTCTGTCTAATACACTATCAATTTCCACATTGTTGTTCTTCCACTTTTTATTTATATTGAATGATACTTTACTGTGCTCCCAAAGTTTGTGACTTTGTAATACAGTGCATATCCATTTATTAAATCAATTGTCTCTTTTCACAGTTTCTTCTAAATTCACAAAGTCCAATAATATCCTGTTTAATATTAGATAGTTTTTCTTTCAGTTCTTGCAATCGTTCTTCATTTGAAAATGATCTGCAATTGTAAGTAGCTAAATAAAAGATTATCATTAAATGGCAACCCAAGAATTGCAGTCAGGAGATTCTTAGCATCCTCCACCTTCAGCCACCAACAGATGTTTTGGCTGGTGACTTTGCAGCCTCCTGGGAATAAGGGCCATGATATAATTTTGTTTGTCATGATTTTAAACATGTATTAATAAATAAAAAAAAATTCATTCATACACACATTCATAATGAGTATGACTATTCTAATTATTATAGAAATGAATGTCCATTCTACCATAACTATTGTAGAAATGAATTCTATGATGACTATTTACATATATGACAGGCTAATCTATTTTTCTGTTTTCATAATATTTTAACTTTCAATTTCTTCAGCAAAGAACTTTTCTTTCTGAAATACTTCAACATAATATTTAGTAGTTCGCTAATGTATTTTTTTCTATATCATATCTTACCTGTGGAAACAATTGACATTGCACTTTTTAAAATGTTTTTGAGACAATCCTTATAATGTAGATGGGGTTACTCAAATGAATACCATGCTATATAGTTCACCATAAAACAAGCTTTTAGGAAGTCTTTCATTGTTCATTTATTTTACATGTCCAATCCAGCGAAGGTATGATTTTATAATAATGGACTCTGTAGTATCACATCCAGCAAGTTGAACATATTGATTAGTTATGATCTTGCTATTGTCTTATTAAAATTTTATGAAGCAGTCTTAAATGAAACTTTTCCAATGCTTTTATATTATGCCAATAAACATCACATGATTATCATTTCCTATGCTTGCTTATAACTGTTATTAAAACAGGCAAAACTCTCTATACGTATTGCCACTCAGGGCAAGCCAGAGTAATCAATGGATGCCAGAAGACTTGTGCATTAAATCCCTATCTGGTGCCTATTTATCCAATATCCCCAGAGTAGTTTCTGCTTGTAGCCTTTATCAGTGAGGAGCCTTGGATCTGAGAGCACTACACCTAGATCTTAGGATCTCATGCCATCCTCCTGCAGCCACCTAACACGTTAATATTTTCAATCTAAGCTCATTAGCCAATCCTGCCTAATAGGATAGTGGTGGTCTTGTTATTAAAGAACCAAAGTTACCAAAATGTATAGGCACTGAACTGAGTTCCGACTTATATAACTATATAAGCTAATTAGCTTGGATTGAAAATATTACAGGGTTTTCAATTTAAGATTTATAGTTTTGTGGTTAAGTAGAGATAAAAGGTGGCTGCTGGAGTGTTGCATTAAATCCTAAGATCTAGGTGCAGTACTCTCAGATCCAAAGCTCCTCGCTGATGAGGGCCACAAGCCAGAAACTAGTCTGGGAATATTGGATGAGTAGGCCCTAAATGGGGTTTTTATGCACAAGCTCTCTGGCATCCATTGATTACTCTGGCTTGCACTGAGTGGCAATACATATAGAGAGTTTTACCTCTTTTATATTATGCCAATAAACTTTCTAAGTTGCATGTACAATAATTGCACTAGTTATTTCATTGTGATGAAATAGTCTATTTTTAAAAAAGTTATTTTAAAAGCAACAGAAACACATTGGAGTTTGTGTTATAATTCAACTTCTAAGTTCACCTTTCTACTTATAACAAGGTATTTAAACTGGGTTATTATTATCAAATTTATAACTGTTCAAACTAAAGGTTGAAGGTTGTTGAGGATTTTTTTTTCATCAGTGACTAATAAAGAACTCTAGTTATTTGAGCATCAATTTTTGTACATTTTAGTAAATCATTTTTTGAACTGTCAAAAATAGCATTTATTAGCGTAGTGTAAATCCAGAATTCATGAAGAATAAATTCTTGTTTTTGCTTTTAATCAATTCAAGTTAAAAATTCTACCAATCAAACGTGTATTGTATCTTGATCTATGATTAAACGATGTTTTCATTTCAAATGCTTCAGATTTTCCATTTGTAGTAATATCACTTTCTTTCATTCTATCTTAAATAGGGTATATGAGTACAGACTTTCACATGACCCACCATTCTCCATTTTATCTAATAACACAGATACACTCAAGCGCATATATGCTGAAAAGATAAATAATCACCAAACCAGCAATCACCAGTTGGTCCAGATTATCATATCCCACATATATATATATAGTATAAGTGCTCAGATATATATTAAGATAGACAATCTTCATACTTTAATGGACAGGCTCCAATCTACTACACACTCCAACTCTTCAACCGTCCATCCAATTGAAAATCTGATGATTGCTGGTTTAGCATGAAATACATATATTGGTGATTAGTTATCTTTTCAGCATATATGTGCTTGAGTGTATCAGTGTTATTAGATAGAATGGAGGGTGGTGGGTCATGTGAAAGTCTGTGCTCATATACCCTATTTATTACATATATAGACACATGTATATAATAAGCCTGTGTCTATTTTGTAGAAGTTGTAAAATATAAATACATTTTGATGGACAACCAACAAATTTTAAATAATGTAATAAACTTGTCCTGTTAACTGAATCAATTTTCCTTGACCAAATCAATAAAAGCACTATATAAGTCACTCCTTTATTCTCAATACTTTTCTTGCATTCGCCTGGCAACAGAAACCATGCATATATATATATTTGATTCTTTAAAATCATGTTGATTCTCTGGTACTAGATTCATATGTAATTACAAAATATTGAAATAGTGCAAACATTGATATAAGTACATATTTTTGAGAATTTAAAATATACAGTTATATTATTTATATTGAACGACAAATTATATAGACAAATATAGTATCAATTTATTCCCCTCCTCCATTTAAGCAATGCAAATTAACTACAAAGTACAAATATATTTTAAATGACAATGCATTAATATATGAAACATTTAGGTCAAACGTCGTCATATGTATTTCCATTGTTAGTATACAGCATGAATATGAAACTTAAAAAAATATATGTGAAAAAAAAAATTATTCATTCATTCATACACAAGAGCAATGACTAATCAACTTTCCTTTGTTTTCTGTTTTAAAATAGTGTTGTATCCAAGTATTCGAAAGAAGTCTATGTAGTTGGATCATTGCCTCATCCAACTTTTTTGAAGATGCAACTCTGCTTTTCAATTTTTTAAAAGGGAATATATATATTTATTATCCAATGTCTGAGAAGTATGAGATGTCTATAAATTTTAAGATAGTATATGTAAAGCATATGTAGTACATACACTATTTTAGTTTTTGATTTTTTTCCGCCCTTCTAAGCTGGCTACTTTTATGTAATGTGAGTTATGGAGGTGGTACATGTCTGAAAATCCTAGAATTGCAATATGTGTGTTTATGTTCTAAATTTACATGCTCATCGTTTAAATTTTATTATATGATAATCTTCTTCCCACCTTTTTTTGTTTAATCATTTAAAAATAAAATTACTAATTTATTAAATATATTCAACATAAAGAAAGACAATTATATTTCCTTTTTAACCTCTTTTAGTTTTGACGTGACAGGAAATCAAAGATGAACATGTGCTGTAACAGGAACAAGAAGTTCCTTATGTTCAGGAATTTTTTCTCCTTTTTTAAAAATACATAACAAGTATCTGCTGTTATCTGTTTGGTTAATTTTGTTGTTTATTTGTTTGTTTTCGAAAACTAAAGGATAATGGCTTTTCTTTCAAATAGATCATCTTTTATAAATAACACTAAACCACCTGGAAGAAAAGCTGCTTATTTTTTAAGCAGAATGCGGGTGACTCTGCAGTTGGTAAGTATGTACTCTTGTTTAGACAGAATTATTGATTCAGTTGACCGAATATTTTAAATCTACTTGCCATATTTGTGGTTTTTATTTCTGCTAAGTAATTTAAGGTTTCTCCTTTTTTAATCTTTTAAAAACTAGTTTAGAAGTGTTTAAAATATTTATTAAAGAATAAAGGATGTGCGTTATATATATTTGAACTAAAGAGAAAAGAGATTTGTTTGAAAAAAAATATTTAAACATTGATGCAATTTTTGTTATATTATTTCCTGCATTTTTAATTCGATTTTTATAAAATTAAGAAAGTAATCTCTATATATTTCTAATGTAATCACTTTTCAAATTTGTAATTTACTTTTTAAATTTGTATAAATATTTTTTACATGTTAAATACATATTTATAAAATTGTCACCATGATTTTTAAGCATCATCATTAACTGCAAAGTGAAGCTCTTTCCAAATTTAATCCAGTTTTTTTCAATCCATAACATCATTTTGTCACTTCACAAAACTTAATCTCTTTTTATCAATCTCACATAAAGTCTCTTTCTACGTCTTTAAAATCTTTTGTAATTTTGTTTAAGATTTCAATTGTCCACATATTATAATATCTTTTAGCAATAAGTTCAGCAATAATAAAATGGTAGACCAAAGCTTGTTGATGCTCAAACTTCTTATGATCCCCTGAGCAATTAACCATTTAATTGTTATTTTATAATTTTAATAGTACTGTACATGTTTATTTTCTCAATTAAGTATTTAGCATTTGATTTCTTTTTGTATTCCCAATATACAACTGACCATAGTTCAATTTATGGTCTGTGATCTCTGTTTTCTGTGTCATTATGTGTTTAAATCTTAGATTAATATAATAAAGCTGGCAAAACATGGCCATATTTTCTTTTAATATTAACCCTTTAATACATTGCCTTTTTTATTGTTCTCCCTAGTAGCAATTTTTGAAAATATTTAATATTTGATTTCAGTATTTAAATCTTTTTTATATATTAGAATTCCAATAAAATTAGACTTGATTTGTTAGAAATACAAGTTTACAAATGAAAAACATTCTTACAAATTATATTTGAACATTATCATAAATTATATTTGAACTTTATAAATATACAAAAATATACATACAGGCAGCCCCATATAACACTGCATTCCTACAATATAGTTTCACTCTAACATGGTGTGAGAATTAGGGGGAATCCCCTTATAATATGGTATTCTTACTATAACATTCGGGGTATAATGGAGTCTTACCGTATCTGCCATACAGGACGCCACCAGGCCATTCGAACCTGGAAAATTTATATAGTAGGCAGATACTTAAGTTAAGATCCAATTTCATTTTATTATAGACTGTTAGCCCCAGTCACTAACTCGCAGAGCAGCAGAGATAATGTATATTTTATTTTTAAAGAAAGAAAGATAATAAAAAATAAGAATAAGCCATTGCCAGATTAACAAAACCCAGAAACATTTATTTTACACATATATAAAATGCAACATTATTTAGTATAATTTTACTTTATAATTTGATTTACATTTTAACTTTTGATTTTATAAGTTTGCACAGATGAATTTATTAATATTTTATTAGAGTGTCGAGTATGGATAGATTAAATAGATTGCATTTCAAAAAATAAAATATTCTATATCCCTTATTTAATCGTAGGTCAAAAGTTCACAATCAAACTAACGCCAATCTATCTGATATATTAATGTATCCAATGCAGTATGAATACGACAGCACAATACCGCATTGTCAGAAATGTACATCTGAACAGCATGGTAATCGAGAAGAAATGTCTCTCATTCAGTACAGGAATACTTCTTCTGTCTGGCGAGAAGAGCAATAAAAAAGAAAACTCCATAGGAAGGGATTGCGGTCCTTTTTACCATCTTACTATCCCATTCCATGGGCTAAAGGGATGATCCAAAGAGCAGGGAATACCACCTGCTTCCGATGGTTAGTAAGAAATGGATCTTATTTTGCCCAAGTGCGGCGTATAATATGATACTGCACATAGCGGATCCTCATGCTACATTTATTAATTACACCAATACATCCAATCCATTGACCCAATTTAACTGCGAAACAAATAACCCAAGATTTACCCTCCCTTAATTCTTCAACCGCCTCTTACGAGGCATCTCGTCGACATCTGACGTCACTCTAACTCTGCTAGTTCTTATGCTAAAATATTCGTTTGACAGGTATTGATTAGGTTTTTAAAAGTTCTGTAAGATGGTGCCCTCTTCCGAATTATTTTACAAGTAAAAAATCAAAAAAACCGCATTTTAAACTAAACAAAGAAAGAACCTTGTCAGTAATTGGTTGTCAGCCAGCTCTCAGCCGAAAAAGACATTCTGATTGGCTGGAAAGTACAAAGAAACCGCCTGATCAAAGAAAATAAAGAAAAACGCTGAGATTGTCATTTCGAATGCAATTTAAGTATTAAAAAAATTTGAGAAATTAAACTAGTTTTTTAAAAAATATACCAAAAAAAACAAAATTATTTTCGAAAAATATTGAAGATTTTAGTAAAAATATTTAAGATTTAGCAAAAAGAAATCTTTACTTTTCGATAACGTAAAATTGAAAAAAAGCGTTTGCGTCATGCACTTTTTTGTTTAGACATTCGCTTTATATTTGCCGAAATTGAATATATTTTATAATAAATAAATAGCAATTTATTTTTGAAAGAACTTTTGTTCTCTTTCATAACCTGAAAAATTAGTAATATACTTTTTATAAACGTATCTGAGTTGAATTTAATATTATAGGCGAATATGTTTTAACAATAGGCTTTGTCTTCAGTTTGTGAGTTGGCCAATTAAAAGATTTGATTTTTACCTCATACAACCAATAATATAATTAGCGGTTTAAGGGTTAAACTAATATAACTTTATGAATCTATGCAGCCATTCATGCCCAACTTAAATTTAACATTTATTAAAAGTTTAGCTTAACAGAAAAAAACACGTAATAAACATTTAAAAGAACAGAAAAAAATAAATTAATGGAAGTGATTTTAAAAAAAAATACATTCAATAAAAATAATTATTAATAAATCATTTAGCTTGGTCAGATAGGAATTTCTATTTAAATACTGGGAAAGTTTTACAGTTAAAGTTCATTAGTTATAGAGTTCTTACAGTTTTAAAGAGAAAAAGTCTATACTTTCTAGTTGCTTGTAATTGGGTTCCAGTGTTATTTCTAATTCCATAGGTCCTTTGCTGCAGCTGGTATAGTTCTTTGTTGGCTTTTATTGCAGGACCCTGATGTCCTGGGGTCCGCAATCTAGGAAAATGATATTTCATTTCTTCTTTTAGAAAAACTGACGGGATTGATGAAAATTGTCTTTTCAATCCCTTCTCCTTCAACTCTCTGGACTTAACACATGTAGCACATATACCATTTTATTTTTAATCTTTTTCTTTTTATATTGAAATTGCGGATAGAATGGACATGATGTCATGATGATTTGCTGTGGTCCATTTCCTGAGGGATTTTTTATTGGCTATTCTGTTATTATTTTTCTCTCCTATCTGACCTTTAATTATAAATTTTGAGATACCCAAGGGCTAGTTTTCTTAAGACTAACTAAAAATAATCATTTCCATTTTTAGCCTTTTTACACAATAGAATTAATGAGATATTATTTTATATAGCGCTATGCTTTTATGTAATAGTAATATTAGCGATTAAGCCAATGCACATGCGCTTTAAAGATAATTCTTTCAACCCAAATATTTAAGTATGGGCAAATATTAAGTGTGTGGAAATAAGAGTGTGAAGGTGTTACACGATTACTTAAAATTACATTTGTTATGTTTGAACGAATGACACTAGCGAAATCTTTACAATTTACGAGCCGTCATTTTTTAGTTGAAATTAAACATATATAATGAGATATTTTATATAGCACTATGTTTTTACATAATAGTAATATTAGCGATTAAGCCAATTAACATGCGCTTTAAAGATAAATATTATATCTCGTGTCTGGAAAAATGAGTATTCATTTATAATTTATCTTAAAAGCGCATGTGCATTGGTTTAATCGCTAATATTACTATTACTTAAAAAACATAGCGCTATATAAAATAATATCTCATTATATATGTTTAATTTCAACTAAAGAATGATGATTCGTAAATTGTAAAGATTTTGCTAGTATCATTCGTTCATACATAACAAATGTAATTTAAAGTGATCATGTAACACCTTCATGCTGTTATTTCTACACACTTAAGATTTGCCCATACTTAAATGTTTGGGTTGAAAGAATGAGTGATTCATTCCATTCTTTCTAAAATACTATATCTCGTGTCTGGAAAAATGAGTATTCATTTATAATTTATCTTTAAAGCGCATGTGCATTGACTTAATCGCTAATATTACTATTACAATAGAATTAATTAAATTTGTACGTTCTTAAAGATATATTTTTATCTTTAAATCTTTCAAGTTTTTGTTGAAAATTTAGTTTTAAAATACTTTTTTTTTAAATAAAGTTTTTTTAAAATAATTTTCCTATTTGTGCGATTTTTTATATATACGAGTTTAGATTACTTAATTTTCAATTTTTAATTTTTAAAACAAATTTTTATTTGCAAACTTTTATTTTAATTTCTAATTTTATTTATAAAAAAATAATGTAACAGCATGTGTGCCCGTTACACTATAATACTGTTTCATTCTAATATGGTTCAAGAATTGGAGAAATTCCCGCCATAACGTAGCATTCATACAACAAGTTTTGACAATTATGGAAATTCCTACATAACAAGGGATATGACAAGAGTTTTTAAAAGCAAATACTATCTCTGTTGATATTTGTCATTCGAGCAAGTATGTTGTATCAGATTTCATACAGAATTTTAGAATTTATTAAAATTTTAAATTCATTTTGTTCATTTAATGGTGATTAATAATGATAATGAAGAAAACATTATGATAACATTCACTTAACTGTAAAAATCCCTATTAACCAATTGAATTAAAGTTCTAAACTTTTAATTTGTCAATTACAGAATCAGCAGGAAAAATAGAGTTGTTTTTTTAAATTATATGTGTTTTAGTTTAGTTCTAAAATGCAAATTAATAATTCATCAGGTTATTAAAAAATGAAATTTAAAAAAATAAATAAATTTCTATCTATAATTGATCAAAATAATTTATAGTGGTCAACATAATATATTTAGTTGTTATCCAATTTTAATTTGCAGCCATACATCATTGATATTTTTGTCAATTTGTCTTCTTGTAAAAGTATATATTTTCTATTGAAATCGGAATTATTCTTCTAAAATAGATAATATTTCACAACTATTTTGTGAAAAAAAAATGTGTAAAAAAAGGATAGAAAATACTATATATATTTTCATTTTTAAACTCAAAACAAAGAAATATTGAACTGACAAAATTATTGACAGGCACTGTCCTGGGGGAAAGAACAAGAAATTATCAATCAGTGCCTTTGGAGATATGTACTTACACCATTGTAATAGTATTAAAGTTAAATATTAGAGATTTATTAGCTCTTAAAAAAATCTGAAGATCATAGCATTATTCAGCATGGTTTTTCTTATAAAATGAATGTTAAATAGGCAAAATAAATTTAAAAACAGCAGTTAGAGAATGAGTTAAAAGGTGCATATAAGAGTACTCGTTCCATGCTGTTAATAAATATATTTCTCTTAGTTATAAAATGCAAATAGTATAATTCTTTTTTAATTTTTGGAATCTAATTCTGATTTTTGTACTACTTCTTTGTTTCCTATAATATGAATTCTCATGACACTATTTTTTTAGGAATCTATTGACCATATATGTGGGTTACTTGTAAAAAATTATATAAAGTGAAGTACATAATAACCATTATTTCTTTCTTATTGGATGATTACCATAATAAAAGTAATAAAATCATTGTTGATTAAATTTTATTTATAAAATCTAAATGAATTGATATTAAATCATAGTAAATCTAAGAAATTTTATTCTAAAATTTAAAATTATACATACTTATAATTATTAAAATATCACAAAAGTTCATTCTACTATGTGTAGCAAAACATTATTGATCTTAGTTTCCTTTTTATAATTACTAAAATTTCTTTTAGTATTTTTAAAAAGAACATATCAACTAAGATGAAAATGTAATTGTGTATACTTTTGTTTTTAAATAATTATCTAAATATTTTGTAAAAATAATCATAAGTATTTAAGTAAACTACAGAAAATGTATAGGTTTTTTGGTTATTGCTAATAACAATTAAAAGAGAAGTTTATAATATTTCACTGTGAAACTACCAATTATTGATATGGCAGGTGATGTTTGGCTTTTCTGTAGTTCCATTCTGGAGTCATAATAAATGCAAAATGGGCGAAATAGCACTACATGTAGCCACAGGAGAGTGAAGAAAAGCCAAAAGCCACCAGCACCAAATTTAAACTAAGTACTTTGTATGCATTAATGAGTCTGTTAAGTTATTTGTATCAAAAACATTCCAATTTTTATTTCTATGATTAAGTTTATTCATTATGTTTCTATTTGTATTAATAGACTACCCAAGGTAGTTAGAATTGTTAATTCTTAATTCATTATTATCACTTTTTATTTTCTTCTTATATGAAAATCACTGAGCGGTATTTTAGTCTTTTTAACATTTGTACTTATTTTCTTGCATTCATCTGATAATTTTTATGATATTTTGTAAAGCATTTCCTTAGCTTCTGATTTTAAACTACAAAATATTTTCCATAAAAAGTTCAGGAGATATCTAATCACGTCGTCTCATCTTTCTCAATGTTAATCTTAGTATCATCATGTAATCTAATCATTGCTGTTGCATTTTGGTAAATATTCATCTGAACTTGACAGTATGGTTAGTTAAAGTCCAAAGTCTTCTGTAGACAAGTTGCAATGCTATTATTAAAGATTTTGTGTAGTAGAAGGTGATGGATAAGTAATTTTTAATATTTCTTCCCTATCCTTATTAAATATTGATATTACTGTTACATTCTTCCAATCATTTAGTACATCTTTATCATTTGAACTTATGATATATAGCTTTGTCAACAATTTCTTCACTTGAGACTTTCAAAATATGTATTATTTTCTAGAACTTTTTAATTCTTCATAGAATTAATTAATTGCATATCTCTTCATTAAAATATATGTCAATTCAAAAGGTGTAATTGTAGGTTTTTTTTTATTATTACTATATAATTCCTTGTAAAATTCTTCAACAAAATCTGTAATGTTTTGAAAGTTTTCTAAATAATTTTTTTCGCCCAGTCAGTTATAATTTATTATATTTTCATTAACCCATTTTTGTAGCATTTTATGGCATTCCAAATAGTCAGCCCTTTAAATTAAATTGTTTTAAAATATTTTAATATTCCTCGTCTTTGCAAATTATTTTGTCTTAAATGAATTATTCATTAAATTACTGTTCTTTTGTATCACCTATCTGAAATAGAAATTTTTAACAGAATATCAATTATCCTCTTATTGAATTCATTAGAGTATTTCTGAAAGCTAGGAATGTTATTGTTAATAATTGCCTTTCTTAATAGCTTTATGTTCTTCTAAATTTGCATGAAACATTTTATATATCACTATTTGAGAGTTACTTTGAAACATTATTACCTTGAAATAAATACTTTTTTTGTTATTTAAATATAATTCAATTTTACTATATCTTCATTGAATTGTTCCTTATCTTCTTTCACAAGACTCTTCCCTCTTTCATTTTTGTCTCCATATCCAAATTTATCCAAAATATTTTAATCTTTCAGTTTCCATTTTTAGCATTAAATTTCCTATGAAAAATTTATAATGCTATTTGCTCTGATTAAAAGCATTCTATACAACTAAATAAAATTCTTTATTTTTACATCAGAATTAGAATTTTTGACCTAAGTCTTTTAGTACATTTTAATTAATTTAAATAATTAATCCTATCATTCTCTCTAATATTTATTAATTTCCATAATATTGTTTTTCCATTTTTTAAAATAATGAGTTCTACTCTATATGTATGTCTAAATATATGTTGATTTTTCAAAGCAAATGTCCCTTCATCTTTTCTTTTAATTGCAAAAATCTGAGAATATATCCCATTTAATGTTAGTTTGCTTTTTTCAATTCATATTATCTTTCTTTGCTTTAAAGTGATCTATAAACATAGATAGCTAAATGAGATATTACCATTGAATATCTAGATCTGTAATTCAGTGATTGTTAATTATCATCCTTTGCCTTCTGTAATCAACTTTATGCCTAAATTGATGATATGATAGTCTTGCAGATCCAAAGCTAATCAATTTTTATTAGTCATAATTGTAAAAATGAAAGTATTCAAATGCATTCATAGTTCATCCTGTTTTCAAAATAACTCACCTGATAAAATGTATGGAGCGGACATTAGAAAATTGCTTAACTTAATTCTTTTAAGGCATCACTTGTAAAATATTGAAATTTTATTTGTGAACAAGAAAATTAGTAAATAATAGTCTTAATTGTTTTCTTTGATGTCTTAATAATAGTTTAAAATCTGTTAAGAAATTTACTAAAATATGTGTGAGGAGAAAGATGATTCATTCCTGATTCAGGAATTGCAAATCTTATAAAGGATTTCAAAAGTTGTTTATTTTAAGTAGGCTTTAATGTGAAAAATGTTACAAATTGGAACCCCAAGTATTTGATGTAGTGATTTAAAAAATAAATAAATAATGTGTGGATTAAAATTTATTTTACTTATTTTATATATATAATAATTTTTTTAGAAAAGCATTAATGTAATATATGACACTTTTAATTCCACTAGAGAAAAGACTTAATTGAATGACAAAAAAGTTTTAGAATACTTATCTTAATCTTCCATATAGCTATGCTGATATGGGTTTTAAATAGATTTCTAATAAATTAGGCATATTCCTTCCTTCCTGAAGGTAGAGAGTATGCTGAAAAGGATTGAAATATTTGAGAAGTTGATTAACTGATGTAGAAATAATTATAAAATATTTAAACTGTAATGACTAAAATTTTATGTCTGTAGATCTTTGAAATAAGATTTAAGAGAGAAATTTATTAAATGTTTTGTTTGATTGGGATAGCTTTATTATAGAGTTAAAATGTGAACTGTTATAGAAAAATGAGGAGGAAAAATAGTAGGTTTAAGACATGAGGATTTAGAATAAAATTAAAAAGTCAATTTGGAAAGATAAAATTAATAATATAGAAAAGTTAATAAAATTAAGAGAAAACAGATTTTTTAAAGAAATTGAAGAGGAACTGAATCAGTCATGTATTTAAAAACAGAAATTATGAAAAATATATTGAAAGGGTTTATAGAGAATATAAGGAAAAAATATATGAGAAGGTGATTTATTATTGTAAGAAAAGAAAAGGACAATTTTTTCAAAAATAGAACAGGAGATGAGAAGATAATTTGATTTAATATATGACATTGGCTTTTTGGCAGGTAACTAATGATAATAATGTTGTAATAATAATATTGAAAATGGTTTTTCTGAATGCAGAAATCAAGTCAATTTTTATCAGCTGGCAACTGAAGTTAGAATAATTGCTTTAATTTTTTTATTCATTACATTGATTTTTTTTTAAATATTGATTTTATAGTTTTAATATTAATTTACAATAATTTATTTTTCTAATAAAAGCAAATTATTATTTATATATTGTAATCTTTTAATTGATTCATTGTATCAAATGAGTATATAAAATATATATAATAGTACAAAATTTTAAATTTTAAAAAATATAAATGGCACAAATAATTTAATATATGACCTTTAAGAGAGAATTTAGTAGGAACAATGAATGCACTTTTTTTTTTTTTTTTTGTAATTATTTTCATTTTATACATCAGTTATGTAATTTTAATATAAATGATTTTAAAAAAGGCAAACTCATTACATGTATAACTAACTTAGATTTGAATAGAAGTTACTAGTAGAAGTAATTCCATCTTTTATAGATTAAAATGATGTTTTAAAAAAATGAGTTGGTTAGTTTCTGCACTGCATTCTGATAAGTAATATTGGTAAAATGATGTATTTGTTATCAAAAAATAATATATTTTTAAAAAAATTATAATGATAATAAGATATTAGGACTTAAATATTATTGTCAAAATATTTCAGTGAAACCGAGTAAAAATAACGTATTTTAAATTTTAATTTAAAAATGTTTAAATTTTTTCAATTTCAAAAATATTTTGTGTGTGTGTGTTAAATTTTAAACAACAAGTTAAATATTAAAGAACTGATAATTAATTTTTAAGTTATGACCAATGACATTTAGTTAATTGATTTCCATGTCATGCTGTTTGGAGATATAAACAGAAATAAGCAGACGATCTTGGAAGGAGGGAGAAAAAAATCACAATAAAAAATGTAAACCATTGTGTAAAAAGTTGGTAAAAACTTATCAAATTTAAGATATTTTATTTTTATAAACAGTTAAATAAGTAAGTTAATCATGAGGAAATGAATATAAGATACTTAATAGTAGTTTAAAATGAGAGGGTGAGTTGAAACTAATTTCTTTATTTGTGTCATGTTACAATCTGGAAATTCAACTTACAATTTTGAAAAATGCTATTGAGAAAAAAATTGCAAGGATATATTGTTATTGTTAATGGAAAAATTGTGAAGGACAAAAATACTCCATTCCAATTAATTAAAAGTGTATATTCAGGATGAGTCTTCCATTTAGCCATTACAATTTTTTTATTGGAGTAGGAAATATTAAAAGGATGTGAATTCAACAAAGAAGAGCTATTAATTTTAAGCATGCTAAATAATGATATAAAAAAATTATAAGAGATTTAATCCCAATGAACTTTTTTATGTTTATTATTGTGCCTGTCAAAACATGTTTATCCATCTAACATGAACTGGAACTCACAAAATGTACTTCAAACCCAGTCCATCCCGATATTTAGGTCAGGGACCAGCTCGAATTCGAACCCACTCTAAGCCCCAGATCAAACACCTAATGAATAACATAATAGTGATGGCACATGAGAATTAATCTTAAGCCGGCCAACTAGCAAAGCTGAGCAAAACAATGAGACATCTATTAACTATGATTATATTAAAATATACATAAGCATGGCTGTAATATGTGGAAGTGGAAAAAAAGGAATTCGAACTACTCAAATAAGTTAGACCATAAAAATATAGTTAAATATGCTGACAAATTATTATACATTTATAAATTAATTATATACATTAGTGTGTGCGTGAATGAGCAAGTGGTAGATGATTATATAGTGTCATTGACACTATTATTTCTCATATACTCTTTATTAGCTAAATAATATATTACAAATAAACACACATCTTTGGTGGGTCCAATATTAAGATGCCAATCGAATATTAGAAAGAATTACATAATACTGCCATTAACGCTTTGATTTATGGTTCAGAAACATGGTGACTAACATATATTTTTCTAGGAGCATTCCGAAATTCATTATACATATGATATAAACTATTTTCACGCCATTGAGGTCATGAAAATAAACAAAATACATTTGAAAACATTTGATTATATTTGAATCTATGACAAAATATTTAATGAAAAATTATTTGAACAATAGTAAGACGAACACTTTATTTTTCCCAAGGCATATAGATATTCTTAAATACAGAAACAAGTTACGATGGTGGGACTGTAATGATTGAAATAAATTTAATCAATAAAATTAGAAGTAGTTGGCATTTATATATATTTTAAGCAGAGCGCAATTTTAATATTAGAGCATTAAAACTGGGTCATGAAGCAAAAGAAATAATAATATGAAGAAGTTTGCGGTGCTGACATAATAGCCTAAAAATAACTAAGAGGAAAAGTCATGCTTCTGGACAAAAGATGAAGTCGATGGGCATAGCGTGTGCCATACTTAGGGATCACCGCCAGAGGCCTTTTATACGAAGAAATGGATGGGCATAGCATGTGCTAGACTTAGGGATCACCACCAGTGACCTTTTTATACAAAGAAAGAATATGTATAGCATGTGCCAGACTTAGGGATCACCGCCAGAGGCATTTTTATACGAAGACTTGAGAAGAAATCTATGGGTTCGAACTTGTCGCAACCCCCAGATTAAGAAGCACATATATATAGAACACGAAGATTGGCCAAATGTCAGAAATGCAGTAATGATACATGTCGCTAACAACATTGAATAAATTTTACTGCTTTAAAATAAATGACCCTTATTTGAATGCTATAACTTAGGCAATTAATACGCTATGCAGTTATATATATATATGGAGAGAGATTTTCCTAAATAAAATATACGTTAAGATTTTACTTAATAAAAGAAAACATTAAGATTTACTTAATAACTAAAATAGTAAAATATTAAAATTTCCCTAATACGTTCAGATTTTATTGAGTAAAAGAAACATGAAGATTTATCCCCATCCCTTTTTCTGCTATTTAAAATAAATCAATCCCACCTTCGTTGATTTTACAACTGGAATATATAAGTATATTTTAAAAGTAAATTAAAAAAACAGTTATATAGAAAATAATTAATGGGTCACTCTTTCAGAATTGAATAAAAACAAAACATTTTAAAAGATTTCAAAGCGTTCATTAGCTTAAGTTCTGGATTTACCCCGGGTAGAAAATCCAGAGTTAAACAAATATATATTTTATACTAAAAACTAACCTAAAATGTTGATTCGTAAAAACAATCTGGCTAACGTATTAATTAATAATGAGTTATATTTTAAGGGGACATTAGATAACCTTGATTCATGAAGGTTTACTTAAAAGAAAGAAAAGATTTTACAAAATTCAACTCGTCAGATTGTTAGAGACTGGCATAATAATAATAATAATAATAAAAGCATATATATAAAATCAAGTAATAAATAACTATAAAGAATTGACCGCACCAAAGTTAAAGAAAGTTAGAGCATATGAGGGAAAATTAGATTTATAAAATCATTTAAGAACAAATTACATTTACATATTAATTTAAAAGATAGAAAATTGAACAATACGTTAGAAATCTTGATAGCAGAATTTGAGATTAGTGAGACTAGATTCATTTTCAAATAGTAGCATAAAAGTTACCTTGCGCAAATTTAATAAGTCTATTTTCAAAGTACGGCTCATGCATGGCAAATTAAGGATCCAAAATGAATTCTTGGTGACAGGAAGCTTCTCTATTAGCATTTTTAAAGTTCTCCATCGGGCCTTTACTTCACTTTAGGGTAGAAGAATATTATGGTCGTGGAAGACGACCCACAAGGGTCAGGAAATGATGGATTTACTACTACATCATTTTAAGTTTCAAGCGACTTGTAATATGTTTACAATCCGTTCTCTCAATAGTAGCTAATCTTCTCTGTGACTCAAAATTCAGTCATTTTATACTTTTTCTTTATCAGTTGTTTTTGAAGATGCAATAATAAGATAACATCCAAAAATAAATTCAAATCTATTTCCAGATTAGAAATAGATTTGACAACATGTTTTTAACAAAAGTATCTCTAATCTTAATCCCCTTTTAAGTAAAACTAATTAAAAATACCTACCCTAGATTAAAACAATAGTGCTTCCAACCCTTAATTATTTTTAGACAATTACTGTAGCATCTTCCATATTGGATTCTATAAAAATATACAGTTTAATAGAAAAAGTACTTTAAAAAGAAAAAGTTTAAAAAGTGACGTATAATAAGATATTTACAAAAAAATCAATCTTTTGTTAGTAATTTTGCTCCTATATATATATATTTGAATCGCACCTATAATACTTTAATAAAAAAAGAACTAATAATTAATAATAGAATTAATAATCATAAATATTGAAAGTTAAATTATAAATTTAGGCGAGCATTCCAAATATATACATAAAAAATATTGTACCGGGTCGAACCGCTGAAACCACCTACTTATACGTATATATAAGTTTTGGCCGGTTTCAAACTCCTTCACAATACATTTATAATATTATAAAGGTTAGGTGAACGAACCGGCACGTTCGAGCAAAATGGGAGATCTTATTAATAGCCTTAACTATCAACAATGGCCCATCTCGGCTGCTAGATTCAAACCCCTACCATCCAAATACTTTATTTGTTTCGGGGTAAACCCCGGGGCGCCAGCTAGTCTGAAGACTAACATATTCGGGTAGTAGGCCCATAATCCAGCGCTCGAAACAATTCCCTTAACCAGCCCAGTCTAATTTTAATCACTGATATTTTATTGTTAATAAGAGATTTGATAAAAAGAATTGACCGACAGATCAAGTTTAGTTTAAATATAATTTATTTCAATCAACATCAATTAAGTTTAAATATAATTTACTAGCCAACATAAAGCATTCTAAACATTTTATAAATCCAAATTCCACACATCACATTTTTTTTAAATTAACATATAATAGGATATTTCATGAACAAACAACATAATCTTAGACATTTAATTAACTCTCATTCCAAAAATAATAATAAACATTAATAACATCCGAAAACTCACGCACACACATCAATAGTTCCTTTTATTATGATAGAGTTCACACAATGTTAATCTTCAATATTTACGGATTACAGTGGTGACTACTACTTGTAAATAATAATAAAACAGATACCTAGGATTTTTTTCTTTCGGTGGCTACTTCTCTCTTCTGATGGATTGTATCTAACCGTTAGATTTTGTTTATGGAAGAGAATTTATGGTAATCCGTTGGTTTCTTCTTGGAGACAGCTGCACGTTTGGACGGAGGGTTTCTGTGTTGTTATCCAGACATTATTTCTCAGGCAGGTTTTGATGATCTTATTGGACTAAAAAGGCTGGAGCACAAGCGTATATTTCCAAAAGCTTTTCAGCACTGCATTTCTGTAAACTGACACAGTAAAACTAGACTGAATTTCAAACTCCAACTGAATGTCTGATAAAACGCAAAAAAGTCTATTTATACCTGCGACGTGTTTTTGTTTTAATATCCTCCGGCAATACGTGTTGTCGAAATTCCTTTAGATTAATTATATGACAACGTGTTTTCCGATTGAATATTTGATTAGTAGTAGCTATTTTAAAATGTGTTGTTTTCATATGTTTAATTAGCAGTCCACCACTGTGTTTCTTTTAAAATACATCTCATTTCTTTATTCATTTTTTTTTTTTTTTTATATTATTCTTACATGCATACTTTTGTTTACATTCGCACGCACTAATATAATCCATATAATAAACTGGAATGAAAAGAGATTTTTCTTTTTTTTTTTATATTTTAATAATTTTAACTTTTTATGAAACTCTTAGTTTTATCTTTTCTAAACAAAACCCCCCCCTCTCCTCTTTAATTGTAAGTTTTAATTTTAAGAACTCTCTGATTTTTAAATCTTATTTTCACGAAAACAAACTGCATTTACATTTAAAGAAACTTCCGATTTTTTATAACTTTTATTTCACACTCTTTTACAAAAGATTTTAATAATTTTTTCAGACAAAATTATTTTATATACATGTGCCAATTTGGCATTGGCACAATATATACGACAAAAGGAGCAGGATGGGATATAGGGGTTTGAATATGGGTTAGTAGATAGAAACATGAAGCACAATCTTAAGCTAAGATTGACTGCTTCATTATAAGAGAAAAAAAATCTTATATGAAACACAAGAATGAGGAAAATTTAAGTGAAAATGACTTATTGATTAATGCTGTGAATAATTAAAAAATCATAATGAGACCAATATTCAACTATATGCTTGACTTGATAGTTGACTAGAACTTTCATTAACTTTTATGATACTTATATTTAGTAAGATTCAAATATGTAAATATGACAAATCACTATAAGAAGCATCAAACTGTTGAAGATTTCATTATGTTATTGTATTGAAAAGATCAGAATAATAAATTGCAAGGAAGTGTTAAGCATTGCATTGAAATCTATAAGAATGCATCGCAAGGAAGAAGAGGAAAAAATAAACAATAATTTTTTTTTCTTTGGGTTTTATTTTAAAATATAAATGCCAATGCAATATTAATTAAGTTTAATATTAAGTTAGTTAAATTGAATAAGTAGATGTATTAATATGTGTTATATTTTAATGTTTATTTTCAAATTAATAACTTTAAAAGTTAGGCTTATGAAGTGAATGTTGTATGCGTGAAAGAAGGAAAAGAGAGAAAGTGTGGGTAAAACAATACTTTAGGTTTCTGTTGTAAAGTAATATAATTTAAATTAATTTATTAGATGTTTATAAGTATAAAATAGTTAATAAGTAAATTAATGTCATCATAATGAACCAAGAGATGGGAGTCATAGTAATATTAAAAAAAATATCTATGATATTGGAATTTTAGACTAATATGAAAGGAGTAAATGTATGAATGATAAAGGTGACTAAAGAATTTTTTTCTCAATTTAATGTAATAAAATAAACATTGACAGTTGTCAAATTATATATAGTTTGTTTTGTAATATATAATTGTTAGATTTGTAGGATAACATTTGATGGGAAGATGATATTATAGTATTAGTCTTGTAGTGCATTGTTGTGATTGATGCTAGGAATATATGTTATAGTTAGATAAGTTATCATTCCAGGATAAAATGAAATACTTTCCTGAAGAACTGATAGAAATAGCATAATGGGGTTGGTCTATATGATACCCATATTTGTATTTTTAGTACATAGAGATAGGAGGAATTTCCATAAAATATAGATATTAATTTCCATAAGAGCTTAGTGCAGAAGCCTGGATATTAAAGTAGTATCATTGAAACAAAAATGATTACTTGCTAAGATAGAACATTTCATTTAAAAGAAAAAGGAGACCTCCATTTCATATTTATAGTTTCTTATCAACCAAATTCTTTTAGATAACAAAGAAAGATAAGGTAAGTATCAAATGCAGGTTGGTTATATTTTAAAAAAGACTATGATTTCTTGACTAAGTGGTAGAAGACTGTTTTAGATGAACTTGGAATAAATATAAACAAATATTTAAATAATTTCTAAATGATACAATACTGAAAAATAAAATGAGATCAATGATGAGAAGAAAAAAAGATAAAGAATGAACAGAATTATTGATTATCAAATAGTAGTTCAATCTTGGTTTAATTAATTATTTTAATATTTTATAGATTTTATATTACAAGAAACAATAATATAAATTTGAATTTTATGTATAATTAGTTATTAATAGAGTTTACATGAATACAAAATATGAAAATGTAATAATTGAATTTTATGTAAGTGATGTAAAAAGGATAATATATTGCATTATTCAATAGAAAAGAAAAAAAATCGAACCTATATTAAGAACTTATAAACATTATCATAAAATTACAACATGAAAGAAATTGTACATGTTGAAAATAACAAATTTAATATTTAAATAATAAAATACTTGTTTAATCTAAAGGTTAAATTTAGAAGAGGTGTGTGTAATTAAAGTATTGATTTTATCAATGTAAATATTTGTATAAAGATTTTAATAATGTTATATGTGTTTTATAGTTAATTACAGTATGTAATATTTAAGAATTTGTTATTGTTATTCAAATAAACAAATATTATGATATAAATTTAGACTAATGGCTTTATTTCTGCTCAGAATTATTTTTATGATAAAGAAGAACTTGTTATTATTTAAGTAGTGCTATTTAAGTGCATCATATTTTAATTGGAAATAATATATTTGAAGACACATTATTCTTATTTTAAAATTAATTTGAATTCATTCTTAGATTAAATTTAAAGTGGTATATGAGTTTACAAGAGAGATTGTTGGGAATACATCAGCAAGTTTACATTTTATGTTAAGATGAAATTTAAAACAGTGTATGTAGATTAAATAATTCACTGAAGAGATTAAAAAGGAGAAGGCTGTGTAATTATTTTGTATAGTTTCCAATGATGATAGTAAACGTGTAGTTCAATTTTATAATTAATGTTTGGGTAATGAAAATGTGAGATAATCAAATATAATTGAATCATTTGTTGGAAAGTAAGTAGTAAATAACAAGTATTATTTTTTTTATATTATGGTTGTTAAAGTTATGTTGGTTTTAGGAAAATACTTTAATTAGTACTTGTAATATTAGGTGTGGTTATTATTAAGATGATTGGATCTTAATAAAATCCCTCTTATTATTCAATTATCTTGTAAGGAGTAATTGTTATTTTATTATAAAAGAATAATTGTTGTCCTTGAGATATCCATAAGATAGTAATAGTTATTATAAAGTATTTTATAATAGATATAATAAACACCTCCATACTTCTCCATTCTTTTTAAATTCATATAAATAAAGATATAATAAAAGACAAATGACTCCCAAGATGCATTTTGTGCTGAATCAGCACTCATCAGTTGGCTCAGGTCACTATCTCTCATATATATCTCTATTATATGCAAAGTATTTATCTAGAATAAATTGTTACATTTTCATTTACCATTGTCAAATTCTCTCCACTCACAACTTTGACGCCATTTCAGATAAATACACTAATGATTATTACTAATCATTTTCGAAACTAGAGATTCTCTCTAGCTCAGATATAAACTTTAAACCTCAGTTAAAGATTAATATATCTGATTTTTTAATTTTACTCACACACGGAGTTATTCACCTTTCTCTGTCCCGTATGTAATATCTTTATAGATATAATAAGCTAAGGTTCTTGGTTACTAAATGTTGCCTATGTATTATACAGTGAACTGCAAGCACTTCAGGTAACTTATGAAACTGTAATAACAACCAACAATAGTTGGTGCTCCATCTGTTGCAACAGATATTATATCAATCGAATCGATTTATCTCTGGTGTCAGTTTCTAAAGGTCTAGCAAAATTAGCTCTTTATGCATTTAATGATCTTGAATAAAGTGAATGTATGCCAGCAAGAAAGCTTCATTACCAGATAATATTGACTCATCCAATTGGAATAAAAAATGTTTTTTTTTTTTTTGCAAATAATTAGTTTTCTACATTGTGACTCATTTCATCAATATGTCTTTGAACTGTGTTATTGCACAAGGGAATATTTTTATAACATCTTGTGCAGGGTGTGGAGTACACTGTTCAATACCTTTGTGACAGCGGTAAAATCAGTTTCTACCCTAGGGTGTGTGGCTTGCCAGACTTTGCGATGAGTAGGAATATGTTGTACGACGCCCTTAATTCATCATCGTTTTGCTTCGATGATGAAACAAATATATCTATTGTAGTTTTCTTCAGAATTTTATTTTTAAGTGATTGAAAGTATGATAATTCTTATTCTTTTTTGTCAGGGTGAATTCTGTTCAAGTGATCTGCTAAGACTTTTTCACATATGAGGCACACTGGTAAATGTTTGTTTGATAATGGCGGGATAAATTCTAGCTTCATATAGTCCAAGCTATACTATCTGCATTTCTTTTTTAAGTCAGTCATATTATTATCCTAAGAAATAAATTTTTTTTATTAACAAACAATTTTGACAGCCCATGTGATAAAAAAATAACAATAAAATATATGTAAATGCTTGAAACGGAAGATTTTTGTTCAAACTCGAATAAATAAACTATGTCCTCTGATATTTTTTCATAGTACTCCTCCTCAATAAATAATTATATTCAAAGTTCAAATCACAAATAAGTACATGTTACATCAAACTAAGTTTTTTATAGTGTTTTATGAAAGTACAACCATAGAAGACTGGTAAACTCTGCTAATTTCAAATATCTCGTCGCATCACGAGTAGGTGTGAACATGCAATGGTTTTTCAGTCTGCACTTGCTTTGATATGTTCAATAAGACAATGCACAGACATGTTTGTGCTGCATGTATCTTCATGCATTCTTATGTGATGATTTTAATGACACATTTTACCTTTTCGTTTGCAAGTTTGGTATGTAATGTGTTTTTATTAATTTTTAATTATTTTACTTCTTAATTAGGTATCTATTGGAATCATAAATATTTTGAATATAGCAGTAGTGAAGGGGTCTATTTTTGCTGTCGTTGACCCTCATTTTTTTTTATTGAAACTATTGACCCCTAGAAAGTTTAAATTGATCCCAAGGGTCGATATAGACCACTTTGGAAACTCTTGTTCTATAGGAAAATTTCTCATTAATAAGGTTTATTTAATTGGTATATAGCACATTTACTCATTATTAGTATATATGTTCCTGCTGGGCCAAATTACATAATTATAATTCTATTTTATTAATATACTTGTATTTATTTATTTTACTAACACAATTAAGCATTTACAAACAAATTAAAAGAACTCATTTTCTAGCAAAGGAATAGATTGATAAGAAATTAGGGGGAAAAAATGGCATGGTAAAAAGATAAAAGAAAACTTATGACCATCTGAAATATTGTTTATTATGGAGAGCATATGCTTTTTCAAATTCGTGAAAGCGTTTTATAAATGAAGGAAAAAAAAGTACATATTTTAGTAACTCTTGCATGGAGCTCTTTGTTTCAGTGGAATAAATTGACTTATTTCTGACTGATATTTAAATTCAAAAATTTTAGTAGCAGTTAATTCAAGTTGAGGGAGAGAATAATAATAATAATGAAAAAAAAGTATTAAGCTATTATTTAGTTAGTTTTCCTTTAAGGCAATTGATTCATATAATTTTGTTATGGATAAGAAATTAATGATTAAAATAATTAATTTTATCTATATTAGTTAACATGGTAGTAAGAAGTGTGTGAGTATACCTGCATGTAGAGTAAATTTAAACAAGCACACAGCCATCAATATATTTATTTCATTTATTATAGTATATATATATAACATTGGTAATAAATAAAAAAAATAAAGAAAAGTAAAGAATTCCAATTAATTATTATTATTTTAAAAAGAAAAATATCAATGTATAAAATTTTATTTATTTACAATAATTAATTTTAGTTAACAAAACACTGTTGTATAACGATCCAAACGAAGTGGTAGATCGCATCGCACCGCACCGCACTACCAAAGGGCGCCATCTAGGCATTTGAGCCTAGAAAAATTTATAGAGTAGGCAGATACGCGCTGTTAGGATTCCACTTTATTTACATATTTAGATCGTTAGCCCATTGTCACTAGCTCAGTGGAATAGCAGAGATTTAATAATATCATTTACTAGTATATAAAAGAATAAAGTAAGCCACTGCCAGTAATTATCATACAAACAGATTTATTTATGCATATATATATAAGGTTTAAAATTATTTTAGTGATTTACATTTAAACATTTAACATTATTTTTAACTTTGATTTTACTTTAATTTACATTGAGTTACTATTATATTATAAATTTACATTTTTAATCAAGTTCGCACAGATGGGCTTATAAACCTGTTTAATATGTTGCTATAGATCGGTTACATAGATTTCAACGGTCAAAAACATTTCAAAGTAAACATAAACGATCAAAATACAAAATTATTGATTACTGACAATTGCATAGGGAATTATAAGAAACCCTCCAGTATTCATCGTAAGATACTTGCATCGTCACCAATAACTTAAAAGACATCCGAATAAATACATTTTTAGATACTCACCGTAAGGTATCATTATTTATCGAATGTCTATATATTTTGACAAATATGAAACGCCAAAACATAGTTAACCGATAAACAATCCATGCAAGCGTCTATAAACAACTTAAATTTAATAGTTTTATTTAGGATCGAGCCTGAATCGACTACATAGATCTGCATTTAAAAATAAAATATTCTATCCCTACTTAACCTTAGGCAACACATTTCGCAATCAACTGGCGCCAATCCATCTGATACATTCATGTATTCAATGTAGCATGATACGACAACACAACAATATTGTCAGGAATGTACATCTGAACAATATGTAGAAATAGAAACGACATTGACTCTCCACCCACAGGGATGTGACATCTGTGGGCAAGTAGATCAATAAACTAAAAACTCCATAGGAATGGGCTGCGGTATTCTGCCGACTTACAAACCCATCCATAGGCAAACAGAGGGTATGTGGCGTATATCTATAATCCTGCCCGTAGCGGATCTCATATTACACCTACTAATTCCATAAATATATCCAATCCATTGAACCAATTCAACTACGAAATGAACAACCCAAGATTACCCTCCCTTAATATATCTTTACAAATCGATACAGCCATTCATGCCCGACTTAAGTTTAACATTTTTTTATAATTTATTTAACGGAAAACAGAAATCATAATAAAACTTAAAGAACAAAATTAAATAAATAAATAAATAAATGGAAATGATTTTACAAATTAAATACATTAAATAAAATTATAACTAATTAATAAAATAATGTTGGTCAGATAGAATAATATTGAAATCATTTAAATCTGGAAAGTTTTTAATTTACTGTTCATAAATTTTAAAGTCTTACGGTTATTGAAATAGTTCATCTTCGTATATTCCTTGCCGTTTGCACGTGAATTCCCACGTCGTCCGAAGATTTGTATCCGGTTGATCGATTTATTTATCCTTTGGAGATTTTTATTTTTTTAGATCGGAATTGGTCCTCAATGAAGAAACGATGGCCCATTTTTCTTCCTTTCTTACAGAACTGAAAGGATTGAAGCTGTGCGTCTTTTTCAATCCCCTCAGCACTAACACCTAGCTGTTACATCGTCAATAATCAATCACTTCTCATTCACTAACTAACTAGCTTTCCAAAACCTGTCCTTTTTATATTAATGTCAAGGATTGAATTAACATTGCATCATGGAGTGATGATTCTTTCGCTGAGGTCCGATTTCCCAAATGGATTTCTTTCATTGGCTAATCAGTTTCTATTGTTTTTTTTTCTATCTGACTGAGGTTATTACATTTAAATGCTCAAGGCTGGTTTTAATTTAACTAATTAACAATCATTTCCATTTCTAATTAATTACCCTGTTTTCCAAATCAAAAATATATTTCAAGACAAATTTAAAGATATAATTTTATCTCCAAATCTTTTTTAAAATTTAGTTTTAAAAATACCTTTTTCTTTAATAAAAATTTTATTTTAATAATTTTTCATTATCTGTGCGACTTAATATATAAGAGTTTAAGACGATATTTTAATTTCAATTTTTAATTTTTAAAGAAAGTTTTTAAATGCGAACTTTTTATTTTAACTTGTTTAATAATATATATAAAAAAAAACAATGTAACGAACGTCTGTGCTCGTTACAGTTGAAATGTGGGAAAATAAAATATTTTTTTGAATTTAATAGTGTGATATGTGAGAAAGATAGGAAAGAAATGAAAAATTTGTCTCTGAAACTTATAAAAAACAAAGATATATTGATTTATTTGTTTGAACTTCATGAATGAAATGAATTGCTGAGCAAAAGAAAGAAAGAGGATAGGTTTATATCTCTCTCATTGGTCAGATTTTGAAGAGTTGGGGTAATGTATTAACTTAATTTTATGCCTCTCCTGTATAATATTTCATTTTATAATTATTCTACTATGGAAACAATGCATGAAGGATTCAGAAATACCAATATAAATAATTATTTCAATCAACAAACAATGCCATTAGAATCTTTGCTATTGGATTATAAAATAGGCCTGAAGATAAGAAAACATCAACATATTGTTGGAAAAGGGATTAACAATTTTTTTTATATAACAAAACATTATGATACACTAAGGTGTTTCAAGGGGTTAATATGGTTATATTATTAATTTGTTTGTTTATTTCAAAGTATTATTGATGGAAAGATTAAAGCATTCAAGAATAATGTTTTATATTCAGTTCAAAGAATAGCATTAAAATAGAATATTATTGATATGAAATGTTTTCATTGATTTTACATACACATACATTTGAATAGCTGCAAGTTTTCAAAGAAATGAAGAAATAAGCAAACACATCTGATAATTTTAAAGAGTATTATTTATGGCCTTTAAAATAAATGTAGACAAATGTAGGATAAAATAAATACGTGCTTATAAATATAAATTTTTGAAATAAAAACACTAAAACATCATATAATCACCATTTCCTATGCTTACACAATCTGTTTAAATAGTAGCAAACTTTCCATACAGTAGTGCCACACAGTACAAGCCTTAGTAATAAATGGATGTAAGAAGTTTTCTGCATAAAATCTTTTATCTAGTGTCTACTAATCCACTATCACCAGACTAGTTTATAGCTTGTTTTTCATCAATGAGTAGCCTTGCATCTGAGAACACTTCACCTAGATCAGTAAAATGCTCTCAGATGCAAGGCTCCTCACTGATGAAAGCCATAAACTATAAATTAGTCTGGGGATATTGGATTAGTAGGCACTAGATTTTATGCACAGGCCTTCTTGTATCCATTGATTACTAAGGTTTTCACTGGGTGACAGTACCACATGGAGATATTGCTATTGTTTAAATTGTTGAAATACATAAAATGGCTTTACTTGGGTGAAATTGAGATGATATTTTATTTTCATTGATAAAGAAATTTTCTTGTCATAGCCTTATAATTTAGCTATTTATTTGTGCTAAAGGTACAAGATTTGAGCTTTTATTTATAGATTAAGAAAATGTATTATTGTGTTTGTCGTATAAGTTAAGGTAAACAAGTATTTTACTTAAGATAATATTGTTGATGAATATAGCAGTATTTTATGTGTAAGTGAAAGATAGATATAAAGAAAATATTTTATATAAAAGCAAGATGAGAAGTATATGTGTTCTTGATAAAATAAAGATGTTTTTCATTTTAAAGAGAACAAAATTAAATGGGATGACAGAGAAAATTTTTATAAAATATATCTTGAGATATATTCATCTCATGTAAATTACTGTTCAAGTTTGAAATTGGGATATTTAATAAATCAACATAGATTATTGATTGTAAGCAAACACACACACAATGACAATAATAGGAATACATGATCAAAATAGTATGTTATTGTTTTGCAAATATTTTTTCATTTTACATGCTCTATGAATTTTTAGTGGGACATATATTTATGTGTCACTCATGTAAATAATTTTCAATATATTTATTTATCTATTTAATTTTGCAAAAAAATATAGAAGTACAATTATAAGGAAAGAAAATGTTATATAACAAATTCCAAAATAAATAAAATGAGAGTATAGAAAAGTTGTACACATCAGATATTTATTTTATTATTATTTATTTACTTATATGTTTAATTATTAATTTAATTTTTATATTTTATACATGCATGTTTTAGAATAAAACTTATATTGTTTTGTTATATGGTGGTTTTTATTCTTATTGTCATTTAGTCATTATTTTGGATTTAATGCAACTATGCGAATGTCAGGAATTATACTGGGTTTTTTAACACAGTTTCATGATTTATTCTTTTATTATTACCAGCATAACTATTAAATTTGTCTTCTGATTTATAATTCCAGTATGTTAACTATGGGGCTAATGTAAAAAGGGTAAGGAGAAGTAGCATGAATACGCATTCAGTAAACATGCTGATTTGCATAGTATTCATAAGTTAGAAATATTTACAAGTTGGGATTAATTTAATCAGTTTAATAGATTTATTCTAATCTTTATAACATGTATTGAAATATAAACACTGCTAAGTAAGGCCTGTTTATTAACCATTTATTCCATTTATAAATATGTATATATTATCTACCTTATACAGGTGATAAAAAGGGCTAACTCTTGAAATTTATTAAGTAAAAACATTGACATAAATTGTTGTTACTGTTGTTTATATATGCTCAGGAATCTGAACATGATTTATGCTGAAGTATATATTCTCTGCTGAAGGTCATTGAAATATTTGGGCAATAGGATAGAGTGACTAAATAATAATTAATATTTGGTCAGCATTAGTGGTTGCTTTTTCCACACACATTCAAATCTACATGGCATATTTATTTATTTTGTCTTTAGTATTTTCTCCAGTGAATATGCATGTATAATTATGGAGAAATTTATTAAATACTGTATTCATTTTTTATGGTCCTCAGTGAATTAATAAAAAATTTGCAATCTTTTAAGACATTAATTTAATAATTGACAACTTTTATGTAAGTTTAGATTAATGTTTATAAGTCTGTATGTTGTAAAATATTAATTTGTTACTTTTGTTTAATATTAAAAAAAGCAAAAAAAAAAATATATAATTTTTTTTATATTAAAAGAAGTCATTTGTTTTTAATAAAGAAAACAATAAAAATAGTTAAATTGTGAATATTTCTACATAAATATTAATTTCCAAATATTTTAAATATAGGCTATATCATTTTTGCTATTTGAATACATTATGCAGTGTATGCATGATAAAGTTTAAGTTCAAAATGGAAAAAAAAGGTTGTAATACATATATATTTAATTAGTACATATATGATACTGTTATCACATACTGAAGTCAGGCTACTGATATTACCCAGAGATGGTCTTTTCATATGCGAGTTTATTGTAAATATTTAAATTTGATGTTAGATATGTAAATCTTGCCTAACTGACATTTGATCAATTGAATGAGTAATGTCTAGTCATCCATTCTAAGTTATGAAAGATCTGGCAACTTATAATTATGTACTTTTTCAAATGAGATAATATTAATATAATTAAAGAAAAAATTAGAAAAGATTAACTAAATTAATATACTTGGTTTAGTTGAGATTCGATGGACTGGGGAAGAAAAAAATAGAACTGAAGATTAGACATCTATTATGTTATAAAATAACTTTGATTCAAAAATAAGTGCAAGGATAACACTATACTTCAATCCGACTTATCATCTTCCACACACAGTAAACTAATTTAAGAAACGATTTTATCTTTGTCTCAGTAATAAAAACGCCAAATATATTAGAAGGTATGCCTCATAGACACAATCATTCTAAATTTTTATATTATAATGTTAATTATATATATTTATTTGGTCTGTTTTGTTGACTTACCATACAGAACAAAAAATCTGATTCAAATTCTGATTGTGATAACTTTTTATTATTATCTGTTATTTGTTATATCTTAAAATTGCAAATAAAAATATTCATTTTTTTTTTTTTTTGTTTGTATACTTTAAAGAACTAAAGGCCAAATAGATGCAAACTCAGATTTTTGTAACTTTTTTATTATCATTGTTTCTGATGAGTATTTTAAAATAATAATTCTATTTGTATTATCCCCCTCCCCCGGGAATGGTTTTATTTGGGAAAGGCATTAGAGGACGAGGTAAAATATTGCTTAAAGATATCAATAACAGTATACCAGCCTTATGAAAACACTTTCAATTTTAAAATTTTCTTTTAGTGACTTTCCATTGAATAAAAGAGGCAACACTAACAAAAACGGTCTAGTCAAAAGGTCAATAGTATAACTTATAAATACAAAATTCAAAGTGATTTTTTTTTTTCAATGTAAAGCTTGTATTATCAAAAAAAAAAAAAACATGTATTATCACTATTGATAGTGTAAATTTAACATAAAAGGCTTGGGTTCAAAATAAAAATAAAGCAAAGACATCTGTTAGATATTATATAAATAATCTTATAAATCAAAATTATATCTGTGTAAAATTCCTACTTTTTAAAAAAACAAAGGTAAGACATTGTTTTAAATACTGTTCTTTTAAAAGATTAGTTTTAGTAAATAACCTTGTAAAAGAAAGTGTTTGTTGACAATATTATTTTCTCAAATATTACACTTTTGTTTAGGAATTTTTATAAATTTTCTAAACAATAAACATCATACACCTTATCTTTCTCAGGTATAAAATGACCAAAGATTGCAAAGAGCTATATAATTAATATAACTTTTATTGCTTATAATTTTTATAATTTCTCTTCCACATTTCATAATTCTTACTCTGTAAATTAATTATGAAGTACACACAAAAAATTGTGGAATTGTTTGTAATTTCTAAAGCAAATATTTGATAATCACAAAATTATATTAAGTTTTCAAATCTCTTCATGTTTTTCAAGCCACACTTGCATGCTACAAAAAAATGCAAAGAGAATTTTATACTAATTGGTCATAGGAAGACAAACAAAGAATGTAGTATCAAAGAAAAGACTTTTGCATATTTCTTTTTTAACAACTAATCTATTTGGGTGCAATTTGTACCTTTTATAGCATTTAAAATAAATTATTTTTTCATGCATTAAAATTCAAATGATTAAATAAAAAAAAAAAGAAGCAAAGTCACATGCTAGCATTATGCAAGTATATAAAATAATATAATTTTAATATCATTTACTTTTTTTATTACCTTTACAATGCTTCTTATAATTATAACTCACTATTGATAGTTTGGATTGCAATTTTCTTCAGAAAAATCGAAACTGTCAATAGTAGGTTATAATTATATGAAGCATTATAAAAGAAATAAAGAAAGTAAATGATATTAATATTATATAGATTTGGCAATGCAATAAGAAAGATAAAGATATATACTTCATAAAGTATATAAAACAATATATATATTATTTAAACAATATATGATTTTAGTATTACATTTTAAAATATAATATAAGCAATATTTGCTAAAATATTGGAAATAGTTTCCTGACTATATCCTGTTGCTTTACAAAGTACCATTGAAATGTCCCTTTTTATAAAATGTATTTTTAAATGAAATGAAAATCTTATTTAATTATAAGTGTTCTGACATAAAAAATGTTGTAATCTTGCTGTCAAAACTATTTATTAGAATAATCAACACCATATTTTTTAAAAAAGCAAACTAAAACCAATCAAATAGTTTAGGATTTTTAAGAAGTTTGAGCACTGAAAGTGACCTCTGGAATAGCTATTTATTAAACCATTATGGACATCACCATAATACTTAATAAAATAATTTTTCTGACATATATTTTTTTTATAAATAATAATAATGTGTTTTCAAAATTAATAACTGTAAAATGTATTAATATATTATAAAATAAATGGCTTGTGCTCAAGGCTTTTCTGGAAAGGTAAAACGGTCGCGATCAGCCTCAAAGGCACTCAGCGACCAAGAAAGCTAAATGGTCTTGCTCTCCACTCCATTCAGGCATTGATTTACCAAAAAAACCCACAACGTCATACACAACTTGGTAGCATCATATGGTTTTAACACAATTCTCCAAAAAGCTTTCCTTCAAAAGGTAACACCCACTGACCGACCCCCACCATTCAGACAAACATGGATCACTAGAAACACAAGTCTTATCAAACAGCACTGCCCAATAAACGACTCCACATTCAATTCTAAAATATCATTATGGCAAGCATACACAATCCTCCATCCAATCTCACATCCTATAATCAACTCATTTTATTACAATAATCAGAAACTGGTATCCAACTTTAAAAGATGGAGTCTAGAGGCCAAATACCTAGACTTCCTCATTAAATACAACGTTAATGGACTACCTACTAATCACTTCCTCTTTTACAAACGTGGTCACAACATAGACCCTACTTGCAGCATTTGCATGAACGGCGATGAGACATTGGAATACCTTTTCTCACAATGTATGGGATTCAGAGTGATCCGAGAAATCATACTCTCCAAACCAAGATAGATTTCCAACTGATCTCATCTCTGAAAGATAGTATCAATACTAAAACCTATCCAATAATACGTCTCTCAATATTTTTGAACTATGCCATATGGGTTACACATTGTAAACTAATCATGGAACACCCACAACCTACTACAAAACAGGTTTTTTCCAAAACAGTGATTAAAATCCAGAAGAGAGAGACCAATTCCTGGCATCGTCAAAAACATTTGAGGACACTTGGACATTATACAATATGCCAAACAAACAACAAGGCAAAAAGGGGGGGGGTGGACTAACAATCAGATAACAAATATGTGAAAGATCTAATGTTCACACCATATTGCACAACATAGACTCATCAGAACCCAAATGGAAATAACAAGATAGTTAGAACAACAATGTAAAACCCAATTGTATGGTTACACATCACTATATACATTAGAAATAATAAATTATTATTAAAACTAATCTATATAACCAAACTTAAATGTTGAACAAAGGATAAATAATAGAATAAATTAAACAAAGGGAGTAAATCACCCCTCCCTAAGCTATGTCATTAAATCATTCTAAATGTTGAACAAAAGATTAAAAATAGAATATAGAATGGATCATTCTATTTTTGATTCTTTGTTCAACATTGAGAGTGCTTTAAAGACAGTCTGGGGAGGATTTAATCTCTTTGTTTACATATATATTGGGCTATGTTTACATATTACTATATATAATAATTGACTTAAATTAAGTGTAAAGAAAAGAAAAAGTATTATATCGTATATAGGATATAATGATATCTATGTCCTGAGAAAAATAATTATAATTTTTTCAAATCTTTTAAGAATTGTTTGTTTTTGTCATGAACAAATACTTTTACAACATTTTACTTTTTTGTTGTTTACAGTAAAGCTACATCTGGCCCATATTAAGGCATGCAAAACTAAAGATTTTGGCTACAGAATACTTCAGATTTATTTAAGACCTCCAAATGTTTATTTCTAAGGTGTTTATAATATTTCTGGAAAAGATATAGCAACATTATCTAAGAGATTTTAAATATTACAAAGAGATTTTAATTGGAGATGTAATAAGATTTGAAATACAGGCATTCTTATACCTGGAACTTAATTGTAAATATAGGGATTTGAACTCAAACTTTCAAGCAACCTTCAACTATCCACACTATCTCATACTACTGATATACATGACCACACACATATAGAAAAGATAAATAATCACCAATATATGTATTTTGTGCTGAACCAGCACTCATCAATTGGTCTAGATTATCATCTCCCACACACATATATAATCAATGCTCAGTTTATATTAAGATAGCTAATCTACTCCAACCTCCAACTCTTCAGCCATTTATACCATTGAAAATCTGATGATAGAATGCCCAAATCCCATCTATGTATTTAAATGGATACTGTTCTATATACGAGTGATCAGAATGACTTGAGATAAACATAGGCATAACAACAATATTGGCATCAGTGTGGGATTTGGGCATTCTATCATTGGATTTTCAATGATATGGATGGCTGAAGAGTTGGAGGTTGTAGTTTGAAGCCTGTCCATTAAAGTATGAGATTTGCTATCTTAAAATAAACTGAGCACTGATTAAATATATATGTGGGAAATGATAATCTGGACCAACTGATGAGTGCTGGTTCAGCACAAAATACATATATTGGTGATTATTTATCTTTTCTAGTCATGTATATCAATAGTATGAGATAGGGTGGATTGTTGAAGGCTGCTTGAAAGTCTGAGTTCACATCTCTAAATTGGAGATGGAATTTACAATTAAAAAAAAAACCTTTGTTGTAATGGAAATAAAATTTAGATAAATTTGTAGCATCATTTATCATCTTTAAAAGGGGGGAACTAATCCATGGAATATAATAGTTATTTTATGCTTTTGATTTTTTAATTGTTCGATTTATTGATAAAGCTTATC